>CM062809.1:1263069267-1263669267 GCA_031772625.1 Pinus tabuliformis
TGGAACTGGTGCATGACTTCCACAGATTTCTCTTTGTCTAGACATCTTAAGAGGATTCCGGATGGGTCCCTCCAATAAAGCAGGTTCTTATTGATGCAAAACTTGGCTGCTTTGAGCTTAATGGTCCTGGCTTGGCTTGAACTAAGGCCCGGAGGAACTTCTAGCTTCAACAGGAAGTGAGCTATTCTAGAATACCATTCGCAAGAAGCCAGATTTTCAGCCAAAGACTGGTTCTGCCCTTGTTCCACTATTGCTTCCCCTGTCTGTCCAACATCTGAATTTGTACCCATGCAATTTATGTCCAACATTCTGCAATTTTCTTCAGCCATCAGCTGAGCAAGGCCCTGGCCTTTGACAAGCTTGGTGGGCTTCAATTCTATGTTGAACTCAATGAGCTTTGTAATCCATTTAGCCCTTCTTCCATCAACATCTAGCTGTTTTAGGACATCCTTTACTGAGGTAGAGGGTGCATAGGCAATCACCCTGGAGTGCAAAATGTAGATTCGAAATGCCTTTAAAGACTTAATAAGAGCATAAGCCTGTTTTTCAATAATGTCATATCTTAATTCAACATCCCTTAAAGTTTTGTTGAAAAAGGCCACTGGGTGCTCTGTACCTTCATCATCCTTCTGCAACAAGACTGCTGCAAGGGTGTCACAAGAAGCAAAAGAGAAGATATGGAACTCCTTGTTATAGTCCGGGCTGATTAGAGTGGGAGCTTCCATAATAGCTCTTTTGATGGCTTCAAAAGATTTTCTTGCTACATCAGTCCATTTAATCTCTAATCCCTTTTTCAGCATGGAGGTGATATGTTTCACTAGTTCTGCAAAATTGGGAATAAACCTCCTCACAAAGTTGATCTTGCCCAAAAAGGATTGAATGTCCTTTTTTGACCTTGGGACAGACAATGTCTGTATTGCTTTAACTCTTTCTGGGTCGATCCTGACACCTGTAGCAGAAACAACGTGTCCTAAAATCTTGCCTTCTTCTAAAGCAAATTGTGACTTCTTAGGATTTACTGAAATCCCAAACCTTCTGCACTTCAGAAACACTTTCTTCAAATGCTGCAAATGATCCTGATGACTACTGGAGTAAACTGTTATATCATCTAGGTAAACTAGGACAAACTTGTCCTTCTCTCCTGCAAAAGCTATATCCATGGCCCTCTGAAAGGTGGCCCTAGCATTCATCAGTCCAAAGGGCATCTTGGAGTACATAAAAGTGCCCCAAGGAGTGGTGAAGGTAGTCTTTTCTTGGTCCTCTGGATGTACAGCAACTTGGTTGTACCCTGAAAATCCATCCAAGAAAGACATGACTCTAGCCCCTGAAACCTTTTGCAGCAAATGTTCCATCTTGGGCAGGGGATAGTTGTCTTTCTTAGAGCATTTGTTCAGGTTCCTGAAGTCAACACACAGCCTGATTTCCCCACTTTTCTTCCTCACGACTACCAGGTTGGCTACCCACTTCGAATACCTCAGGGGAACTATGATCTTGGCAGCCAACAATTTCTTAATTTCCTTTTCAATCAAAGGGAGTAGCAGAGGGTTTATGGGTCTCAGCTTCTGCTTGAAAGGGATGGTGTCTTTCTCCAGTGGGATCTTATGCTGAATGATGTTTTTGTCATAAGTCTTAAGGTCACTGTATTCCCAGGCAAAGACATCAGCAAATTGCTTCATTAGGGTGCAGTATTCAGAACTTTGGGTAGTAGACAAGTGGGTGGACAGATTTATATACTTTGGATGATCTGGGCTCCCTATGTTATGCCTATGGACTGCAGACTTATTTTCTTTTTGGGCAGTCTTATAGGGTACATCATTATGGTCAAACAACTTCTCTAGAGGCACCAACCCTTTAGGTATATGGTTACTAGGCAATTGTACAATGCTGTCTTGGCCAATTTTGTTTCTTAGCTGAGACTGGTGACATTCCTCCATGGCTTCATTCTCTTGATCAATTTGCATTTCAGAGTGTTACACTAAAATTTGTCACCATGACTATTTGCAGTTAGTATGGCTCCATCAACTGTCATACTATCCTCCTTGGCAAGTCTCATACCTCTGCTCTTCATGTCAAACTCCAAGAAAGAGAGAAAGTCTTTAAAAATCTATATATCTCTGGGTACGCAGTTTCTCTTAGCCTTACCTGTGTGTACGCACCCCAAGTTCACAATACCTGCGTACTTGTACGCTCTGTCTGTAAAGGGGTGGGTGCGTACTCCTGTAAAGGTCAAAAGGCGCAAGTTTCACTTCAAAAAAGTTACTTGTGGTCATTTCTAGAGCATTCTAGAAGCTTGTTTGACGTGTATTGAGCACCTCCAGATGGTTCATGTATCCCTATGAAAGAGGAACTTATCCCATCAAGAAGGGAGCTATCCCATCCAAAGAGGGGCTTATCCCATTGATGGTGGACCTGATTAACTTCCTCTAGAGCACTATAAATACAGGCATTGGGCTAGAGGGAGGGGAGGTTGAAAGCTGAACATTCCTAAGGGTAGATGCTGCTGGAATTAGGACTCCCTTATAGAGCTTGAGAGGAGAGATTCCCATCCTTTCCTAGCCTTATTTGGAAGTGGGTGAGCTGATCAAAGTAAAGGAGAACTCTTGCTGGACCCTAGGAGGGACCTGCACAACACCAAGGGTCAGGTTGTAATGGTTTCTTTTATTTCCACTTAATACAATTAAGCTCACTTTTCTCAACAGATTGTTATACATGATTTGTTTCATATACTCCTTGGTCTGTATGATGAATATGTTTTATTTTATAAGTTTTTCAGGTGCTATGTAATCTTTTGGCTTGTTAGTGAATGCAGGTTTCGAAGAGAAGGAGGAGCTCATCCGGATCAGCGAGGCTGGACTACTACAAAGCGTTGGACTAAAGGTATGTTATAATCACATGATTACTTGTATTCTAAATGCATGTTTAGAGAAAGGTAGTGTTTATTTGTCTTGTTTGTCACTAGAAAGCCTTTGCTTCTAGGGAGGTCGGTTTTGTCCGCAAAATCGACTCTTTCCGCATGACACAAAGAATTCATCAATGACTTGTAGAAACCTATTGACTTCATCATCATCCTCAAAAACTTTCCAGTATTTGACATTATCGGGCAGAGATGGTCTATATTTTACCTGAACTTCATAAGCCAATTTAGGGGGCATGGGAGGGATGAACATGCTAGCAGACACAGCAAGGGAATCAGCAAGCTGATTTTTGACTCTAGGAATATACGAGATACAAAAGCTACTAAAAGAATCTTTGAGCCTC
The DNA here is from genome assembly GCA_031772625.1 of Pinus tabuliformis. Classification (NCBI taxonomy): domain Eukaryota; kingdom Viridiplantae; phylum Streptophyta; class Pinopsida; order Pinales; family Pinaceae; genus Pinus; species Pinus tabuliformis. The sequence goes on from CM062809.1 coordinate 1,263,072,526, forward strand.
CATACCTCATCTCTGTATGCTTTCAGCCTGGGGTGCTTTGCTTGGAACGTTTTGTTTACTTGTTGAATGATGAGATCGGCATCTCCAAACACCTTTATGTCTCTGATTCCCATTTCTTTAGCAGCATTTAAGCCCAATATCAAAGCCTCATACTCTGCTATATTGTTGGTGACCTGAAAAGTCAGCTTGAAAGACAGATGTATGCATTCCTGTGTTGGGGATACCATCACTACACCTGCTCCTGCAGCTTCCCTAGAGCAAGCTCCATCAAAGAACATATCCCAAATCTGTGGCCCTTCCTTCTCCATGACCTGGCATACTGGTTTCTTGAGTTGCACTGAGGCCAGCTGGGATTCTTCAATTTGGAGAATACATGCTCCAAAATCAGTGTCCACAGCATAAATGGGATGATTAGTGGGATTCTTTTCATCACTGATGATATATGCCAACTGGGCTTCCCTGTATAACCTTCTGCTTTCTCCCCCAAAAACTGGGATAGTGGCATAGGATAGGTCATTTTGCAATGTCCCACCCAACCTCTTAATCCATCCTCTGGAAAGTAGCATGCCAAACTTAGGGGGGACATCTGCTACTACAATATCCATCATCATGCTCTTCATGGGCAACTGAGATAAGGTGATGGCCAAGTCTTTGATCAACCCTAGACATTTCACTTTTCTAGAATCGAAAGAGAACAAGTCATGATAAGGTCTGGTGATATCAAGGCCTAACTCATCCATGATAGCCTTGGGCATTAGATTATGACTGGCACCTATGTCTAGTAGGCAATTGTGAAGGATTTTGTCATGAATGGTCAAGGAGACATAAAATTATGGGGAATTGTCATCAACAGGTTCAGTCATGGTACTAAGAACAACTGGAGGTCTATCATCTTGCAAATTGACACAGTCATTTGATGCTTGTGTGGCTTTGAGCTCAAGGGCATCAAGGATGGGTTTCTTAAAGACCTCATTCTTTACTAGTTCTATCAGAGGTACAGATATTTTCAACTTTTGAACTTCTGATTCAAAACTGAAAGGGGAAGGGGACTTGTCAGGACCTCTTACCTCTTGAGCTGGTGCTTTGAGGATGTTGGGATCAGCTGCTGGTCACTTCTGCTTGCTAATCTGCTGCTCTGTGGGGACAACAGCTCTTTGGACAGGGATTTCTTTGCCATTACTCATCCTTGACCTTAGGTTATATCTCTGCTGATCTTCAGTTTGCAGAACAGCTTCTCTGTCCCACTCTTGGCTGGGCTGGTCCTTGAGTAATGACTCCTCATAGGCAGCTAATGTCAAAAAGGAAGCACTGCCTTCGTCTTCCATGCAGTGGATCTCATCCTCCTCATCGAACTGCTCCTCCTCCATGACTGCATTCTGGAAAGGAGTCTTCACCTTCTGTTCTTCACTGGCCTCTTTGCCCCTTTGCATGATCTGCAATTGTTCATTTGCTCTCCTATACAGATTTGGGTTTCTAGGAGAAAATGTATTAGGACCCCTTCCTTTCCTTGAATGCTGCTCAACCTTCAGCTTGGAGATTTTAGAGGCCAATGACTCTATCATCTTGGTCATTTTGTCTATCTTGGGGTCTGAAGATGAAGAAGATTCACCCCTCTGTCTCCTTTGATCAGCATGTCCTTTGAGTTTCTCTGCAGCCATGATATTAGATTCTACCTCCAAGGCTGCATCCTGCATCTCAGCCAGAGAAGCACATCTTCTTTCTCTCAATAGCAGGTAGCAGTAAGAATTAAAGGCATTGGCATAGGTGAGCTTAGCAGAGGTGGGATTAGGTTTCACTTTAGCTGGTATCTTGCTGTACATGCGGTTCAACCTTTTATTGAAATCAGACAATGACTCCCCATTTTCCCTTTTTAGGTTGCCAAACTCAGTATGATAATAGAGCAGATCTTTCTTATCCCCTCAATGCTTTAGGAACACATCATCTAAGGCCTCAATGTCTGTTATAGACCTAGGGGTTAATTCTCTGAACCATTTTCTTGCCTCTCCATCAAGGCTTTGGACAAAAACTCTCATCCACACATCATCCTCACTAATGTCTAGATTATCTGCATAGCTATAAAAGTACTCAAGGTGTTCTTCAGCTGTAATTCCTTCAGTCTCGGTGAACTTAGGCATGTATTTCTAATATTCTCGAGTAGGCATTGCATTCAAAGGAGTGGGTAGTACAAGAGGTCCATACCTAGCAGCTATGATTCTTTCCATTTTGGTGAGTGCTTGTGGACCCGCCATGGCTGTGGTGGATCGAAGAGTGTTGGCAGTTTGGATGATAGAAAGCTAAGGGGTGACTGATAGGACTAAAAGAATATGAGGGATAGGAGGTGAGGTTTCGTTCGGGCTTAAAGCAAGAGGAGAACCTAAAAAATAAGGAGCTTTATGAATCTCTGAAAATTTCTCTTCACTGCTAGTGCTAAAGGCTATATTCTCAACATGTATGTGCTCTGTTACAAGCCTTTCTCGAAGAGATGCATAAGCTTGTTTAGGTTTACCAGATCTTGATGATCCTTTTTGTGATGTCTTTCTTCCCTTGATAATCTTCTCAGGGTTAGGTACTGGGTCAGTTGGTGATTTCTGAGGATTTCTCCGAGTATGCCTCACAAACTGAGCCAAAACTATGATGTGGAGTTGCCAAGAGGTTCGACCTCCAGAAGAGTCACCAGATAGATGATTACAACCAAAAATGTTTCCAGACTTTGTCTATCATCAAAGCTGGATCCGTGTTGTTCTCCCAGGGAAGCTGAGCTTCAATCTCCTCTCCCCGGCAATGGCACCAATTATGTTAGGGCTCCAGGAAACTCTCCTAGGTTGTAGCTCGGAGATGCCTAGTAACATATAATCTTCAATATGGTTCTAGGAACTTATTGGGATGGATGATGGTTTGGTTCAAGCCAGATAACCACTTCTACTCTGTTTTCACTCCAGACATGCATGAACACCCTCAGACTACAAGGCTTTAGACCACCAATGCTCAAAAATTTGGGAATTAGGTGAATAGACGAAGAATACTAACCACACCAGTAGATGCATACAGAATGTATGATGGCCAGCTGCAACTAGTAAAGAAACTTGCAAATCTAATCTATCAATGTAGAGATAAGATGACAGTTATCTTGCATTAGATACAGAAGAAACCTGAGTGACCTACTCACTAATACATTCAATTGTCTAATCTAGAGATAAGATGACAGTTATCTAGCATTAGACATAGAAGAAATCATGAATACAACACTTCAGGCACAAGCTTAGAACAGAGGAGAAATGGGCATTGAGCAATTAACAACAAAAGAAGCTTGCATTGCTGAAAATGAAGATGAGATGCTGCAAGTTACAGAATATCTATAGTCTCCAGAAGTTGAACTGAAACACAATTTCCAACCCTAATTACATCTTTCTTCCGGCTATTTATAATCTATCATTACAATGGCCCTTAGCCATTTAGGGATGGAGGGGTCTTAATTGACCACCAACTACCATTAACTATCTGATAGCGTCTTTGAACGTAGTTGCTTTCTCCACTACGAAAACCTGATCAGTTCTGGTACCGTGTTGTCCTCTAGGTGGTCAGATTGATCATGGAAGTGGAGTTCCATGACTGTTTAATTTGGTTTTTGAGTCGTGCTGTGTCCTTTTCTCCTCCGGCCATGCTCTTCTTTTATTCAGTTTCATGGTCAGACTGTCGCTAGACTAACAGACCCGACCATCTTCTTCTTCGCGTAACAGATAGGATGTGGGGTATGGAGTGCATGGGCAGATGAACGGTTGTGAGTGATCATGAATGGTGGCCATCGGATCAAGGGAGATGTGTGGTGATGATCGCTTTTTGGAGGCTAGCGGTTGTGGCAGGAGCAGAACATGTCCGGGCCGTTGGATCTTTTGGCAGGTAGATCGAATAGTTATCGGGCGGCAGAGATGCGCAGACGATAACACACGGGGTGGTTTAGTTTAAGTGGAAACAACGTTTATTGGGCGGTAAGCGGAAAATGTCAAAATTCACCCGATGCCATTCGATGGATGACACGTAGTGGTGGGGAAAGAGAAAAACTGCCCTCATCAGGCGAGTACTTTTCATGCTTGTTGTCCACACGATATGGGCGCTGACCGTTAGGTTTGGTGGGGTTGATCTAACGGTGGAGAACGATCAGGCATGATGCATGATTGGGAGGAATGTGGGCCATTGGATCGGTAGGAAAAGATCAACGATGGAGGGAGGTGGAATTACGAGGCACCCTCGGGAGCTGTGCTGACGGCGCGTATGGCGAATGGGTAAGGTCTTATGGGGGTTTTAGGCTAATTTGCTTGGGGCTAAGGTTAAAGAGGGTTTTGTCAGGATATGAAGGTTAATTTAGGAAATGGGACAGGTAGAGTGTGAGCGGGATAAAAGAAGAATGGGAATGATGGCCCATGTGGGACCCCTTTAAAAATAGCGAAGCAGACTGAGCCTTTCCTTCATCTTTGAAAAAAGTCAACACTGCATCTCAGGGCTAACAAGACCCAAGAATCCCCTCAAACTTTTCAAGGTTTTTGGTTGGGGCTAATCTTGCATTGCCTGTATCTTTTTTGGATCAACCCTAACTCCTTCATGACCCACAGTGTGTCCCAATTACTTGAATTATTCTACGCCAAAAGAGCACTTCGACAATTTGAAAAATAATTTGTGATTTCAGAGTAGTTGCAAGATTAGGTCTACATGTTGTAGATGTTTGTCCCAGGTTAGGTTGTAGATGAGAATGTCACCAAAGAATACTAGGACAAATTTCGAAGATATGGTTTTAGAAGGTGGTTAATGAGGCTTTGAAAAGTAGATGGAGAATTACAGAGACCAAATGGCATGACCAAGAATTTATAATGGCCTTCATGAGTTCGAAAGGAAATCTTGTGAATGTCTACTTCCTTTAGGCATATTTGGTGATAGAAAGAGTGAATATATAGCTTGGTAAAGAATTCACCACCATGCAGTTCACCAAGAATATCATCAACAAGAGGAATAGGAAATTTGTCTTTGATAGTGAGCTTGTTGAGGGCCTGAAAGTTCGCACACATGCGCCATTCTCCATCTTTCTTTAGCACCACGACCACTAGTGATGAATAAGGAATGATTTTGGGATGAATAACACCGGCTTCTAGGAGTTCCTTGATGATTTTTTCAATTTCATTCTTTTGGGCAAAAGGATATCGGTATGGGTGCACGTTATGCGGTTGGTCCCCCAGGAGAAAAGGGATGCTATGATCATGTTCACCCCTAGAGGGTGGAAGCTCTTTAGGTTTGTCAAATACCTACTGGTGGCGGTTAAAGGCCTGTTGCATCTCAGGATGAATATGAGAAGTGGTGGATTCAATGGCCTGGATGGCATTAAATTGGGCGATGACTCTGTGATGACCCTTTTTCAAAAGCTTTTCCATTCGATGCGAGTTGATGCTAGTAGGAGCACATTCCTGGAGTCCACGTAATGTATGAATGTGGTTGTTCTACTTAAAGCTCATATATAACTCCATTGTGATCAGGCCCAGTGTATGAAGACATTCAGCATCCAAGACAATGTCACAACTACCCATTTCAATAGCAAACATGTGGGTCTTTAGGTGGTAGTCTCCCATCTAAAGCTTAATATTTTCACATCGACCTTCACATTTCATGGTCCCCTCATCAACGATAAGGACTTGGAAATTAGCTACTACCCACAAAAAGCAATGAACAACTTATGTGACTTGCTTATGGATAAAGTTATGAGTGCTTCCACTATTAATCAATAACATGACCAGTCGATGTTTAATAAAGCCTCGAATTTTGAGAGTTTGAGGGGAAGAAATGCCAACCAAAGTGTGCAGTGAGATAACCAGTTCATCTAGTGTAGTTGTGAGATCATTTTTGGTTTGGGTTTTCCCAACTTCTTCCTCAGGCATCTCAAGGGATGGAGCTTCCTCATGTGAACTTTTATCAGTAACATCAATTTGAAAGAATTTGGGTTCCTTGCATTTATGTCCAGGAGAGTACTTGTCATCATAGTAGTAGCACAATCCTTGTTTTCTTCTTTTGGTCATTTCTGTTGGTGACACCTTTTGAACCTTAAGTGTTTGGGTGGGGCCCTAAGCTAGGGTGGGACGTGCCTTGGCAAAAAAATTTGGACGATTGGACTGGGCGGTTAAGGCAATTTCCACTTCTAAGGCCTTTTTACAGGCATCCATCCAAGTAGCTGGGTGGTGCATCCAGACATGGGCTTGGATGGCTTCTTTTAGGCCACTGATGAAACACTCCGAGTAGAAGTCATCTGCTAGACCGTTAGTTCTGATGGCCAATTTCTCAAAGGCTGCAATGTAGTCCTTTACTGAGCCTGTTTGCTTGAGTTTAGTGAGATGACCCAAAAAATTAGATTTGCGGTCAAAGCGATCACATATGGCTTTTGAGAACATGTTCCAAGTCAAGTTCCCTGGATAACATTTTTGATGCCACTGCCACCATTTCCATCTCTCTTGGTCCAAATAAAGGGCTCCCACATGTAGTTTAGTTTGATCTTCCAAGATGTCATTAAGGGAGAAATATTGTTCCATTTGTGCTACCCATATTGCAGGGTTAGAGCCATCAAATTTGTACATGTCCAGCTTGGTTGTCTAGTGGTGCTAAGAGTGGCGATTTCCATGGAAGTGACTGTGATGGTTGGATTCTCCTTCTATGTGTGCATCAATAGTAGGATCCTCCATATGAGGCAGACTTAGAAGGGATGATAAACATGAGATCTCTTTGAGAACTGTGCCCTCAAATGTGTCAAATTTTTCTTCAAGGTTGTTGACCCTCTCGAGTGCCTTTTCCACAGCCATAACTTAAGATCTGGTACCTTGCATATACCAATCCAGGACAATTTTTTTCAGCTTACTTAAGAGTAGTCTGCTTGGAAAGAGGAAAATATTATGATTCGAATGACGTGGATCACTTGAGGCTTCTTCGGAAAAATAAATTGTGACCACAAAAAAATTTGGTTCTTACAAGTGAATAGTACCACTGCGACCAACTTGTCATCCTCAATATTATGGGCTAAGTCTCCGGTAGTCGCCGAATTCCAGAAAACTTGATCTTGCCCAATGTCCAGCGGAAATACGGTCCGAACTGCACAAAGAGTCTGATCGACACTGTGAAACCCCAACTGTTAACTGTGAGTTGCATGGCGGCGACATAACCCCAACTGTTGGATCTGATTTGTATGGCGGTGGAAGAACCCTAACTGCTGGATCTGATTTGCATTGTGACGGAAGAACCCCAACTGCTGGATCTAATTTGGAAGATAAGGTAGTGGGTGATCTTTAGATAGAAGAGAAAACTATGGTCACAAAGGAGTGTCATGTTCTACAGATCGCAATATACATAGGGGGCCAACAATAGTACTCGGCTCAATCTTTCAGAGTGCTAACTAAGGAGGATCAACCGTACCCTTAGTTGTACTACCTGACTACCCTATCGGACACGCAGTAATCTCCCCAAGTGGTGTTCTCAGTGTACTGTAGCAGCAAGACGACTGACGACTTATCTAAGGTTAGGTTTTAGGTGAGCCTAGGAGGCTTCTAATATACCCAAGGGTATGTGGAAGTGTAGTCTGTGCGTAGTTCTGTCTAATGCGATACTACTCAAAGGGGTACCCACAGGGGTTACAAGGGAGTCCAACAAGAATGACCAGCTCTTGTAGTTCCTGCGTGCATGCCTCCCCAAGTCTGTAGGTTTATGTGCTCAATAACATATCTTGTGGTTTAAATATGTCGAAACACGTCTCTAGCCTAAGAAACATTCTACGTAAATTGGAGGTACAACTGACCTTGGAAAGTGTTATGATACCACTTGTTATGCTCTTGACCAACGAGAAATTCCATAATACCATAAATGCGAAGACATATAGCCCAGAACACAAAATAGAATGAGAAAAAAAACAAGTATTTTATTATTCAGAAAGAGATTCAATGTTCACTTGCCTCTTTGAGAGGGCAACCTCCAGTAGAGTAGAGCTAGATTACGATAAGACTCAATGATATTTCCTTTACTAACTAAGACTATTTATAGCTAAATGACATCCAAAACCCTAACTACCAGTGGTCCCTTGCATAACATGGGTTAACAACTTTATTTATTAACTATGGCCCATTTACAACTAACTGTGGTCCCTTTTCTCTAATGCTAGTCAACCACTTACAATTATTAATGCAGACTTTATTTGCTCTCTCACTAAATATGACTATGAATCAGCCCATTGGACTTATTACATAAATAAAAGGGTTAGGGTTGGACCCTAATACAATAACGTACTATAAACCAAGGGGGTCCATTATTTTTTTTGGCCATAGATCTAACCTATTCCTGCAATCACGCCATTCAAAATGATTTCCTTTTAATCGAGCCCAGAGGGTTCTCCTTTTTTTTTCTTGAAAGTATTCCCTATTATTTTCAGTTCGACCTAATTACCTATTCTGGTGGGGTTCACAAACCCATGTCACATAGGACTAGCGTGACACTTCATCACTTGTTCTACTTTTCTAGTAAGTCTCTAAAATGAAGTGGTGGGAAGTGAGTAGTTTTTGGGTTCCATGTGAAAACTATGTTCACGACATGTCATCGAGCACATTACCACCCCATCATAAACCGAAGAGATGAAAAAAGTGGGAGGTGATTGACAATAGGGTTTTTGTGCTAGAACAATGGTCGGATCGACCCCTCTTGAAAACTACACTAATACAGCATGTCAAACTTCCTGTAGTGGGATGTGGGTGAGAGTAAAATCATGTAACACCCATGTGGCATCCTCGTCACCCCGACAAGTCATTATAAAGGGTCCATCTCCAACTCTAGGCCATGTTGCCTTGGGTCATCAACACCACAATGTTCAAGGTTAAGTAAAGGAAAAGAAGCAATGAGCAGTGGGTGCTGTTAGGGCTCCACATGGCCACAACCCTATGGAATTAGCGTGGATCCCATCGAGCCCTTACCTTAGGATTTATTCAATAATTTCAAGTTATATATAGTGATAGAGTAATCTCCAATGTCACACATTTTTCCATGTTAACACACCCCATAACCACATACCTTTAGATTACTTTTTTGTGTCAAGCGAGATATGACTCAATGGAAATTCAAGGCTCCATAAGGGTGTACATTGCATACCAACACTAAATCTTATATTTCCCAAGATTATCATTTATATATAAATGTGGGTCCTGTGCAACATAAGTTAAAGCTATGGTTGGATCATGGATTTGGTGGTTGGTGATCCATATCATGCCTAAAGTGTCAAACTCTTAGTTCATTGGATGGCTTAGAGCTAGATATATGTGTCAAGTCCTAGATGTGGGGCTTACACCAAGTGACACTTAAATAAACCCTAATCTTCCCATCAAAGGATCCAGAAATAACTTTGGTCATGCACACCTTAGCCAAGATAGATGGAAGAAGGTCAGATATTAGCTAACTGACAGAATTATTGATGATAAATTTTACAATTTAAATTATTTACATACACATTGTTCAGCATTAAATATGGTCCCCTCTACAATTCACTATTATTTATTTTTTTCTAATGAAGCTAATTGCAGTCAAAGAAAAACGATTATAGAGGTATCATGTGACTAGATACAAGACTCTAGGATTTCAAACTAATATTAGCCACAATTATTAAACATGTTTTCAACAATCATAAACACTAGGAACCATAAAATCACATAATTGATGCATAGGGCATAAAAGAAAACACTTGATCCAATGTAAAAGAAAGACATGTCTCCATAGGCCAACTCCCAATTTATAATACATTATAAAATGAAGTATGATTGCTTATCTAACTCTGCTACTTGTGGGGGGGTCAATTGACTTCTTTAATGAGATATGATTCCTTCAATCATAATAATGGAATCTTAATGGTGTGAATCATTACAAAACAGAGTTATAAGTCATGTATTAAACATTAAAACTTAAGGTTTTATGTTGATTATAGTTCTCAATCATAGTAATAGAATAACTATACATGATTGACATATTGACCAATTCAATTATGAACTAAGTGCCTTCAACATTAACCAAATTTGCATTGAAATCATAACATATAAATATAGTTTTTAAATCTTGAGTTCGAAAAAAAAATTAACAATGCAAAACATTACATATAACTAATTGCATGATAAACTATTGTCAACCATGATCATACATTGACTGTAGGTAATCCTTCCTAAGGAATACATTAATATACTTTAGCCCATAACATAACAAGCACTTTCATAACTTATAATCAAATATTATTAAGCCATTATACTTAATTGATTGAGTTTATATTAATTGGCAACTTAAGGAGGGAATTAGACTCTCCACCTAACCATATGCCAAATACACTGCAATATTTCCTGTAGCTAACTTCCTTCAAGCTAGATCCAGAGTATGAGGGGATTCTTATTCAAGGGAATCACACCAAAGATAGGGTCACATACTCAAGAGGTGGATTTCACTTCCTAGGTGACTTATCTACCGCACCCTGGCAGTAAGCGCCATAGTGACTTCCTCACTCCTCTGAGCTCAATCATCGGGATTCAAATGAAGGTATATACTATTTCATTCTTCCTGTTTGGATCCAAGAGATCCTTTCCCCCTCTTTTCCCAACATTTACCATCTCACTCCTCTACTCTTTAGCGAGCTCTCTCATTCTTCGTAAGCTACCTGAGAGAGTGTCTCTATCCCCCTTCTTCCATTCAAAAATCATTCCCTTTTTCCAATGGCTCAACGACCATATTCTTCTCTACTCCTCTATTCAATGTTATTTATTTTTGCATGCTTTATGTTCCCTTCCATCCAATTACATCATTTCGTTTGTCAGGTGGTGATTTGGTCCATTACTCCACCTCCTCCATCACTTAGTGAGGGTGTCGTCTCCACTTCTCCACTCTATATTCGTGGCTTCCATTCCCTTTATCTTAGTCCACAAGGAGGAATAGGGATGGTGCCATCTTTCTCCATGTTACCCACTATCCAATCTCTAGTTCCTCTCAGCACAACTTTTTGGTTGGTCAGAGCAAAATTAAAGAGTTTAAATGATGCTGGAATGGGTCTAACCAATAAGCACATCACTTGAAATTAACATGCATGCCAAAAGAAACGAACATGGACACAACCAAAAACCATATCAGAACCTTGGATCCATGTGTTCCTCCATCCGGGCTAGCCAATTAAAATTCACATTTAATTTATTTGATGTTTACATATAATGTCTCAGTCATCCATAGCCTCCATGCTAGTATTACATATTCACAATATTAGAATTACAACAATAGGGGTAGTATGAAGGATTTTACAAATCCCACCCCCTTAAAGGAACATCATCCTTGGTGTCTATAAACATAGAAAATAAAAAAAAAATATGAGCATTATAATTATATCTCTTACATCAATTACATCTCCCATGTGATGGATTGTCATGTTCAACCATGTCATTCATCATCCTCATGGCTTCTATTCAACTCATTTCTTCTCGGGACATACCCAATGCATTTTTTATCCTAATTAGTATGCAAAAGACTCCTTGAATAGAAATTTACTTAGGTTTCCTCTTCCTTGCATTCAGACACATTCCAAGTTAAGGTACCCCCTTCTCTACCTCCCTAGTCTATTGGGAGATCCATTCCTTAGAAAGGTTTCCTAGCACAGGAAGAGTCTTGATGGAGTCTCAGAACCAAGGCATCCCTCTGTTTTCCTATAATAACACAACACATTTATCACAACATACCTCATCGTGATCAATGCATATCACAGGGTATGTGAAGGTAATATGCTCCATCATGACATAATATGCTCATAAATAACTTCATGCCCTTTAATAGTATGTGAAGGTAAACATTATTTTAACAATAAAATTGTGGATCATCTAGAAACTAAATAATGTAGTTAGGATTTGGTAGTAAAACTTTAGTATAAATTAAATAATGTCATTCAACCATGGTATCAATTAATGTTGTTTCCTTAGTGGTCATAAATATAATACAATGAGAAACTTATCGACCTTGAAGACTAATCGATTTGGGACCCAAGTGATTTTTTCAAATAGTTGGGTGCTTAAGGTGGAACATATTTTTAGCTCTCATAAAACAAAAGTTTTATGTTGTGACTTAAATTTGTGTAATTGTTATTTAATTATTGTAGTGTATTATGTTTCCTTTGCATTAGGAAAGATTTATAGTCAAATGTAATGCAATTTTGTTTTTTAATAAAATAATAATAATAATTTTAAGGTTACATTTAATTTTAATTAGTAAAATTTATAAATGTGTGCATGCCCTATCTTACTCTCTTTTAATTTAAAAAGATTAAAAAAAAACATGTAATTTTAACTATTAACCCTATTCAATTTAATGTTTTAATTATTTGATTCTATTTCTCCAAGAAGCGCTTTCCAACCTAGTATGGAAGCGACGTTGTAATGTCATGTTCTATCCCATCTTATGTTGTTATGCCTTGCAAATATTTTGATTAGGTCAAACTACATAAAAATAAATATTAAATAAAAAAAGGTAAAAAAAATAATAATAATTGTTTGAACTTTTCTATTACAAAGGAGAATGTTCTAGGACCTGCAAATATTTTGACTCAGTCAAACCACATAAAAATAAAAATAATTAAAATTAATAACTATTCTAACTTTTCAGTTACAAAAGAGAATGTTCTCAGACCTAAAATAAAAATAAAAATTAACTGTTAAGTTACAAATGAGAATGTTCCTCTAGTACTGCATTGGTCTATTTCTTTTTGTATTCATTATGCCATGTGAGCATATGCTTGGTCGTCATGGATCTAGTAGACATGGCTAGAAAAGTCGATCGTGTGACCAATCACAAGCCTAGGAGGCAACGACTACTTGTCACCTTGCAACCTCTCATAGTACTCGGGCAAAGATTCAACAACTTGAGAATCATGTTGCTCAAGACCGATAGGCCTATTCAAACTCAAAACTATTTGAAGAGGTTTCCCATTAGCTTAATAACCTTGGTCATACCAAGGGAAGAAGGAATCAGTACATGCATTTTATTACTCTCCACTGGAAGTTAAACACCCTACTAGGACTTGTTTTAATGGAGACAACAAATACACCTTAATAGGTTGGAATCTCACTTAGCTCATGTGGAGAAACACATCCAATGTGAGTTTAACCCCTCAATTCCACGTGGTATGAGTGCAAAGGATCTGACTCCACTAACATCATCAAAAGCCTTAGATGGAATATATGTTCTAGCTATTTTATATCGGCCTCTTTTATGGTTATCTGGTATTTTTGTTTAGTTTTTGTTCCTGGCTTTCTACATATACATTTACTACTTTTATATATCAACAAAAAAATCTAGTTTCCCATGTTGTAGAGTGAGGACAGTGTTTTCTTTGACAAATGGTTCATTAGTGATGTAATATGAATTTCAAAGCTAATACAATTAACTTACAAAAAAAAAGGTACAAGAGTTTATTATTAGGTGATTTCCCCCAAAGAAATTAGTCACAGTGCAATGTAATGCTATCATTATGCCAAATTTGTTCACACCTAATCCAAAATGATTGGGATTATTGTAAATATTGTACATAGTTTCAGTTATGGATCAGAGAAAACCAAGAGACCTTGGAGTTGGAACCTCAAGAGTCTCTCTAGTCATGTAGATATTCATGAACTCAGTAATGTAATAAAAAAGTTAATTCGTGGAGTTACCCTCCTTGCCTAACATAGTATCAGAGTGCAGGTCCACAAGTCCGAGGTTCATAGGTTCCATTTTATCCTTGCAACTCCTATGATTCTTTCTGCTCCCACCTAGAGTTTTCCCTGTAAACAAATTGTAACCATTGAGAGAGAGAGAGAGAGAGCACAATTATTCTCTATGCGTTTGTTTGGTGTAGTATGATTCTCCAATCTTTTTATGTTTGTTTGTGTGCTTGTCTCATGCTAGAGAATATGTTGTGTTGAAAGAATTTCTTGGACGTTGTATGTTGAAAGTGGATCCCTTGAATGATTCTCTACATAGTAGAACCGTGGTGAATGCTGACAAAGAACACTAACAGAGACTCGTGGTGCTGACAATTGGAGTTTTTCAAGGGATGAATTACTCCAATGTTGAATTGTAGGCCTGTGTATAGTGTGGTGTTGTTTACATTGTTACAATGGTGCATTTGACTATGTATGAAGGTCATGACTATGTGTTGCATATGGTGTTGGAGACTGTGTAACGAAGACCATGCTGGCTGTGCATTAAAATCGGTATGTTGACCAAAATTGTGTTAATGGTGTGCATTAAATCCTTTTAAAGGATGTGCACATAAGGGTCATATGGATTTTTTTTATAAGCATGAATTTAAACATGTGCATTGGTGAGTGAATATATGGTATGTCTTGTGAGTGAACATATGGTATGGTATGACATTTTTTAAGTGAGTGAATATATGGTATGAGACATATGATATAATATTGAAGTGTTTGAGTGGTGTATAAGGGATTTTAAAGAAAAGAGCCATGACATATGAATAATGACACTCTTAACTCATTTTTAATGGACATATGATATCAAATTACATAAGGTATATGTGGAGGTATATTAATGATTTTTTTTTAAGAAATAGCAACTCAATTTTATTACAAATACATCAACCTTTTGTTGCAACCATTTTGATTATTTTAAGGCCATATTAGACCATATGATGCATTCACTCATCTCCATTGTGGGTGTAGTTCTCTTTGGAAAAGAGAACTATCATGAGTGGTCCCAGAAGATAAAACACACCTTGATTCTTAATGAGATGTGGAAAGGGTTTTGTGAAGGAGGAGGCAATGCACTGGAAAAGCCCACTTGAGACGAGGAGCTTGCCTTTTGGGAAAAAAATAACAATAAGGCCTATGCCTTGATTGCAACGTCAGTAAATGAAGAGGTGAGTCATCATATTTCACCATTTTCTAATGACTTTGAAGCTTTAAAGAAGTTGAAGGAATTGTATGACTCACACTCTGAACTTGAAGTTGTTCAATTGATGATCAAGTTGTTTAATCTTGGTGAAGGGTTGCAAGATGTATTCCATCAGTCTCATGAAGGCTACAGGGGTGTTAGTCAATCTGAATGGCATGACCAACCATTTGAAAAGGTCATCCTTAGATTTGAAGGTAGTCTTCCAAACATCAAAGTGTTCGATAGGCATCTGGTGATAACCTAAATTCAAGTCAATATTGTTGAAATATTTTTCCCCTTTGAGCTGGTCCAAAAGGTCATCAATCCACGGGATTGGGTACTTATTCTAGACAGTCATCTTGTTCAACGCCCGATAGTCAATACAGAGCATCCTGGTCCCATCCTTCTTATGTACCAATAAAATCGGGCTCCAACAAGGTAATGAACTTGGCCTGATGTGCCCTTTCTACAATAGTTCCTGAATCTTCCTCTTGATCTCATCACTCTCCATAACAGAGCATTGATAGATCAGTCAATTAGGTAACGAAACGCCTGGTGTTAGATCGAAGGAGTGATTGACCTGACAATGCAGAGGTACCCCTGTGGGTGAGGCGAAAATATCCCTATACTCCTCCACGACCTTGTCCATCTATTGTTGTTGTGCAGAGGAGCCTTGACTAGAAGCCGTGGCCACAACCTTCTTCTTGCCTTGGGGGTGAATCATAAGGAAAACAAATTTCCTGGTCTGGGAAATCATCTTATTGCATTGCTTTGCAATGATCAAAGAGATAGTGGTAGGCGGGGCTACCTTCGGTATCCTGTATAACTTATTATCCAAAGTAATAATAACAGAGCGAGGTCTAGACTCATATACAACATGTCGCTTCCATAAGTATGGTTGTCCTAACAATACATCACAAGCTTAAGAGAAACTTCACACAATACCTCATCTCTGAAGGGCTTGATGATGTAGGGAAGGCGGCACTGCTGGTTAACATGAATATCTCGTCCTTGGTGAAGCCACCTAATGGTGTACGGTTGTCGATGTGTTGTAGTCTTTAGGCCCAGTCGCTTCACAACCTCTGCTGAAATGAGGTTATTTTGGCTCCCGATGTCGAAAACGAACTACAACGGAGAACCCTTCACCCACATTTGTGATCTGATGATGAGATCTAAGGCAATTATTAAGGTATTATAGACTCATGTGCATGGATATGCCTATGTTACTTTGTGCAATGGATCGATAAGATTGCGAAATACATAGACAATGAAGCAGTTAAAGAACATAATAGACAACACTCATAAACACAACAAGTTTAATAAGGATTTCACCAAACACTCCTGGGCTACATATCCTGGTCCAGCCTTCAATGGTGACCTCTCTATTATGTCTTCAAAACAGATTTTTACAATAGTGAGCTCAATTTGAGCCTCACACAAGAGATACAAAACAATAAGGCTTTACTTGGATCCCCCAAGTCTCTTCTGAGTACACAGACTCTCCTCACTGACTCTCTATCTTTGTTGCTCTATCTTAGCACTGCCTGTTATGTTTTCTGTCAATCTATGGCTTTTAAAGCAATCTGCGCTGTCTGTTTGTTTCATCTTCTTAGGCTCTCTGGCTTCCCGACCTCTATCTGCTCAGATCCTGGCCACCTGTTCTGTAACAGAATGGGTCATGAGGCCTCTGAAATCCTTCGAAATTTCCGTTCTCTGTTTACACAGAGAAATATGTTTAAACATAGGAAAAGTCTGCCAAACACTGTTTATCGGACTTCAAATATCCATAAATCTGCCTTAGACTTCTATCGGGTCCGCCTTTTAACTGCTTATCGCTTCTCCACCGTTGATCTGGGAGATCCAGATCCAACGGCTGTGGTTCATTTCGAGCGGCCCTTTCATATGAGGGTTAACCACCCGATGAGGGTGGTTTTCTCCCTCCTCAGCCTGGACATGTAGCATCCATTGTATGGGATCGGGCGGAGCCTAGCCCAAACCATTTACCGCCTTTGGCTCTCCCAAAATCCTGTTGGTTTTTGTGGTTTCTTTTTATTAAATAAATACATTAAAATCCCGCTTATATCGGACTTGAAATCATATGGAACATCATTGATCACCCTTTCAGGTCCAGCAACATCACCCAAATCACGTTTCCCTTGGTTTTCGTTTATTTAACGAAAACACAACTTTACATAGAAAAAGCTCTTTTTACGGATCTCAAACTATATCAAATATCACTTATAAGCCCGTCGGGTCCGACCATTGCATCGCATATATATATACATCCCCACTCCATTGTAATGCTCCGATGCGATATTGCGATGCGACTAGTCGTAATCGCATATCGCATAAGTCCCCGAGCCGTTGTAAGCACTCCGTTGTTACCTGTTGATGCGATATGGTAGGTTAACCTGGGTCGTTAATCTACACACCTGATCGACAATCCTCATTGATCATGTTGATCACTATCGCAACATTCACGTGACCGCCTTCGATAGCCTCCGATAGCCATCACCGATTTGCGATATGTCGATCGAATTTGGACCGTTGATCGGCCAGATCCGACGACTCCTATGCATCACTGCCGATAACTTGTTTTTCCACTGTTTCTTGTGTTTTTCACTGCCGATAGTGTTTTCCACCTGTTTTAAGAGTTCATCCTCATGTGATAGTTTTGATCTTTTAAAATATTTTGAAGACTTAGAGGGTTTTTGGATCCATTTTGGATCAATTTGTGAGTGGAAGATGTGTTCCCCCTCCTCTAGATCTTCATGCTTAATCTTTTGGATGTTGGTGGTGGCCATGGTGGCATTGGGTTCCACATCAATGATCTGCTTACCTTTGTCAGCTCCCTTATCAGGTTTTGATTCAGAGTCAAAACCTACGTCCGATTTGTAAGCCTTCAGTTCGGCCACTAGTGACTGCTTGGCCCGAAACTCACTTGTATTGTGAGTGGAGCACTTATAGAACTCACACCATTTTCCTGTGTCCTTCTTCATCTTCATGGTGTTGTTATTTGCTTATGACTTCAGCGGCCTGTACTTGGTGGCCCTGCCTTGGCTTGGTCCTTTGTTCTATGGTTTGGGGGTGCCTTTTCCTTGCTTTGGATTTGTAGATACAAAGTACCACTTCTTCTGTTTAACTTTTTCTCAATCTTGATCGATACGCTATACCGAGCAAGGAAATGTCTAGGAACTCCATCTCATCCTGAATGTACTTGTATAGACAGTCGCGGTACTTGAGCACCAAATGCCACTCAGTATCCTTGATACATAGCTTTGTACGATGGTATGGAAAATATTTGTGAACTCTGGCACATCTTGATCCTTCCGTTCCATAGAGTGGTCCACTTTATGTATTTGTCTTCATAGCTCCCGACAGGGTAATATTGTTCCTTGATGGCATCTCAAAAAGAATTCCAAGTGGGTGCGGCTGAAAACAACGAGGGTTCACTCTCGTCCTTTTGTTCACAGTAGGTTTCCCACTAGTCCTTGACGTGGGGTGACTTTGAGAAGTGCAAAAGTAACCTTTTCCTGATTGGAAAAGTCATGAACTGAAAAATATCCTTCCAATAGATTTAACCATTTATCTATGGCATCTGCATCTATCAGGCCTTCGAATATGGGAATATTGAAGTTAACTTGTACCTTAAAAGGAGTGGCGCCTCCAGAGTGGCTGCTGGATGAAGATGCATCACCTATGGCTAGTCATCAAAGGATCTAGGAAAAAATTATCCATCATCTATCCCTCTGTCACCCGAGGGCTTCCCCGAGCAACATTTTGAAAGGATCTCCTACCCCCTCGTCTTTCTTTTCTTCTCCCATGGGAGGTCGTTAGGTTTTTCGAGGTTGATCTTGCAATGGTTCAACCAGATCAAGTCCTAACTCCTTCAACCCTAACCTTGTTGGGGACATGCAAAGAAAAACAGAGAAAGAGTAGACTGCTCTGATATTGTTTACGGGAAAACTAGTGTCTTTTCAATCTGCTAGTCCCACTAGGATTGGCAGCTATCCTAGAAACAAACAATCAAAGAAATTTGAGATTTCCTCCACGTATGATAGATAAGAGAGAAGAAAAGGGACCAACATAGATCTTCCGCTTGACTCCTTGCTTGATTTCTCTCTCCTTTGATAGAGCTTTCACCTCTTCTCCTACTTATCCCGCTCAATGATTACCTGTAGAGACAAAGTAACAAAACACCATCAAAGCATCTTGATTTATTATATCATAAGCAATGCAGAATCAGAAATACATTGAACATACAATGGCATTCACAAATACACGATTGTATGGAGGAAAACTCAAAGAACTTTATTAATAATAGAAGGGAGAATTACAACCCAGCTGTCTGATCCAGCATCATCCTCCCAGCATCAAAGCCCTCTTCACCTCATGAAAAGCAAGATCACCCAACAATAAAATACTCTTTCTCAAAGACAAACTATCAACACTTCCTTCCAAATTACAAAATTCTAGCCTCTAGATCTCTCAGATGAGGGATCCATTTATAGATGTCTGCAAGGGTGTGAGTCATCTCTAGATTTTTTATTAGTATCATTCCACTTGTTGTTCTTGGTTCCACTTGGAGATTTTTTGGATCTCTTACTCATCCCTGGGCGAATTCAGAGAGGCAAGTGTCATAGGAGAAGTTTCTGGAAGATTCCATGAGCATCCACTTAGCAAACTGTCTCGGACATTTGTCCATCCTCGCTCATCACACCCCATAGAAGGCCTCTTCAGTATGCATCGCACCTGGCTAGTGTAGAAGTCAGTATGCATCGCACCCTAATAGTGGAGCAGTTAGTATGGTCCAGTTTTGGCCAATTCTGAGTGGTTTTTCAGGTGGAACTTTTGGGGAATGATGTAATCAGTTGACCATGATCCTTTAGGGTATGAAACAACACTTTTAGGGGTTAAAGAGCCCTTGGTTTATCAACATATAAGATTGGGGTTGCAGTGCCCAAATATGTCTATAACAGTTGCCCCCTAAAGCATGAAGTTGTAAATCTTTTGATGTCGGGTGAAATGCTTTATCATGAGGATCCGAGGTATTCGAACTGGAAGGTGACCTGTATAAGATACAATACAATACATCATCATCATATTATTTTCATGATCTAGCTGAGGTGGGCATTCCCATGCTTAGCTTTATAAATTCATTTTCATGTACATAGGACAGATAATCGTCTGCAGTTGCAGACTGGTGATTCTTCATATGAAGAGTCATCTTCCCTGGCTTAGATGACTATCTGTGCAGCTTCTGTGTACATTTGATGTCTTTATATCCTTGAATATATCGTAGCCCGGATGGATGAAACTAGATCCGGGGTCTTCAAACTCATTCAATCTTCGCCCAATGTACAAGTCGATCCATGTGAAAAGATGTCCTGAAGTCGAACATGGAAAGACATCGCCTGATTACCAGCCAATAATGTAAGTTGTTAACAAGCACGAGAGGAATCACCGATAATGATAATGACCCTCAAGGTACTACAGTACAATTCACATGGTGTGAATATATGATCCGATGTCGAACACCACGCAAAATCTTTCGGTCGAAAGCCATTGATGTAAACTGATCGCCGGAAGTGAGAAACTTGCCATTGAGGCATGCAAGCCTCAAAGTACTGAAAGGGTTGTTTCTAAGTCAACTTCTTGGATAATGAGCTGATGTTGACAAGAAGTGACCTATCGTAGGAGGGCCTTAATGTATCCCACATTTGCAACATGAAACTAAGCAAATGATTTTCTGGAGGTGAATACGATCTGATGATATAAGGTTCAAGAATGGCGGTCATGAAAAATGGGGGGTGAAGGTATTGCAGCGGATGAGGCATTAACTGGATTGTGAATTCTCCGAATGACTTCTCTTGAACATATTGCCGACAGTGAGATGGTTTGGTAGCATTAACCCCAAAATATGGATGGTATGGAGGACCAATGGTGATATGACAGTGAACAAAATAACCCAACCTAACTCAATCATGGTGATGGAGTGAATCTGTCATGTTCAAGAGCGACCTGCTACCAATAAAATTCTTCAAGTTTTCTTCCCTTTTTCCCCATTCATTGCTGACCAGTACCTCTTTATTTTTGTCAAGCTTGAGGAGGATAACATATGCTTGTTCTATAATTTTCCCTTCGGGCAAACCTGTCGCTATGTTTTAGCGAGTCTAACGACAGTGAAACTTGTTCTTGTCTGGGTGGACAAGTTTGTCGCTATTGTTTTAACGAGTTTAACGACAAAGATAACTCGGTCCTTTTCATGTTTAGAGAGTTTGAAAAGGGACGAAAAGGAAACTCCAGTAGTTCTTTTTCATAGCATAATCCCTTAAGTCCGAAAAAGATTAAAATAATACAAAAGGGATGAATTTTCCGATCACTTTAGTGAGTCAAAAAAGACAAGCGCTCGAAATTTTTCATGAGATAATCCCTCAAGTCTAAAAATTTTAAAATATATAGGAGGGATGGCACTTCCAATCACTTTAGCGAGCTGGAAAGGCCAATAGCTCGACAATCTTTTCATATTTAGTGAGTTTGAAAAGAGTTTAAAGGAGACTCATTTTTTGAGGAACGAGTGGCGTTTAGGGTAGCGACTGGTTCCGGGTAATCTTGGAACTTCTCAAAACATGGTGATGTGAAGAGGGTGGCTAACAGGACCACTCATTGCAGTTGTTCCTCAAAAAGGTAAACAATCAAGTGGAAGTGTATGATCAGCCAAAAGAATGGAGGTGATGGCAAGAACACAACCAAGGCTCAAAAGGCTGATAGCAGGGCAATCACAAAGGTTATTTACCGAAGGTGGGTTCATTTTTTAATGAGCTTGAACTCTGGGGGAACATATGCTCAGTTGGCAGGTTTATTTTTTAACGAGCTTGAACCTTGTGGAAACATTGCTCATATTAGTGGTCAGAAATGTTCAATTCACCGTTTAGCACATTAGATTCTTTCATCGGTCGTTCAACCTACTCAATCACTCCATCAAATTGATTAGAAATACATATATATGCACGATGAACTGAATTAAAACTAACATTTTACTTGAAGTACGTGAATAGTAACATAAAAAGTAGTTTTACCTTTCATTTTCATCATTTCATTTCAAATTTGGGATTTTGGAGCTCTGGAGTGGTTTTCCCCCTCAAATTTCACCAGCTGATTTTAGGAGATCCAGTGGACTATTCTCTGTGCCGTCAGGACTAGGTAGGAGCTAACCCTGAGCTCTTCATTTTCATTCCATCCTTTCTTGATTTTGAGCAAGTTTTCCCATTCTTCTGGGCCCCTGGGGTTTGAAGAATTCGTTCTCCCATCATCACACCTATTCTACATCGAAAGGAGCGATGCATACTGAGTTGTATACTGGCCAGTCAGTATGCATCTCACCTTGCTCAAAGGTAGGGTGCGATGGGCGCAAAAGGGAAACTTTGCATAGTGATTTTTCATGAAATTTTTCCCTGTTTTTGCTCAAATTTGGATCCTAACTTATCTTTTTTCTGAGTTTCATATATTTGTTGGATCAAGACGGTTGTCACGTGGCACGAACACAAACATGAAGAAGAGGACATGATTGCCCTACACGACCAGGGCACAGTTGCTGCATTACGTAACTGCGGTTTGCTAAAGTTCTTCCACATATCCTTCATGAGGCAACAAATCAGTTTGTTGCAATATTTTCTTGATGCTTGGAATCCAATCAACCAGGTATTCTAGACCAGAGGCAAATCTATTCCATTGAAAATCGAGGATATTTACTTTCTGATGGGGTTATCGGGGCGTGGTGCCCCTCTTTCACTATCAGGATCTGCCCATGGAGGTGAATCCATGAAAGATTATATCCGTCAATTCTGTAGAGATGGATCTCAGCCTGGCAGAGATGGCAAGATCAATATCCGGGATGTCACTGATCAGCCCTTGAGGACCATTTTATTTACCTTTGCTAGATTGGCTGGCAGTGCGACTTTGCACTTGGCAAACAGATCTTACATGAAGTACACCCTAGAATGCCTGGAACTGAAGGTGTTTAATAGGTGTGAGGCGGTACTTCCTGTCATAAAAAAAAGGCTCTCCAAAGTAAAGAATGGAAGATCCAAGAATTTTGGCTACGGTTCCATATTGACTACTTTTTCCTTGGAGAGGATTCCACTGATGTAGCCTCAGTACATTTCATTAGGATTTCCAGCACCGAGGGAACCACAGATGCAGAGATGGGTTGATCTTATGGCTAAACATGCTGGTTAGTCACAAATTTCTTTCTCTGATGCCTTCTTTGACTGGTTCGACCGTTAGGAGATGGTCTTTGTGGAGTATCCATATGTTGGGATGGATTTCCGAGGTGACCCAGATTTGGCGCTACCAGCTGGCGAGCAGTGGAGTGCTATAGGTAAAATGATTCGACCACATCTTTGTTTATCAGTTTTTAATGTTTTTGTGTTTTTAAATGTTATCAAGACTAATCGAACTCATATGTGTGTGCAAATATTGGGCCAGTGCGACCAGCAGCACGCCCACGGGTGGCAGTTGACGCTCCAGTAGGAGAGGCTGTAGGGAGGGCCGTCCTTTGAGATTTGGACATATCGGAGACCCTGACAGTGTTGCAGGATCAGGTCGAGGGCCTCACTCTTGGTATTCAGGATGTTAGGACCGATGAGTTACCTTTGAGGTTACAACACCATACTACTGGCGTGCCGAGTCGATGGACCAGGCTTTTGCGCATGATCGCACATGAAGTGACATGCTATCACCAACATCATTAGTTTAGGATGCTTCCCTGCATTCATTTTTTAGTTTCTTGGTCATGTGACGATTTTGTCTTGGACACAAAACATTTTGTAAAAAACTATAAATAGTTATATATTTTTTATTTTTGGAGTTTTATCTTGGTTAAGTTATGCAATCCCGATGAAAATGTTAATGTAAAATTCTTTCTTTACAATTGTTGCAAATGTCTATCTAACACATAGTTTTCTAATGAATCAGTCAATGCATTTAAGTTTATGGAAATGTGTTGATATTGAATAGAATCAAATTGTATTTCCAAAATCCTGACTCTTAGGAACATGCGATAAATAGCTAGGTTCCGAACGGAATAAATGCCAGTAAGCTATAGAATGATGAGCTGTGAGTCTAGCCTAACAATAAGTCGGCGTATACCATGTGAAATGGCATCAGAGAGAAGTTCAATCAACGCGCTATATTCAGTGATGTTGTTCGTCGACCAACCAATACATATCCCCCTGAAACTCACTAATTCACCACTTGGAGTGAAAATGGCCTAGGCCGTAGAAGATAGATTCCATGTACTACGACTAGCTCTGTTAGCATACCCAACAAATGGTTCCAAAAAGTCTGACATCTCCAAACAAATGCAAAGTGGATTACCTAACCAAAATGACAACTCTAAAAGAAAAAAAAAATGTAACAAAAGTATATATACAAAGAGTGTACTACACTTAATTAAGCATAGTAACGCTTAAGATACAACCTGTTTCAGGGCTGCGACAGTGGAATCCCATCATAATCGACCAGCTCGTAGGCTCCTTTCGTCAATACTTTTTTAACAATGTAGGGGCCCATCTATAATGGTTCGAATTTTCCTGCTCCCAATTTATCAGAGTGTTGATTGTAAAGCAAGACCAGGTCACCTTCTGAGAAGACACGAGGCTTGACATTTTTGTCAAATTGCACCTTGACACGTTTCTTATGTGCTTCGTTAGCCAGCGTGACATCACGATGGGTTTCATCCAAGTGGATTAGTTCCAAGAAACAAGATTCTTCCTCCGAAGTTTCGGGAAGAAGATCAACTGCGAGCTTGAGAGACGAAATTTTGCATTGAATTGGTAAGACAGCTTCCAGACCATATACCAAATGAAAAGGCGTAAATCCAGTCGCATTTCTCACCGAAGTCCTATATGCCCACAGAGATGAGTACAAGATTAAATTCCAATTCCGTTTGTGGACTCCAATCATTCTCTGCAGCATGCGCTTAAGGACTTTGTTGATCACCTCAACCTGTCTGTTAGCCTGCGGATAATATGGAGTAGAACTATCATGGGACAGTCCTAATTTGGCAGTCAATTCAACCATCATGTGATTGCGAAAATGCGATCCATGATCTGTGACTATAGCCTGTGGAACACCGAATCTAGAGACTACATGATTGAAAAAGAAAAGAGCAGTTGTTTCACCACTGTTGTTTAATGTAGGCATCGCCTTGACCCATTTTGTAAAATAGTCGACAGTGACTATAATATACCCATGCCCCCCAGCCGAGGTGGGGTTACATGTCATGAAATCAATGCCCCATTTAGCAAACAGCCCAACAGCAAATACTGGATGCAGTGGTGCAGGTGGTAATCTGGTTTTGCGATAAAAAATCTAACAAGCATGGCAACTTCTGACTGCAATTATGCAATATTTGAATATAGTGGGCCAAAAGTAACTATCTCATAAGATATTTTGTGAAGTAGTGTAACCAGATAGATGCCCCCCACACACACCTGAATGACAGTCATTCAGAACTTTTTGCCCTCCTCATGCATGAGGCACCTTCGCAGAACTGTATTGACACCACGGTGGTAAAGTGTATCACCGACGATCATGTAGTCTTTGGCTTGGTATCAAATACGTCCCTATTCTAAGCAAGACGTGTTTGGCCTAAAAGTTTGGGTTTGGAGATAGATTAGTATATCTCCATACCACGGATCGCTTGACGATATCAGAAACAGAGTCTCATCCATGATTGATGCTTTAGATGTTAAATCGTTGGACGACGATGGGAGGTCACAAAGTAACTCCGCGAAGACTAGAGATTTCTTTGATTTGGATTTGGTGAATTCCAGATCAAACTCTTGCAAAATGGATATCCATTTGGAATATTTGCCCCCTAGTAATTGATGCGACAGAATGTAGGTCATAGGGTTACAATTTGACACAATGGTAGTTTTGCGAAAGAGTATATAGTGTCGAAATCTCTGTACTGCTTGAATAGCTACTAAAGCCAGCTTGTCAACATAGGAGTATTTGTTTTCTGTATCATTTAAGTTTCGACTTAAATAATATATAGGATGTTCTATTCCATCATTTTCTTGCACTAAAACCATAGCGATGGTTGTATCTGCAGTGGCAAGATACAGGTTAAAGTATTTTTGATAGTCAGGAGCATACATTAATGATGCTTTTATCAGGGAATCTTTTAAAGCATCAAAGGAAGCTTGCGTAACCTGATCCCAGATGAAGGGTACTTCTTTTTTCAAAAGACGTGTATAACCTTTAGCAAGTTCGGTGCAATGTGGAATGAACCTCCTCAGAAAGTTTGCTTTCCCTTGGAGTTTCTGAATCTGAAGCATATTTGAAGGTGGAGGCATGTCAAGGATTGCCTGAAACTTACATGGGTTGAGTCGAATTTCATCCTTAGAAACTACAAAACCAAGTAATCGACCGGAACCAACAAAAAACACACACTTGTGTGGATTGAGTTGTATCTTGTAGTGTCGGAAATGTAGAAATATGGCTCTCAAATGCTGTGGATGATTAGTCCGCTTTCGCAAATGAGCCGGTAAATCGTCGAGATATGGTTGAACGATGTGTTTGATGTCATGGAAGGCATAGTTCATTGCCCTCTGAAAAGTTTCCCCTACGTTCTTCAAACCAAAAGGTAATTTACGATATGCGAATGTGCCCCACAGACATATAAATGCAGTCTTTGACTGGTCTTGTGGGTGGATATTGATTTGATTGTATCCGAAAAATCCATCCATAAATGAAAAGATTTTGCATCCAGCACATTCATCAATTATATGGTCGATGAATGGTGTAGGATAGTTGTCCTTTGGACAAGCTTGATTTACGTCCATATAATCGACGCACACTTTAATTTTTCCTTGTTTTTTCATTACAGGAACAATGTTCGATACCCAATCAGTGAGTGGAATAGGGTAAATGAAATCAGCATGTAAAAGTTTTTCAACTTCTGCCTTAATGGCAGTGGCTTTCTTCGGATGAACAGGTTGAATCCATTGTTGTACTAGTTTGACATCTAGATACATCTTTATTTCATGTTCAACAATTCTTGAGTCAATCCCTAGCATTTCTTCATATGACCATGCAAAGACATCTCTAAATTCGCGAAAGAGAGCGCAATAAATTTCCAGTTCTGATGAAGATCATGATTTTCCAACATGAATATTCTTTACAACATTAGGTTTGGTTGAGATATTAATGGCTATAGTTTATTCAATATTGGATAGATTTTGCTCGGAATCCACTGTATTTATAGTATTTGATAGAAACTCAAAGACTGAAGGATGATTAAGGTCGCTTGAATAATCTTCATTGTTATCTTAAAGGTGGGAATGATGGCGGTAATCTTCCCACGGTGTCTCTCCTATCATCATAGACTGAATGATTCCTTCATTTGTAGAATGTATATGAGACCAAGGATTGGAAGAGGTACCATACTCTAGAGACCTATCTATCCAAACACTTGCTGAGTGTTGATTTGGGTTCGCCACCTAGGCCCAAAAAATTGATTGCTACAAAGATTCTATGGGGCTAGGGGGCAACACCTCGTGATGATCCACACTATCAAAATGGTTAGAGTTCTTCTTAATCTTTGATGATGTAGAAGATATCATATGACAAGTTTCCACTGTGGCCACTTCCGCCAGATTACTTGGAGGCGGGAGGGAAAAAGTACCCATTAAGGAAGGGTCTTTTAGGAGACCTACTCCGACATGTTGAAGCGTTTGAGAATTTCCATGGATCAATGGAATGCTTCCAGTAGCTTGTGAACTATTGGGGAAAAAGTTTAGTTGGTCAACGATTGTAATTCCACCTTGGAAGGGAAATGCAATCTTTCTAAAATATGTTGACACAATGGCGGCCATAGCATAAATCCAGGGCCTTCTTAGCAAGATATTGTAGTCAAGGTTTCCATCAATGACCTCGACTTCAATTTCTACTATCTTGCCCCCCAGTTCAACTTGCAAGTTACTTAATATCCCATACAGCGTGTATGTTCTTCCATCGAATGCTTTTAATGTCATTGATGATCGTGACAAGGGTGGTGAGCCTAAAGTTTTCCAGCAACTCATTGACATAATACAAGTAGATGCCCCCTCATCAATGATTGTTCGATGAACAGTTTTATTGAGGGCTTTTACCTGTATAAGGAAAGCGAGTTGGGCCGGTAACTGAGGTTCATATCCTTTATGGTTAAAGGCCACAAGATTGGAATCCGTTGGGTCAATCCCACCTATTGCTGATAACAAAGCCTGCTTTTGGGAGGGGCAATTTTGTAGTACTTCAAGTGTCGACATAGCGGATGGCGATTGTGCCAGATCCTCCACTATATTATAATTCTATGCAGCTCGAGCACGAGGATTAAATGTCGATTTATGTACTACTCCCTTTGGTGGCTTTATTGTTAATTCAAGAATGATGGGCGAAACAACTTCAGGTGAATTTGTTGTCGAACTACTGGGTTGATCTGTAGCCTTGTTGTTCGACGACGGTGGATTCCCATAATATTTATTCCTTGTTGATATCAACGCATCATTTTGTTGTTTTGAGATGGATAACATAAGCACTTGGGATGGGGAAGCATGATCGATAGCAACCAAATTGGTTTCTGGGCTCGGAAACGGATCAGTCAACACCGCTGAGGTACTTGAAGTCTTTAAAAATTTTACAACCTCAGTTTTATGTGGACAATTTTTCGTGAAATGCTTGTCGTTGCATATGAGACATGGATAATGAGGTTTCTTTTTCCCGGTAGGGTTTTGAGAAGATTTTTCAGGAGGTGAATTTTCCTATTTCTTCTTATTATTTTTCCCTTTCTTCTTGCCCCCTGGTTGCTTTGGATTCTTGCTCTTGTCAGATGACACGGCATTAATATTCGAGGCAAGAGGTTCTTCATTTTATTTTTGACTAGAAATTGTAAGGGCTGTTTTAGATGGAGCCTTTACGGTTTTCATGCTTGAGACACCGATGACACCATCACCAGTGTGAGAGTCCCTGTTTGATTTAGGAGGGGGAGGAATGGAAAATTATGCTCTAGGAGCATCAGGAATTTTGTCGTAAAGCATCCCATACTGAGTATAGATCAAGTCTAAATATTGTGGCATGAGCAATGACTTGATCTTCAATGGAAACTCCTCCCTTAGCCACATCCTCAGTAATAGAAGGCAATAATGACTTAATAAACCACTCAGTTAGAAGCTGATCAGGAACATACGTCTTTACCATTCAACAACAGTGTCACCACTCATGAATATGATCAAATATGTGAGTGGTCGTGGTCTATTTCAAGTTGGTAAGGAGTTCTGTCCCCATTTCGTACCTTATTGGTAACTAAAAGTGGGTTAGAAAAGTAGTGGCAAGGGTGTTGAATTTATCAAATGAAGCTCTAGGTAATTCAATATACCATTTTTTTGCCAGACCAGTTAGCGTTCGTTGAAAAATGTGAAGCCTAATCGAATCATCATTCAGGGTGTTAGATGAGCACCAAAAATGAAAGGTCATTAAGTGATTCGATGGATCTTCACCTGGATTTCCATTGAATTTAGGAATATCCGAGGGAAGTTTATGAGGAATCGCTGGCCACCAAGGGGCATAAGCAATTGGATCATTAGTCAGCCAGTTCAAATCCAGTAATTCTAGAGTTGCCACAAAAGGCAACTATTGATTCAAGTTAGGCGAAGCATACCCAGGATAAGATGGAATCGCCTGAGCAGTAGGTCTTTGCATACCAGCATAATGTACCTGATGCTGGTAACTTTGATAAGGTTGTTGGACATAACCATTACAGTATGGTTGTTGATAACTGTTTTGAAAATGTGGTTCTCCATTACCTACAAAGCCTTGTTGCTCAAATCCTTGGTAGGTTTGATGGAATTGCATTTGTTGATATTGTACCAGCCATGGTTGTTGGACAATTTTCTGTTGCCCAATATTGGAAGATTGACCAAGATGCAGGGTGATAACACCCGTTTGAGCCTGAGTCATTCTAGGTAAAGAAGCACTAACCTGAGGTTGTGATTGAGCCGTAGAGACAAGAGGTTGTTGTATTGCAACTTGAGAGACTTGAGGTTGACACACAACAGGCAATGCTTGTACTTGCGACACAGTCATAATAGCAGGTGTAGTGGGAATATTCGACACAGGTTGGGTCAGTTGTATTGAATATACAACCCTTGGTTGTTGAGGCAGTATTGGTACCCAACCACTGGATGTAATTCCAGTTGGACCTGAATTTTGTTGTAAACTCTCATATGGTTGTTCTCCAGGAGGGAACAATGAAAAAGCATACTGCCCTCCATATGGCGGCAGTCCAGTGTTCAAAGGATATATCGGTCTTTGAAGACTGGACTGCCCAAATTGATATTGGCATGCAGGATCAATTTACAAAGTTTCAACATAAGAAATACCAGATGGGATTCCAGATGAATAAATAGGAACAGACCATGTCATCAAAACAGTCCCTGAATGGACTCTAGCTAGTGATTGGTAACTAGCCGGGATAGATGGTATACCAGCAAACATTGTAGGAATGGCAGTAGGAAGCTCTGCCGTAGCTATATCAGATGATACAATCATAGATGTTGATGGTTTTTCAGACATATTTAGTCTATCCAAAAGATTTTCTAGCGATTCGACAGGAACTTGCGATGAAAGATGATTAAAAGAACTAACTTCAGGAGTAGAAGGATATAAGTGAATCCTAGTTCCAAAATGCAATGGGGTACTGGATGGAAGATCCTCTACTATCTCTTCTATTACAATCAATCCATGTGGAATAGGTAGACTGTCAAGTCCGAAAAATACTTCTGGAGCCAAAGAAGGTATTGCTTCTGCAGTGACAGATACCGGAGGGGTGACACCTTCTGAATTCTGGAACTCAACTTCCAGATGTTCAGGTAAGTGAACTTCAGTCTCTGGATCAGCTCTAGCTGGAGTTGTTTTAGGTATGGAAGTGTCTACCGTTACACTAGGATCAGTTCTAATGTCCTCTTGCAACTACGGAACTTCTTCTCTAAAGGAAGATGTACCAGAAATGATCAGAGTAACTGTAGTCTCTGATGATGTTGAAACACAAGTTTCAAATAAATCAGGTGAATTGGACTCAGTTAAACGAGACCGTTTTGCCCGGAATGGTTTCATTTCCAGAGTCAAAGACGGTTGACTCGCTAGTCTCCGCGAACAACGGGGTTTTGATTAACTTTCTTCCACGATTGCAGATTACTTGATCAACTCAAAATTAAGGGGAAAAATGTTATTCCGAAATTAATAAATTTTAATGATGCTTTGACACAACTTTTGCTTTTTCAATTTTTAAGAGTCGAGAAAAAGCTAAAGATGACTCTAGTCCCCTTCGATTTTAATGAGCCCGAAGTGACAAGTGCTCAGATGGATCTTTTCTTTTAAGGAGTCGAAAAGGAATGAAAGTGACTACTCTGGAGATCTAGACAGAGGGATTACCAAACCAATCACAAAACTACAAAATACACCTTGGTGATAAATTAAAGATAAATTACCAAGGACTTATGTATGGTAGTCAATCTTCCCGAATAGATCTGAAATATAGATCTAAAATATTTTCTTCAAAGCGGCATTTCTACAATTTCTTTTCAAAATGAAAGGAAGACTTAAACGACACTTTTCAATTTTGAATAGAAGATGCTTTTGACACTTCAAAATATCAACAAATCAAATCAAATACATGACAAAAAGTTCAATCGACTATCCAAGGAAGGAAGACTCAACGACACTTCTCTTTTTGATACAAAACGACAATTACGACACTTTTTCTTTTTTGCACCAAAACGACAGTTCGATTTAAGCAACGTTTCGAAAAAGGATTGAAAATGATGGACAAATACATAAAAAAATTTACTAATCCTAATCAATGGAGGCTGAACTATGTAAAGAAAGGAGGCTTTAGCAATGAGATACTGTTCATAAGCAACAAAACAATTGAACAGAGCTGAAAACAAGGACAAAAAACCCAAATTTTAAGGAGAGAAATAGGATTACTCAGTCATCGCACATGTGCTTCACAGAAATAGGGATGCATCTCACCTACTACACTCGGGAAGTGCAATGCATACTGGCTTCCAGTGACAGACAGTGCGATGGGCCAGGGAGCACAATTGAGGTGGGTTTTGGCTCAAATTTGTAGCTGAATTCAATGAGTTAAGCTAAGCTATTATGGACAGTAAAGAACAAAGTACAGGGGTATGATCTTGGAAGGTTATTGAGCTACCAACAGGACATCTAGAATGCTTGTAATTTGGATTTTCAAATCATAAACTAAACCGAAGATTGACTGAAGCATTCATCTACTTTGTAATTGCAGAGCAAGAGAAATTTGAAGGCTGTCTGGCTAACTTCAGGCTCTGTCTATAGTTTATAAAACAAACAATCAATAACAAACAAACAAACTATTCGATCCCCAGCAGAGTCTCCATTTTGTTTACGGGAAAACTAGTGTCTTTTCGATCTGCTAGTCCCACTAGGATTGGCAGCTATCCTAGAAACAAACAATCAAAGCAATTTGTGATTTCCTCTATGTATGATAGATAAGAGAGAAGCAAAGGGACCAACCTGGATCTTCTGCTTGACTCCTTGCTTGATTTCTCTCTCCTTTGATAGAGGTTGCACCTATTCTCCTACTTATCCCGCTCAATGAATACCTGTAGAGACAAAGTAACAAAACACCATCAAAGCATCTTGATCTATTATATCATAAGCAATACAGAATCAGAAATACATTGAACATACAATGGCATTCACAAATAACAACATTCACAAATACATGATTGTATGGAGGAAAACTCAAAGAACTTTATTAATAATATAAGGGAGAATTACAACCCAGCTGTCTGATCCAGCATCATCCTCCCAGCATCAAAGCCCTCTTCACCTCATGAAAAGCAAGATCACCCAACAATACAATACTCTTTCTCAAAGACAAACTATCAGCACTTCTTTCCAGATTGCAAAATTCCAGCCTCTAGATCACTCAGATGAGGGATCCATTTATAGATGTCTACAAGAGTGTGAGTCATCTCTGGGTTTTTTATTAGTGTCATTCCACTTGTTGTTCTTGGTTCCACTTGGAGATTTTTTGGATCTCTTACTCATCCCTGGGCGAATTCAGAGAGGCAAGTGTCATAGGAGAAGTTTCTGGAAGATTCCATGAGCATCCACTTAGCAAACTGTCTCGGACATTTTTCTATCCTCGCTCATCGCACCGCACAGAAGGCCTCTTCAGTATGCATCACACCTGGCTAGTGTAGAAGTCAGTATGCATCGCATCCTGACAGTGGCGCAGTCAGTATGGTCCATTTTTGGCCAGTTCTGAGTGGTTTTTCAGGTGGAACTTTTGGGGAATGATGTAATCAGTTGACCATGATCCTTTAGGGTATGAAACAACACTTTTAGGGGTTAAAAAGCCCTTGGTTTATCGCCATATAAGATTGGGGTTGCAGTGCCCGAATATTTCTATAACAAATACCACTGATCCAAACTGAAACCGGAATGCAACAACTTACAGATATAATCATAAGCACAGAGATGCAGCAGAAAAACACTTCATGTCATTAATAGAAAAATAATGAACTATGCTTACAAACAAAATGGAAATAAGATAGCTCGGGTGATGGTAGCTTATCTCTGAGAAGAGATGTGGCGACTACATGCCTCTGAACTGTGTTACAATGAGGCTTAAGGGCCTATTTATTATTGGAAAACATGAGAAAACCCTAAACAACCAGAACCCTAACCCCAGGAGATGTAACACCCAAGCGTTTGTGGGCCCCATTGGGGTTAGTTGGGAAGCCAACTTCTTGGGATCTTAACTTGGTCATATTATCTCCGTTTGGTGTGTATTATACCTTGTTGGAAATGTTTCATCGAGTACTATAGATTTCGCCGCAAGTCCCTGCCCATTACTTTCATCCTGCTGCGGACCCCAAAAAACGTCGTTTAGGGGGTTAAAACGACTACGAAAGTTCAGGATCACATGCTGAACTGAACAAAGAAACAGATGAAATTGTCTAGGGGGTCTAGGTGGAATAGGAGAGTAGCCACCAATATCCACCTGGATCATATTTCATTTTAAAAACTCATTTCCAAATATTTTCAACTATTTAATTTAAAAAAAAACCATTAAAAAAATATTTAAAGACAATGATGTTATAAAACTATACACAACAACACAAACAAACCACAAACCCTACAAATAATGCAATAATGCAAGCTTGTACGTTTAAGCTAACCAAAAAGTAGTGGAAAGACTATATTGATTACCCTGGAGAGAAAGGACAGTCATCATTAAATTGAGATTTCTTGCAAAACTGCCTAGCCTGCCTTTCATATATTGAAATCCTTTAGTCGTTTCTCATAACTAAAAAACTTGGTAATACACCCTGAATAGATTTAACGAGCCAAATGCTTTTATGGAATTTTTCTTAACTAATTAGATATTGTAAAATAATTTGAGTTTATTGAGCTAGTATTTGTTTACTACTTAATTGAAGAATATAAATAATCTAGCAAAGCAGTCACGAGCTGGTTCCACCTGTCTGCTGACCCTGCTACCCATAATAATACTGATGGAATTCTATTTACAAACCATTACTTATGTGGTGTTGACCATCGGGGACCCCAGGAATCATGCGCTTAGATTCAAAGAGGCGCTCAACATTTCTTTTGCTAGACCACATTATCGATCCTTCATTTTCTCTTTCAGTTTCATCTACTTTCACTTGCTGCACAGTATCATCGTGGTAACTGTTATCACTCTGCATCGAATTGTGAAGTAAATAGTAATAATTTGGCTAGACAAGACGAATCAAGAACTGAGAATCATAATCATAATAATTCGTTCATTGTCTTCAAGAAATACCTCAAGCAAAATTTGGTTCTGAGTCAAGTATCCATCTATTCTTTCTTGGTAATGTTGCAGCTAGCAATTCCTGCACTAATTCTTGTTTCCATACCTTAATGTGCTCAACATTTAGAAACTTGTGAATGCAAATGTATCATAATTGACTACATATAATCTCAATTTTTTGAATTGAATTGGTGTATCTATATTCCCCAATACCAATGTGGAAAACCTTAAATTTTCTGCCCATGGGCATCAAGTTCTTACAACGACCAAGTAGCATTAGGAACTCAAAGAATATGAGACTTACAATTGCAACCAATTTCAAGTTGTTGGCCGTATCTAAAGTTGTATTCAAAATTCTCTTGTTTAGCTTGAGGAGAAAGAATGTAGATAAGATAATCAATTTCATGAATCACAATGAGGCTAATTTTCCGAACACTAAGTCATAGAAAACCGTGAAATCTGGCAGTTTAAATAGGAAATTTAGAAGTTCGTTCATAAAAAATAGCATGGAAACCAAGGATCTTAAACTACGTAAGTTTTTCAAAAACGGAATGGATGTTGAAATATCTAATTCCTAATTGTCTCATTTGTGATTCTTACTAAGTAAAGGAGTCTGTTCCTAGTAGTTAGGATCTATTTCCTAGATTTGTGTGTGGTTGAGATAATCTCTCAACCAACAGATTGTGTGTCCAAGATAGCGTACCTATATTGAGACAACACTTCTTGTATATATGTAATTTCATTTGATTAATAAATTAA
The DNA here is from genome assembly GCA_031772625.1 of Pinus tabuliformis. Taxonomy (NCBI): domain Eukaryota; kingdom Viridiplantae; phylum Streptophyta; class Pinopsida; order Pinales; family Pinaceae; genus Pinus; species Pinus tabuliformis. The sequence goes on from CM062809.1 coordinate 1,263,108,119, forward strand.
TCTAGATTCTCATATTTTATCATAGTATCAGAGCCCTGAGGGCTTGGCCCCTCGTGGGTTTAGCACGCCTTAAGATGAGGAAATAAGAGAGAGTATATTTTGTTTTTAGTTTTTTTTTTTTTAAGTTTGTCCATCAAGCAAGGTTCGACTCTAGTTCTGAAAGTCGAGGGAGTGTATTATTCAATGGTGAGTCTGTGATTCTTAGGAATCGGTTCTGGAGGCTGTGGGAAGGGACCTGAGCGATCGATTATTCCATACATCCATACAATGTCAGCAGTCTCGTGTGTGTTTTGTCGGCTCCCTAGTGGAGGAGAAGGCGAGGGTTCAGTTCTTGTCCGCTCCTTCTCTAGCATGGCCTCATCTGCGGCAGAGCCGAAGGTATCGAAGCCGAAGACCTTTTCAATATACCGCTAGGATCCTGAGCATGCAAATCTGGATAACTACACGATAAATACGAAGGAGTGCGGGCCTATGGTCCTGGATGCCCTAATCAAGATCAAGATCAAGAATGAGACAGACCCCTCGCTCACCTTCAGGCGCTCTTGTGGGGAGGGCATGTGTGGATCCTGCACCTAGGCAACATTAAGAATAGTTTGCCTGTGCCTAGGAAACGTTGAGAAAAGTTTTCCTTCACATTGCTAGACATACATGCAGCTCTCGCCTTTCAACAGATCCTCAAGCTGCCACTTCCTCATTCCCTCGTTTAGCATCTGTGGCCTTCTATTCCTCAATTCGTTTTATTTCATTTTAGCAAGAAATTGACGCTCACACTTATTCTGCATTTTCTCTAATTCCTCCCATTCATTGAAAGATAAAAGTCATAATCATCATCGAAAATATTGATTGCATCGATGGGTCGTCCGCTTCCACCAGGAATTGCGCTCGTAGATAAGCCGGTGAATGAAGATGTTATCATCCTAGGTATCCCTGGTCAATGGGTAGAGGACAACTCTGAAGCTTCTAACCCTTATACAACTAAAATAGGTGGCATGCCAAACTGGCCAATGGAAGCAGAAGAAATCAATTGTGATTTTCTGAAGTGTGGTGGATCCGGGATCCACAGTGTCTACTATCTGGGGATCCACCAGATTCCTCATGTCCGTGTCCTCGCCGTTCATGAACACATGCGTCGTGTAAACTACTGATTTGGCCCCACTAGAGGGCATGGTGATGACGGCCCTTTGCCATATTCCCATGGTAATTACCATTCCGTAGGGCACAAACTCATTCGAATTCCATGGCCTTGTCAGTGACTAGATGTGGAGTTTGTCCTGCGAAAAGGTTAACTGAATTCTGTGGAGTCCACCTGGCGAGCTACACAATGGTGAATGGAGAAAGTAGGCTGAGCGAGGTGCCTGCTATGGATCACTGCATACTCGTTGACTCGATTGTGGTGAGGTCGCTTGGAGTGTGTCCAAGGGCATGGAGCATTTGAACTGGACAGAGAGCGTTGTTTGAAGCGTTGTAGGAGAGTGTTTCTCTTTTGAATCTGAGCATGAGGTTCATTGCCTAACTTGGTTCATTATAGTTTCATTCCTATCTTTTGCCTAAGGCTGGATTTGTGTGACGTGGATTGGTGGATGGTGGAGAGCTCACTGTGGTGTGATTGTTCTTTTGATAGTGATCTAAAATCATCTGTGGGTAGAGATAGAGAAATTTGATGTTTGGTTAATATGAAAGTTATTTTTATTTCTTGGAATCATGGATAAAATTATTGTGCCTTATTGAGCCTAGCTAACTCAATTTAGGTAAAGTTATTTTGTTAGAATTCACGACTCTAACAAATGATGACATGTTAAGCATGGAGTTCCAAGATTTAATTGACAAAGATGCCCAAGATGTTAACTGAGTAGAAACAACAATTAAACGATGATGGACAACTAGGTGAAAGTTAGTGTGAGTTTGTTTGTGTTTGTGGAATAGACTCTATTATGTTGTAATGTGAATCACAGTTCTAATGTAAGCAAGTCTAGGATGTTTTGTAGTGGTCTTTGTAATGTATGTACCTGGTAACTCTAAAGAGTTGGAGCTGTGTTGTAAGCCTTGTAAGGCATGTGTATCCCCATACAATTCGTGTTAATCTAAAAACCACTTTGTATTTGCAGTGTCGATTTGTGGTAAGCCATAAACCACATGTGAGAGTGAAGTGGGACAAAGATTCTTGTTGGCATGGTTTAGGGTTAGCCAAGAAAACCCTTGGCCTCGTTGAGTCAGGTCTTTGGTGAGCCTTAGTGGCTAGAGTGCCTTAGTAGCAGATTTGTGGCCCATAGTAGCTGAGGTGAGCCTTGGTGGTTTTGTTTAGCCTTGGTAGCTGAGAGCCCTTGGAGGCATGGTTGAAGGTGATCTGATAAAACCCAATGCATGGTTACGGGTAATCCGACAAAACCCAGGTTAACAATGATGGAGGGGGATTTACAGGTACAGGTACATGTATGCAGCTATAATGGTTGATAGAACCATGTATGCGAAGGACATCCTACAAGACTGGCAGTTGCAGTGGTTGGCACCCATGCATTCCGATAGATGGTTGTTCCTTTATATGGACGTTGACATATTCTTTTGTTATGTTTGACCACAACTAGATTTTGCAGATTGATATGGAGACAAGTACTTATTAAGGGGGAGTGTTGAAATATCTAATTCCTACTTGTCTCAGTTGTGATTCTTACTAAATAAAGGAGTCTGTTCCTAGTAGTTAGGATCTATTTCCTAGATTGGTATGTGGTTGAGATAATCTCTCAACCAACATATTGTGTGTCCAAGATAGCGTACCTCTCTTGAGACAACACTTCTTGTATATATGTAATTGCATTTGATTAATAAATTAATCTGGATTCTCATATTTTATCAATGGAATCGAACAATTTTAATCTACGTAAGCAGTGGAAAAAGTAGATCATGCCTTCACTCGTGCAAATAAACAAATCAAAAGCTTTTATTATCCAGTTTTTTGAATGCATAAAGTGGTGCTTGTTTAAAATGTATGCAACTTCCTACAACTACCACGATTAAATACAAAGTGGTGTCAAGTTGGATCTTATTTAACATTATCTAGAAATTTTGAATAATATGACACTTATTCAACAGAGATTATCCCGATTATACACTATTGCGGAATACATGCATAATACATAACCTCCTCTACGTTGATCATCAATTTAGCAGCATCAAAAACAATGAAACATCAATAGCATGCACACATTAACATAGTATGTAACCCGGGGAAAGCTTACAGCTGAAAACCCCACACTATCTGTATATTAATGATTGAGAACATGTAACAATACATAGTACAATACTCCTCATAAGTACTCAGTACTATCTCCACCTGTTACACACAAAACTAGCTCAGATCCGAACAAGTCACAGGTTCAAATCTTCTCCACTGCTTTGCCTGCCTCTATTGCACAATACCTGCTGAGAATCACTCACACTGGAAATCACGTGAGCATAGGCTATTCTACTGGGCAAATACTGCGCAATACTCATTGGCATAACTCAATCCATGCTTGTGCAAGATCTCATGCACAACTGATAGTCACAACTCACCCTTTCACTTACCTCTAACACCTGTCTCTGTTGAACTGTCCATGCACTGAGTTAACTGATGTATTCTTCAGTTACTTTATGAGTTAATAATTAGTGAATTAATTAACAATCAATTCACACAACTCATCACTAGTGTATTCTCCAGTTAGACTGAATACAACTAGTTCAACTGAACACAACTCCATCAACTCCACATCCAAATCCACAGAACTCACATGCATGAGTTCTAACTGAAGTCCTTCATGCAATAACTCAACTGACCCACAAAGAAAGTGTATTTCCTTCTAACAGCTGCATGCGACACATCCGTAGCTCGAACTGAAGTGCTCCAAGAGAATAAGATAATGTTTAGAGTCCAAATATTACTAAGGGCTAATAATATTTGATTGTTTCTATTTTTAGCCTAGTGTCTAAAAATAGACTTTGATCACTCCGCTGTGAACCAGAAATAGAAGTCCATCTATTTTTCCCAAAATTACCAATCATCCATAAACAACATTCTGTAACTCATAGACCATGATCCATATGTCTAAAAATAGACATAGTCTAAAAATAGACTTTGCGCCATAATTTGCCTACGGGCCCACTTAGTGAAGGCGACTCCTTTCCACTAAGCTCCATCATCTTGTTGCATTCTCAACACTCCCTCTCAACAAGATATGGATTATCAGCAACCCCTACCCTACCTCAGTGGTATTTTAATTTTCTCTTGGTGAGCGCCTTCGTCAAGATATTAGCATCTTGATCCTCTGTTGGAATGTATGAAAGTAACATGATTCTCCGCTGCACACAATCTCTGATATGATGGTACCTAATGTCAATGTGCTTAGATCTATCATGAAATACAGGATTAGCCGAGAGTTTAATGCAACTCTGGTTATCACAGTAAATCACAGTAGGCTCCAAGTAAGAACCAAACAAACCGACCAAAATCTTCCTCATCCATATAGCCTCGCATGTAGCCAAACTTGCTGCCATATACTCGGCCTCTGCTAAACTGAGTGCCACAGATCTCTACTTCCTGCTGTACCAAGAAACTGCTGTCGACCCAATACTGAAGACCCCTCCTGAATCTGCATCCGTGAAGCCACATAGCTTCACCTCATCCTCCTGTCTGTACCACAAACCATATCCCGATGTGCCTCTCAAATAACGCAATACATGCTTGCCTGCCTTCCAGAAGAGCTTGGTTGGCTTAACCATAGCTTGTGAAAGCTAGTTAACAACATAGCATATATCGGGTCATGTATTGACCAAATACATAAGCGACCCCACCAACTGTCGATAAACAGTGGCATCCACTTCTTCTGCTGAAGTGGCATCCTCCTTCCTCCAACCTCCAGGAAGAGGAGTATCAATAGGCTTGCAGCCATGCATGTTGAACTTCTCCAGTATCTCCCGAGCATACTTACCCTGAGAAACAGATAGTCCATCACTGTGCTACCATATTTCCAATCCCAGGAAATAATGAAGGAGGTCCAAGTCCTTCATATCAAACTCCTTAGCAAGATCATCCTTGCATGAAAGTATCAATAGCTCATCACCTGTTAGAATCAAATCATCTACATACAGTACAATGATAAGCAACTTACCATCCACCACAATCTGGTATAGGTTAGGATCTGCCTCACTCTTGGAGAATCCAAGTCCTGTGAAATAACTGTCTATTCGTGTGTACCAAGCACGTGGTGCTTGTTTCAACCCATACAGCGCTCTCTTGAGCCTGCACACATGCGACTCGCTGCTGAAGATCTCAAAACCTTCGGGCTGCTCAATGTACACCTCCTCCTCAATGACTCTGTTGAGGAACGCAGTCTTCACATCCATATGATGAATGTGCCACCCCATCTGCGCTGAGAGAGCAAGAATCGTCTGTATGGAAGAATACCTTGCAACAGGTGCAAAGGTCTCCTCATAATCGATCCCCTCTATCTGTGAAAAGCCTCGGGCAACAAATCTTTCCTTGTACTTCTCCACACTCCCATCAGCTGCCTGCTTAACTTTGTAGATCCATCTCGAACCCACCACTGATTTCCCTTATGGTCTTGGGACAATCTCCCATGCACTGTTTCTGACAATAGAATCATACTCTTCCACCATGGCATCTACCCATGCGGGATCCTCCACAGCTTCCTCGAAAGAGGATGGCTCAGTCACAACACATTTGCTCACAAGAGCCATGTATCCAGTGTACCGATCAGGTGACTGTCTCTGCCTGCGTTGGGCTATAGGTGGTCCTACAACTTTCTCTGCATCTTGAGCCAGTCGCTCAGCTTCTGCCAAGCGCTTTCACCCTCTGATGGTTGGCGCTGCATGAGTGGTCTCTTCCACTCCATGAACTTCGTCATGTGGCTGATCCACGTCCTGAAGCTCATCTTTAGGAACTAATAGCTCCTCATTTGCATGCAAGTGTGGCTCCCTCTCAAGCGAACACTTCATGGCTTTCTCCTCCTGAAATTTTATATCCCGTCGCACAATAGTCTTGCCACTGTCTAGAAAATACACACGATAGTTGTGGGGCGTATCAGTGTACCCCACAAATATCCCAACCTCTGCGATCGGCTCCAACTTCTTCCTGGCATCCTTCGTCACATGCATGTAAACGTTAGCACCAAAAATCCTCAAATGAGAAATATCAGGCCTCTTACCAGAATAAGCTTCCTCGGGTGTACTCATGCCAAGTATCCTGTGAGGACAACGGTTCTGCACATAAACTGTTGTATTGCATGCTTCTTCCCACAAGTGAAGGGGTAGGCCCTGATCATGCAACATCGCCCATGCAGCACCCACAATCGTTCTGTTCTTCCGCTCAACAACCCCGTTCTGCTGTGGGTTATGGGGAGCTATGAGCTCTCTTCGAATCCCTTCTGCACTATAGAAATCCTTGAACTCACCAGAGATGTATTCACCACCATTATCGCTCCTAAGAGCCTTCACCTTCTTCCCCGACTCCTTTTCGACCAGTGCTTTGAACTCACAGAACTTTGAGTATGTCTCGCTCTTCTTCTGCATGAAGAAGATCCGGCACTTACGAGGAAATCATCAACGAAAATCACATAATACCTGTGTTTTGCTGTCGAAGCTACTGAGAAAGGTCCACACACGTCTGTGTGAATTCTCTCAAGGATCGTCATAGCGCGAATGTCCTTCTCGTGAAAGGTGGCTTTCACAAACTTTCCCAAAGTACACCCCTTGCACTGATCTGACTGCGCAAGTGTGCCTTTAGGAATCCCTGTAGTGATCTGCTGTAGTATCTTCAAGTCTCCATGGTGAAGGTGACCCAATCTCCTGTGCCACAGCTCGCCATCATCCCAGCTCACCAATCCTTCTGCCTTGCATGCCATTGTTGCGTAGCCATCTACATGCAACTGATAAAGGTTCCTCACTTGAACCCCTATCTTACGGGTTTCTCCAGTTGTCTTACTGCGCAGGAAAGCTTTTCCCTCGCTGAAAAAAACATCATATCCCTTGTCTTCTAACATCGCCACGGAGATAAGATTCTTCTTCAATCCTGGAACATGCATCACTTCCTTCAATACGAAGGGTTTACCAGACTCCCTCTCAAAGGAAATGGTACCAATACCGGTCGCACTGTATCTACCATCATCGCCCATCTCGATGTGCACTCAAGGATCTTTGTCCTCCAGATCAGAAAACAAATCTTGATCTCCCGTCATGTGAAAAGACGCACCACTGTCCAAGAACCACACAGATCCCATCACACTTGAAACCAAGCATGCGATCAATGAAAAATCAAGCTCAAACTGCGAGGCTAGAGCCTCTCTTGCTGCAGGTCCAACAGCTTTCTTTTTCTTCTTCTTCTGCGGATAATTAGTGGCATTGTGTCCGTGCTGGTGACAGTGAAAACACTTCACCTTGGACATGTCCTACTTCTTGCCTTTCGCACCAGACTGAGAAGCTTTCTTGCTCTTCCCCTTCTTTGCTTTGGCAGCCAAAGCGCAATTTTCTTCATCAGTTCCCTTTGATGAAGATCCGTCCCTGGTATTCCGCCTAATCTCCTCCTGCACAAGATCTGACCAAAGTCTCTCCCATCCTGGCAATTTCTCCCGACCATTGACAGAGTCCTGATAGGAATGCCAACTCTTCGGAAGACCAAGTAGAGCCAAGCTCACCAAGTCCTCATCATCGACAGTCACCCCCACACTTCCCAGCTCATCCCAACACTGAGTGAACTTCGTGAGATACTTGGGCATATTGTCTCCCTTCTCGCATTTGATGTTTCTGAGTTTATCCTTGAGCGCCAGCTTCCTCTGATCGCTCTTGCTTTGGAATAGATCTGTTAACGCTTTCCACATCAAGTATGGAGAAGCCTTTCCATGCAGGCTGGACACAATGTGATCCTTCACGCCCTCCAATAGAATCCTTCGACACTTTGCTGTCTTCTTTTGCCAAGCATCAACTTGCGCAGTATCAGTAGGCTTTGGGACATCATTCTCTATGAACTCCTTTAGCCCATTATCATCTAACACCGCCTCCATCCTGTCCTTCCATGTAATATAGTTCGAGCTACCCTCAAGAGCATACTCCAATTGCAATCCGTTGAAAGACATTGCCACATTGATACCAAGAAAACACTGCTGCAAATTCGAATTCCACCAGCTCCAAACTCAACCGCCTCCAATCTAAAATTCATGAGAACAAAGTATTTCTCGTACAGAGATTGACTGTATGGGCTTTTACCGAATATCTCACCTTCCAAAGGAAGGATGAATCCAGAGGCTACCTGGCCTGATTACAGACTCTGCCTAAAGAAATAAGTTGTAAACACTTTCTGAATAATAGATCTAATGATCAACACCTCTGATACCATGTAGAAATTTTGAATAATATGAAACTTATTCAACAGATATTATCCCGATTATACACTATTGCGGAATACATGCATAATACATAACCTCCTCTACGTTGATCATCAATTTAGCAACATCAAAAACAATGAAACATCAATAGCATGCACACATTAACACAGTATGTAACTCGAGGAAAGCTTACAGCTGAAAACCCCACACTATCTGTATATTAATGATTGAGAACATGTAACAATACATAGTACAATACTCCTCACAAGTACTCAGTACTATCTCCACCTGTTACACACAAAACTAGCTCAGATCCGAACAAGTCACAGGTTCAAATCTTCTCCGCTGCTTTGCCTGCCTCTATTGCACAATACCTGCTGAGAATCACTCACACTGGAAATCACGTGAGCACAGGCTATTCTACTGGGCAAATACTGCGCAATACTCATTGGCATAACTCAATCCATGCTTGTGCAAGATCTCATGCACAACTGATAGTCACAACTCACCCTTTCACTTACCTCTAACACCTATCTCTGTTGAATCGTCCATGCACTGAGTTAACTGATGTATTCTTTAGTTACTTTATGAGTTAATAATTAGTGAATTAATTAACAATCAATTCACACAACTCATCACTAGTGTATTCTCCAGTTAGACTGAATACAATTAGTTCAACTGAACACAACTCCATCAAATCCACATCCAACTCCACAGAACTCACATGCATGAGTTCTAACTGAAGTCCTTCATGCAATAACTCAACTGACCCACAAAGAAAGTGTATTTCCTTCTGACAGCTGCATATGCCACATCCGTAGCTCGAACTGAAGTGCTCCAAGAGAATAAGATAATGTTTAGAGTCCAAATATTACTAAGGGATAATAATATTTGACTGTTTCTATTTTTAGCCTGGCGTCTAAAAATAGACTTTGATCACTACGTTGTGAACCAGAAATAGAAGTCCATCTATTTTTCCCAACATGACCAATCATCCATAAACAACATTCTGCAACTCATAGACCATGATACATATGTCTAAAAATAGACATAGTATAAAAATAGACTTTGCGCCATAATTTTCCTGCGGGCCCACTTAGTGAAGGCGACTCCTTTCCACTAAGCTCCATCATCTTGTTGCATTCTCAACATATTATTCAAATATTTAGGGTGGATCGTGATGGGAGGAAAAAGCAAAAGAAGTAATTGGATAGTGCCAAATATCAGGGAGTGCAGTGCCACAATAAAAAAAATAGCAGAGCCAAATCTAGAGATGTATATTGTACTTGTCCAATTTAGATATATTTTCTTGGTCAAATTTCCCCTAGAATTGGTTGTGCTGGCATCTGCCCAAAAACTTTCGTTGTTATCTTCCAGGATATGCTTCTTCCTCCTCTCTGCTATTAGTCATTGAAAAAATTTCCTCCTTCTCGTTAATGGATATCCAAGGTGCCATGCCACTAGTCACTCCAGTTCAGGTCACTGCCAAAATTGATCGTGCCCATGTTTGTCATATTGCCGAATATTCGGCGAATCAGAAATCGAGATAATTCGTTGAATATTCAGCAATCAGAAGGACATGGGCACAGTCAAAATTGACCATGCCCATGTTCGTCTGATCGCTGAATATTCGGCGAATCAACAATCGAGATAAGGATGCCCCCATTGGAGCACCATGTTACTTTCGTTATGTCATTGTTTTAACAAAAAAATATATATTTAGATAAATGTTTTCCATTGAAAAAATCCTAGGAAGTTATTTGGGAAACTATGGTGCACACACAACTTTACCTGTGATTCACTTTCCCACATTGTTTCTAACTTATTCCTTTACCTATGATTCTCTTTTCCACAGTGTTTCTAACTTATCCTATGCACTTCTAAAACCCTTAAATTCTTTAAAATTCTTCAATGGAATCCACTAAGAGTTGAATCCACAGAAGGCAAGGAAGAGGAGTAGCACTTCCCCCAACAGAGCCATTTGAGATTTAGGAAATGCACCTTTCTCAAAAAGCATTCCAAGTAACCATCTTCAATATCAAGAATTTGCAACTTCCTCCTTTTCTTATGCGAAAAGATGTCAATTCACCATCACTATGATTATCTTTAATGGCAAGGATCTTGATTCCTCTCACTTCAGCAATTACATGTTTATTAAATAATCAATAATTACAAAATGTAAACACATTTCTATCTGTAACGATTAAATGGATGACAATTTAGTGAGGATTGTTGTAACTATTTCTTTTTTTTACAATTCTTCAATCGTCTATCAAGAAATCTAAAGGTGAACAATGGTACATAATGGCAGCTAAGGGAGTTCTTTCTAGAAGAAAAAGAAAAATCAATATTAATTTAACATTTATCAATACAAACAATAATATTTAACTTTGAAAAATAATATTTATTTTTCAAAATTATTTTAAAATATAATTTTCACCCTGCCAAATATTAAATTAATTTAAGTTAATTGGAATACAATAGTAAGTTAGTTAGAATACAATAACATTATGTATGATTTTCCAAATAAAACACAATTTCTAACTCTGGAATGATGACGGAAAATAAACTACCCTGACATGGTGACACTCTTGTTACCGTAGTCTCCATCAATACATGGTGACACTCTTGTTACCACTTTTCTTTGTTTTGTTATTTATATTTTTAAATAGAAAATAATACTATAAAGATATGTTTTCTTGCATGACTGTGAATTGTATAACTTACAATTTGTTATGCATTGTATTAATAAGTAGTTGTTTACCTTATTATTTGAGGAATATCTTAAAATCGGTTTAATTTCCCTAGATTTCAGGATATTCTTCACATGTACAATTGAAATATGGATAAGGATGGACTGAGTTGCCACTTGATATTTAATTTAATCAAATAGTGGTCAAGTTCTTAGCACTTACACGAAATAAAAACGTTTACGCGGACCAACTTATGCCTGGTTTTTATGTTTGAATAACAGGTAGAGTTTTGTTTGATAAAATGGACACTAAGCAGCACCATTGTATATGGGAATTTCACATTTCCTTGGAAAACATCCCTGTTGTTTTTTTGCTTTAATTTGGCATCATTATTTAAAATAATAAAAGGGTTATATTATATTTATATCATTAGGTTGATGATAGGTATATTTATTTTGAAATAATGATTATATTATCTTTATATCATTATCATTAGGTTGATGATAGGTATATTTATTTTGAAACAATGATTATATTATATTTATATCATTAGGTTGATGATAGGTATATTTATGAAATAATGTTTCTAAAATATTGATCTAATTTATTAGATAAATGGTAGAGATTTAATTTCTATAAAATATTCTAACATATGTTATAATAGTATACACAAATTAAATGTTCTGATTCATTTCCAAATTAATTATGCATTTTTTTTCTTTTAACTAAATTTATCAATTAAAAGAATGACGTATGAACAAGTGTTATATGAAGTGACTTATGATGTCTTGGGAATATGGTATTGAAAAACTAAGACATTGGTTCATTGTATTGTAACAAAGCCTATTTACGTATTAAGAATCTCCATGATAAAGTGGGAGCAAATATCTATAGTTAATAATCTTATTCCATGCCTTTAAAGGAATATATGTTTAACTTATATATTATTATTTTTATTTAATTAATAATAATCGTAATAATACTTTAAAATAAGGTTATTATTTCATTTGTTTTTATAACTTATTTTATTTTAGTACTGTGAGATATATTATGAAGTAATTGTTTTGTTGTTTATTACAAATTAATGTCTATAAAATTTACTAACCATTTCATTTATGTAATTGTGCTTGAAGTGTATTTTAGAGTTTTATTATATATTTTTAAATTATTAATAAACAACAATAATTTAAATTATAAGCTTGAATTATAATAAAATGGTCAACTTAATTTTTTTTATTTTTTTTTTAAAGGGGGTGGCTAGTCCCCTACAGAATCATTATATTAGGCCAATTTGTACAAATTTTTACATATATATACATCACATCAATCAATCAATCATCAAATACACATAATCGCTGCACAGCAGTATCGCAAATTGGGGATCGAAACTGGGCGGGGAGCGTGTTAGCCGTCAACTTAATTATTAAAACATATGAAAGTTACCTTAAATTTCTTTGAATTTGAACATGTAATTTTTTAAGAAAAATAAAATATTTTAACTATAAATTCATTCAAATTACACACACATATTACAATTATAAATATTATTTTATATTTAATTCTCAATATAATTATAATTTTGTTTCAATTTTAAGTTTAACATAATATAATTTTAATTTAATTATAAGCAAAATAATAGTACAAGAATTTATTCCCCTATCGGAGTGGCCGACCATGAGGCAAATGAGATCAGGGAGAGGGGGGAAAGGGGACGGGTGTACCCACCACCCCACCAACTCTCAATATAATTAAGAGGGAGTAACTTGGCTTGCCGCTTTCCTTTTCCCTCCTCCCCACCATGCACGAAGCATGTGAAGGCCATTTTGTTGTTTTCATGGCTACTTGTGTTTTCGATCCTTCCTGTAAGGCCTTTGGGCATGAACGTGGTTGGGCGCCTGGCGAGTCGGCGTGCACGACGGGCGCGTGGGCGCATGGGCGGGCGCAGGCGCACGGGCGGGCACAGCTACACGGCAAAGCGACGATAGAAGTGCGACGGTGAAAATGACTAAGGCATAAGTGCGACGGTGAACTTATACCCAACGAACGTGGAGAAGAGTGTGGGCGAGGCCGACACATACTTGGGCGTTCAGAGGGGTGTGTTAATGTTATTTTGGGGGTCGGCTGGAGAGCCACCACCCACGTTGAAACCACGCAGACATGTGTATATATTGCAAGCGTTAAAGCTTCATTTGACAAGCATTCGATCAAGGCATCTTCGCATAGCTTAAAGGGTAAACAAGTGCGCAGATTTGGAGGGAGTGTGCATAGCTCATGCGCATGTCTTGAAGGTGCAGTCTTGCTGTTATCTAGAGTCGGTCGAGGGTTGGGCAAGGTGTGCCCAAGGTTGTCTTGAGTGCAGAATTGTGCCGGGATTGACAAGGATGTCTTGGTGACTCGGGTGAGCACCCATCCTTTGTGCAAGGCGTGCACATGGTTATTGTAAAAGGCTGATTTGCCTATGTTGTAAAAGAAGCTAAGTATTGGCTTGGAGTTTGCCAAGCATTACTTGTGATGATTGTATTATTAAAAGAAGATTGATTAATATATATTGTCGGGCAGACTCATTGTTCAGGGAGTTGCCCCTCCCTTTATACTGTGCAATTGTCTTTGTTTATAATTGCTTGATCCAGGTGGATGTTGGTGGCCACCCACCTACCCCATTTGGACCCCCACAACTGTCTCTTTCAGTCTTTTCAGTTTCCTAATTGTAGCACGGTTTACTATTTTTAGTAGTTTTTCGGGTCCTGAACTTCCGGAGCCGTTTTGAGGCCCTAAACGACGTTTTTTTGGGAATCTGGGGCAACATGGGTCCATGGACCCATGTTGCCTCCCAAAGTGGTAGTACTCGGATAGATATTTCTAACGAGCTATCGTGCGCGTCAAATGGAGATCGTATGCCAAAGTTACGACCTCGGGAAATTGATGTACCAATTTACCCTAACGGGGCCCACAATTTGGCGGTTCATCTTCTGGGGTTAGGTTTCGGGATGTGAAGGGTTTTCCATTGTTTCTCAACAATAAATAGGCCTTCGAGCCTCATTGTAACACAGTTTTAGAACAGTTCAGAGGCATGTAGCCATCACATCTCTTCTCAGAGATAAGCTACCATCGCCCTAGCTGGTTTATTTCCATTTCTTGTTGTAAGCATATTTCAGTATTTTCCATTAATGAAATGAAGTATTATTTCCGCTGCATCTTTGTGTATATGGTTATCTCTGTAATTTGTTGCGTTCCTGTTTAAATCCGGATCAGTGGTATAAGAGCGGTCTGCTTTTTCTCTGTTTTTCTTTGCATGTCCCCAATGAGGTCGGGATATAAGGAGTTAGGGCTTGAACTGGTCGAACCTTTGCAAGACCAGCCTCGCAAATCCCGACGGCCTCCCATGGTGAATGAGAAGAAAGACGAGGGGGCAGGAGATCCTATCAAAATCTTGCTTGAAGAAGCGCTCGAGCGGCAAAGGAACGCGATGATGGATAGCTTTGCGCAGATCCTTCAGCGGCTACCCAGAGGCGACGCATCGGCTTCCAACAACAACTTTGGAAATGCCACACCGTTTAAGGTACAAGTTAATTTTGAAATCCCCATCTTTGAGGGTCAAATAGACGCAGATGCCGTAGATAAATGGTTAAATCTGCTGGATGGGTATTTTTCTGTTCATGAATTTTCGAGTCGGGAAAAGATTGTTTTCGCTCTTCTCAAAGCAGCCCCCCACGTCAAGGACTGGTGGGAAACCTACTGCGAGCAGAAGGATGAAAGTACAGGCTCACTATTTTCAGCCGCACCCACTTGGAATGACTTTCGGGATGCCATCAAGGAGCAGTACTACCCTGTCGGAAGCTATGAGGACAAATACATCAAATGGACGACACTGCGGCAAGGACGAGACCAAGATGTGCCGGAGTTCAGAAACATTTTTCATACCCTTCGCACACAGTTGGGTATCAAAGATTCTGAGCTGCATCTGGTACTCAAATACCGTGGCTGCCTGCACAAATACATCCAGGAAGAGATGGGGTTCTTGAACATCTCCTCACTTGGCACAGCATACCGATACGCTGTCAAAATCGAGCAAAAGTTCAAACAGAAGAAGCGAGACTTTGGATCTGCAAATCCGAAGCCCAAAGGACAAAGCCAAGGCAGTGTGACCCAAGACAACCTGTCGAAGCCGCAAGAAAAGAACAACACCATGAAGCCGAAGAAGGACACAGGAAAGTGGTGTGAGTTCCACAAGAGTCCCACTCATAACACAAGTGAGTGTCGGACCAAGCAGTCGCTGGTGGCCGAGTTGAAGGCTTCCGAATCAGATGCATGTTCCGACCCTGAGCCAGAACCCGACAAGGGGAATGGCAAAGGGAAGCAGATCATTGATGCGGATCCCAGCGCCACTGTTGCCACCGCCAAGATCCAGAAAGATGAGCCCGAAAATCTAGAGGAAGGGGAGCGTCTTTTCCACTCACAGATGTGGGTGAAGGGTTCGCCGCTACAATTCATTGTCGACAGTGGCAGCCAAAAGAACCTCGTTTCAGCAGAGGTCGTGAAGCGGTTGGGCCTACCGACTACACCACACCCACAACCGTACAGTATCGGGTGGCTTCATGAAGGACGAGATCTCAAAGTTCGCCAGCAGTGCCGCCTTCCCTACAGCATCAAGCCCTTCACAGACGAGGTATTGTGTGATGTTACACCTCTGGATGTTTGTGATGTATTATTAGGCCAACCATACTTGTGGAGGCGACATGCTGTGTATAAGTCAAGGCCTCGTGCTGTCATTATTTCTTTGAATAATTCATTATACAGGATACCGGAGGTAGCCCCACCTACCGCCACATCTTTGATCACTACCAAGAAAGGCAGCAAGCTCGTATCACAGACTGGGAAATTCATTTGTCTGGTTCACTCCCAAAGTAAGGGGAAGATCGTTGCTACATTCATGACCCCATGAACGGTTCCTCCATGCAGCAGCAGCAGCAAAGGGATACAGTCATGACAAGACACAGGAACAACTTCTCCTCACCCAAAGGGGTACCACATAAGTTTCAGGTGGGCGACAAAGTTTGGTCAGATCTGCATAAAGAACGCCTTACAAGAGCCCATCAGAAGCTCCGACCACTCCGACATGGTCCTTACACCAGTACCAAGGCTACGGGAAACAATGCTTTGAAGCATAGCATTCCTCCATTCCTTTGCCTGCACCAAGTGTTCAATATGGACCATCGTCGACCATGCTTCCCACCATTACTGGACACATCAGAGATTGCAGGACAAGTTCAGCGGATGGAGGAGCTCAACGCAATGGGGACCATTGCTTCCTAAGGGGGGAGGAATGATCCAGGTGGATGTTGGTGGCCACCCACCTACCCCATTTGGACCCCCACAACTGTCTCTTTCAGTCTTTTCAGTTTCCTAATTGTAGCACAGTTTACTATTTTTAGTAGTTTTTCGGGTCCTGAACTTCCGGAGCCGTTTTGAGGCCCTAAACGACGTTTTTTTGGGAATCAGGGGCAACATGGGTCCATGGACCGATGTTGCCTCCCAAAGTGGTAGTACTCGGATAGATCTTTCTAACGAGCTATCGTGCGCGTCAAACGGAGATCGTATGCCAAAGTTACGACCCCGGAAATTGATGTACCAATTTACCCTAACGGGGCCCACAATTTGGCAGTTCATCTTCTGGGGTTAGGTTTCGGGATGTGAAGGGTTTTCCATTGTTTCTCAACAATAAATAGGCCTTCGAGCCTCATTGTAACACAGTTTTAGAACAGTTCAGAGGCATGTAGCCATCACATCTCTTCTCAGAGATAAGCTACCATCGCCCTAGCTGGTTTATTTCCATTTCTTGTTGTAAGCATATTTCAGTATTTTCCATTAATGAAATGAAGTATTATTTCCGCTGCATCTTTGTGTATATGGTTATCTCTGTAATTTGTTGCGTTCCTGTTTAAATCCGGATCATTGCTGTTGATAATGAATGAGTATGGGTGTTCATTGGTATAAAGGTTAAACATAATAATACTTGGTTGCGAAACACAAACTAAGTAGGAGAAAGTGAATTAGGCGTAGTCCATGAACATAAGTATTGGTGAAAAGAAAGTGTTCGGTGGTGCCGCACCTTGCTATAAGCGGTTGAAAGACTACCGCAGGTGTAGGGGCGTGACACTTCCTATATTTGTTTTGTGCAACGAGGCGAGTGTATGAGCTCTGTGTAATTCCCTAAAGTTGGTGGGATTTCCCTTCCCTGTTCGGAGTTTGGAAGGATTCTATTGCTATTTTTATCTTCCAAAGAAATAGATTGTGAAGTGGGAGTTTTTGGATTTGAATTGGAATGTTGGAGGCTTTAATATGGTTGTGTCACATTCAGGCTTCAATTCTCTGTTTTTTTGTGTGTGTATGTTGGAGTTGAGTACTAGACTGGAGACAAAGAAGTTGACACGACTATAGGATCAAAATTAGAAGTGGCCATTCATGTTGATGCTTTGACTACTAGTGGAGTTTTTTTTGGGAATAATTTATATTCTAAACTATTTAGGTGCTTGGTCTTGGCTCTCATCGGTGGTTATAAGCAGGTAATATCTTTCTCTTTGCTTAGTATACTAATTTCCTTGGCTTTTGTCTGTTGCTAGTATGGTGGGTTTTTTTAAAGGGCCTTTGTAGGGGGTTGTCACTGCTTTGTGTCATTTGAGATCAGCGGTTCTGTTATCTATGGAGTTGGATTATATCCTTGGTTCAACAATGTATTTTGTGCAAGATATCTACTAGCGGTCTGTTTCATAGGGATGTTTGTATTCGAGTTTATTATTATTGTCATTTCTTGTACCAATTTGGACAAGGAAAGTAGATTAACAAAGATGGTGCACAAATTACTCACAAATCAATTTGTACATCAATTCAAAGCCAAATTGCAAGCCACATAAATAGTGTTCATAAGATCCAACAAATTCCAAAGAAGGAATTGCTTGTTAAGAGAATCTCTCAACAAAACCAACAAACCAATCTACCTATTTACTAATGTAAGAATTATTTCCAAGTTCCCCCTTTAATGCTCACATTTACATCATTAAAAATATTATTACAAGAAACATAAATTACATGTAGTCGCATCTTTCTTATTTGTCTTCCTCGATACTTATCCCCACTCTGAAGTTTCTCGGACAACGCTCTTTTCACCACCACAATTTTTGAGCTTCCCATTCAACTCATTTAAGACATAACCGCCTCTGACCATCTTTGATGAACTTTGTATAATTGATGTTTCTCGATCTTCCGAAGGAAAATCTTGATACTAGACCACCCTATGGACAATCTCCCATCTATCAAAGTGCAACGAACTACACTTTTTGATAGTTATATAAGTGAGTTTTCTGATTACTAGGCATATTCAGTAGTCAATTATGCAACTGACCTTTCTACATACAAGGATCTCATAACATAACCTGTAACTGATTCTCTTGAAGCCCGAAGCACAACAAGATCCATCAACATATAAAATATTCAAACAATTAAATTAGCCATACGTTCTCTTGTCATCGAAGAGTATTATCCCCCATGAATTTCGTGGTAATCTTAAAACCACTTTGTAATTGCAGGTTTGTAGTCACCCAAAAACCACTTTGGAAGTGAAGGTTTGTGGTAAGCCAGAAACCACGTGTGAGAGTGAAGTGGACATGGGATTCCTTTAGGCATGGTATAGGGTGAGACGAGAAAACCCTGGGCATGGTTTAGGGTGAGCCGAGAAAACCCTGGGCATGGTTTAGGGTGAGCCGAGAAAACCCTGGGCATGGTTTAGGGTAAGCCGATAAAACCAAGAACATGGTTATGGGTAATTTGAGAAAACCCATGATGATGATGGAGAGGGATTTACATGTACAGGTACATGTATGCAGTTATAATGGTTGACAAAACCATGTATGCAGAGGGAATCCTAGTAGACTAGCGGTTGCAACGATTAGGTACCCATGCATTCTGGTTGATGGTTGCTCCTTTATATGGATGTTGACATATGATTTTGTCATGTTTGACCACAACTAGACCTTGCATATTTAGATTGAGATAAGTAGTCATTAAGGGGGTGACTTGGAAATTTAATTCCTATTGTTCTCAGTTGTGACTCTTTCTATGTAAAGGAGTATGTTCATATTCCTTAGGAGTTGTTAAAATATAGATGTTTCCTAGATTGGTGTGTGGTTGAGATATTATCTAAACCAAGTGATTGTGTGTCCAAGTTAATTTACCTATCTTAAGACAACACTTCATGTATATATATAATATTATTTGATTAATATAATTCGATGAGTTTTCATTATTCAATTTTAAGTAACTCTACACTCATAACATGGTCCTTAAACCCGTTCTTAGGCATCTCACAACTGCAATTGATTAATTGAGTGAATTTCCTCATGCTTTTTCTACTTGGTAGTGCTAGACTCCATATTGCCAACCCATTGTGACGATAACGACCCTATGCTGGCATTCGAGTAAGTGGACACATGATGTTCCTTAATCAACAATCATTTCCCTTGAAACATGTGAGCATCCTCTACACTGATCCAACCGATCATTTCCCTTGCAACATGTGAGCATCCTCAAACTAATCCACCTTAGTTCTATACTCATAACTTGGTCCTTAAATCCGTTCTTAGGCATCTCAGAACTGCAATTGATTAATTGAGTGAAGTTCCTCACCATTTTGCTACTTGGTAGTGCTATACCCCATATCGCCGACCCATCGTGACGATAACAACCCTATGCTGGCATTCGAGTAAGTGGACAAACAACACATGGGAGTGGTTGTATCCTCTCATCTTCTCAGTTACTTTTAATTTAAACTTGGATTATAGTTTATATTTTAATTTAATTTTAACATTGTCATAACAATACCCAGCTTTCTCGACCTTGGCAGGCCAAAATTATAGTGAGGACTTATACTTTGGTTCAGGTTTCTACTAGGCCGGTTCTGGGAGGCAGAGTTCAGGCTCTGCGTTTGGATACTGGGTCTCCCACTGTAAACAGCTCTCAAGCTTCCCTGCTCATGGCGCCGAGGCAGCGTGGGGTCCCGAGAAGAGGAGGTGTTTGGGGAATTAGTCGAAGACAGGAGGTTCAAGCAAGGGCAATTCCGTCGCTGGCTATGGTAGCGCCTCCGTCTTCTCCTTCAGAGGAGTCGGACCAGCTAGATAGTCAAGTGCATACATCCCGTTTCACTTTCAGATGCCGGAGTAATCAATCTCGGGTGTCTCTGCTGATAACTGTAATAGCGACTAAGGAAGAAGATGAAGACTCCGACAGCCAGGAAGAAGACGATGGGGAGCTGGCTCAGACTGGTAATGCCCAAGCGAGGGTGGAAATTGGCAATGTCGACATTCCTCCTCCAGGCATAGTCAATCCGGCGGAGCATGCTCTTGATCAGGGTTCGCTTCAGCAGCCAGCACTCCCACCGGATTCCCGACTGCCAGTGAACGAAGATGCAACCATGCCAGATTTCGATAACAAAGTATAAGGTAAGCCTTCGAAGGCTAAATTACTGTTTTTGCTGCTACTCTATGGTCAAGTTTTGAAGTTTTGGAGGGGTCTCCTCTCTATCCGAGATACCCAGGTTCTGTTTTTGGGGTAAAGGAATGCCCAGAATTCGCAATGTTTCCAGACCTCTGGAACTACTTGTCTTCCTACCCTCAATTGCCGCGATGATATCAGCAGCAAAGGTTCTATGGTTCTACAATTCTGCTGCTGTTCTTCTTTTTGGAGGAATTTCTCTTGTAAGTCGGAAGACTACCTGCTTCCGTTTTGCTCATGCTTACTTCTACTGCTTCTATCTTTGTAATTTAGGTAGCCTTGAGTACCTGCTATGCTCTTCAGACAGAGGGTGGCTCTATCCATCCTCAGAGGCTAGTACCTCTTTGTAAATATTTTCTTTCTTTATTAATACAATAGATTATTCTTTACGTAGAAAAAAAAACAATACCCAGCTTTAACTTGAAAAACAAAATCAATTAAAAAATAATATTCTCCATCAACTGTAACACGTGTGGGGCTGTTGACGTGTCTTTAACGAAGATAATACTGGAATGCGCCGAGGTTATCTCGATTACAGGTTCGTTTGGTTTATCGACATGGCAAAGCGGGCCCCTCTTCGTCTCCGTTTGCCATCCGTTTAGATAAATAGAGAGACCCATCTCCTGCCAAAGTTGAAAACTCCTGTAAAGTTTGCAATTGAGAACCTTGTCGTCGTGTGTCTTTTCAATGTACTTGACCACCTTTCCACGGTTTGCATTACAATTTCAAATTCAAAGTCAATACTGCAGTATACCGCCTCTCCTTTGCTTATTTCAGAGCGAAAAAGTTGTAATTGTATTATATTGAGGCAATATAAGAGAACAGATAGGCAGTTGTCTATAATGAGATTTTTTGGAAGTTTTTTTTGTGGGTTTTTCTGGTCAAAATTCTGCAGCAATTTATTGGAATCGCAAGTTTGATAGCTAGTACCTGCACAATCAAGACGTCCCAGGGGTTTTTCAGGGTGCTGAATCCAAATACGCAGTTAAAAAACCATTTTAACTGCAACAAATCAAGATTTAACCGCAATTTCTTCCGCCGGACTCTGTCACCAGAATCTCCAAAAATTCGCATTATAGACAACTCCAACAGATAGTACATTCGAAAGCTTTGAAAATATATAGCAAAACAGGACCATAACTGGACACCCTATGCATCAGCGAAAACAATAGGGACTGACACACATAAAACCATATACAGGATTAACTTGGTCATGAAAGCCTAACGTATAAAAACGTATAAAAACAGATTGCCAAATAAGGTCTCCTTTGCTCATTTCAAAAACGCTTTGTTTAGTTTGAATTGTTGCAGGGTAATTACAAAGAGTAGAGTGGGAGCCCAGGAAAACGCCAAAGGATTCGTAATGGGCATCGCAATACAATGCATGGTATGTTCTCTGTTTTTTTTCCACTGTTGGAAATGGTCTTGAAATAATTCCTAATTCCTTGAGCATTTAGTGGTTTTTGCATTTTCTACATGTGATTTTCCCTCACTGCTATTTTACATGGGGCATTTCAGACAATGAGAGTTCATTGGCAGTTTCGACCAATCTTTGACTACTCTCTAGTCATCAATCTCTTGCTATCAGATGACTTCAACTTTGGATAACTAGTTACGGCAAGTGATGGCCTATTTTTACATATTTTTTCTCCTCGCAGAACAATGTATTTAAATGTTTCACATTGGATCACATGGATTGCTGAGTTACTACCAGAACACATATGAATCAAGCTGAATAATTTGGAAATTCAGCAACATGGTACAATACGGTTCAACCATGAATATGTGAAATTGGAATTCATTTCGGTAAAAAAATTTGGTAAAAACTCATGGGTAAAGAAAAAAAACAGAAAATGGGTCCAGATAACTAACTGACTCAGGAATCAAACTCAATTATTCTAACAGTAAACTGGGTAAGAAAAAAATAAAATAGAAAGTGGGTTGATACGACCTGCTAGGCTCAAGAATCAAACTCAATTCTATCAATAGTACAGTGGAGCAGGTCACCCAATATTGAATACCCACTTCCTTATCCTTTCCACTAGATGATGAATCTAGATCGTCATTACATTTTTATCTGCTTGGGAACTATTAGATGTTGAGGGTGTACCTCTCAATAACGCCTCACAGGTGGCGTAGCTGCTGTCCATCCTTTGGTGCCTTTGGCTATCGAGGGTAAGATTTTGAAGGGTTACACACATATCTCCATCGCTTTTGTGCCTTTTACTCTAGAGGATAATTCTTTTGAAGGTCTTCACAAATAAGTACTGTCACAAAGGGTGTTTTTTTAGCATAGATAAGAAATTAGGAGGGTATTTTAACAAATTAGAAGTGTTACTAATAACGAATCTTTTTCCTACTAAAATATTGAAATTGCATTTAATCATGTTATGAGTCATTTTTTAGGCTTTCTTGAGAGGATCTCTAAGGTATTTATTTTAATTTCAACCTCTCATAAGGTATTTATTTTAATTTCAAATTATTTTGAGTAGGTATGGCTTAAACATTCTTTCCCTTTATCAATCCATGGTGAATGATATTTAGTTTTTTTTGCAAGATTTGTTGGAATCTAATCTCTTGCCCTTGTTTTTCAGAATTTTGTTGAGAAAATAAATCATCAGGTTGCCAAGCTTTTTGTATAGACAGAGCAACACCGAAACCTACAATACAAAGATGATAATGAAGTTCTTAGAGATGTCAACAATGAAGTCAAGTGCATATTGGTATTAATTATAGAGTTGATATCACTGAATCCAAACTTGTCATACTAATCAACTACTCTAAAATAAATCCTCAAACATCTCATTTCATCATCTTCCTACTACATGTTTTCTTGCTACATATTTAACAGTATGCCTACAAGAAAAATAAATAGAAGCACTTCCACTCACTCAACAATGTAGTTGTGTCATCGTTATCTTTATCACACTATTGAAACATGGTTATAATAAATCAAAATATTTGATAAAGAAATTTCTCTTCCTCTTACTCTATTAAATTGGTGTGCAACAAAAGGTAGATTTGACATGAGTTTGAGGCTACTCATATCCCTAAAAATGATACAAATTGTGTGTCTATTTTTGTTTGAATAGCTTTATGCAGTGTTACATGAACAACATTTATATCCAATTAGTACTAGCAAATTCTCAAAAATAAAATAGAGTAAGATAGTGTAACAACAAGGAAATGAAAATAGAGAAATTTTCTAAAATTTCCAAAAAATAATATGTTTTAGTATTTATAAGATGTATACTTCCAAATTTTTTCCAATTCAAATTCAAACTTGAATTTGGTAACTATGCCAGAACCTATCCATTTGATGTAGATTTAGCCAACTTGCAAACTTACAATGATGAAATTTTCCAAAAAAACAAGTGAAATGTTTGCAGAACAATTCGGAATGAAATAAATGGAATCTTTACCTACTCCAATAGGAATATCTCCATTACCACTACTCCAATAGCAATATATCCATTACCACTACTCGTGCTAAGGTAATAACTTTTTTTAGAATGGAAACTTAAATTAAATTATTAACTATTGGTTTGTTATGAGTAATTAGATTTATGGTATTATTGTTCGCAAATCACTTCCATTTGGTATATTGTTTTTGTGACAACTATTTTTAAGCTTATTTTAAGTAATATGAACAATACATTATCATATTTTTTCATAATTTATGAAGTGTTTATTTATGTTTTCTATAGATGAGGTTAATTATTTAGAGTGGATAATTTAGTCATATTTGTAAATTTTAATACAAAATTTTGATTTTCTTAATTTATTTTAAAATGAAGATACATTGTTTTTGTTAGTATATCCAAAGAAAACAGAACAAAGAAAAAATATTTAGGTATGGTATAATTTGATTTAGGGAAAATGAAGTGAGAAAACAAGTATTTATAAAAAAAAATGGTTTAAATTGAATATTTCATTTGCACAAAAATTAAATTCTCTTGAAAATACGCTTCCAAGAATATTCAATTTGTACATTATTAATTATGATTAAAATCAATTGTACATCTAAATAATACTTTGCATTGTGTTTTGTTTCTAAATATACAACACTTATACTTACCAATTAATGAAATCTTTCTATCATGTATATTGTATATTTAAATTATTGATATAAATTCATATCATAATCAAAATGTTCTAGTTATTGTTAGCTTTGTTACTGAAAGTTGCAATCACATGAAACTGCAATTAACATCATGAAATTACAACTAACATAAATTATTTCTAATATGTATGTTCTCATTTGAAAAAAATTGTTACTGAATTTTGGATTTTTTAATTTAATGTATTTAAATTCCAAACTTTTTTCTAATTTTTAATTTATGGTGTTTTATATTCCAAACTTGTAATGTACAATGACGATTCTCTAATGTTTGCCATATATGTGAAATTTAGTCAATCTGATCCACTTTCATATTTTTATAAGGAAGTTAATTATAATTTTATATATATGAGAGAGTAAAATTATAATTTAATGTTTTTATGATTTTTTTTAATTATTTATATATTTTAAGCTTTTGGAATATATATATATGTTTTAACATTTACTTTGTTATTTTTTTTGTGTGGTTATATATTAAGAAGAACATCTCTCACCATAGTAGGATTTATAAAAACGACCCTTACAACCAATATAGTTGGATAGAGATTACTGACATTTATGATAAAAAGACATACATAGAAATCTGTTATTTTCCCCCCATCAATTCTAACTTCTATAAGAAAAAGAATCTAGATAAAAATAGTCCTTACAATGGTTTAGAGAATGATATTTCTAGCCTAAGGAATGAAGGTAATGTCCTTTTAATGAGTGACTTTAATGCTCAAACTTCAAGCAACCAAGCTATCATTCCAACCCTAATCCTCTTTGCATAGACGAAGATCTTCCTCTGGCTAGCCAGTACAAAAGGAGCTCTGGAGATTGCGGGGAGAATTTGTTTGGGTCAGAGCTAGTCAAGCTCTATAGTGCTTAGTATCTCATAATTTGCAATGGTCTAAGAAGTGGTCCAATTCTAGCCATATGACCTGCATCCATGGGCTTGGTAGTAACGTGGTAGACGATGTTATCTCTGATCTCCCTTTATACAACGAAATAATAAATTTTGACATCTTAAACGACCACGAGCCTGACTCTAATCATAGGCCTTTACTCATAACTCTCAATTTTGTCATGAATAGAGATCCCATAGAAGATAATATTTATAGCCAAAAGAACTTAATCTTTGATAGAAATAAAAAAGATCTATTTCTAAATGAATTAAAAACTAATTTGATTCCTTTATCTAGTATAGACAACATAGAAGAACTCTATCATAATTTTACTACAACCCTCTCATATTCTATTAACAAGTTCTCAATTGAAGTTTCAAGTAATAAAAGAAATAGCAAAACCAACCCATGGTATGACAAAGATTGTAAAAGTGTGAGGAGAGCAATTAAGGAAGCTGTTGATAAATCTCTTAAAATTAACAAAATAAAAATATACAAAGCCCTAACTAAAAGGAAAAAAATGCAGTATATTCGTAAAAGACAAGAGAATATCTTACACCTCTCTAAGGTAGCTCCTAAGAAATTTTGGAGGCAGATTCTAACTAGGAAAACTAAAGATAATAATAAAATTGCTTTACACGGCTGGAATTCCTACCTTAAAAAGCTTTATGAATCTCCAAATGTCATGGATAACTTTGAAACCCTGCTCACTACAAAAGAAGCTTTCTCATTAGAAGACATTGATTTTGGGATTAACCGTTTGGCCAATGGGAAAGCTAAGGACATTGAAGGTTACTAGGCGGAAATCCTAAAAATTGGAGGTCGTGTCCTCATGCCCCACATCCACAAGCTTTTCAATCAAGTGGTCAAGCAAGGGTTCCCTAAACCATGACTCAAAGCCTCATTATCCCTATTTTTAAAAGTGGGGATACAAATAACCCCTCTAATTATCGGACAATTATGATCAACCCTCTCCTAGCCAAGTTATATGGTATTATTTTGGAAAATAAGTTGAGTATATGGCTTGAAAGTGGAGATAAGTGGGCTAAAGGCCAAGCGGGTTTTAGAAGGCAACACTCAATAATGGACAACCTCGTTACGCTTAGGATCATTATGGAGGAATGCTGCAATGATAAATCCAATCTTTTCTGTTGCTTTGTGGACTTTAGAAAGGCTTTCGATACGATTCCTAGAAACAACCTATGGAATATATTAGAAGAGTTAAAGGTTCCTTTTGAGTTAAGAGCTATTGCTATAAGGTTATACGAGAATGTAATTGCCAAGTTAAAGAGCAAGGAGGGGTGGTCGAAAGATATTAAGTGTAATATCGGAGTTAAACAAATTTTCCCCTTCTCCCCTACCCTATTTGGCATTTACATCGATAAGCTAGAAGGTTGTTTAGAGGAAGCAGGATGTGTTGGCACGATATTAGCTGGGATAGTCATCATCCTTCTTCTCTATGTTGACGATATCGTTCTTCTCGCAAGGTGCCTATTTTATCTTGACAAGCAACTTAGACTTCTTAAGGATTTTTTCTCTACCATGGGTATGATTGTTAATGCTGGCAAAACAAAAGTTATGATTATCAAATCCAAGAAAGAAACTTACACTTATTTTATGTATGACAATAGTAACTTGGAGGAAGTGTCTTCCTACAAGTACCTAGGAATTGATATTCATCACAAGCTCAACTGGAACTATAGCATTGAGAAAAGGATTAATGTAGGGTGGAAAGCTTATTTTGGTCTTGAAAATAATTGTAAAATGAAAAACCTTGTAATGTGGGATAGAAAGAAGTTCCTCTTTGAAACTTTAGTCACTCCGGTTATCTTATATGGATGTGAGGTTTGGGGTTGTAGCATCTCTAGAGAATCCTGGAGAAAGATTGAGAAAATCTAGAAGCGTTTTATAACATATAACCTCAAAATTAAAAGCAACATACCCTATCCTATTCTCCTTATAGAAGTGGTTCTTTCCCCTATCAAGAGCCTAGCTATGACTTGGCTTCTGTTGTACAAGCACAAACTCAATAACATAGGAGACCATAGACTTCCTAAACTAGCTTTAAATTCCAGCCAAAACCACCTAAGGCTCAAGCGAGGTTGGTATAAAGACACCAGGGCCTAGTTAAACCATTGGGAGATCGACGAGAATGTTGCATTGCAAGACATTAATAACATTAAAACTATTGTTACTTCTAAGTTCAAAGAAAAAATGTGGTGTGAGAAAGATTTAGCAACTAAAAGAAAATTAATATATTATAAGGAGGTCATCAACCCCACCCTAGAAGATCAAAAGTATCTCTCTGTTTTAACTAGCTGAAAGAAGAAAATTAATATATCCAAGATTAGAACGAACTCTCATGAGCTCCATAGTGAAACGGGTCGTTGGACAGTTCCTAAAACACCATGGATGGAAAGGTTCTGCCATCTCTATGAGAATATGGACATCGAGGATGAAAATCACTTCCTCTTAGAGTGCCCCGCGTACAATCACATTCGATCTCAATTTCAAAATCTCTGTTGCAACACTGACCTTCCTAGCCTTTTACGATGTCAAAATTACAGTGAGCTTAGAAGGCTTCTCTCCAAGCTTTTTGAACATAGGAATAAAATCTTAAATCAAACTAAATAATTTGATTCTTTATGTCTGATAGACCAAAGTTTGGTCTCAGTGGATGTTAACCCCCACCATCATCATCGTATATTTGATATTTGGTATTTGTATTTCTTTTAAATGATTTTTGTTAGTACTTTTACTTTGTTAATTATAATTTTTTTGTTTAAATATATAAAAAGTTCATGATTTTTTTTTTTTTTACATATATTTATTTTCAATTATTTTCTCTTATCTACTCATAGTTTATCTACTAGGAATTTGAATATGTTACTTATGATAAGTAATACTTTAATAGTGCATCATTCATGGTCAATCCAAAGCCCCATGGACATGGGTGCATTTACCATGTTATTTTTTTTCTTTATTTATTTTTTTAGTTTCTTCTTGGAGAAGGACCTCTACTTCTTTTAAATAGATTTTCTTCTTTATTTTATTTATTTTATATTTTATTTTTTAATTTAATTTTAATGGCTATAATAACAATGTTATGTTGATTTTTTTTTGTCTTCCATTGTAATGTTGTCTTTTTATCCATATTAAATTATTTTTGTTCTCAAATTATGGATGTATATATATGAGGTTTATGATCTTAGAATTTTTTGGTACATTTTCTTTGTTACTATCTTAATTTTTCATTTATTTATTTAGTGTATTCTTGGGTAAGTGTTATAAGAGGCTTAGAATATATATGTGTGTGTGTGTGTGTGCGCACCCTTATTTTCTAATTTTATTTTAATGGCTGTAATAACAAGGTTATCATGGCCACACTTTCTTATTTTCCATGTTAATGTGGCATTTTTCTTATCCACTTGATTGTTTTTGTTTTCAATTGTGGTTCTATATATAGAATGTTTATAACCTTTACCTTATATTTTTTTTCTTTGTTACATTTGCTTTGTCGTTTTCTTAATTTTTCATTTTTTTTAAGTGCATTCTTCTATTACCGTTCTATAAAACGGCTTAAGATGCTTATCTTGGAAAACTTTGGTGCATTTAGTTTATTAATTTCTTTGTTTTCTAAGTGTATCCTTGGATGAGCACCTCTTCTTTTAGGTAGATCTTGTTCTTTAGTTCATCTATTTTGTATTTATTTTTTTAGTTTATGGTTTACTCTTTATTTTTTTTTAATGGATATAATAACAATGTTATCACACCCAAACTCTCTAGTTTTCGATGGTAATGTTGCCTTCCTCTTATCAACTTGACTTTCCTCATGTTCCTTTATGCCTATATCTTCTTATGAACAATTCTAGATGGGCTAATCTAAGCTTTCTCTCATGTGGAAACAACCTTAAATGAGTTGGCATAGGTACAATATGGAAACAAGCTACAATATGACATCACCCATGTTATAGTCCTCCCTCTATCACTATGAATAAAGTCTCCCTTCGAGGAAATCACGACCTTTTATTATAGGTAGCTCTAAAGATGGAGGGAGTGACAATGATGAAGGTTGAGGATGATACAAGAAAAAGTTGATTATGTAGGATTGAGTTTCATGGCATAATAACTAGCCACCATTTCAAACTTATTGTTGGTGTTGAAAACATTTATAACTTGATTGGCATAGAGGGCCTCAACCTAGTTGACATAAGATGGGAGGGGTAGTTTTCATCAATGTTTTTTTCCTAGAAAAAAAACATAATTTTATTCATCAAAGAAGAATGAAATTACATTTTTCATATGCCAAAACACATTCCATAGATAGAGGCTGAGAAAATAGCTATCAACCATCTGAATAAAAAAAAAAAAAAAATAATAATAATAATAATAAAAAACATAGAAGGGTCATCATAAAGACTATTTCAGATGGAATTTTGTTAGACATTTCAGAAAAAACATTTAAATCGTAAGGTCTGCACAAAATAGAAAAGAAAACCCTGCTATGAAGAAACTACAATACCAAAACCCCCAAATACAAACAAACTAAGAATAGTCTAGAAAATGAAAAAATGACCCAAAGAGTCCATACACGAGCCCATAATCGAGCAACAAAATATTACATGAGCATGATGATGAACCCCAAAAATAATAACATTAATGCCACAATAGCATTGGAGCTCGCAATAGAAAAAACACCACTAGCATAGGCGAAAACAACATATTAACAATTATTGGCAACAAGATGACCTGCAGATACACCACAACAAAGAACAGGGGGTAGAAACCCACCAATATGTAGAAATTCCTTGTAGATTGAAACTGTTAATTGTAATATGCTAAAACAATAGACTTGAATCTACTCTACTCATTAGCGGAAAAAATTTAAATGATCGCGAAATCACAAATCATACAATAGAAAGAATTCAATCAACGCATTACACAATGATTTCATGGCGAAAGCCACAACTAAAAACCCCTATTATCTGTATATTGCATTAGTAAGAAAATATGAGAAGATTACTATGCTTTTCTGAAGCCCAAGTAACCTTTGCATTATCTCTCTCTGTCTCACTGCTTCCTAGACAAGCCCAGGGCAATACTTAACTAATTTTCTGCTTTCCCAAGTGCCTATTTTCTTGCATTGTTTCCTTGGGAATTATCCCCCTATTAATTAGGGAAATTCCTCAATTTGAATTACGTAATCCTCATAGGCCTTCCTTTGAATTCATGCACAACTTGTACAATTTGGATGATTATATAACTGATAGTACATTGTCCTTGAACACCAATCTCAACTGGGTAACTCTCAAATATGACATGCATGAGTTATTTATGAGTGAATCATTAGTTTACTAGTTGATCACTACTACAACACCATACTACTAGACCTCCCACTAGTTCATCCAACAGTTGGAACTAGTTTAAATGACTTTAACTCAGGTAAACTTAATTACAACTCAAAATAAACTCAACCAAGGCTCCTATAAAGTGGGAGACACGCTACATGACTCAAGTTAGACCCTCAACTCGAATTAACTGAACCAACTAAGTCAACTTATTTAACTAATAAAAGTTGTCATGAGATGTGGAATTACAATTTTATTCCCAATTTAATTCATGGAAAAATTAAATTAGGATTTTCTTGTTTAATTTTCAACACCCCCTCTCAACAAGAAAATGACTATCTGCTACCTCGATCCTGACTCTATGAGACTCAAATTTCCTTCTTGACAATGCCTTTGTCAAAATATCTACATCTTGTTCATCTGTAGGAATGTACTACAACAACATGATTCTCCTCTGCATACAATCT
Organism: Pinus tabuliformis; assembly: GCA_031772625.1. Taxonomy (NCBI): domain Eukaryota; kingdom Viridiplantae; phylum Streptophyta; class Pinopsida; order Pinales; family Pinaceae; genus Pinus; species Pinus tabuliformis. The sequence goes on from CM062809.1 coordinate 1,263,139,546, forward strand.
CGTAGATGGTGATATCAGAGGTCGATATGCTTGGACCAATCATGAAAAACTGAATTCTCAGAGAGTTTGGTACAACTCTAATTGACACAGTAAATCATTGTAGGATCCATCCGCTGACTAAATAAACCAACAGGGATCTTCCTCATCCAGATAGCCTCATAAGATTCTTAACTAGCATCCATTTAATTTGCTTCTATCAAACTGAGTGCAACTAATCTATGCTTCCTGTTGTACCAAGAAACTATTGCTGACCCAATATTGAAGATTCCCCCTCATGTGCTCTTCCTGTTGGATGGACTCCCTGCCCAATATGCATCTGTGAAGCATTGAAGCTTCACTTCCTTTGTCCGTCTCTACCAAAGACCAAACTAAGTGGTGCCTCTAAGTTATATCAACACATGTTTAGCTACTTTCCAATAGAGTTTTGTTGGATTAACCATGGCTTGACTAAGTTGGTTAACTACAAAAAATATATCCGGTCGTGTGTTCACCAAATACATAAGTGAACCCACAAGTTTCCTGTAAATAGTAGCCTCCACTACTTCACCTGAAGTAGCATAAGTTCTTGAATTTACTGGACAAATATTCTCCACAGTTATCGCTCCTAAGAGATTTAACTTTCTTGCTAGTGTCTCTCTCAACAAGTGCTTTAAATTCAAAAAATTTAGCGAACATCTGATCTTTCTTCTACATGAATAAAATCCAAAACTTACGAGAAAAATCATCTACAAATCTTACATAATACTTGTGCTTAGTCGTGGAGGCTATTGATAATGGTCCACACACATCTGAGTGAACTCTTTCAAGGATCTCTTGCGCTCGACTGTCCTTATCATGAAAGGTAGCTTTGGTGTACTTCTCCAATGTACACCCTTTGCATGTGTCTCTATGCTCTAGTGTACCCTTGGGAAGTCTTGTAGAAATTTGTTGCATGATCTTCAAAGATCCATGGTGCAAGTGACCCAATCTTAAATGCCACAACTCACTGATGTCTTGACTCTGCAAATTCTCTGCTTTTGTGCTCAAACAACACAATCTTTGACATCTAATTTGTAGAGGTTCTTCACTCGAACCCTGATTCACTTCACTTGTCCTGAGGCTATGTGATGAAGGAAAGCCTTTTCTTTTCTAAATATCACATCTTAGCCACGATCATCTAACATGGCAGCTCAAACCAAATTCTTCTTCAAACTTGGAACATACATGACATATTTTAATGTGAGAGGAGAACCATACTCCCTCTAAAAGGTAACAATACCGATGTCAGTTGTGTTCTACCTCCCATGATATCCCATTTCGATGTGCATATGGAGGTCCTTCTCCTCCAAGTCAATGAATAATTCTTTTTTTTCATTCATATGGAATGAGGCTCCACTATCTAGATACCATGCACTACCCATCACCGATGTCACCATGCAAGCGATGAGGGTGAAATCTAGCTCAAATTGTGAAGCAAGAGCTTCTCTTTCTGCTCCTCCTGATGGATTCTTGTTAGCCTTCTTGTGCGGCCACTTCATGGCGTTGTGTCCCAGCGCATGACACTGAAAACTTTTAATCTTTGACATGTCCTTCTTCTTGTTGCCCTGACTGGAATCTGATTTGGAATGTGATGGCTTCCCTTTCCCTCTCTTCTCCTTTCTATCTAAGGCATACTTCTCCTCATCATCATGCTTGGATGAGGATCCACCTCTGGTGTTCCGCTGAATCACTTCTTTCACCAAGTCAGACCATAAATACTCCCACTTTGGTAGCTTCTCCCTCCCATTTACTGAGTCTTGGTAGCTGTGCTAGCTCCCCGGAAGGCCTAGAAGTGCTAGGTTAACCATATCGTCTTCAAAAATTATAACACTGAAACTTCTAATCTCATCCCAAGATTGGGTGAACTCGGTTAAGTATTTAATAAAAAACTATCTTAATTTTTTCTCTCCATTTTATTTCTTTATTGTCTTTATAGTTTTTCCTATTTTCATGAATTTCTTTCTCCTTTTTTAAATGTTATTAACTCAAATATGTTATATTTTTTAAGTTGAAAACATAGTATTCAAAGTATTATAAATATTTGATTACAATGATACTAGTGGTTAAGGCTATGGTTTTAAACACGTTGAAATTTTAAATATGAAACAATTCATATTATTAGGTGCACAATTTATGTTATTGATAGCACCTTTTTGGATTAATAGGTTATCGTTTTGTTTGCAACATAAATAGTATTTTAAATAATGGTTTAAAAAAAGTCATTTTACATTAAAAAAATGGGTCCCACTGAAAGATTGCCTTGATTTTGGGCATACAACAAAATGCCACATTTTTCATTACCTTCTTCCTTTTTTGTTGTCATACGTTGGGTTCTTCCTTAGCTTGCTCGATATCAGGAGTTGGTATGAATTTTCTAATATTACATTCAACTACCTTATGCCCATATTCATGGTAGTTATAACCTTTAATCACATCAAACAAAGGGGAAAATAATTGTTTTCTCTCAGAACATTCTTTTTTTTAAATTTGAGAATATCATATTCTATTGATAGGATTTGTTTCTTTTCTTTCTGTTGGCAATGAGATCCCCCAAGGACAGTTTTGGGGCGAAAAGCCCATGTTTTGGGTCAAATTTTGTAATAAAGTTGTAAAGACTCCGCATTTGGTGGTCGCAGAGTGTGGAGGTGTCATGAGTCATAAAGGGTTGTCCACCCTTATTTTGAAAAGTAAAGTTAGTTGTAAAGATCTACCCATGGTCTGCAAACCATGGGATTGTATAAAAAGAGCTAAGTAAGCTCTAAGTAGTATTAATGAGTCATTAATTGTAGTAAGAAGTCTTGAGCGATAAGGAGAGAAGTCTAAGTTTCGGGTCGTAGCATAGGTAGAGGCTTTGCAGCTGAGTGTGTAGAGGCCTAGGGTAGAAGTTTGCATCTGAGTGCATAGAGGCCTAGGGTAGAAGTCTACAGCTGAGTGCGCTGACCCTGTAGCTATGTGCATAGGGCAGATAAAGTCTGTAATCGTTTGAAGATATCAATAAAGAGAAGTATTCTACAAATTTTGTGTCTTTGTTTCCTGTTAATGCATCTTGTCATATTATGTATGAATTTCATTTATAATACTTATGTGATGCGCGAATGTATGTAATTATGTTGGATAATTGAACGCAAATAAGGATATCTATTTACGCGGTGCTAATTATGATTATCTAATAAGATAAGTAAGATTCTTAAGATAACTTGGGAATCTGTGCAATACGCTGCCTTAGCAGCGCAAAAGTATCTGAACCGAAGGTTAGGGCTGCACGAAGGTCAGTCGTACCCTTTCACGGAGGTATCGAAGGGAGGAATAAGGGGTTAGGCAGATAGAGCCCTAGAACTTAACGACCTGCACAAAAGCAGGAATAGAAGGAATAAACCAACATCACGACCATATTAGGGTGCGGAAACTTGGTTCCAACATCCCCCCATACTGCTTTGGGTGAGACTTTGGTCCGCGCTCCGCAGGATGACGTCGAAAGGGCCAGTAGTGTAGGGATTTCTTTGGCTAACTAACGTTGAACCTAGGTCAGGCGCCACCAAGCCAACAAATGGTTTCGTTGCCGGGATCAGAATCTACATAAGATATGTGTGATATCGGATCACTGGAATCCAACTAAGAAAGAGATCAGAGACTGGTTGGATAGGAATATCCACGAATTTGCGACACAGGAAAAAAGAGTCCATCACTGATAAAGGAACAGTGGTTGGACAGGTACCTATATATAGAAATACACAAGATCTTTTTCTATTCCTTTTTGGTTGAGCTATGTGAGTGGATCGTGAAGCTAGCAGATAGCCAAGGAAGGTGATGACTTGACAGTCCTATTGTTTGGACCCCGGAGTTAGTATAGAGACTAGAAGCCTCTGAGGACAGGATTGCCCGTGTTGTCGATCATTGGCTCGATCGCGTCATAGGATGATTTGTGATTGAATTCACGGTCGATACCTCAGTTAATTACAACGAGGTAGAGCGACGTTTTTTCAAAGGTCTGTGAGGTAAGTACTTGAAATATTTGAATACCTGGATTAAAATGTTATTGTGTGAAAAGCGGGTTATGTAGCTACCTTGATGTTTAGAGCTACGTGAAGTGGAAAAACTTACAGGAACGAAGGAAGAAAGGGTCCTAAATATAGTCCATTAATTTCACCTCCACGAGATGATGAAGAGGGAGTAGCGCAGGCTTCTCCACAAAGTGCTATTTAGTTAATAAGACAAGGATTCCCACGATTTTCACCTCCACCCACACCACCTCCAACTTCACCACTGTCACCTGCAACTTCACCCATACCACCTCCATCTCCACCGCGGTTCATCATGGAAAAATCAGTGAGGCTGCCTTTGTTTAAAGGCTAGGGGAATGAGGACCCGGACCAATTCTGGTTCATGGTGAAATATGTATGGGAAGCTCAAGGCGTTACAGATGATCACTTGAAGAAGGCAACACTGGTTAGTGCGCTACAGGATCATGCGCTAACCTGGTACATTAAGTACTCTAATGATAACCCAAACACTGGAGTGGCAGACATCCACACTGTGCTAAACAAAGAATTTAGTAGGCCTAAATATGAGGCACAGTCGATTGTGGGTTTCAAAGAAATCACGATGAAGCCAAGTGAGACACCTTGGGAATTAGATCAGAGGTTGAAGTGTCAAATCTGCGAAGCTAATATGAACTTAATAGACAAAGAACATTGCGAGTGGTCTGTGGCTTCACTCCTGCCACACCTAAGGGTTGCACTGTCACAATGGAACATAATGACTCAGGCAGAGGCCTTGGAGATTGCAATGAGACTGCATGAAATATCGATGGAAGGTCTAAATCTAGGGGTTCAGCAGATTCATGCGCAGTTGAAAAATCTTTGCCTTGAGATGCAAAGTTTGAAGCAAGAAAGAATAGTTCGACCAGAGGTGTGGGAAGAAGCATGGTGCCTGAAATGCAAGGGTCAGGGCCATGACAAAGACCATTTCCCGATCTTTGTGAACTATATTACAAGAGGGGGACCAATGCCTTTGAGGCTAGAAGCTTAAGCTGGACCAAGTGTAGGGCCTGCATTGTGGTGCGTTATATGTCAGGTAGCCGGAAAACATGCCATGAATAACTGCCATTTTCTACAGAAGTTTGTACAAACACCACAACAACTATTCTACAACTTTTGTAGGTCGGTAGGGCATGATGAGCGCAACTACAGAAGATATGAATTGATGATGGACAAAATTCCCACCTGCAGGGTTCAAGTAGAAACGCGGCCCCCTGACTAGAATGTGGGGATGGCGCGGACAGGGTTTCAGGGGCGCAGACGAGGCCGAGGCAGAGGAGGACCTGGCAAAGGTTGGGGAGAACTGAATTGATACAATTGCGAAGGACTAGGACACTATGCTCATGATTTCACTAACCCAACGCGCCTGTCATGCAAATATTCACTCTGTTTGATCATGAGACAGAGGACTATCCTACGCTAAGAGTAAGGATACACGACAAAGGGGCGCTACCACCTAAGCTGACTCAGAACTTGAAGATGATGAGGTCTAAGCCTAGTGAAGAGGATCCGAATGTGAATACAGTGCTTCGAAGTGGAATTGCAATAGGGGATGATAAGGGGAAACAACCTGAAGACAATGCATGGGTTCACAAAGCTCTAGTGAAGGAGGCTGGATTCAATTTGGAGTGCGCACGAGAAACATTCATGGGATAAAAGAAGATCTTCGTTGAGGCCTCCACCTCAGGGAGCAAGGATAAGCTTGATCAGGAGACAGACCCTTCTATGCTTACAGCCTTCCTAAAGACTTGCATGAAGTTGCTACACAATAGTAAGGCTGTGAAGGTATTACAGGAGCTTATAAATAGATGCGCCGGAAACACTTCGGGTGAACTATGCGTGTACAAAAAAATGGTAAGCATAAAACAAGGAAAGTATGAGAGATGAGGCTGACCACATAGATAGGAGAGTATGAGATGGATTAGGTTATTTTGGATCTGGGGTCAGACGCGAACGTCCTACCAAAACAAACTTGGGAACAGATGGGAAGACCCGCGCTGTAGTGGTCTCCAATTCAGTTGAGGATGGAAAATCAACAGAAGATCATCCCCATGGGACAGCTGCAAGGGGTGATTGTAGATATTGAAGGCGCAAGCGCACTGGCTGACTTTGAAGTAATAGAAATTGTGGATGATAGCAACCCCTACCCTGCACTCCTTGGAATTGATTGGGTTACTGATATGAATGGGGTAATCAACCTAAAGAAGCAAAAGATGATATTTGAGAAGAAATCGCTCCATGTAATAGTACCCTTAGATCTTACTGAAGGATCACAATATATTGAGCCAATCCACGATTATGAGAGAGATGACGATCTGGATTATATCTATAAGATAACAACGTGAGACCAAGATTGGGTGAACCCAATAGTGGATAGACAAATTACATGGGATCACGAGAGTTCCTGCATCTCGGACTCTGATGAAGAACTAGAGCGCTGGTAGAATCGGTTACATGAAGTAACCACACTGAGCTGTAACATGATGACCCAGTCACTGCACTGTGTGTTGTCAAAGGTAAGAAATCTGCCCACTTATGATGGCCTAAATGATGTAGATATATTTCTGGATGCATTTGAGAGGGAGGTACTAGAGAAGCAGTTCTTCCAAGCTTTAGATTGGGCACTACGCGCTACGCCTGCAAGGTGGTGGGGTATGCACAAGGGTAACTTTGATGATTGGCGTGAATGTAGGAGGATGATGAGAACACGCTTTGGGAAGTTGAACGTACGGCTGATAGAAAAATATGATGGGTAGGATGATCCATGCGCGCACTTGGCCAAATGGGCTCAAGATTATGGAGAGAAGCCCCAACCTGAATGGGTGCATGTTATAGCTCCAAATATCACCTAATATATTTGTGATTCTTGGTTTATGGCCTAGGGAAACCCCTCCTTCCAGACTTGGTCCAAATATTTAAAAAACAGTGTTTTACTCCCTGTACGCGACTTTTCCCTATATTAAACGCGTGTACACGCGGGTTAGTATATACCCAACCTGTATATATGTCTTAAAACACTTAAAAAAAAATAAATTTCCTTAATTATGGGCGAAGATCATGGGTTTTACCTGTTGATTACCTATTAGTGCCCGTGGCCCAACTGTTCCCAACTATTTCCCAACTAAAAAACTACTTTGGGAGAAGTATAAAAAGACTTCAATGGGAAGGCCTTAAGGAGGAGAGAAAATAGAGAATTACTCTGCTGAGATTATCCCCTGATCAAGTCTAAAGATCCCTGTGCTTCAAGCACTTCCCCAAGTTTAGGAAACCCTTGTTTCCTTGAGAGTTGATATCCTTTCACTTGTTGGAGATATCCTTGTATTGGTTATGGAAGGAGCCTTTTGAAGATCGGGACTGGACGGACCTGGACGATGGTTCCACTTGGAGCCAGAAGAGGAAGACTCAGGTGAACTCTTTCTATGTTTTTAATATAGTTATCCGAAATAAAAGAAACACTGTCTTGTTCCTGATATCAACTTTTTTCATGCATCTGATGTTATTGTTATGGTTTATATATGAATGACTATTTCAATGTATAACTAACCATCTACTTATATGTTATAAAGTTTATTTCACTATAATGCTTTATCTATATGCTGTTGTGCCTCTGTGAATTGGTTATTTTTCAGGTTCAAAGATTGTTAGGAGTTACAGAGGGTTTGAACCCTGGCTGGAACTACCCAAACGAAGGAAATCTGGGTATATTCATCTTCACATAGTTAGCATGTTCAAGCATGTTTCCTGAGTGTTATGCTTGTTTCTTGTTGTATATTACTCTCGCTCTGCTAGGGTTCTGACCTAAAGCCCTAGGGGACTTTATCCCTTAACAGTGCACTTGTTTTGTCACACCATGGATGTCATCTCGATGAACTGGTACTTGGAAACGGAACTCCGCCATGGTACAGGTGAATGGGATATTCTGCATGAGGGATTCATAATGACATTCAGCTTTGAATATCGATTTGACTGTATCAACGAGGCGCTACAAGAATTAAAAGCGGCAATCTTTAGGATATTGCAGGATCCTTTGGACCTGATTCATCTTGATTGGGCTACTCAGCTGAGTCACGCACTGGAATGCTATAATGTAACTGCTGAAGAAGAAGATGAGGATCCGCGAAAGGTTAACATCCTTGAAACGGAAGGTCACCGCGAGGTTGAAGGACCATATATTGAGAATATTGATATAACCACACCATTGAAAACGAAACAGGTAAACATTGGTACGGAGGCAGAGCCCAAATTCGCGAAGATTGGAGATTACTGGGATGACACGACGGTGGATAAAGTCACTGAATTACTCCGTGAATACTAGGATTTTTTCCCTAACAAGTTCACTTATTTAAAAGGGATAATTGGGGACCTGGGTGTTATGAAGATCACATTTAAGCCCGGCGCAAAGCCGGTTAATAAAAGACCTTACCGTCTCAATCCGAAGTATAAGGAGAAGGTATGCTTAGAGCTAGACAAGATGCTTGCGGCAAGCATCATTGAGCCTGTGGAAGAATCTGATGGGTGAGCCCAATGGTGGTACAAGAGAAGAAGAAGAAGAAGGATGAAATCAGGATATGTGTAGATCTCAGGAAGTTGAATTACACTTGTGTACATGATCCTTTCCCAAATTCATTCACTGATGAGGTGTTGGAAAATGTAGGTGGCCAGGAAGCTTATTCCTTCACTGATGGGTTCTATGGGTACCATCAGATCCAAATCACACCGGAGGATAGGAGCAATACAACCTTTGTGACCGAGTGGGGGTGTTTTCAATACACTATAATTCCTTTTGGATTGAAGAATGCACCTGAGATTTTTTTGCACGTAGTCATTGCGGTGTTTAAGGAATTTATTCATAAGTTCCTGGAAGTGTACTTTGATGACTAGTATGTGTTTGGGTTGGTGAAATGCCATGTAGCAAGCTTGCACCTAATGTTAGATACCTGTCGAAGATATCAAATCGCGCTCAATCTAAAGAAATGCCTGTTTTGTGTTCCTTTTTGGACCCTGCTGGGTCATGTTGTTTGTACACAAGGACTGATGGTGGATCTCGTGAAAATCGTGGTGATACTAACTTAGAAGTGCCAAGGAGTGTGAAGCACTTGCGCGCTACCCTAAGACATACAAGATATTACAATAAGTTTATCAAAGGCTATGCCCAGATCAATGTGCCTATGGAAAAGTTGTTGAGAAAGGATGTCACATTCTTCTGGAATGAGGACTGTAAGAAAAGCTTGGATGTATTAAAAGAAAATATGGTCACTGCGCTGATCCTAGTCTTCCTGGATTGGAAGAAGGAGTTTCATGTACATGTCAACGTGTCATGTATAGCGCTGGGAGCAGTACTAACACAAGCTGGTGGAGGAGACTTGGACCATCCTATAGCATTCACAAGAAGAAGGTTATCCAAGGCAGAGAAGAACTATTCCACCATTGAGCGTGAAGGGGTAGCCATGGTATACGTGCTCCAAAAGTTTAGACACTACTTGCTCGGAGGTCATTTTAAGATGTATATAGATCATTCCGCACTGAAATACCTAGTCAATAAGCTTGTGTTGGAGGGGAGAATCTAGAGGTGGTTGTTATTGTTCCAAGAGTATGCTTTTGAAGTTATTGTGAAGCCTTGACAACTGAACATTGGACTAGACCTAATTTTGCGCATCGAAATAGGGGAAGAGCCCACTAATTTAGAAGAAGGATTTCCTGACGCACAACTATTTGTAGTACTCATGGCAGATGGTCATTTTGAGGATATCACACACTTCCTAATGACAGGAACTTCCCCAGAAGGATACACCATCCAGTGAAAGAAGGAGTTAGTGGTGTGCACGGTAGACTTTTCTGTCATTGCCGGGCATCTGTATAAAATGGGGTCTGATGAGATATTGTGATGGTATGTACTAGAGTTTGAAAGGAGCAGTATCCTTGTGGATGCTCATGGGGGTGCCGCAGGAGGGAATTATGTAGGGAGAGCGACTACACAGAATATTCTACACATAGAGTTGTGGTGGCCAACCCTCCATCAGGATTAGAAAGCATATTGCAAAGTGTGTGATGTGTCAAATGACTAGCAGGCTATCGTGGAGGGATGAGCTACCTTTGAATCCATAGATGACATTACAACCCTTTGAGAAATGGGTGATAGATTTTGTGGGACCCATCCAGCCCCAAGGAAAGACGAGAGCAAGGTACATTATCACTGCGATGGAGTATTTGACTCGATGGGTGGAGGCACAGCTGGTGAAGGATTATATAGGCATGAATGCGGCAAAGTTCCTTTTTGAGTACGTACTGATGCGATTCAGGTGTCCAAAGATTTTGATGAGTGATCGCGGTACGCACTTCCTGAATGAGACAATTAGTGCACTGATGGAGGAATTTCAGGTCTATCACCAGAAGCGCACACCTTATCATTCGCAGGCTAACAAGACAGTGGAAGAATTTAATAAAGTGCTATAGAACGCACTGACCAAGGTTTGCAATGCTCAGGGAAGTGACTGAGACCTACGCATACCCGTAGTACTATGGGCCTATCGGACAACATGCAAGAAGCTGACTGGACATACACCCTTTAGGATTGTATATGGTGTTGAAGCAGTGATACCCATGGAATACATTGTGCTTAGTCTATGCATAGTGGTACTCATGGGTATGACGGATCGTGGAGCCTTGGAATAAAGGCTCGCGTTGCTGGCTGAGCTTGAGGAAGAAATATTTCTAGCTGGATTTCACCAACATGTCCAAAAGCAGCGCGAAAAAGCATGGCATGATGACACATTAAGCTGCACACCTTTAAGGTAAATGACCTAGTTTTGTTATATGACAGCAAGTTTGATACATTTCAAGGAAAGTTTAGAATGCATTGGTTAGGGTCCTATGTCATTAAGGAGATTACCGATGGGCGAGTGGTTCAGTTGGTCAAATTGAACGGAGATCCCTTCCCAGGAAAGGTGAATGGCAGTTGCTTGAAGCCATACACTGGTGGTCCGGCCATGTGGCTACATGAAGGTAGCACAGTTTTAGTGCTCCAGGCAACTAAAAGGAGGCGCGGGACTATAAACTACACTGCCTGGGTTGGGGAGTTGCACGATTGGAAGATTGTGCGAAGCAAGGAAGTGTCACAGGGTTCGTAGCAACATGAAGGGAGCTCCGCCACCCAGTGCGAAATCACATAGGTTGGCTGAAAAGTGACTGTTAAAGTCATTGTTCATGATTTGACAGTAGAAATGCGGCCAAATGGAGTTGGCAGTTAGCATTTAAGATGGAATTTATGGGGCAGATCCTTGAAAATATGTCGCCAATCCAGCATTAATAAACTAAATTTGGGGGTAACAGTTGGATTTGAATTCAAAATGCCCTATAAATTACAAGTGGCTATCCAATGAAAAACACTTGGAATTTTTAGAATTGAGTTGTTGAGCTCTCATGTGCACATGAATTGTGAGCACTACGAACTTCTGATGGCTAGTTCAGTATTTGAGACATTGTCGAAGGAGACACAGGAGTTCTTGCATAACATCATGTCGGTTCCCACAGAATCTATAGATACCGAAGCATAGGAGTCGGTGCCAAAAATTGAGATGGAGATAGAAGTAGCTGCTCTAGAGGTTGCTGAAGTATTAGCGAAAGTCCCGAAATCACCCAGGACACTGAGACCAAAGATGTCCCCAACCAAGGAGACCGCGAAGGATAAAAAGGGCAATCAGCCTACAATACCGGCACGCACATCACCAAGAAGAAACCCACCAAAGCCTATCACACAGGAGAAGGGCAAAGCCATCAATCTAGAGCTGGAGGAGGAAGAAATCAAAGACATCTTGATGGATGATGAGGATGTGGGAGTAGATGTGGAGGAGGTTGAATCCTAGGGCGCTGACCCTATCACTTGGTTGCCTAAATACGTCCCTTTGCACAAGGGCAATGCCAATGTACCAAAGGATATCGATGAGAACAAGACCCCCTTGCAAACCCCTCTATTACCGGATGATATTTTCTTTGAAAGACCACGCTTGGCACATGTTTCGCTGTTAAAACTTGAGGACTGGACTTGGCTGATCATGAGAAGTTCCCACACCTGGCAACCGAGTAGCTAATGTGCTTCCTCATCAATACAACCACTGGAATGACTGCATTGGAGCCGTGGAGGTGGCTCAGAGGAGTAGACAAGGCAGGGTTGCTCAACCTGCTTTGGGTGCCACATTACAACCACACCCCAGTTACAGTATTGGTCATCAAGTAGCTACTATGCTTGGTGCATGATGGGTGTCTATGGCTGGAGGAGCCAATACCCATCACTGATAGATTGATCCATAGGATCACACGGTTGCCCTACACAGGAGAAAATCTAGCCATGATATTTGGCGGAAAGGGAGGTGAGCAGGCCCTCGCGAAGGCCATGAAAGAGAAGTTGAAGCTGGTAAAGAAGATACGTGGATATACCATATCTAGCATCTGTGACCCTGCTATAAAGGTGGCTACACATATTTTAGCAAGGAAAGTGATGAGGAAGTGTCACGCCAATGAGGTGATGGCGCCTGTTGCCGCGCTGGCAGCGTAGTGCGCCGAAGGAGTCTAGTTCAACTGGTCAGACTACCTTCGCAGAGAGTTCCTAGCAAACTGCCACGAAGCACGAGAGCTCAGCAAGACATTCCACTACGTGTGACTCTTGCTGTCAATTGTTCTAGTAGCATGGGATCTGCCAGAGGATAGTCAATTCCCTTCAGTCACGCCATACCTACCAGAAGTAGCGAACTATGCTTCGCTGTGGCTAACCAAGGACGCGCAACGAATCAAGTACAACAAGATCTTCTGGATCTTGATGGAGATGAACATCCGCATGGCGATCAATCACAAACCACTGTTGTCACCTATGGTGTTTTCCAATTTGCAGGGCTACGCAAAGTTCAAAGCAGATTTTCACCATGTGGCCATCAGGGCGCAGCAGGAACCTGCGTAGAAATGGTATGACTTGCCTTACCTGGAAAATGATGACGCCATTGATACAGTACTTGATTAATGGCCCGCAGAATGGCACACCACAATATACTTGGCGGTGGGAGGGAGAAAGTCTGCCACGCAGAGAAAGAAGGAGGAGGCCAAGCTAAAGATGGCACAACTGGTCGAAAAGAGAAAGAAGGAGGCCGCTGACAAGGCCTAAGAGAAGTGTTATGCCGATCAGTAGACAAAGAAGAAAATGGGTGGAACAGAATGAGGCTTTGACAAAGGTGAAAGGTCACCTTCACCTGAGACAGAGGAGGAGACAGACGAGCAAATAGAACAGCACGGCGCTGACCCACAAGAGACATCCGCCCGCATCAAGCGTCTAAGGGAGCAGGAGAAAGGAGGGTCCAGGAAGAAATCAAAGGCTACTAAGACATCACTGGACCCTATCATGCTAACAGAGGGCAATCTGCATGACATCGGTGACACAGTGTGGGATGTCACCGCGGAGGCCCTACAACAGTTTAAGCAGAAACAACAACTAGTATTGGGGGCTATCCAGACACGTCTGCAGGAGCTGCAGACCCGCGCGACACAGGCTGGCACAGTGTCTACCAGCCTTGCTATCGACACTTTAGAAGCTGTAGAAATGCTACGCGCGAAGGCCTCCAATGCGATAGTGCTGCCTAATGGAGCACTAACCATGGAGAATGAAGCTGACAGGCCCACTGTCAGCGCCCTCAAGGGAGTAGGGTTGAATTTGGCAGCGCTCCCTAGTGAAGCGCTCCACCTCTTGTAGGATGGAGTGATTGCAGAGCTGAGGGCCCATGAGCACCACACCCTCCAGGTGATTAGTGAACAACGGATTAATAATGAGCAGATGGCACTACAGCGAGACTGTTCCATTGCCAATGTGACCAAGGCGACCAACTAGAACGAGATAATTATGCAGGTCGTCGAGGAGGCATGCCGAATGGTCCCAGAGTTGGCTATTCCTGAGGAGGAACTAGTCAAGGTGCGCATCCGCAAGCTGGCTACGGGGGTGTGCAACACTCGAATAGAAATGGAAAAGGTTTAGTTGGAATTGAACCTATAGATCATAGAGTTATAGTTGAAGGCCCACCCTTCAACTTCGCTAGAAATAAAGGAGCAGTGGGCGACCGCTGTCACAGAAGCATTAGCGACGGTTGATAGTGCAGTAGCAGGTTGCACACAATTTTTTGAGCAATCATTTGAGGCCCTGACAAGCTTGCAGGAGGAACCCAATGTATAGTGACTAGAAACAGAAGTGCGTAAACTACAACAACGCTATGATGAGTTCAAAGGTACAACGCAACCTGTCATGCTCACACAGAGACTAGCAAAGCTGCAGGAGGCCAAGCAGCTGAAGCAACAGGTGGATGCAGCAGTACACAAGGAAGAAGTGCTGAAGGCACGACTGAAGCCCTGGTTGGATGAGGCTTACACAGTGACAACCTCCATTGAAGGAAAGCTTGTGACTCTGCAAGAAACTCAACAAAAGCTTCAGGCTGATAGTTCAGAAGTAATGACCGAGCAGATGGTTGAAGACGCGAAGCAAGTGGCTGCACAGTGCACTGCTGAGGTTGCGATCGTACGAGTCGAGCTAGAAGGTCTTTGCGCTAAGATCTCCATGCCTGCCGAGTGACTCAAGGGCGAGTCACGATATTTTTGTTGGGGGCCTGTTGGTAACATGATCCCCCAAGGACAGTTTTGGGGCTAAAAGCCCATGTTTTGGGTCAAATTTTGTAATAAAGTTGTAAAGTCTCTGCATTTGGTGGTCGCGGAGCGCGGAGGTGTCATGAGTCATAAAAGGTTGTCCTCCCTTATTTTTAAAAGTAAAGTCACCTGTAATGATCTACCCATGGTGCATGGACCATGGGACTATATAAAAAGATCTAAGTAAGTAATCTCTAAGTAGTCTTAACAAGTCATGAATTGTAGTAAGAAGTCTTGAGCGATAAGGAGAGAAGTCTAAGTTTCGGGTCGTAGTGTAGGTAGAGGCTCTGTAGCTGAGTGCGCAGAGACCTAGGGTAGAAGTCTGCAACTGAGTGCACAGACCCCTACAGTTGTGTGCACAGGGCAGATAGAGTCTGTAATCATATGAAGATATCAATAAAGAGAAGTATTCTACAAATTTTGTGTCTTTGTTTCCTGTTAATGCATCTTGTCATATTGTGTATGAATTTCATTTATAATACTTAAGTGATGTGCGAATGTATGTAATTATGTTGGATAATTGAATGCAAATAAGGATATCTATTTATGTGGTGCTAACTGTGATTATCTAATAATATAAGTAAGATTCTTAAGATAACTTGGGAATCTATTTAATACGTTGCCTTAGCAGTGAGAAAGTATCTTAACCGAAGGTTAGGGATACACGAAGGTCAGTCGTGCCCTTTCGGGGAGGTATCGAAGGGAGGAACAAGGAGCTAGGTAGACAAATCCATAGAACTTAACGACCTACGCGAAAGCAAGAATAAAAGGAATAAACTGACATCATGACCAGCTCAGGGTGCGGAAACTTGGTTCCAGCATCCCCCCATGCTGCTTCGGGTGAGAGTTTGGTCTACGCTCCGCGGGCTGATGCTGAAAGGGCTAGTAGTGTAGGGATTTTTTTGGCTAACTAACATTGAACCTGGGACATGCCCCATCAAGCCAACACTTTCTTATTTTCCCATTTCCAAAGTATGATTTACAACTTGCAGCTTTATGTCCATAATTTTTGCATGTAAAGTAGTAACCATGAAAGATATTCTCATACCTAGGAACCATTTCTCTACTAATTTTATGTTTTCTTCTTGTTTGAGACATAAAATATCTTTGTTGATTTCTTGCTTGAACCTTGTACCTTTTCAAATGGTTGTAACTCTCATTCCAATGCTGTCACTGATTTTTATTTGTGCCCATTGTTATCTCACTGCTATTCTTTTCTCTTTATTTCTCTTGTTATTTGTGACCATTTTCTTTAGTTTCAACTTTTTCATCTCTTGAATACATCAACAAAGTTGATGGTTTCCTTGTATTCAAGTGCTTTTTAGCTTACCTCTCCTTCATAGCCCAAACAGTCTTGATATAAGGTGATCTTGACATTAGGTGATCTTTAGACACCCAAAATTTCATCCAACTTACTAGATCCTTTGATAAATTTATGTTTTAGGCTAAGTCATGCCTTAGCCTTTTCTAAGGAAAACTACCTCCTCCTCAAGCCTTTCACATTCCTTTCCCTTTCAATTTTTCCAACAAAGTATCTTCAATCTTCTTTGCTTCCTCAATGTTTATAAAATGGGGTGCCAACTTTTTAGAGTTACCTTTTCCTTTTTCAATGTTTTCCAACATCTCTTTTTTCATATTATTCTTTTTCCTTAGCCTTTTAATTTCTTCTAAAGTACTGATCAATTCGCCTTCCAAATCTACTATAGCCACTTTTTTTTCCTTTTTAAAGAGACAAATAGGATTTATATTAACAAAATCTAGGTTGTGGGTCAAAACCCTTACATAGTAGTCTCACTGATTTCAAACTGTGCAAATATTCATTGTTATATACAAAATTAATGCAAGCACTGTGGCTGCATTTATTCCCGGAGATAAAGATGAACCTACTTATAATTCTAAAAAACACCCCTAAAACTAGAATATATTTACATTGCAACATAAAACAATAGGATAACTAGATCAAAAAAAAAATAATCCAACCAAGGGAAATATTCAACCAAGGCCATGTTAAGGAGTACCATTCCTTTGTTGCCGACGAGGATTCTTTTTTTCTGGTGCAAAACTGGAACCAACATCACCATTATCTGCCTTCACAATGCCACTCACTATGTTCTCAAGAGAAATGATCCTGGAACCAAGATTAACAACCTCCTCGCGTAATTCATTAAAATAAATTTCCATACTGCTAAGAATCCTAAGAAATGTGGCCTCCACAAGAATCTGAGAGGACTGACACTTCCTTTTGGACATTTTGACTTGTTCTTGTATTTCCACCATTAATTCCTCTACCACCGCCAGGATTTTGTCTATCAATTTACCAACAACACTGTAGTCTAGAGAGGATTGAGGATCTTCCATGCTGCAAAAATACCATTTCGCCTTAAATCTAATCACTCCAGAGGAATTTTCCGACTCTTGAATGCTGACCAAACATAAATCACCATGGAAAATTTTATAGGCCACATGGTCCCCTTTATATTCAGAAGTGAGACACTTCCGTGAGCCCATTTGAGGATGAAATTCCAAAATCTAACCCAAATTTTGGCAAAGGATATTGAGAGAACTCGGAAATAAAAATATGGAACAATGGAATTAACTCAGATGCACAACATGGGAAAGGAAATGTGATCATCATATCGGTTTCCAGATGGTTTTACATAGGGCGATATAAATGTAGATTCATTAATAAACATAAGGAGGGAGAGGAGTCATGACATATATGAGGAGAGGAAAGACACCTAGAGGATAATTTTAAAAACAATGTCGGAGAAATATTCTAAGTCAAATATTGAAGCTGCTTGACACTATGAAAATACCTTGGGACCATTTACTTCAAAATACTGGAGTCATGTTCCTCTAACACAATGGATATCCAACTAGATCGGGGCTTAAATTCAAAAAATGACGGCTAGATATTAACACTATTAAGGGATGAATGTAGATTTAATATTTTTATGATCCAGCTCAATTTGAACTTGGGTCATTGTTGAGCCACGTTTGGCTAGAGCATCAACCTTAGAGTTGAGATGCCTATAAACATGGAGAAATTCTATATTCTCAAACTGAGAGGATAATAGGAGAATCCAATGAAGAATAGGAGGAATATCAGTATTTCACCCACATATGGCCTTAACCGCCTGATCAATTATTACCATCAAATCATCAGAAACCATGATACTTGATACATTTCTTTCTAATGACATTTCTAGACCTTTTCAAAGAGAAAAAAACTCTGCTTAATTTTTGTTCGTGTGTCCCATACCCCATGTAAATTGTGCTTCAATTTTTTTGTCAAGGCCAATGAGGATCTCTCCCGCTTCTTCCTCCCCCATGTTCCTTCTTGAAGCCCCATCAAAGAATAGTGAGGTAACATTAACTTTTCTCCATTGATCGAATTCAGATTGCTTGAGGTTGAGGATGGGAACCACTTCTCTGCTATGATGGTTCAAAGGATAAACAACAAAACTGAATGGCATCTATAGATGGATCCTTTCACATTCCTCAGAGAAAAGATCCTCCAACTCCTTTCTTTTGAACCCCTTGGAGGAGATTTCTTCAAATAAGGAAAGAGGCACTCTTTGAGCCACCTTGTAAGGAGTCAAAGTTTCATTTATGAAGATCACCTTATTTCTCACTATCTAGATGGACTAGCATAGGTACTTTGGAAGAGATTCCCAACATCTCATTGGAAGAGGGGAAGCTTTTCGAGGCCAATGATACTTTATTCTCCAAAATTCAAACATTTCCTCCCATAACCTAGCGATGGAATCCATGAACTAAATTGAAGAAAAATTACTACACCAAACCTCAATGGAGAAGGGGCATGTTCTAAATAAGTGAGAAATATATTCCTTTGAATTGGTGCAAAGCACACACTGGGATGAGCATTGAATGTTTCTTTTTCTAATATTTTCTATTGTGAGAATTTTATAGTGAACCAAAGTCCAGCAGAACAAATTCACTTTGGGAATGAAGTCCAAATTCTATAATTTTGTCCATATCATGCAAGGGATCAAATGCAATTGCTTCCTTATTAAGTGTTTATATCCCATTATTTCCGAATAGTTATGTTAAGGACTCAAGGTATAGGATCGATGATCTTGATGCGATATTGAAATGGGAGCCAAGCCTTTTAATGAAGTTAACAAATTTTCCCAATTTGGATTTAGATGAATTGGCAACTTGATATTGAGCCAACCCTTCCATGCCCCTTTGATTTCCCATTTGGAAATGTCCTTTAATTTTTTGAAAACATGTTATTGCATCCACTGGGCAAGATCCCTGAATTCATCACATTCACCCAATGGGATTTTAGATATGATATAATCTCTCCAAATGTTATCACTCAAAGAGTTTTCTTGGTTGTAACAAAGAGTTCCTTAAGGTAACATTTTCAAACCAATCTTGTATATTGAAGGCTAGCCCCTTCAATCCAGAGAGGGCTCTCCCTGGCAGTCTAATCATGAAATTCAGCAACAGACTGTGCATTTACAAAATGGCTTTATCTTCAACAATTTTTGATAAAGAAAATAGGGAAAATTCATCTTACTAAAACCTACTAAATGACAAAAAAACCTCTTTTGATATAGATAAGATTTACAGTACCTACCTTCACAAGTAAAAAAGAGCTACACAGTCTTGACAAGGGAGGCGTGCATCCATTTCTTTGGGAAGCATAGTGAATATGTTCCTAGGAATGAGCACACATTCCTATGGGCATGTGTTCTTTATGGACCCATTTCCACTTTTGGGGCCATCATTCTCATGTTAATGCCCTTATTCGATTCTCACTTGTTTTGTCAATTATGCATATTCCTTCTCAAGGTCTCATTATAGAATTTCTTGCAACATTCCTTCATACACTTCATGCTAGGTGTTTGCTCATTAGTCTACATAGTTTATTTTTTTTCCACATATGAAATATTTTCCACACATTACTTATGTCATTTCACAATCACTTTCCACATGGTTATTCATTTACAAGATATCACTACAGTGCTAAGGTATTTCATCATGACTATTCCTTAATTCCAAAAGCTTGCATCATGTTTTAGTTGATGCATGTGGTAGACGACAAGAAATAATTTCCCGAGAACAAATTCATGGATGTTACTCCACCATATGTTAGGGACAAAGCGTAAAAAGTGTATCTAAAATGCTTTCGAAAAGAACAAATTATTATTGTTGGGATAGGGTCCCTAGGGTCAATTTTGGGGTTAGTTAACCCAATTTTTGTAAAGGTTTTGTAAAAGATGTAAAGTCTTTGCAAAATATGGATGTGGAGGGCGCAACTAGGTAGGAGTCAAAGGGGTTTTAGCCCCTTGTTTGGATAAGTAAATAAGTCGGTTTTGAGACTCACCCATGGTCTGTGGACCATGGTATTGTATTGAAGAAAGTTGTATATAGTTGAGTCATAGAGAGTCTGATATGTAGCAAAGAACAAGTAAGTCAAGATAGAGATTGTTTTGGGCAAGTGCTAAGGCAGGAAGGCTTTTCTTCCTATACTTAGACGAAAGGGGAAGGCTCCTGCAGCTGAGTGCACAGGAGGCCTTGGTAAGTCCGCAACTATGTGTGCATACCCCTAGAGCTGAGTGCGTAGGGTAAACATCTCTGTAATCTTAACGTTGAAGCTTAATAAAGACTGATTTTGAAGAAATATTGTGCATCTGAGTATTATTGTCAATTCTGTTTATGTTATGATCTATCGCTTTATAATATGTTTTCTATGGAAAAATGTATAAATGTTGCACGAATCTAATGAATCTATCATATTTATGCATGTCTTAAGTAATTATCTGTGTTCACAAAGTTAAGGGTTAATCTGTTTTTATTTCTGATGAACTAGATAGATCTGTACGAAGGAAGATCTAAGGTTATTGATTAGTGCATGAAAGTAGATAGACTGCTTCCTTAGATTTTATAAAGCTTGATCGTATACCTTCATGAAGGTCTAGAAGCCGTTTTCTTAGAGTTGCAGTAGCGAGCCTTAGAAGGATATTGATCTACACAAAGGCATATCTGAGCTACAAGAGCTTAAAACCGCTTATCACACTGTCTCTAGATGCTGAAACCTGGTTCTATCATCCCCCAATACTGCTTCGGGTGAGACTGCAGCTTGCATTATACAGGTTTTTTCCAAAAGGGCCAACCATTAGGGTTTTGTTGGTTGGCACGAACAACTCTGAACCTGGGTCAAGCCCCCTTAAGCCAAAAAATTGTTCCGTTTCTGGGATCAGGATATATATAAGAGATGTGTGATAAATGGTTCCCTACAAAGAAAGATATTAACAATTGGATTGATCAAAACGTGCACGCTTTTACGGCTCAAGAAATAGGAGCCCTAAATTGTCCAAGGAGCAGTGGTTGTAGGGATTTTTATACACAAACAAGACCGATGTGTTCTTCTGTTTCTTCCCTGAATAAATACATGAGTGGTTGTCTAAATTAACTGATAGTCAAGGGATGTGGAGGCTTAATGGTCCTATAGTGTGGAATCTTGATCTGGTGTGACATCTGGAAGCATTAGAAAGAAATATCACGCGAGCTATGGATCACTGGATTTATCACACATTGGGAAGCTTTGTGTCTTATTTCATGATTGAAAGGAATATCAATTATAGCAAAGTGGAATGAAGGTTCTTTAAAGGACCATGAGGTAAGTATTTGTAGTCATTAAAGGCTATGATTAAAATGTTGTTATGTGAAAAGAGGATTATGTAGTTGCCTTGATGTTTGGGGCTACATGAAGTGGGAGATTCTTTAGAAGAAACGAAGGATCCAACCCATAATATAGTCCACTCATTGAACCCACTTCAAGCGATGATGAAAGGGTGGTGCTGACTACGCCGCGAAGTGAATTTTAGTTAATTACGTAGGGTATTCCAAGGATACCTCATCCAATGAAGATGTCGATTTTTAAAGGAACAGGGGGAAAGGATCCATAACAATTTTGGTTTATTGTGGGGTCTATTTGGACATTACAACATATTACGAATGATAATATTAAGAAAGCACAACTACTTACATCCTTACATGATTGCGCATTAACATGGTATATCAAGTATTGCATTGATAACCCCAATGCGACGTTGGAAAATACCCAACTAGATATGAACCGAGGGTTCAGTAAGCCTAAGTCAGAGGCGTAGTCGGAAATTGAAATTAAAGAAATCTGACAGAAGATAAATGAGACACCTTGGGACTTTGATCAAAGTTTGAAGTTCTTGATCAAGTAGGCCAATATGGTAATTACAGATTCTCAGCATCACAACTAGTTTATAGTGTCGCTCTTGCCACATTTAAGAGTACCTCTGTCACAACAAAATATAACAACACAAGCAGAAGCCTTGGAGATCATGATGAGGCTAGATGCTTTGCCTATACATGATACGAATCTTGGGGTCCAATAGATTCATTCACAACTGGAAAGCATGCACTTGGAGTTGCAGAGCTTGAAGAAAGGAAAGGAAGCTTAGTCAGAGGTGCGCGTTGAGGTTTGGTGTCTGAAGTGTAAGAGCCATGGACATGATAAGGATCATTGCCCGGTCTATAAGAACTATATTATAGGGGGAGGGCTTGTTCCCCTAAACCCAAAGAATAACATTGGGATGAGCATGGGAGATGTGCTATCTGTCAGGTTATAGGACAACATGCTACTAATAACTACCATTTACTATAGAAGTTTGTACAGACCCCTCAACAATTGTTTTGCAATTTATATAATTCTGTAGGACACGATGAATGCCATTGTAGGAGTTATGAGATGATGATGGATAGAACCCCTATCTACAGGATGTAGGCACAAAAACAGCCTCAAGATCAAGGCTCATGAATAGCGCATGGAGGATTCCAAGGCCGAGGACGAGGAAGAGGTGCTGGACCAAGATGAGGATGTGGGAAGGTAATATGCTATAACTATGGTGAAGAAGGGCACTTCACGCGAGATTGTACAAACCCCACACATCCATCATGTCAGTATTGTTGGTAGTTTCACCATGTCATAAAGGAATATCTAGTCCTTATGGAAAAGATGCAATAAAAGAAGATGCAACCCCAACAACCTATGCAGAACATTCAAATGATGAGGGCTAAGCCTAGCGAAGAAGATAAGAGCATAAATATTGTGATGAGAAGTGGCATGGAAATTGGTGCAGATAAAGGTAAGCAGTATAAGGATGAAGGGTGGGTGTGAAAGGCTACTGAGAAGGAAGTATACTTTGATCTTAATCGCGCTAAATAAATATTCATGGAAGCCAAGAAGAACTTCATCAAGGCCCCTACCTCAGTAAGGTAGGAGAAAATGCCAAAAACTAGTGCGACATAAGAAGTAGATCCTTCAATACTTGCTAGTTTTCTGAAGACTTGTATGAAGCTTCTGCGCAATCAGAAAGCAGTAGAAGGGTTGCAAGAGTTAATAGATAAGTGTGCTAATAAGGAAAATACTCCTACTGAATAATGCACAGTAAGAAAGATTGGTAAGCATAAAACGCGAATGGGGTGCGATATGAGACTAATTGTGCAGAGAGGAGAATATGAAATGGACCAGGTAATCTTGGATCTGGGGTTTGATGCAAATGTCCTGCCTAAGAAGACTTGGGAGAGGATGGGGAGACCTTTGCTACAGTGGTCTCCTATTCAGCTGCTCAGTGAAAATCAACAAAATATTATTCCAATGGGGTGCTTATACAGTGCAATGGTGGCCATTGAGGGTGCAAGCGCGTTGGCTGACTTTGAGGTCATTGAAATCGTGGATGATAGTAACCAATATCCCGCATTACGAGGGATTGACTAGGCTATTGATATGAACGAGGTAATCAAATTGAAGAAGTGGAAAATGAAGTTTGAGAAGAAGTCACTCAAGGTTGTGGTGCCACTAGACCCTACTGAAGGAGCACGGTATACTGAACCTGTTCGCGACTATGTAGAAAGTGATGATGATTTGGATCAGATATACAAGATAAAAACGCGAGATGAGGATTGGATCAATCCTACAGTTGATGGACGAATTGCATGGGACAGGGATAGCTCCTACACCTCAGATTTGGATGAAGAGCTTGAACACTGGCATAATCGGTTGCATGAAGTATCTACTCTCCACTGTAATATGATGACCAAATTACTGAGGTGTGTCTCGATTGAGGTAAGAAACCTTTCGCATTATGATGGTTTGAGTGATGTGGAACTATTTTTAGATGAATTTGAAAGGGAAGTGTCAGAAGAGCATCGATTCTAGGCACTGGAATTGGTGTTGTGTGCTACTCCTACCCGTTGGTGGGGTACGCACAAGGAGAACTTTGTTGGATGGAAAGAATACAAGAGAATGATGAAGTTAAGGTTTGGGTATGCTAATACTAGAATGACAGAAAAATACAGTGGGAAGGATGATCTGCATGATCATTTGGCATGATGGACTAAGGCTTGGGGAACAGAACCACAACCAAAATGGGTGCACATTTTTTGTCACACGTTAGATACAATACCAATGAAATGGTGTTTGGAGACGAAACTTCGCCATGGAACAACTGAGTGAGACATTTTAAGGGAATTTTTTCTACTGACCTTCATATTCGAGGACAATTTTGAGAGTATTGATGAGGCTCTACAAGGATAAAAGCAACGATATTAAGAATGCCAAAGGAATTAGTAGAATAGACTCAACCAGATTGGAGTACACAGTTGCGCCATGTGCTGGAATGTTATAATGTGACTGCTGAAGAAGAAGAAGATGATCAGTGGAATATTACCATTCCTGAAATAGAAAGACATCGCAAAGTTGAAGGACCGAGGGTGGAGAACCTAGATATATCAGAGCCTCTGAAAACTTCATAAGTAAACATTGGATCTGAAGAAAAACCTAAGTTCATGAAGATAGGAGACTATTGGGATGAAGATACGGTTGATAAGGTAGCTGAGCTGTTGCGCGAGTACCAGGATTTATTCCCAACAAAGTTTTCATATTTGAAAGGGATCATCAGAGATTTAGGTGTTATGAAGATCACATTGAAACTGGATGTGAAGGCTGTTAAGCAGAGGCATTATCGACTGAATAAAAAATACAAAGAGAAGGTACACCAAGAATTGGATAAGATGTTAGATGTTAGTATTATTGGGCTTGTAGAGGAATTAGATTGGGTGAGCCCAATGGTGGTCCAAGAAAAGAAATAGAAAGGTGAAATCCGCATATGCATAGATCTGTGGAAGCTGAATGATGCTTGTGTGCATGATCCGTTTCTAACATCGTTTATTGATGAAGTGTTAGAGAATGTTGGCGGACAGGAGGCATATTCGTTCACTAATGGTTTTTTGGGATATCATCAAATAAATATCGCACCGGAAGACCGAAGCAAAACAACCTTTGCAACTGAGTGGGGTTGCTTCCAATATGCATTTATGCCATTTGGATTGAAGAACGCACCTGCAATATGTTCCCAGGTTGTGATCGCGGTGTTCAAGGAGTTTATTCATAAATTCCTAGAGGTATATTTTGATGATTGGACTATGTTTGGGTTGGTAAAGCACCATGTTACGAGTCTGCACCTAATGTTGGATACTTGTCGAAGGTATTAGATCACACTGAACTTGAAGAAATGCATATTCTGTGTGCCCTTCAGGATTTTGATTTTCGATGTCATATGTAAACAAGGATTGATTGTGGACCCTGCGATTGTCATTGTGAATTTGGAGGCTCCTAGGAATGTAAAACAACGGGTGACATTGGGGAACACTGGGTATTACAGGAAGTTTATTAAGGCATATGCTCAGATAACTGTGTCAATGGAGAAACTGTTGAAGAAAGATGCAATGTTTTGTTGGGATGAATATTGTCAGCATAGTTAGGATGTCTTTGTTAAGAAATTTACTGCATAACATAAATAATTACTGAGAGGAATAAATATAAAAAAATAACCAGCAACAACCATAAATACCTAAACAAAAATGGTTATCCGGGAAAACCCCAAATCCGGGGAAAAACCCAACCTAATAAGATCTCATTAGCATTGACCAAAACCATGGCCAATCCAACCAAGTGAGCCTTCACCTCTCACCTCCAGGTCTTGCATTAAAAAGAAGTCCTTCCATCCTTTTATAAGCTCCATTACATATAATACCACGGGCATAATACTATGGGTGCACAATACCATGTTCCCCAAAACCATCACTGTTTAACCTGGTCAAATTTGACTCTATCTTGAGTCAAGTTTACCTAAAAATTCCTCCCTTAAACTTGACTTGGGGTTCCTTGACTAACTCTAGCCAAACCTGCTAAGTGAGACAATCCCGCTCACTCTAGCTCTTACCCCCCTCAGAGTTTTTATCCGAGGTATTGTTAACCTGACATCCCCCCTATCACCTAGGTCTAACCCAGACTTTACCGGTGATCACCGAGGGGTACACATGCCTTACCAGGTCTTACAGTAGTATGCCCATTTACATGCAATAATTTTGACTTCATTATTTTTTTTTTTGTTTATTGCTGCTGTGATTCTGATCCATCCTCTCTCAATTTGATTTGATCAAAAAATTCTATCAAACCGCTCCAACTGCTAGCCCGAGAACCTCATAGATTCCAGCAATGGTGGCCTCACGTAGCAGAAAACGAACAATTTTTGAAGCCGCATGAACCTGAACAATTCGTCAGCATGTTCCAAACCGGTAAATATCGCAAATGCACTGCAATTCCTGGCAGTGACGGCACTATCTTCCGCACATTCTCCTTGAGTTTCTTCCGCGTACTATTGTTCCACCATTATTTTCCAGACCTAGATCTATAAAAAGGCTGCATTGATCTCATTAGGCACTATAAACCCCTGGCATCAAAGAATCCCTTTGAAGCCAATATTTGGCTCTGATACTAATTGTTAAGAAATTTACTGCATAACATAAATAATTACTGAGAGGAATAAATATAAAAAATAACCAGAAACAACCATAAATACATAAACACAAATATTTATCCGAGAAAACCCCAAATCCGGGGAAAAACCCAACCTAATAAGATCTCATTAGCATTGGCCAAAACCTTGGCCAATCCGACCAAGTGAGCCTTCATCGCTCACCTCCAGGTCTTGCATTACAATGAAGTCCTTCCAGCCTTTTATAAGCTCCATTACATATAATACCATGGGCATAATACTATGGGTTCACAATACCATGTGCCCCAAAACCATCACTGTTTAACCTGGTCAACTTTGATTCTATCCTGAGTCAAGTTTACCTAACACTCTTGAAGGAGAAATGGTGACAATGCCTATTTTGGTATTTCTTGACTAGAAGAAGGAGTTCCATGTGCATGTAGATGCCTCTTGCATTGTGGTAGGAGAAGTATTAACACAGGTAGGTGAGGGAGATATTGATCATCTGATAGCTTTTGGGAGCAGAACGTTATCCAAAGCTGAGAAGAAGTACTCCACTAGAGAATGTGAAGGGATGGCGATGGTCTGTGCGTTGCAGAATTTTAGTTATTATTTGTTGGGTGGACACTTCAAAATGTATACAGATCACTCTGCACTAAAGTACCTGGTCAATAAGCCTGTGTTGTGGGGGAAGATATTCTGATGGTTACTATTGTTACAGGAGTATGATTTTGACGTGATTGTGAAGCTTGGAAGACTGAATGCAGGTCGAGACCATCTATCATGAATTAAAATAGGTTAAGAATCAAGTAGTTTGGAGGAAGGACTATTGGATGCTCAACTCTTTGCGATGTGCGTTGCAGATGATCATTTTGACGATATCATTCAATTTTTAACAACGGGAACAAATCCAAAAGTTTATTCTACTCAACAAAGAAGGAGTTAGTAGTTCGCACTACAGATTTTTCAGTGATTGCGGGTTAGTTGTATAAGATTGGGACATATGAGATACCACGAAGGTATGTTCCATAGTTTGAACGTGCTAGTATCCTAGCTGAAGCCCATGGACGAGTGGTAAGAGGTCACTATGCAGGGAAAGAAACTGCGCAGAAGATTCTGCACGCTGGGTTATGGTGGCCAACATTACACAAGGATTCTAAGGCATACTACAAGGCTTGTGTTTCTTGCCAAAGGATGGGGAAGCCTTAGCAAAGGGATGAATTGCCTTTAAATCCTCAAGTCTCGTTGTGGGTATTTGAAAAATGGTCCATTGACTTTATAGGTCCAATACAACCACCAAGAAAGAAGACAGACACGCGGTATATCATTATCTGCGACTCAGTATTTAACGAGGTGGGTGGAAGTGCAACTACTAAAGGATTGTACAACGGCCACTGCTATGAAATTTTTGTCTGAATATGTCTTAACATGGTTTGAATGCCCTAAGATTTTGATGAGTGATCGAGGTACACATTTCTTGAATGAAAAGGTCAGTGTGATGCTTGAATAATTCCATGTGTATCATCAAAATTGCATGCCCTTTCACCCACACGTGAATGGAATGGTGGAAGCTTTTAACAATATTTTGGAGCATGCATTGACGGAGGTATGCAATGCATAGAGGAATGACTGGGACATGCACGTACCTATTGTTTTGTGGGCTGGAGTATATTGTCCGAAGTTTACGTATTGCAACATTGACAGGGATGGTGGATTATGAGACCCTGGAGGAAAGGCTCGCACAGATCATGGAGTTAGAAGAAGACCACTTTCTTGTAGGATTTAACCAGCAAGTGCAAAAGGAACACAAGAAGGCATGGCATGATCAACATATTTAGCTGCACAAGTTTAAGATAGATGCTTTAGTGCTCTTATATGACAGCAAGTTCAAGAATTTCTATAAAAGTTTCAAATGCACTGGTTGGGGCCATATGTTATTAAGGAGATCAAGGATGGTGGCGCAGTTCATCTTGCAAAGGTGAATGGGGAACCATTCCCTGGAAAAGTGGATGGAAGTAGGTTGAAGTTGTACGCTGGGGATCCTGCCCTTGCGTAATGACTATATGGAAGTAGGCCAGTCTTAGTAATCTAGGTAGTTGCAAGGGATTGCGGGACTATAAACTACACTACCTGACAGAGTGAAAAACA
Source organism: Pinus tabuliformis (assembly GCA_031772625.1). Classification (NCBI taxonomy): domain Eukaryota; kingdom Viridiplantae; phylum Streptophyta; class Pinopsida; order Pinales; family Pinaceae; genus Pinus; species Pinus tabuliformis. The sequence goes on from CM062809.1 coordinate 1,263,168,272, forward strand.
TGGTTGGGAGGCTGCACGACAGACGATAAAAGTACGATAGGTGGTGCCGCGCCACGGAGGATGGAACCGCGCAGAGGGGTCCAAAAGTAGTCGTTGGAGTTACTATTCATGATTTGATGGCCAAAATACAATTAGGAGGAGTTATTAGGCGCCATTTGTTGTGAAAATATTTGGAGATCTACTACCAAAAATGCATTTATGATCTTAAATTGAGGGGAACAGTCAGATTTGAATTCAAATCCTCCTATAAATTGAGCATGTTAGTCCGCCGAAGAACACTTTGCATTCTGAGAATTGTGTCTCAGTCCTCTTGTTGTCTTTGTATGAAGAACGAAGGCTGGGAAGAACTTATGTCACAACCCTCATTCGCAAATTTGTTTGCAATAGCCCATGAACTGTTCTTAGAATGAATGACTGCCACAAACCCCGCAGAAGCCTTAAGTTTTGAAGCTATTGTTTCTGATCCACCGGGCCCTGCAATATCAAGTATGGACGCTACAACCCCTATGCCTACCGTACCAAGGTCGCCTAGGTCGAAGTAATCTGATATTAAAGAAAAGAAGAAGAAGCTGATGCTGGTGAGACATTCACCGAGGAAGAACTTGGAGGTGTGACATAAAGAGAGAAAAGATAAATAGTTAGAGAAAGTGGTCGATTTTGAGAAGGAAGAATTCCAAGGCATAGAAGAATTGGATGCCGAAGAGGTCGAGTCTATCACATGGATCCTAGTGTATATCCCTCTGTGGAAGGGAAAAACAAAAGTTACCAAAGACCCAGATTTCGAGAAATTTATGGTTTCGACACCCCTGTTCCCTGAATAGGTGGAATTTGAAGGCAAAACATTAGTGCACATTTTAGTGCTAAAAATGCAAGATTGGGACCTCGCGGACCACGAAAGGTTCCCACATTTGGTGACTAGCAAGTATATGACGAAAATTTACTACGAAGAGACTAAGGTTACGCGGTTGGAACCCATGAAGTGGGTCAACGGTGTTGAGTAGGTGTTACTGATCCATTTGGGCACAACAAATCCCAACATTCAAATCAGTATTTTAGGACTCATCAAACCCTAAATTCAATTGTTTCATGCCCTAAACAAGTCAACCCTTTGAATGTCTCCTTCCTAGAGAGTTTCATGACTTGAAGAAATCTAGAAATTTTCTCTAGAGGGACCAACGCAGGTAAGCCCTTATAAAGGTGCACTGTAAAGAAGTTAAGTCCACTACCAGGGTGCTCTGCAGAGAACTTAGGCTTCCTTTCACCTGCGCTGGGTGAGAATGAGCAAAATTCACATTGGGTTTGGGGAATATTCTTATCTTTTGGAGTCATCTAGAAGTTTCCCTGTCTTATCAACTCCTATGAGCTTGAAAATGGATGAGGAATGAGTTAAGGACCATCCTATCCTCTCATCCCTTCCTTCATGGAACTAATTCTAAGTATGGAAGGCCATTCAATGTCACCATTAATGACAAATCCTCCTTCATCTTCCTATAAATTGACCACAAATCTAGGTGATCAGGGGCTGGATTATGTTGAATTGTAAGGAGATAATGCTGCTATGACACTTGACTTTGGAGAAAATGATGTGATGCCACAAGCTTGTCTTGCTTTTGTTGTGATGTGGATGGGATCCAAGCTAGAGGAATGACTTTGAATGAGACACCGATGGTTGTAGTTCCTTCTTCTATCTAATAAATTGTTTGAACCTTTTTCCATATGATGTGTTCTTTCATAATGCTTATATGTATGAATTTCTTCTGATTCCTTTCATTTATATTCAATGGATCATATTCTTTGATCGGTTTTTGTCTTCTGTTGTGTTAACAGGGTACTGTTGAGCAGTAGAGAAGATATGTAATCACCACTTATTTTGTCATCCTTTCTTTAAATTCATAACTTCTTTACATTATGAAATAGGTATATGATGAGAGATTATGATAAGATTTAGAATATTTGCATGCAACGTAAGATGACTAATAATTACCCTTTTCTATGCAGAAAAAGAGGAAAACGGAAAATCACTATTCTAAAGGAAACGACAAGACGCAATCAACTGTTGTCCCTTTGACAGAGGACCGCATCCAAATAAGGCGATCTATATTGGAGCGTACAAACTAGGAAAAGAAAGAGGAGATACCAAATCGGGGCAAGAGAACAAGAAGATAACTAAGAGCTAACAGTATGGCGAATCCCTCAGGATCCTTTGATCTTGAGGGATCACTACCATAATGATCATTTGTATCATTGATATCTCCGCTCAACTGCTATAAGAAGGGGCAACATTGCTAGCCCAAAAGGAGGGACTATTGTTTTTTTTATGAAATTCACTATTGTACTTGAAACTTTGATCATCAACTCTCTCTAAAAGAGCGATTTACTGTAACTCAGTTTTGATGATTAATATATAAACTCTGTTTCCCTTCCATCTTTGATTCTAGAGTAATTATAAGCAGTGGATCCCTGTGTTGGCATTATGGCACAGGCTTGGAGCTATGGCACAGGTGTTGTCCTTGATGGCAACTCACTCTGGTATCAAATCACAATTTAGGCACTCAAAAAGAAGAAAAATATATATACGCAGGTTCACCTAGACGAAGGCGCATATACACGTGGGTGTGACGTTATAAAGGCGTGTATGTGTATACACGCACTTTCACTCAAGGAAAAGCGCGTATATGTTGGAGAAATTCCTTTTGGTCTGTGGTATTTAGTCCTTGGTAATTGAACCTATGGTTTTGGGCCATGGTATCTCGTCAAGAGTATTGATCCCAAGTATTGGGTCCATGGTATTGTTTTGTTATGGTTTTGGACCGTGGTATTGTGGAAGGCCTAAGACTATAAAAGAGGAAGGAGATCATTTGGCAAAGGATCATTTGAATTATTGAATATCTGATAAAGTGTTAGATCTGGAATATTGATGATTGGGTTATGGTGCAGATCTGGATCTGAATGAAGGAGGAACTTGAGCGCAAAGAGAAGGATAAGTTCTATTGATGGGTCATAATCTTAAGGCTTGAATAATAGTATCTTTGTATGATTTTGATCTGTTATATGTGGCGCATGCTTGATCTATAAATCTGGTAATTTGGGTTAATTAATGTCTGAATATTTGAAAGAGTGAATTATCCTTTATAGATCTGTACGCAGGTTCAGTGAAGCGAAGGTGCGTATACACGCTGGTTCTGTGAGTAAAAACAACGTATACGCAGGTTGGTCCAAACACAGAAGCGTATGCATGCAGGTTTCTGGTTATTGAAGTAGCGTATATCTCTTGAGTTGTGTTCTAGCTGCTTTTGTTTATTGCTGCAGTGTTCTGGGTTCAGAATTTGGTGTGTGGTTACTGTTATTGTGTTTTGGGTACAACTGTCAGAGAAGTGTCTACTTGATTCAGTTCTAATTGGTGAAAAGGAGATTGTTTAATACATAAATTCTTGATGATTGATTGATATTCATGGATCCAGTCTGAAAATTTATGAAATGTGGTCCCTGGAAGAAAGAGAAGGTTGTAGCCTTCTATAGGCTAGCACCTACGTACTAGTATCTTGACTAGTGCAAGAGCTAAGGGGGTTGTAGCTCCCTTCTAGGAGAAGTTGGAGAAAGAGAGAGGGTTGTAGCTCTCTGCAGGTTGCAGCCTGTGTACTAGTAAAAGACTGCACTAGTACAGAATCATTGTAAAAAGAAGTTTCTAATTAAAAAGAAGATAGAGATGAATTGCAGCAGGTGGTTTTCACCCACATTGGGTTTCCACCTTATATCTTGTGTTCTTGTGTGTGATTGTCTTCTGCTCTGTTTCATTGTTTTTGGTTACTGTTTATTTGATTCTGATACACAGATTAATGATCAACATCTATAAGATAAAGTAAATTATAAGTTTGCATGGTATACGCGGGTTTCCTTATACATAGTTGCGTATATATGCGGTTTTCACTAACTGAAGTAGCGTATATGATCTGGATTTGAGAAAGGAAATAATTGACTTGATAATACTGATTTACCCCCCCTCTCAGTATTATTTCTAACAATTGGTATCAGAGCAGGTCCTTCTGAAGAAGCTTGATCACTTGAAGGAAGATCCATCATCATGAGCAACTACGAGAGAGAAGCATCTATCAGGCCACCAATTTTTGATGGGACCAACTTCGTCTATTGGAAGGTAAGAGTCAAAACCTATCTTCAATCTCTTGGTACAGAAGTTTGGGATATCATAGATACAGGGTACACTTTTCCATCCACAACTCCTACAGATTTGGCTGGTAAGAAGCAATATGAAACAATTGCAAAGGCTGTCAATACTCTATTAGGATGTCTATCTCAATCAAAAGTCATCAAGGTTATGCAGTATAAATCCGCGAAAGAAATATGGGACAAGATTGTTCTGACTATGAAGGAGATGAACAGGTAAAACGAGCAAAACTTCAAACCCTTAGAATTCAGTATGAAAATCTCAGAATGCACAATGATGAAAGTGTGGCTACCTATTTCCTTTGTGTAGATGAGATTGTTAATTGTATGAAAAACTTGGGTGAAGAAATAAAAGAGGCTGTTGTGGTTGAAAAGGTTCTAAGATCTTTGTCCTCTAAGTTTGAATCCAAAGTTTCTGCAATAGAAGAAAAAGAGAATCTACGAAACCTTACCATGTCACATCTACACGGAATTCTGACCGCTTACGAAATGAGGAAAGGAGGACCATCAGACAGGAGAGAAGTTGCTTTCAAGGATTCAGGCAAAGGAGATTACTATGAGTCAGGACATATGCCAGAAGAAGAAGAAGAATCAAATTTTGTCAAGAACCTTCAACGGGGTGCTGGAAGATTCAGAGGTAAGTTACGTTTCAAATGCTTTGCTTGTGGAAGAGTCGGTCACTATGCTACCAAATGTCCTCATAAAGATAAGCTTGACAAGGGTAAGGAACCTGTTAGATGGAACAAGAAACAGAATGTAAATAAGAAAAGCTATTACACTCATGAAGACAGTGATGGACTTTCAAATAGTGATGAAGATGAACAAGGTAATAAATATAGACTTTTAATGGCTTTTGAAGATGAAGATTTCATGGATGCTATAGATGAAGAAGGTCTTTATGAAGAGATTTCTAAACTCAAAATTTGTTTAGAAGAGAAAAATATGATTATTGATACTCTGCAATTCCAACTGGCTGAAAGGGAAAAACATCATGAAAAGTTAGAATGTGAAATTGTGGGACTTAGAAAAGAGATTGAGAAATCTAAAGCTCTTAATCTTAGATTTGTTAAAGGATCTGAAACATTAGATGAGATTATCAAAATTCAGCGTTCTCCACTAATCAAGATATGTTAGGCCCCTATACTACTAGTGTAACCCCTTATTGTTATTAGTATAACCCACTTATTATAGTGATGTACCCATGTAGTGCCCATATTGTTACTATTGTACCCCATAGAAGCCCACTATTGTTATTATTGTGCCCTTACATTATTATTGTTATGTCGGCTCTGATTATGTTATGACCCCTTAGACTCCTATATATAGAAAGGAGGTCTTTTCATTTGTATGATCCTAGAATTGTTCATTTATGTAATGTAAAGGAGGTTTCCCCCTCGAAGAGGCTGAATTCTAAGGCGTTGATCTATCTTTTCTATCTTCTCTTGAGCTGGTTTCATAACATTTGGTATCGGAGCTTTGAATTCTAGGGTTTCGCTGCTCCAAACAGGTCATCGTGGCATTTTCGCTATAACTTTCTTTCTGCGATGTTTCAGAAGTTTAAAAAAGAAACCCATTTGAGAAGAAATCGCGCTGAACGTCAGGTCCGAATTTCAGAGCGTTTCGCGCTATATTTGCGGAGATATGATCTGAGGAAGTTGGTCTTTTTACAGACTCCTGAATTACATTCCAAATAGGTGACCTGGGGAAAATCATCATAACTTTCTTTATGAGCATCGGATTGAAATTTCGCAAGAAGGTATAGAAAGAGGACGGACTGTAGTCTTCTTGTATGTATTTTCGGAGTCAAAGGTCGAAACAGTGATACGTGGCACTTCATACAAGTTCTCTCTACTGAACTAGTCTACAATCAGGTCACTGCGGGAGATTGTGCATAACTATTTCTTGGAGAATCAAATTTGGATCAGACTGGTGGAATTGAAAAGAGGACACATAGGGCTACTATAGGTAGCAATTTCAGAACTTAAATATCCGCAAGTACAGAGTTACAGTCGTTTGAAGATCAAGGTCCTAAAATCAAGAAAAAGCAAGATGAGGAAGTTTGATGGCAAGGATCAGTAAATTGGATACTTCAGATGGAGCAATATTTTGATCTACATGGTGTACCACTGTTACAAAAGGTATGTATTGCATCTTCATATTTAGAACCGGATCAATTTTTATGGTATAAAGGGCTTTGTTCTCGTAAACAACTTGTTACATGGTCAATTCTCACGGAGGAAATGATAGCACATTATGAGGATACAAAGAGCAACACCTTCTTTAGAGCAACACCACAACAATTGGAAAGACTAAAAGGGTTTTGTGACATATTTGAAAGTAAAATTATGGCAACAAGGAAGTCTACCCCTCACAACTTTAAAGATGGACGTGTTGTTTCTCCTAGCCTTCCACAACCTACAAGGGTTACACCACAACAATTGGAAGAAAAAAGAGAAAAAGGGCTTTGTTACAATTGTGATAGAAAATGCACTAAAGGTCATAACTGTGCTGAGAAGAAATTATTTTACATAGAGTATGAAGAGGAGGAAGAAAAGGATCAAGAAACATCAAAAGAAGAGGATATATGCTAGGACCTAACCCCAGAGAAAGAAGAAATGAATCAGAACATATCTTGTAAACTATTGGCAAGAATGACCACTCCTCAAACTCTCAAGATAGAAGGACATATCAAGAAGAAAAAGGTGAAAGAAGTGAAAGATCACATCAAGAAAGAAGAAATGAATCCAACCATATCTTGTAATTCACTGGTCAGAATTATCACTCCTCAAACTATCAAGATAGAAGGACATATCAAGAAGAAAAATGTTCAAGAAGTGAAAGATCACATCGAGCGTCAAGAAATGAATCCGACCATATCTTGTAAAGGATTGGAAGAAATTACCACTCCTCAAACTCTAAAGATAGAAGGACATATCAAGAAGAAAAGTTTCAAGCAGTGAAAGATCACATCGAGCATCAACAACAAGTTCTCCAACTTTTAAAGGATAACGCCACTTCGGTGCAAAATCAAATGAAAGAACAGGTAGATCAACATCATAGTGAAAAATGTTTTGATGTAGGCGATTGGGTATTTTTACTGCTACATCTAAAGCAAGCTATTTATGAGAAGGAAATGTTGGTAATACTACATGCACTTAAAAAATGGCGACCTTACCGAATGGGAAGACTCTTCAAGGATGAGGATGTGGAAGCATTGTTTTGTGCTATTTCTATTATCCAACCAGATTGGATAAACGAAGCAAGGGATGAATGGAAGAAGGACAAAGAAGTATGGCCACTTATTCAAAAGTTTCAAAAGATCCCAATTCAAACAATATTGCCAGATATTGAAAAGGAAGGAAAAATCATATTGGAACCTAGAGCAGTCACAGAAACAAGAACCCGACAGCTACGAAATCGATCAATTTCAGAGTATCTCATCAAGTGGAAGAACTTACCCGCTGAATATTCCACATTGGAGGACAAGAATTTTATACAGAAGCATCAAGAACTACTCAAGCATTGAGGACAACACTTTTTGAAGGAGAGGGGCATGTTAGGCCCCTATACTACTAGTGTAACCCCTTATTGTTATTAGTATAACCCACTTATTATAGTGATGTACCCATGTAGTGCCCATATTGTTACTATTGTGCCCCATAGAAGCCCATTATTGTTATTATTGTGCCCTTACATTATTATTGTTATGTCGGCTCTGATTATGTTATGACCCCTTAGACTCCTATATATAGAAAGGAGGTCTTTTCATTTGTATGATCCAAGAATTGTTCATTTATGTAATGTAAAGGAGGTTGCCCCCTCGAAGAGGCTGAATTCTAAGGCGTTGATCTATCTTTTCTATCTTCTCTTGAGCTGGTTTCATAACAAGATAGGTCTGGGATATAATGAAGAAACTACTCAAGCGTAGGAACCATCTACCTCCAAAAGTTATCTTGATGCTGTAAGGAAAAGTGAACAAAGGCCAAATGGAAATCACCAGGTAAATCAGGGACAATTCAACTCAAGAATGAACAAAGACTATCAAATAAATCGGGGGCAATCTACTTTTAGAATGAACAGAAGATACAACCAGCCATAGGTAAAACCTTCTCAATCTGCCTCAAGAATGGATGTCAATAGGAACTACAATCATTTGGCTGGTAGATTTGATAATCACAGGAGTTTCTTCAATGGCCAATGTTTTTCTTGTCATAACTTTGGTCACAAAGTAGCTCAATGTGTTGCCTATAAGACAATCATGACTAGAGAAGCTCATAAATAGAGGAGTATGACCGAGATCATGAAAAGGACATACAATAACTTATCTACTCTTGAAAATGAAATAGAATGTTCTATTTGTAACAATTTCGATCATGAAGATTCTGAATGCAGGAGAAGGTTTCGGCAGACAACTCAAAAGGAGCAAGCCTCAAGTGCCAAATCATGGAGAATAAAAGAACCACAACCAGAAAGATGTGGCATAGCCTTATATGCGGAAGGGCAGGAAAATCAATGGTAAATCGACAGTGGATGTTCGAAACATATGACAGGTGATAAAGAAAAAATTCAGTCATATAGTGCCTTAGAGAAGGAGAAGAAGGTCTGTTTTGGAAATGACACCCTTGCTCTCGTAAAAGGTAAAGGTTCTGTTCAGTTGAAAGAAAGGGTCAAAGCTGGAAATGTCATGTATGTCGATGGCTTAAAGGATAATCTATGAAGTGTCAGTCAGATGTGTGATCAAGGAACTAAGGTAATATTTCGATCAAATGGATGTAATGTTTGTGACCTTGATACAGGAAAAACGGTGATCAAAGGCGTAAGAACTCCAAATAATTTATACATATTCAAAGAAGGACAACATCAATGCTATCTAAGCAAGAATGATGAACACTGGCTATGGCATAGAAGATTGGGGCATCTTAGCTTCTCACAGATAAGGAAAGCATGCAAATACCAGGCAGTTCATGGTCTTCTAGACATCAGAATTCCAGACAATACAATATGTAAATCATGTCAGTTTGGTAAGCAAACCAGAACTAAATTCCATGAGAAGGAAGGATCAGCCAGTAGGCCGCTTGAACTTGTCCATATTGATGTATGTGGTCCATCTAGGAAAAGGTCACCTCGAGGAGAAGAATACTTTATATTATTCATTGATGACTTTTCCAGGATGTGTTGGATAGGACTTATGAAGCACAAAGACGAAGCCTTTGAAAAGTTCAAATCATTCAAAGCCTTGGTGGAGAACGAATCAGATCACAGAATCAAATGCCTCAGGTCTGATCGAGGAGGAGAATTTACCTCGAATGAATTTTTCGATTTTTGTGAAGAACATGGAATAAGAAGGGAATTCTCTACAGCTAGGACTCCTCAACAAAATGGAGTAGTGGAAAGGATGAACAGAACAGTTCAACAAATGGCTCGTGCTATGCTTGATGAGTCTGGAACTCTCGCAACCTTCTGGGGTGAAGCCGCATTTGCTGCAATTGTTATTATCAACAAAACAAATGTCTGGGTGAACAACACTCAAAATCCTCATGAGCTCTGGTATGGTGAGACTCCTTCGGTAAAATATTTCAAAATTTTTGGAAGCAAATGCTATATCAAAAATACTAATGATAATCTTGGCAAGTTTGAACCTAGAGCATATGAAGGCATTTTCCTTGGTTACTCTCCCCACAACAAAGCTTACAAGTGCTACAATAAAAGGCTTGGAAAAATTGTTGAAAGTATTGATGTAGTAGTTGATGAAGAAGAAAACACTCCTAGGCAGGTAAGATCTGAAGATTTCGAAGATGATGAGGACTTTCCTTCAACATCAAATCAGACTTATGATGAAGAAGAAGCTCAAGAGGCACCAGAAGAACAGATAAGGATAGAAGATAAGACTCCATCCAGGTATGTTCAGAAGAATCATCCAGAATCTCAAATTTTGGGGCAGAAAGAGGCAGGCATACAAACAAGAAGAACAATTGCAGAAACCTTAAGCTATTTAGCATTGCTCTCCTCAACTGAACCACAAAATGTAAAAGAGGCATGCAAAGATGAATGCTGGGTCAAGGCAATGGATGAAGAACTTGAGCATATTGAAAAGAATAACACTTGGGAGTTGGTTCCTAGACCAAAAGATAAGAATGTCATAGGGACAAAATGGATATTCAAAAATAAGTTGAATGAAAATGGGGAAGTTATTAGAAACAAGGCCAGACTTGTTTGTAAAGGGTATGCTCAACAAGAAGGAATAGACTTTGAAGAAACTTTTTCTCCCGTTGCTAGACTTGAGGCCATCCGAATGTTCCTTGCTCTTTTAGGCTTTCAGAAGTTCAAAGTATTTCAAATGGACGTAAAATCAGCTTTTCTGAATGGAGACTTAGAAGAAGAAGTGTATATTGAGCAACCAGATGGATTCATTCTTGGAAATGATCCAAAACTTATATGCAGACTTAAGAAGGCTCTCTATGGTCTTAAACAAGCTCCAAGGGCTTGGTATTATCGTCTGGACAAATATCTTCATCAACAAGGTTTCTCAAAAGGATCAACAGATATCAATCTTTATATAAAAATTGAAAATAACAAATTGCTAATACTTGTTGTGTATGTTGATGATATCATTTTTGGCAGCAATGAAGAAGCTATGGGTGAAAGCTTTGCCTTGGTGATGCAGAAAGAATTCGAAATGTCCTTGCTTGGAGAACTGCCATATTTTCTTGGATTACAAATCCAACAAAATGAAGGTGGTATCTTTTTATCTCAAACCAAGTACCTCAAGCAGATTTTGAAGAAGTATGGCATGGAAGATTCGAAACCAGTATGTACCCCTATGGTTATAGGATGCAGCCTCAGTGAAAATGATGAATCAGCAGCAATGCATCAACCAACTTATAGATCCATGATTGGAAGTCTTCTCTATTTAACAAGTACCTAACCAGACATCATGCATGCAGTGGGAATGGTTTGAAGATTGCAGGCAAATCCTAAGGAAACTCATCTTCAGGCAGTAAAGAGAATTTTCAAGTATCTTCAAGGAACTTAAAACTATGGCCTGTGGTATCCGAGGGATACAGATCTCACTCTTCATGCTTATACAAACGCAGATTGGGCTGGAAGGGTGGATGATAGAAAAAGCACAAGTGGTGGTGCATTCTTTATGGGTTCCAGATTAGTATCTTGGTTCAACAAGAAATAGAGTTTGATTGCTCTATCTACAGCTGAAGCAGAATATGTGGCTACCGCATCTTGTTGCACACAACTCCTTTGGATGATGCAAACTTTGCAGGATTTTCAAATCACTTGTACTCCTCCTATCTCCATCTTATGTGATAATACAAGTGCTATCAGTATCTCAAAGAATCCTGTCATGCATTCAAAGACTAAGCACATACTGATCAAGTATCATTTTCTTCGGGAACAAGTATTGGAACAAAAGGTCAAATTGGAGTATGTTCCTTCTAAGGAACAAGTTGCTGATATTCTCACCAAACCACTGCCCAGGGAAACTTTTGAATACCTCAGACAGAAGCTGGGAGTAGTTGATGCATCATCTTGTTGTTGAAACTTGTCTGTTTCAGAGAAAAGTTGGTGTACGCGAGTTTCCTGAGGAGGATCCGCATACATACGCTGGTTTATGCAGAGACAGTCGCGTATATGGTAGTTTGAAAGAAATCAGTGGGGACAGACTCTGATTGAAGAGAGTCTGATATGGGTCTGACAGAGACCATCTGGCACAGGTTCAGGGGGAGCAGATAATCTTCTAATAATGCATTGTTGGCATTATCTTAGAAGCTTTTGGTTCTAGTACACAGCTGTTGTTGGTTTTAGGTGGAACAAATGCAGAGGGAGAACAGAAAGAAAACATGGTTGCTGATCTGAATAGTGATTGACAGATGCTGCTGATATCAGTTATTAGTGACTTTCATAAGTCTTTCTCTAGATATTTCGTCTCTATGTCATGTATCTCTTTTATGGTGTCAAGGTCATGTAACGGCCTATTTTGGTTTCCCCACTATGCCTGGGATGAATGATGTAATGTACTTGGTTGTCATATGTAAATTTTTGATGTATCCCCACTTGGTTGGGTGGATGATCCCCACTTGGTTGGGTGATGAATGTATGTATAGAGTCTTTTGGTGATAGGAAGGTCTTTTATGATGTATAAGTCATGGTTCTTCTTGAAGAACATCTTTTTGCAGATCTTGCCTACAGTCAGGGGGAGCATGGTTAGCACAGCAGAGCAGAGATTTTAGCATGTACTTAGGGGGAGCACAACCCTTTGCCCTTGATGACAAAGGGGGAGAATGACTTTGAGGATCTTGGGGTTGCCATCAAGTCCAAAGGGGGAGATTGTTGGCATTATGGCACAGGTGTTGTCCTTGATGGCAACTCACTCTGGTAACAGATCACAGTTTAGGCACTCAAAAAGAAGAAAAAGATATATACGCAGGTTCACCTAGACGAAGGCGCGTATACACGCGGGTGTGACGTTACAAAGGCGCGTATGCGTATACATGCACTTTCACGCAAGGAAAAGCACGTATATGTTGGAGAACTTACTTTTGGTCTGTGGTATTTAGTCCTTGGTAATTGAACCTATGGTTTTGGGCCATGGTATCTAGTTAAGAGTATTGATCCCAAGTATTGGGTCCATGGTATTGTTTTGTTATGGTTTTGGACCATGGTATTGTGGAAGGCCTAAGACTATAAAAGGGGAAGGAGACCATTTGGCAAAGGATCATCTGAATTATTGAATATCTGATAAAGTGCTAGATCTGGAATATTGATGATTGGGTTATGGTGCAGATCTAGATTTGAATGAAGGAGGAACCTGAGTGCAAAGAGAAGGATAAGTTATATTGATGGGTCATAATATTAAGGCTTGAATAATAGTATCTTTGTATGATTTTGATCCGTTATGTGTGGCGCATGCTTGATCTATAAATTTGGTAATTTGGGTTAATTAATGTATGAATATTTGAAAGAGTGAATTATCCTTTATAGATCTGTACGCAGGTTCAGTGAAGCAAAGGTGCGTATACACACTAGTTCTGTGAGTAAAAACAACGTATACGCAGGTTGGTCCAAACACATAAGTGTATGCACGCAGGTTTCCGGTTATTAAAGTAGCGTATATCTCTTGAGTTGTGTTCTAGCTGCTTCTATTTATTGCTGCAGTGTTCTGGGTTCAGAATTTGGTGTGTGGTTACTGTTACTGTGTTTTGGGTACAGCTGTCAGAGAAGTGTCTACTTGATTCAGTTCTAATTGGTGAAAAGGAGATTGTTTGATACAGAAATTCTTGATGATTGATTGATGTTCATGGATCCAGTCTGAAAATTTATGAAACGTGGTCCGTGGAAGAAAGAGAAGGTTGTAGCCTTCTGTAGGCCAGCACCTACGTACTAGTATCTTGGCTAGTGCAAGAGCTAAGGGGGTTGTAGCTCCCTTCCAGGAGAAGTTGGAGAACGAGAGAGGGTTGTAGCTCTCTCTAGGTTGCAGCCTGCGTACTGGTAAAAGACTGCACCAGTACAGAATCATTGTAAAAAGAAGTTTCTAATTAAAAGGAAGATAGAGACGAATTGCAGCAGGTGGTTTTCACCCACATTGGGTTTCCACCTTATATCTTGTGTTCTTTTGTGTGATTGTCTTTTGCTCTGTTTCATTGTTTCTGGTTACTGTTTATTTGATTCCGATACAGAGATTAATGATCAACATCTGTAAGATAAAGTAAATTATAAGTTTGCATGGTATACGCGGGTTTCCTTATATGTAGTTGCGTATATATGCGGTTTTCACTAACTGAAGTAGCGTATATGATCTGGATTTGAAAAAGGAAATAATTGACTTGATAATACTGATTCACCCCCCCCCCCCCCCCCCCCCCGCTCAGTATTATTTCCAACACCTTGGAGGCTAAGGGCCCGGCCCTGGTGGATCACTTGCTTCCTGTACCATTAATTCTCGATTTCAAGTCGTGTGTGGTTTGATTTCTCTTATCTACTTTGTTCAGTAATCTGTTGTTCCTTATTTCATGTATTAGCTCTGTTATATTTTGATTCCCATTTGAATAGTAAGGTTATTCTCTACACAAGAATGTTATGCTACTCGTTCTGAAGTTATATCGTATTGTTGTTCCTTTGACAAACTGATATTATTGTATAACATTGTTGTTCCTTAACAGATTACTGTTACTGTTCGATTACAGAGTAACAGTGCTGTGTATTTATAAATCGGTATTACTGTCTATTTATCTACGGTTTACTTCCAAGTGTGATTGCTATTCATTGGGACTGTTGTTCCACTGTGATTGCAATTGCTGTTTCTTCACAACCGGGATTAACCATTGTTATGCCGAAACTCAGATTACTGTTCCTTTAACAGAAAAGTGTTGCGTGTAACATTTGATTTGGTTTGCTGTGCATTTACATTTGGTTTACGTTGCTGTTCAATATTTCATAGCTTCCTTTAGTTTGCTGTCCCATTTCCGTTTGCTGTTCAGATCATTTCTGAGTGAAGATTGCAATTACTGCTTCATTTTCGTAGGATAAAGCTTTGTTGTTCAATTGAGTTAAATAGATCAGTAGCTGTTCCATTTCCTGTCATTTGAATTATCATTGCTTTGATATGCACAGAACGATCTGAAACTATAGTGAACATTGACAGTTGTTGTCTAGTTCCTAGGTTGATGATCTTTTCCTTAAATTGCTTCTCAATTACATCAGTTTACAAAGGGATGAGTTATTATTACTGCACCCTTGACTGATAAGTTGCTGTAGTTTTCTAAGTGAATGATTTAGATCTCAGAGTGCTAAAGTTTCTTTTTGAAAGTAGATTTTATTTCAAGCATCCATTTACTCTTGTATTTAAAACACTATACTACTAGCATTACTCTGACAAATGACCGCCTGAGACTGAGTACACTCTTTGAGATAACAAATCGTGCTTGAATTGATAATTAATGTAGGGTAAATAGAGGTGAAAAAGACCCTTTTTACTGCTCGACAGGTAATTTTCAAGCCGATTAAATACGGGTAGAAGGGACGGAATCGATATAAGGGAGACGAGAGGAAAGCAGAACTACAGGTAGGCCTTCTATCCTCTCTTCTTATCTATTGCTTATAGGGAAAGTGTAAAACACTTTAAACTATTGTTCTAGGCATAGTTACTTGTCTAGTGAATTAGTATTTATTCGTAGATGCTAAATTCTCCAAAACAAATTGACGACTCCACTGGGGAAGAATCCTCTGTCCTAGTAGCTTATCCACCTCCTAAGACATCCTTGTAGACTTTATTTATCTTCATAGATTGTAATTCAGCTATTTACATTGAAACATTGGTCAAAACTGTGTCAAATTGCCTCTTGAAATGGCTTACTGTCACCAGTGCAGGCTTGTGAGGGACACGGTGTGTTGCAGAGCATCCCCGGCTTAGGGACAGTGCTCTGAAGCACACTGTCTCCCACTCTGGGCTACGTTGATCCTCCTAGGTTTAGTTTCCCACCTTTGGAAAGAGTTTTTGCCAAATTTTCTCTGTTTGATTGTTTGTTGATTAATCAATGAATGTTATGTCTCAGAAAATGAGTGTTTATCTCCTGGTCTAGCCCAACTTTGATTGAATTGATTAATGTTTCTTCATGTTTTCTTTTTCATTATCGATAAATAGTCAAAGTTAGGATATAATTGATTAATATTCATTCGAAATAAAAGTGTCGTAAAGTCTTCTCTTCCTTCAAATCTGAACTGTCATAAAAGTCTTTGTTCATATGAAAGATTGATTGATTGTATGTGCACATTTCCTTTCTGTTCATATTCACATTAAGGGAATTGAAAAGAAATACATGCATGTTGCATTGAAAAAGTTTGTGTGTGCTGATAGGAATAGTGTAGGGAAATTGCATTTAGATTGTGCTCTTTGCTCTTTGATCAAAAGAAATTTGATTGCTCTATCCCTAAGTAGCTAGGATTTTCATTGTTAAATTGAATGGAGAGAATGCTTATCATGATAGTTGCATTCCTAGGAATTTTAGAATACATCACGTGATGAACTTGAAAGGTAAATTCCTAAGCAACATCAACTTAAAATAAACATCAATTTACTTAATGGAGCATTGTCATTAATGAGAACATTTAGTGGTTCTAGGCTAGAGACGTGTTTTGACGTCGTAAAACAAAGCAGTTGTCGCTAACTTGTCTGCAATACATCCCGAGTGTGATACCTCATTCCACGTACGTGAGTATATCGTAGCTCATCCACATACCTTCGGGTATATAGGGCATTGTTACAGTACGTAAAGTATATGGGAATGCTCTCATTGTGCGGTTTTGCATTAGACAACGCTTATACGGCCTGGGCCTCCACATACCTTCAGGTATATATGGGAGGACAACTCTAGGTTTCTATCCATCCTTAAGTAACCGAGTCGGCTGCCTTGTAAACTGTGATACACCAAACACAACATTCGGGGAGATTGCTTGCCTTAACTTCTTAGTTTGCCAGGAGTTATTCTACAGTTCATAGTTGCTTGGTAAACCTTTTCCCTAGTATACCCCTTTTTGTTTATTTCCTTTTTGATAATAAAATTAATCAGCAATCGTGGAGGAACATCAACCCCTACCCCGTCGTTCGCGGAGAACAGTGAGCAAACCGCCTTTGCCTCCTGAAGCAACACCAATTCGGGCAAAGCGGTCTTGCTTAACTAAGTCTAGTACGTCAAGAACTCCTAATTCTTCATCTGAGTTACCTGAATCATCTATTTCGGTAAGTATTGAGACTCCAGTTACTCCAACTATTTCTGGCCCATCTATTTCTGAAGAAGAAGTTTCACAATTACCTGAGGACATTAGCACTGATCCTAGTGAAATAGTAACCGAGGTTGTTCAACAACAAGTTGATCCTCAACTTGAAGTTGCTCAACAAGAAAGTACTTCTGAACTTGAATCAGTTCAACCAAAAGTTAATCCAAAATCTATCCCAGTTCAAACAAAAGTTACATCTGAACCTGAAGTTGTTCAGGAACCTCTTTCTGAAACTGTTGTTCACTTACATGAACATCTAGACTTTGAGTTTGAACATTTATAAGTTGTTACTTTACCGAAAGACGATCAACTGGCCCCTCAGACGTCAGTAACTATTGAAACTTCAACTTCATCAACACCAAAAATATTTTATGGACCTGACAGTGAAGTTCTTCCACCAGGTTTAATTGCTATAGAGGAGGAATTGGAAGAAGATTCCACACCTGAAACCCCATTTCACTTTGGAACTGGGCTTTATCTTTACCCTAATACTCCTAATTTTTTTGTTCCATTTGATCTTTCTTCTTTTCAAGTACTCGTCAATTCTTTAGGACAACTTTTGGGTCAGTTAACTATGGCTAAAAAATCGTCAACGTCTCATACTGTATCATCTGATGCAGCTGTAGCAGAGCATTCTGTCGTAACCTCTTCAATGTTTTCTACCACACACGAGTCTCACCTGTATAGTGAATCGACCATCTCGATTGGTTACCAATCATCATCTGGAACCCTCTTAGGGGTTGCTTCTACACCATGGTCATCACCCATGTCCTCAACCAGAATTTTACCTGGTTCTTCTCTAATCGGAACCCAACAGTTTGATCGTGCATATCAGTATCAAGTTGGGAAATCTGGTCAACAAAGACCTATGTATCCATTAAATACTAGATTTCCACCATATGAAGAGTAGTATGCTTATTCACCATATCCTCCTTATTCCATAGGACTACCATATGGTAATATCCCGTAGTATTCAGGTCAATCTGGAATTAGAGTTTGTTAATGGCAACCAACAATGCCAGTTCAACCGAGGCTTGTGTATCCAACACAACCAATGCAAACTGTGTCATCTATTCCTACTACACCTGTTGTTACTACTGTACCACAGTCACAAGTTCAAACTGTTGTATCTCAACCGGTACAAACTAATCCTTCTACCTTGCAACCACAAGTTTTAGGTCAAGAAGTTCAAGTTCCTCAAGTTGTTGTACAACAACCACTTATTTCCAGAGTTCAGTAATAACCTCAGGTTAGTATACCCTTATGTGGACTGACCCAGGCTTACACTGGTATAGTTTATTCACAACCTGGCCAACCTTTCATTGCTGGACAACAACCGTTAAATCAACAACAGTTGTACCAACAACAACAACAGTTGATTCAACAACTGTGGCAGCCTCAATTTCAACAACCCCAATTCTAGCAATTCCAACCTCAGTTTGGACTTGTTCCACAAGCTCAACCTAGTTTTGGTCAATCTCAAGCTTACCAAGGTCATGGTAAACAAGGCTTTGCATGTTATTGACAACCACACATTCAACCTGGTTATCAACAACCACCTTATAATGGTTTTGTTCAACGAACCTACCAAGGTTACCAAATGCATATGCCCTATGTCAGTATGCAAAGACCTATTGCTCAGGAAATTCCATCATATCCTGGGTATGCTCAACCTGACTTGAATCGATAGTTGCCATTTGTAGCAACTTTAGAATTACCATATTTAAATCGGCTCACTAATGATCCAATATTATATGCACCTTGGTGGCCGATAATTCTGCATAAGTTACCATCTGACATTCCGAAATTTAACAGAAATCCTGGAGAAGACCCATCAAATCATGTCATGACCTTTCATTTGTGGTGTTCATCAAACTCCTTAAATGATGATTCGGTCAGACTTCGTCTTTTCCAAAGAACACTTACTGGTCTAGTTACTAAATGGTACATTGAATTACCAAGAGCTTCTTTCGATAATTTCACCACTTTAGCCACTACATTTTTGACCCACTTCCAGTTACCCATCAGATACGAGACGGGAACGGAACTCCTAACCAAATTTAAACAGACTACTGCTACCCATATATCATATCATATTCATGAGTGGCGGCATCGTCGTCGAATGGTTAATACATATGTTCCTAGTCATCTTTTAGCTTAGTGGTTCATAAAATCCTTGTTGCCATCAATCACCGAGGATGTGGAAAAAGGTGGAGTTGTCACAGAAGAGCAAGTTATTGCTCGTGCCCAATACTTGGATTTGATTTACACATAATCCGGCATGATTTATGATAAAATTCCCAATGCACCTCAACCAGCTTTCATTGTTCCCCCTCCTCCACAATCGATTAAGGACTCTCATGTCGACGGTGGTGTGATCGGTTCTTCAAGCAAGTAAACAGCAGGAAGACCATCTGGTCAAACTCTTGCTATTTCCAATCAAACTACTAATGCATCAGAAAATAATCTTGCCTTCGAGATTAAAGCCGTGTCATCTAACAAAGGTAAAAATCCAAAGCAACCAGGGAGCAAGAAAAAGGGGAAAAACAAAAAGAAACAAGAAAATTCCCCTCCATAGAAATCATTTGACTCCTCTACTTCGGTAAGGAAACCTCATTATCCATGTTTGATATGTAATGACGAGCATTTTACAAGAGATTGTCCACACTGCTCTGAGGTCTCTAAGCTTTTAAAGACTTCAAATACGTCGACAATGTTGTCTTATCCATTTCCAACCCCAGAGACACAATTAGTTGCAACAGACCATGCTTCAACATCCCAAGTACTCATGTTATCCATCACAAAGCCACAAAACGAAGTTTTGGTGTCAACAAGAAACAAAGATTATGGAAATTCATCATCAGCATCAAATAATCAGGCTATTGATCAACCTAATCCTTCGACTTCGACTTCATCTAAAGATGTTCCACCCATTGTACAAGAATTAACAATAAAACCACCAAAGGGAGTTGTGCATAAATCGACATTCAAACCTTAGGCTCGAGTAGCTCAAAATTGTAACATAATCGAAGATCTTTCTCAATCACCTTCTGTTATGTCGACACTCGAGGTGTTGCAAAACTGTCCCTCCTAGAAGTAGGCTTTACTATCAACAATAGGCGGAATAGATCCTACGAATTCAAATCTTGTGGTTTTTAACCATGCGAGATATACACCACGGTTATCGGCGCAATTAGCCTTCCTAATTCAAGTAAAATCTCTCAATAAGAATGTTCACTGAACTATTATTTATGAGGGGGAATCTACTTGCATTATGTCCATGAGCTGCTGGAAAACACTTGGGTCACTGCCATTGTCTTGATCACTGACCACGTTGAAAGCTTTTGATGGAAGAACATATACTCCATGTGTGATTTTGAGTAACCTGCAAATTGAACTAGGGGGAAAAATAGTTATTGTTGAAGTTGAGGTAGTTGACGGACCCATCGATTACAACATTTTAGTGGGAAGGCCTTGGGTATATGCTATGGTTGTTGTGGTTTCCATGTACTTTCATACTATTGCATTCCCTTTTAAGGGTGGAATCACAGTCATTGATCGACTAGCCTTCTTTACCAATAGTTCATAAGCTACGGGAAGCATTCCGTTGGTACATGGACCCCCGCTGTAACTTCATAGTGTTGGAGTAGGTCCCTTTAAATATCTTTCCCTAATGGGTACTTTTACCTTACTGTCACCATCTAATTTGGTGGAAGTGGCAATAGTAGAGACTTGCAACATGATTTCCTCCACCTCATCTGATTTAAGGAGGATTATCAACAAAGTTGAAGTTGACAGTAATATTGAGGTGATGTCGTTAAGCCCCATTGAATCATCATAGCAATCAATCTTTCAGGCTTGTGCAACAAACCCAAATCTGCACTCAACTATTGTATGGGTAGGTAGGTCGTTAGAATATGGTACCTCTTTAGATCCTTTTTCACATATACATTCCACAGATGAAGAAATCATCCAATCAATGATGATAGGAGAGGAACCATGGGAAGATTGTCATCATCATTCCCATCTTCCAGATGACATTGAAGATTATTCAAATGAACTAAACCACCCATCAGTCATTGATTTCCTATCGAATTCAGTTTTCGTAGACACAATCGAATCTGAGAGAAACCTGTCAAATATTGAAGAAACAATTTCTATTAATATTTCGACCAAGCCTAATATTGTAGAGAATATTCATATCGGCAAATCTTGTTCTCCATTGGAACTCGATAATTATTGTGCTCTTTTTCGTGAATTTAGAGATATTTTTGCATGGTCTTATGAGGAGATTCCAGGCATTGACTCTATTATTGTTGAACAAGAAATTAAAATGTACCTTGATGTCAAGCCAGCTCGATAGCGGCTTCGATCAGTTCATCCAAAGGAAGCTGCTACAATTAAAGCAGAGGTTGAAAAACTTTTGTGGGTTGGTTTCATTTACCCTGTTCCTCTTACTGACTGGGTTTCCAACATTGTTCTTGTCATGAAGAAACAAGGAAAAATACGAGTGTGCGTTGATTATAGGGACGTAAATCAGGCATGTCCAAAAGACAATTATCCTACTCCTTTATCGACCATATTATTGATGAATGTGCCGAATGCGAAATATTTTCAGTTATGGATGGATTTTCTGGTTACAATCAAATCAATATACACCCATAGGACCAAAAGAAAACAACTTTTATTTGTACACAGGGAAAATTCGCCTATAGGAAACTCCCATTCAGTTTGAAGAATGCTGGGGCCACATTTCATAGGGCATTGAATTATGCCTTCCATGACATCAAGAACATTGTTTAACCTTACCTTGATGACTTACCTGCTCATTCGCGAAAGCGGATTGATCACCCACAACACTTGAGAGCAATATTTTTACAATGCCGACACTACAAGATTCGACTCAATCCACACAAATGTGTGTTTTGTGTTGGTCCTGGTCACTTGCTTGGATTTGTAGTGTCTCGAGAAGGGATTCGATTGGATCCATTAAAGATTCAGGCAATTCTATATTTTCCTCCACCTTCAAATATTTTATAGTTACAGAGACTTCAAGGGAAAGCCAACTTTCTGAGGAGGTTCATTCCTAATTATGCTAAAATGGCTAAAGGTTTTACACGTCTTTTGAAAAAGGAGATACCCTTTCATTGGGATCAGGTCGTGCAAGCTTCCTTTGACACTCTTAAAGATACCCTGCTTAGAGCTTCATTAATGTATTCTCCAAATTACCAAAATTACTATTACCTATATCTCGCCGCTACAGATACAACCATTGGCATGGTTTTAGTCCAGGAATAAAACGGGATTGAACAACCTATTTATTACTTGAGTCGTGATCTCAATGATACAGAAAATAAGTACTCTTATGTTGAAAAACTAGCTTTGGCAACTTTTCAAGTTGTTCAAAGATTTCTCCATTATATCTTGTTACGGAAAACAATTTTCATTTCAGATTGCAACCCTATGACATACATTTTGTCACTTCAATTACTGGGGGGGAATATTCAAAATGGATAGTTATTTTATGGGAATTTGATTTAGAATTCATCAAGTCTAAATCAAAGAAATCTCTAGTTTTCGCTGAGTTACTATGTGACCTTCCCTCGACCTCCATCGATTCAACATCCGAACCATCAATTTTGGATGAGTCTCTATTTCTAATTTCGTCATCTAACGCCTGGTATGGAGATATACAGATTTATATCCAAACCCAAACTTTCCGAAAGATACCTTGCAACAACAACATATTGGTTACCAAGACAAATATTATTTGATCATTGGCGACACACTTTACCGTCGTGGTATCAATATGGTTTTACGGAGGTGCCTCACGCATGAGGAGGCTAAGAAAGCATTGAATGATTGCCATTCAGGTGCCTGTGGTGGAAACTTATCTGGATATGCAACTGCATAAGGATTCTTCGTGCTGGTTACTTCTGGCTAATTATATTTAAAGATTGTATTATTGTTGTTAGAAGCTATCATGCATGCCAGATATATGACCGAAAAACCAGATTACCACCTGCACCATTGCATCCAGTCGTTTCTGTTGGCCCATTTTTCAAATGAGGCATTGACTTTATGACATGTGACCCCACCTCGGCTGAGGGGCATGGGTATATTATAGTCATAGTTGACTATTTTACCAAATGGGCCGAGGTGATGCCAACATTGAACAACAATGGCGAAATGACTGTTGTTTTCTTTTTTAACCATGTGGTTGCCTGGTTTGGTGTACCACAGGCCATAGTTACAGATCATGAGTCACATTTTCACGATCACATGATGGCTAAGTTTACTGCTTAGTTAGGACTGTCACATGATAGTTCTAGCCGGTATTACCCACAAGCGAATGGACAAGCTGAGGCCATCAACAAGGTCCTAAAGCGGATGTTGCAAAGAATGATAGGGGTTCATAAAAGAAACTGGCACTTAATCCTATACTCTGCTTTGTGGGCTATCGAAACTCAGTGAGAAATGTAACTGGATTTACACCCTTTAAGTTGGTGTATGGTTTGGAAGCGATCTTACCAATACAATGCGAAATTTCATCGCTCAAACTTGCAATCAACCTGTTACCTGACACTTCTGAAGAAGAAGTGCGTTTCTTGGAATTAATCCATCTGGATGAAACCTGTTGTGATGCCGCATTGGCTAATGAAGTGCATAAGAAACGTATTAAGGAAAAATATGATAGGAATTTCAAGCCTCGTATCTTCTCAGAAGGAGACCTGGTCTTGCTTTACGATCAAGAAGTTGATAAACTTGGAGCAGGGAAATTCGAACCAATGTGGATGGGTCCTTATGTTGCCAAGTGTGTTCTCACAAAAGGATCCTATGAGTTAGTAGATTATGATGGGATTCCATTATCGCAGCCCTGAAATGGGATGTACCTTAAACATTACTATGCTTGATTAAGTGTAGTAAAACTCATTGTATATATGCTTTCATTGCATGTGTGTGTGTCTTTTAGAGATTTTTATCTAGTTACTAATTCGCTTTGCATTTGTTGCAGATGTCGGAGTCTTTAGAACCTTTTTTTGGTTACACCGATGGTGCTAGTCATAGTACGCAGAATTTGTCTTCTGCAGCATGGGCCATTTTCGCTCCAAGTGGCGAGTTAGTGAGTTTTCAAGGGATTTGTATCAGTCGATCGACGAAAAATATCACTAAGTATAGCGCATTGATTGAACTACTCTCTACTCCCATTTCACTTGGCATTCATCGAATCATCATTATGTTGGACTCGCAATTCGTTGTACTACAACTAACAAACATTTATACTGTCCGAAATCCAACAATTTTTCATATGTTCCTTAGAGTTCATATTTTGGAAAGATATTTTGAACACATTCAATATCAACATATTTCCATAAATCTTAACACATTAACTGATTCTCTAGCAAATTATGTGTTAAATAGACATTTGCGACACATGTAAAAGTAATATTTTCAATTCACATCATCAGTTGAATAGGATTTCATATAACCATAAAAAACTTTGAAAGTAAAATAGATAGGTGTTTTAAAAGTTTTTACAAAATTTGTGCCCAAGACACATTTGGTCATTTGACCCAAAAACTCAAAAATGCATACAAAATATCCTAAGTAGATCTAGTGGTGCTCATGGTAACAGGTCACAGCCTGTGCTATCATGCACAAAAGCCTAGCGTAATGGTTAGGAACACCAAAAGTGTGGTGTTGTAGCCTCATAGGTAACTCCTTGATCCGGATATTTGGAATACCAAGGGTTAATCCCTCTATGCGATCTTGCAACTCTGCTAAAGTCTCAGCCAAATCCAAGTCCTAGAGAACTGCTCTCTCGATGCTTCTCTACGTTGGCCCACCTGCAACCTGTTGGCGTACCGCAGGTCGAACAATACCCACATCTATATGCATAAGAGTAATTTTAGTTTAGTATTGGAAACATTATAAAACACAAAAAACATGTAGAAACTTGAAAAATCAAAAATAATTTGGCCAAACAACTTACCCATGGCACCCCATTGTGCTCGAACTCATAGAATCAAATCTCGATCTCCACGATAATCCATCCCTAAATATGGATGCTTCCTAATAACAACATGTTGTCGCTCAAGCCAGCTGAAAAATGCAGGGGATAAAATGATTGTTGACTGACTAGCATGTCGAGCCATCAATTCAACCCACCTTTGAATATGTGGATCTCTAGGACCAGCCACACCCAGTGATACATGTTGTGGTTGCATCAATGGGATTTTCTCTAAGGCAAAAGAAATCGAGATCGAACCATAGGAAAAATTCTTCATCTTAAAACTTTTTACCTTAGTCAGCTGTTCTTTCAGCAGTGAAAGTACAACCTCACGCTAGTTGAAAACTTTTGGCTCTAAACACTCTAGTGCATACTGCATATAAGATCTGTTCACCAAATGTAGTGTCACGCTGCCAGCCAATTTTGCGATCATAAAGAGGATCGTTCTTAAATGCAAATCACTTACATCCCAGATGTTTATTTTCCCATCCCTGCTAGGCTATGTACCTAGCCGACAAAACTGTTTGATGTAATCTCTCACCGATTCACCTCCATAGGCAAATCCAGAAAGTGAGATGGGGGCACCTCACCTCGACAGTCCGGTAAGAAAGTAAATATCCTCAATAGTAATAGGGACCATCTTGTCCCTAATGTGAAATGTCTGATTTGTTGGATCCCATGCATGAACAAGGAACTGCAATAATTCTATTTGTTGCCTCATTCAGGACAACTCAAAGTATTTGAGTAACCCGCAATTCTTGAGGGCCTCAACTGTACTCGGGTTACTTAGGGAAAACATGTCTTGTTCTTCATGCTCTCTTTCTCGCCATGTAATCGACATTCTGATCCGATGAAATCCTGAAACACAATCATAAGCTAAATTCAGATCCTTTCCATGCAAAAAATAGGGAAAATTTTGGAGCAAATAGCTAAAACAAACTTGGGAAATGCGCCCAGCGTAGCCCAGGCATAGAGATAGTGCACTGAAGAGCATCTAGCCTTCTATCCAAGTGCTCTTCAGCGTAGTTTTCAATGTGAAAGCCTGCGCTGATACCAGGGAAAAAAAATGAAACCCCGAGGGCCCCAAAAAACCCTAAAACTTGCATGAAATGACAAAATAATGGTTTGAAAATAAAGTAGAGAGGTTTAGTTCCAACCTGGTCCGAATAGCTCAAGAAATGGTCTGCAGAATCTTTCACAATCAGCCGGTGAAGTTTGAGGTAAAAACTAAGCTCAGAGCACAAAAATGAATGGTAAGTTCCAAATGGTAAAAATGATATGGTAAAAACTTATTTTATGTTTATTTCATGTTAATTGATCGATTAAACATTAGTATTTGCCTACTTTTTTCGTATGAAACATATATTTTTAATCCATTTGGTGATGTTTTGAGCAGGTTTTACAACTCATTTGTAGAATTCAACGTGCTCAATTGTAAGTTGTACTTTTGACCACAAACCACACTTTTATCTCTTTTTCAAGCTTTGTTAAAAACGAAAAAGAAACCCCCTTGGAGTCCTCTTTAAGCTCTTTTCAGACTCTCTAAACATGAAAATATTGTCGAGCGCTTGTCCTTTCCAGCTCATTAATGGATCAAAAACGATATCTCTCTTGTATTATTTTACGCTTTTTAAAACTTGAGAGATTAATTTACGAAAAATAACTTGTGGAGTTTTCTTTTAGTACATTTTCAAACTCTCTAAACATGAAAAGGACCGAGTTATCTTTGTCGTTAAACTTGTTAAAACATCAAATCGTGACAAACTTGTCCATCTAGACAAGACCAAGTTTCACCTTCGCTAGACTCGTTAAAACATCAAATAGCGATGGATTCGCCCAAAGGGTGAAATTATAAAACAAGTATATGTTATCCTCCTCAAGCTTGATAAAAATAAAGAGGTACTGGTCAGCAATGACTGGGGAAAATGGAAAAAGGGGAAAACCACTTTATGGTAGCAGGTCACTCTTGAACATGACACTTTCACTCCATCACTGTGACTATCTGGGTTGGGTTATTAGCTTGATGGTTATCACACTGTTGGTCTATCATACCATCCATTGCTTTGTTTTGGGTCAATGCTACCAATTCACTTTAGTGTTGCCGACATGTTCAAGAGAAGTCATCCAGTCAAAATCCATCTTTTGCAATACCATAAACCTTCATTTAATTGACCGCCATTCTTGAACTTTGTGTCGTTAGTCAAATTCCATCTCTAAAATCACTACACTCGTTTCATGTCATTGATGTGGGATACATCAAGGCCCTCCTGCGACGAGTTGCTTCTTGTTGACATCAACTCATTATCCAAGAAGTTGACTTAGAAACACCCATTCAATACCTTGAGGCTTGCATGCATCAATAGTAGGTTTCTCGCTTTCGGCGATAGGCATACATCAATGGCCTTTGACCAAAAGACTTTGTATGATGTTCGACATAAAATCATCCATTCACACCATGCAGAATGTACTGCAGTACCTTGAGGATCATTAACATTATCGGTGATTTCTCTTGCATCTGTTAACAACTTAGATCATCGGCTGGTAATCAAATGGTGTCTTCCCATGTTCGACTTCAGATCACATATTCAAATGTTTAGACTCGTACTTGAGTGAATGGTTGAACGAGATTGAAGACCCCGGATCTAGTTTCATCCATCTAGGCTACGATATCAGGGGTACTAAATCATATGTACAATGGCTTTACATTGATAGTCATTCCAATCATGGGCCTATATTTGTAGACGATTGTTTATGTACATGTAATGAAAGTTTATGAGATGAGCATGGGTATGTCTTCCCTCAACAATTCATGTAAAATCAAATATCATGATATATGTATTATAATTGATGCAGGTCACCTTCCACTTCGATACCTCCTCATCACATCGTAAAGCATTTCATTCGAAATCGACATTTTTCTGACTTCATGCTTTAGGGGGCAACTATTATAGATCCATTTGGACACATCAAATCCCAACATTTAGATCCATATTTTAGGACTCATCAAACCCTAAATTCATTTGTTTCACACCCTAAACAAGTCAACCCTTTGAATGCCTCCTTCCCAGAGAGTTTCATGACTTGAAGACATCCAAAAATTGCCTCTAGAGGGACGAGTGTAGGTAAACCCTTATGAAGGTGCACTATAGAGTAGTTAAGTCCACTGCCAAGGTGCTCTATAGAGCACTTAGGCTTCCTTTCACCTGCATTGGGTGAGAATGAGCGAAATTCACATAGGGTTTGGGGAATATTCTTATCTTTTGGAGTCATCTAGGTTTCCCTATCTTATCAACTCCTATGAGCTCGAAAATGGATGTGGAATGAGTTAAGGAGCATCCTATCCTCTCACCCCTTCCTCCATGGAACTAATTCTAAGTATGGAAAGCCATTCAATGTCACCATTAATGACAAAACCTCCTTCATCTTCCTATAATTGACCACTCATCTAAGTGATCAGGGGTTGGATTATGTTGAATTGTAAGGACATAATGTTGCTATGAGACTTGACTTTGGAGCAAATGTTCTGATGCCACAAGCTTGTCTTGCTTTTGATGTGATGTGGATGGGATCCAAGCTGGAGGAATGAATTTGAATCAGACATTGATGGTTGTAATTCCTTCTTCTATCTAATAAAGTGTTTGAACCTTTTTCCATATGATGTGTTCTTTCATAATGCTTATATGTATGAATTGCTTCTGATTCCTTTCATTTATATTCAATGGATCGTATGCTTTGATCGGTTTTCATCTTTTGTTGTGTTGACAGGGTACTTTTCAAGTGGATTAAGTATGGGAAGGAGCGACGGAATTGATACAAGGGAGACGAGAGGAAAGTGGAACTACAGGTAGGCCTTCTATCCTCTCTTCTTATCTATTGCTTATAGGGAAAGTCTAAAACACTTTAAACTATTGTTCTAGGAACAACTACTTGTCTATTGAATTAGTATTTATTTGTAGATGCTAAATTCTCCAAAATAGTAGGCGGGGTTGTTGCACATGCTCTACATGCCACATTTTCATAGGTTCACTATCAACACGGTGTGTGTGCGCCAGCTCCTTGCCCTTGTGCACGATGGGTTATTATGGCTTGTGGAGCCGATTCCAATCATTGACATGTTAATTCATTGGATCACAACACTGCCCTACAAAGGGGCGGACCCTGCCAAGGAGTTTGGAGGGAAGAGTGGAGAAAAAGAGTTAGCGGATAAGATGAAGGTGGAATATGGCCTCATTAAGAAGTCGCACGGAAATTCTATCCACTCCATTCAAGACCAGGCGGTGCAGTTCATCACCTAGATTCTTGCAGGAAAAATCATGAGGAAGTGCTGCAGGGTCGAAATTCTGGCACTGGTAGTATCATTAGATGCCCAGTGCACGAAGGGAGTTCAATACAGTTGGGTGAAATATCTGTGCAAGGAGTTCCTCATGAACTGTGGTGAAGCTCAGGAAGAGACAAAGTCATTCCATTCTGTGTGGCTTTTACTGTCAATTGTATTAGGAGCATGGAAGTTGCCGGAGGATAGCCAGTTTCCTCTGTAGGTGGAAGATTTACCAAAAGACATGAATTTCACTTCATTGTAGGCCACAAAGGATTCAGAAAGGATCAAGGAGTCGAAAATTTTATGGATCTTGATGGAGATGGACCTTCGAACGGTTATCAGTTAGAGGCCAAGGTTGTCCCCAACCTTGTTCGAGCAATTGACAACCTTCGCAGAGTTCAAGGTCAATTTCCACAATGTTTCAATTAGGGCGTGAAAGTACCCAAAGCACCTATGGCACAAGATGCCATATTTGGTATATGAGATGGACGTGCACGAGATCATGGGGAGTTGGCCAACAAAGTGGTGCAAACCCACAGATTTTGGTGTAGGTACAAGCAAAGGTGCAGAGATATTTGCTGCGTAGTCAACCATTGCTTAGAAGCGTAAGAAAGTAGCTCAGAAGGCCGCATGAGCTCTGGCTAAGAAAAATAAGAGAGAAGTCATTAACAAGGGAGCCACGGAAAAGGAACATTCTTCAAAGGAATACACTGAAAAAGAGCAAGCTGCCAAAGAACATGCTAAGAAAGAACGCCGAGACACAGAAGAAGTCGAAGGATCGACTTTGCAACACACAACTGAACATGAGCTCTCAAGCCATGAAAGAGGAGGTGGTGAGGGACAGAGCACTCCCTTCACCTTGAAGAAGCACGGAAAGGAGCATGTTGTTAGGAAACACAAGAAGCATAACTTAGATAAGTAGACGCACATTGACCCAATGGTCTTGATGGAGGGGGATATCAACGAGATTGGTAACAAAGTCAGAGACACAACAACAAAGTTGTGGCAACAGTTCGAGCAACAATATGTGCAGAAACTAGCGAGTGTCCAAAGGGATCTGCGTGAGCTGTAGATCCGGATTGGCAGGATTCAAGCGAGCATTGGGCAAGCGAGTGGGGTGCAAGCAAGCTTGGTGCAAGGAAGTGGAGCAGCAACAGAACTAGAACGGACTCTAGATCTTAGATTCATACCTCTACCCAAAGGGTCTGTTCACACAGAGTCAAATGAGGACCGCGCCTTGTTGAGTACAATGAACGAAATGGGAGTTAATTGGCCACGCTCCCATTTCAGACTCTCAATGTCTTGCATCAAGGGGTCTCAGATGAGATAAGGATCAAGGAGTAGCGTGCCCTCATACTCATAAGTAAGCTCAAAGTCAATAATGAGTAGATGCTCGCAGAGAAATATCAGGCACTGAGGGAAAAGGAGGATCTGTAAACATGAAGTCAGAGCCTGAAGACATCCATAGAGTAGGCCTGCAAGACAGTTCCAGAATTGAACATCCCAGAGGATGTCGCAGTTTCAGCAAAAGTAAGAAAATTGGCTGTTGCAGTACGCGCATCAAAGGATGAGATCAGCAGGGTTACCTTTAATTTTCAAATGAAGATATCAAAGCTGTCGCTGAAGTTGCAGCCCACTACTTTGCTAGAGGCTCGGGAGCAATGTGGCGCAACCATTAAGGAGCACATGGCTACTATGGACACAATAATTAAAGGTTGCGACTTCCTTTTTAACCACACCATGGAGTTATGGGATACTTTGCAGGAGGGCCCAACCCTGCAAAAATTACCTACAAAAATTTGCAAGGCCCAGTAGAAATATGACGAAATGAGGGTGACTACATGCACATTGGTGCTAGTCCAATGCTTTGTGCACCTACTAGAAGGAAAGCTGCTACAGACACAGGTTTAGGAATTGCAGCAAAAAGAATTAGTTTTGAAGGCTCAGCTTCAACCTTGGATAGAGAAGGCCATCTAGATTGCTTAGACCATACAAGAGAAGCTGAAAGCATTATAGCAGACTCAGAGGACCATGAGTGTGGCATTAGAGGGACCAAGTATAGAAAAGCTGGTCGAAGAGGTACAATAGGCAGCAGTACAAGGCATCATGGAACTGGAAGTCTTGAAGCAAGATTTCAGTGAGCTCCATCACAAAGTACAAAAGCCATCTGAGTGAGTCAAGGGCGAGTCACCATATTTGTGTTGGGGGCCTATTGGGATAGGGTCCCTAGGGTCAGTTTTAGTTAACCCAATTTTTGTAAAAGTTTTGTAAAGATGTAAAGTCTCCGTGAAATGTGGATGCAGAGTGCGCAACTAGATAGGAGTCAAAGGGGTTTTAGCCCCTTGTTTGGATAAGTAAATAGGTCGATTTTGAGACTCACCCATGGTCCGAAAACCATGGTATTCTATTGAAGAAAGATATATATAGTTGAGTCATAGCAAGTTTAAGAGGTAGCGAAGAAAACGTAAGTCAAGATAGAAACTGTTTTGGGCAAGTGCTAAGGCAGGAAGGCTCTGCTTCCTATACTTAGGTGAAAGGGGAAGGCTCCTATAGCTGAGTGCGCAGGAGGCCCTGGTAAGTCTGTAGCTGTGTGCGCAAACCCCTGCAGCTGAGTGTGCAGGGTAAAGAAGTCTATAATATAAACGTTGAAGCTTAATAAGGACTGCTTTTGAAGAAATATTGTGCATCTTAGTATTATTGTCAATTTTGTTTATGTTATAATCTATTTCTTTATAATATGATTTCTATGGAAAAATTTACAAATGTTGCGTGAATCTAATGAATCTATCATATTTATGCATGTCTTAAGTAATTATATGTGTTCGCGAAGTTAAGGGTTAATTCTGTGGTGATTTTTGGTGAATTGATAGATTTGCGCAAAGGCAGATCTAGGGTTATTGATTAGTGTACGAAAGTAGATAGACTACTTCCTTAAAGTCTATAAAGCCTGATTACAGACCTTCGTGAGGGTCTAGAAGCAGTTTTCTTAGAGTTGCAGTAACGAGCCCTAGAAGGATATTGTTCTGCGTGAAGGCAGATCTGAGCTACAAGAGATTAAAACCGCTTATCACATTGTCTCTGGATGCCGAAACCTGGTTCTAGCATCCCCTAATACTGCTTCAGGTCAGACTACAACCGTGCTATGTAGGTTTCTTCCAAAAGGGTGAGCAGTTAGGGTTTTATTGGTTGGTGAAAACAATTCTGAACCTAGGTCAGGCCCCATTAAGCCAACAATGGCAGGAAGCTGACAGATCCATCCTAGAAACCCTTATAAAACCATGATTTCCATGGAATTGTAACTTGGCTCTGATACCACTAATTGAAATGTTTGGGGCTATGATCCAAGAACCTTGAATACTGAGAGAAGTGGGTGGGGGGGGAGGGGGGGTTTTGGGAATGAAAATTTTCCAATAAACTAATCTTGAAAAAAAATTGAATTAAAGTACGTACTAAATACATCCAACATGTGGAAGGAAAGAAAACTATTCAAGAAAACCATTTATTAAATGAGATA
This sequence comes from Pinus tabuliformis, assembly GCA_031772625.1. Classification (NCBI taxonomy): domain Eukaryota; kingdom Viridiplantae; phylum Streptophyta; class Pinopsida; order Pinales; family Pinaceae; genus Pinus; species Pinus tabuliformis. The sequence goes on from CM062809.1 coordinate 1,263,201,083, forward strand.
AAATTTGGATCATTACATCACGGTGGACCAATCTGTCTTTTTGCAAGGTGAGGCTCATTATTTATAATATTCTTGGTGCCTTATTTACATCATTCAATACCATGGGTAGACACCTCTTTCTATTTGGATCATGCATCCTGGTTGGTAGTTGAGGCATTGTCAAGCCTAGATGCCTAGGAACATGTATGCATTCCTATGGGAATGTGTTCCTAATGGCCCCATTTCCACTTTTGGGGCCATCATTCTCATGCTAGTGCCCTTATTCAATTCTCACTTATTTTTTCAATTATGCATAATCCTTCTCAAGATCTCATTATAGAATTTCTTGCAACATTCCTTCATACACTTCATGCTAGGTGTTTGCTCATTAGTCTACATAGTTTATTTCATTTGCCACAAATGACTTATGTGATTTTATAACCACTTGCCTCATGGTTATTCATTTACAAGATATCACTAGAGTGCTAAGTTATTTCATCATGATTATTCCTTAATTCTAAAAGCTTGCATCATGTTTTGGCTTATTTCTCACACTTGTTTGAGAAACTTCCACATATTCACTTTATGTATTTATTTATTACTATTTTATGTTCATCTCATCATTCTAGATTGATAATGGTTATGAGCACTGCAATAGGTTATCATCATTCATTTCTTAAGACCCTCATTTCTTTATACTTATTTTTCTATCTTCTCATAGGTTCACTATCATTTGAAGGGTAAGTTTCTTCTAATTTTAACTTCATCACATGTACTTTAAGGAATTGCAATACCATTTCTCATGTTTGGTATTGGATTATTATATTATTTGTCATCTATCTCAATGCTTTCAGAGTGGAAGAATTAAAGGAATCAACTTGTAGGGTCATTTTTATCAATGGATCCTAGTTTGAAAAATTAAGGTCTAAGACCTTCCAGAGTCATTTCGAGGCATTTAACAATTTTTTTGGGGTCAAAAAAATCTTACTTGTGCAAGACCCTCTAGTGCTAGAAGTTCATATGTAAAATTTATGCCTCTTGCAAGTTGATCTATCGTATCAACCACCATGGTACAAGTGGATTTCATGTCATCCCTTGTTGCTCATGCATATGGGGCTAGCCATGTGTGGACTTTCAAAAAGACACTAGAAGGTCTAAAATTGTAACTATAGTTGAGGCTTGAGGGAGTCAAGCCTTACCCATAGTTATTTATTGGGTTATGTTAAATACTAGGACACTAGGAGGAGTAGGGGTTCCACTCGATGCTATTGTATTTTTTTTCCATATTTTAGCAAAACAACTAGGTGTGGGAAGTTAAAGAGAAAAACAAAGGGAGTTAAGATTTTGTAGCAACTTTACAAGCCACAGGTCTTAGGTAACTCAATAGATAGTACCTCTTTCTTTGTATCTATATGTTTTTTCATACTAGAGAATAGAGAGAAAAACAACCTCACCTTCTAACTAGGTTTTCTCCCATAAGGGTTTCTGAGGGCAAAATTTGTGTCTATTTTGGTTGGTATGTGTATTTCTTTTCATTCTATATTGCTCGCATTTTAGCTAATTTATTTTTAAGCACACAAACAATAAATAAAGAATCTAAGTTCTAAAAGGAATTAACATTCACAATAAAGGTTTCAATATTTTATCAGATATATTGTGATGAATTGCTCCAATGGAATATCCATGACGATTTATTGCTCATCTCCACATCTTGCCTAAATGGCTAGTGTCTTCTTTACTTTCACATGTTACGTCAGCCAGTTTAGCATATTATGTGATTGTATATTACTTCATATCTAATGGTATTTTATTAATGTCCATAGTGAGACTTTTATCACTATTCTTTTCATCTTCAAGATGCAATGTCCTCAAAATAAGACAATCCAATAACCATTAATTAGGAGTTAGGTTCAACAATCATCTCGAATCCATTTTACATTTGAACCCATCATTCATATAAACTAGAATTGTGTTTGCGAATTATGCCATGATCACGAGGTTGTTACTTTCATTAACCTTATCGAAATATTTTATTACTAGGACAAGTATAAAAGAAAAATAGTACATAAAATAATTACTAAAATGTCTTTGCCCATAAATTATAACTATTTATTGGTCATATATATATATATATATATATATATATATATATATATATATATATATATATATATATATATATTTCCTTTCCCTTGTAAATAAGTTTCCAAATTCCTTTATCCTCCATTCCTTAATTATATAAACCTCATCATATCTAAAATGTAATATTAATAAACCTTTATATTCACATAAAATTACTCATATTCATGAAGTTCTATAATTTCATAATCTCATAGTTGCAATTTTTGGAAAAATACTCTCATGTGTTGGTAATTCTCCAGTTTTAAAAAGTTGTTAAAACCATTACACTAGATTATATTGTAGAAATTCCCATTATAGATCAACAAATTATGTAATAAACTAAAACTCAATACAAGATCTACTTCTACAACAATCTTTGCGGAAATTTAATCGAATATGAGCAAGATCAAGAGAACACATATAACTGAGAATGAGAAATAAATCACACATAACACAGAAGAAATATCATGGGGAAAGCCTCAACCTAAAACCCCAACTCTGTATTATCATACAAATGGAAATCTTGTTCAAGTTACAAAAAGAATCAACTCTCAAGCTATCTTGCTCTCTCTCCAATCAAACAATACAACTCATAGACTAAATAGACACTGTATATGTCCTCCTCAAGCCCTCCAAGCCTTCTATTTCCTTGCGCAATTTTTCTTGGGGTCCAATGATGTCACATGTATGAATTGGCCTCATCACACTCACTGTAACCTCTAATCTAATTGCGCAATCCTGAAGGAAAGAATTCCTTCTGCATGCAAGGAATATTCACAATGGAATATTCTAGCAACTGATAGTACACTGCCCCTCCATTTGATCTCAACTGGGTCTCTGACTAAATTGACATGCATGAGTTATTTATGAGAGAATACTCAGTTATCTGAAGTGTAGTAGTTACATGCATGCAAGAATTAACTAATTGAACTTACATTAATTCAACAAATAGTTTGAATTAATCTAACTGGACTTGTCTTAGTTAACTAAGTCAACTAATTACAACTCAATATTACAAGTCACTCTTATCTCTTTAATTGATGGATAAATTCCTCAATTAATGGAGAAACTGTTGCATGTCCCCACATAGACTTCAAGTTTTATTTTCCTTAACTAATTAACTCAAGATGAATTAATTAATTAATTTACAAACAGCTGTTAAGATCAAATTCGAATTTTACTTCACTATTTTAGTATAGGGACTGAATAAAATAAGAAGGTATCCCGAAATGCTATTTATAGAATATTATTTTTAGCACTTCCATTTTTCCATTCATTGTTGCTAAGATCAACACTGGCTTAACTGCTATTTATAGCAGTGCTATTTTTAGCAATTCTACTTTTAGCATTTCTTGTTGCTATTTTCAACATATATCTTAACAAATCTTATATAAAGACATTACTAATTAATCAAATCTCCCACTGTACTCAAAAACACAAAAACATTATCAATTATACCTTAGTAAATGTCTCATAAAAACATATAAACCTTACCCTTGAAAAGGTAAAAGAAAGATTACCAAGTAAAAAGATATTACTGGAGATCAATAGGAATGTACTGATTCATCTTATAAATAACTTATTTTTTCCCCTTTAATTTTGTTTCAATATTTATTTAATCATACATCTTTCAAAATATACATATGTATACAACTTGAGTGGGCCTAATGGTTAAGAGTATGTGTTTTCTCCTAAGAGGACATAGGTTCAAAGCCATAGGGGGTAATGGTTAAGAGTATGTGTTTCCTCCTAAGAAATCATAGGTTCAAAACTACAAGGGTATCATAATACCATAAGTTTTAAAAGATATAATTAATTTAGTAATTTTTAAATATTATATTATTTTTAATTTATCTCTCAATTATATATATATATATATATATATATATATATATATAATCTGCAATTTATATCAAATCAACTATCACTATTACATCAAATACAATTATTTAATACATGTTACAAATAAATCAAAATAATTTTTATTTAACAATATATCTTTTAAATATAGTAATTTTCACTAAATCAACATACATATTATAAATTTAAATATTTAAATATTTCTTTTATATTTAATAACAGATGATTATTTAAATTTATGATGATGATGATGATGATGATGGTTAACGTCCGCGGAGACCAAATAATTATCTATCGGACACAAATTATTTATTTTGATTTAAGATTTTATTCATATGCTCAAAAAGCTTGGAGAGAAGCCTCCCGAGCTCACTATAATTTTGACATTGTAAAAGGCTAGGAAGGTCAGTATTGTAATAAAGATTGTGAAACTGAGATATAATGTGGTTGTACGCAGGGCACTCTAAGAGGAAGTGGTTTTCATCCTCGATGCTCCTATTCTCACATATATGGCAGATCCTTTCCATCCATGGTGTTTTAGGAACTACCCAACGACCTGTTTCACTATGGAGCTCATGAGAATTCATTCTAATCTTTGCTATATTAATTTTCTTCTTTGAGCTAGTTAAAATAGAGAGATACTTTTGATCTTCTAGGGTGGGGTTGATGACCTTCTTATAATAACTTAATTTCTTTTAGCCGCTAAATCTTTCTCACACCACAATTTTTCTTTGAACTTAGAAGTAACAATATCTTTAATGTTATTTATGTTTTGCAATGCATCATTCTCATTGATCTCCCAATAGTTTAACCAGGCCCTTGTGTCTTTATGCCACCCTCGATTGAGCTTTAGGTGGTTTTGGCTGGAATTTAAAGCTAGCTTAGGAAGTCTATGATCGTCTATGTTATTGAGTTTGTGCTTGTACAACAGAAACCTAAGCATAGCTAGGCTCTCAATAGGGGAAAGACCTGCTTCTATAAGGAGAATAGGATAGGGTGTATTACTTTTAATTTTCAGGTTATAAGTTATAAAACGCTTCTGGATTTGCTCAATCTTTCTCCATGATTCTCTGGAGATGCTGCAACCCCAAACCTCACAGCCATATAAGATAACATGAGTGACTAAAGTTTCAAAGAGGAACTTCTTTTTATCCCACATTATGAGGTTTGTTGTTTTACAATTAGTTTCAAGACCAAAATAAGCTTTCCACCCCCCATTAATCCTTTTCTCAATGCTATGGTTCCAGTTGAGCTTGTGATGGATATCAATTCCTAGGTACTTGTAAGAATACACTTCCTCCAAGTTATTATTGTCATACATAAAATTAGCGTAAGTGTCCTTGGATTTGATAATCATAACTTTTGTTTTGTCAGTGTTAACAGTCATACCCATGGTAGAGTAGAAATCCTTAAGAAGCTTGAGTTGATTATCAAGATCAGATGGGCACCTTGCCAAAAGAACAATATCGCCAGCATAGAGAAGAAGGATAACGACTATCCCAGCTAAGATCGTGCCATCACATCCTGCTTCCTCTAAATAGCCTTCGAGCTTATCGATGTAAATGCCAAAGAGGGTAGGGGAGAGGGGACAACCTTGTTTAACTCCGATGTTACACTTAATATCTTTCGACCACCCCTCATTGCTCTTTAGCTTGGCAATTACATTCTCGTATAACCTTATAGCAGCAGCTCGCAACTCAAGAGGAACCTTTAGCTCTACTAACCTATATCAAAGGTTGTATCTAGGAATTGTATCGAAAGCCTTTCTAAAGTACACAAAGAAACAAAACAAATTGGATTTATCATTACGACATTCCTCCGCAATGATCCTAAGAGCAACAAGGTGGTATGTTGTTGAGTGATTCCTTCTGAAACCTGCTTGGCCTTTAGCCTGCTTACCTTCACTTTCAAGCCATATGCTTAACTTCTTTTCCAGAATACTACCATATAACTTGGCTAAGAGAGGGCTGATCATAATTGTCTGATAATTAGAGGGGTTATTTGTATCCCCACTTTTAAAAATAGGGATAATGAGGCTCTCAGTCCAAGGTTTAGGGAACCCTTGCTTGACCGCTTGATTGAAAAGCTTGTGGATGTGGGGGATGAGGACAGGACCTCCAATTTTTAAGATTTCCACCTGGTAACCTTGAATGTCCTTAGCTTTCCCATTAGCAAGGCGATTAACCCCAAACTTAATGTCTTGTAAAGAGAAATTTTTTTTCGTTGTGAGCAGGGTTTCCAAATTATCCATGACATTTGGAGATTCATAAAGCTTTTTAAGATAGGAATTCCAATCGTTAAGAGCAATTTTATTATTATCCTTAGTCTTCCTAGTCAAAATCTGCCTCCAAAATTTCTTAGGAGCTACCCTAGAGAGGTGTAAGAGATTCTCCTGTCTTTGACGAATGTACTGCCTCTTTTTCCTTTTAGTTAGGGATTTGTATATTTTTATCTCGTCCATTTTAAGAGATTCATCAACAGCTTCCTTAATTTCTCTCCTCGCACTTTTACAATCTTTGTCATACCATGGATTGGTTTTGCTATTTATTTTATTATTTGAAACTTCAATTAAGAACTTGTTAAGAGAATATGAGAGGGTTGTAGTAATATTATGATAGAGGTCTTCTATGTTGTGTATACTAGATAAAGGAAGCAAATTAGTTTTTAATTCATTTAGAAAGAGATAATTTTTATTTCTATCAAATATTAAGTTCTTTTGGCTGTAATTATTATTTTCTATGGGAACTCTATGCATGACAAAATTGAGAGTTATAAGTAAAAGCTTATGATCAGAGTCGGGTTTGTGGTCGTTTAAGATGTCAAAATTTATTATTTCGTTGTATAATGGGAGATCGGAAATAACGTAGTCTACCACGCTGCTACCAAGTCCATGGATGCAGGTCATCTTGCTGGAATTGGGCCACTTCTTTAGACCGTTGCAAATTATGAGATCTTGAGCACTACAGAGCTTGACTAGCTCCGAACCAAACAAATTTTCCCCGAGGTCTTCAAAGCTCCTTTTATACCTGCTAGCCAGAGTAGGGTCTTCGTTTAACCAAAGAGGATTAGGGTTGGAATAGTTGATTAGAATAATAGCTTGGTTGTTTGAAGTTCGAGCATTAAAGTCACCTATTAAAAGGATATTACTGTCATTCCTTAGGCTAGAAATATCATTCTCTAAACCATTTTAAGGGTTAGTTTTATCTAGATTCTTCTTCTTATAGAAGTTAGAATTGATCGGGGGGAATAACATATTGCTATGTAGGACTTTTTATTATTAATGTCTCTAATCTCTATCCAACTATATTGGTTGTGAGGGTCATTTTTATAAATCCTAACATGGGGGGAGATGTTCTTCTTAATGTAACAAGCTATTCCCCCAATGCCTCTACAGGAGGATCGCTTGTTCCAGGTAGACCATAGCGTAAAGCCATCTATGTTAGGGACCTTAGATTCTTCGTGCTCCCAAGTTTCAACAAGCAAAATAATATCAACATCATTTGAAATCCAACTTAGCTTGAGGCCTTTGTTCCATGGGAAGCCCCGACAGTTCCAAGAAATGATTCGAAGCATGTTTAATTGCTATTGATTACTATCTTTTTGGTTTCTATCTCGAATAAAGGCTTTTTTATTTCTGATTATTACCCATTTTCCTTCATTTCTAGCTTCTTTTACCTTTTGAACCTCCTTTCTTAATTCTGCTTGATCTTCTGGAACGAGATCTTCATTTATGAATATTCCCATTCCTTTTAGACTTGAGGTTTTACTAAGTATGTCGTGCTTATGATCAGTGGAGCTCACCTTTATGCGGATTAGTATTCCTTTATTCTCGGTTAATTTCCCCAATCTTGTTGCTTCTGTGAGACACACTGTTTCAATTTGTAATCTATTATGTAATTCTGTCTGGGCTAAGGCTAAAGTATCCTCATCTACTTCCTCTTTTAAACTGAAGATTATAAGGTTCAAGTCTCTTTTGTTACGTTCGTGGTCTAATTCTATTAATTTTTTTATTTCATCTTTAATTGGTTTGATATATAACTTATCTACCACATTATTTAGGGTGAGGCGGCTATTAAATTTTTCTTCTAGTTCTTTAATCATGTCTTTCATTTTAAGACTCTCTAAAGTATCAGCATCTCCTTGCTGAGATGGTTGGTTAGTATCTTAGTTTTGTTTTTCTATAACTTGCAATCTAGTCTTCATTGCCTCCATTTTATTCTCCAGTAGTTCTATTTTATTTTCTATTTGTTTTTGGATCATGCCTTCAAGAGATGCAAATTTATTTTCCAGCATGGCTTCTAACTCTTTTTGTAGCTTGACTTCTCTTTCTTCTCTACGTTTCTCTAAAGACTCTATATACTCATAAAGGCCTTGTAGAGTAACTGTGCTAGGTCTGCCCTTGGTAATCGTTGGTAACTGTGGTGAAATATTCATACTTGAAATTATATGAGAAAATATGTATTAGAAAAAGAAAAAGATAAGGAATGTGTGCACCTGATATCAGCAAACCTAACTGCAAATCACTCGTGCCCACCGCAGCCCGCAGAATGAAGAATATATGCAAAGAATATATAGAGTATGTTTTTAACTCTTTCACCGAAGAATATATGCGAAGAATATCTATATCTATATATATATATATATATATATATATATATATATATATATATATATATATATATATATATATATATATATATATATATATATATAGATATAGAAAGCATTACACTTTTTTATTATTAAAAATGACAAAATTATCACAACAATTGTCATTATTTCATATATAAATTTTATTTACCTATTTATATTTTTTTATTTACTCATTTATATATATATATATATATATATATATATATATATATATATCTTTATTAATTTTATATTAAAAGTAATTTTATTAATTTTCGCATCTGCAAATATTTTTTTTTGGTAAATACCATTAATACATTTTATATTAAAAAAAAATTAATAACTTAAATATTTTTACCATGTTCTATTTATTTTTCGAGATGGACTGGTCAGGTTATTATGAGATACACAATTTTATTGAAACTCACGCCGTGTAATACCTTCACTCAACATTAAAAAGCGTTGAAACGACCATTTCCAACTAGGTTCGGCTGCATCAAAAAATATAAATAACTTGTATTTGCTCCGCCCTGGATTTGTACAGAGAGGTTTCGGGGTGAAAAGTTTTTCAACCATAAACAACTCTGGGAATAATGCTAACGTCTTTCTATATAAAAGGTAATAGGGATGGTGGACCCTTCAGGGAATCTGCAATTGAGATAAGGGTTGCCATTATAAAAAGTGAATATATTAATTAAATGTCTTTCCAGGTGAGATCCCTGGAGAGTGTACAAACACTCATACATGCCCTATTCCATTGAGTCGGATGAGCCTCAAATATATAGACTTTTACACCAACAGGTTGGTTTCAACCACTCTCTAGATATTAGGATCTGAGGTTTAAAATTAGAGTCTCAATCTTATCATTATCATAACAATAATTTAAGTTTAACTTTCTCCATTACTTCCAACACTCCCTCTTAATGGAGAAAGGGTACTGAACAATAACATACGCCTGTTGATCTAGTCTCAGCTAAGCTTACAATTAAAACATGAAAAACTTGGTAACAGAGGTTTTCATTTTGGTCTTTTTGCTTGAGAGTCCATGCTTGTTCATGTGTGGATGAAGCTTCATTTTCACTTTCCTCGCCATGAGGTAGTGATGTATCTTCACTTCATTTCTTCCTCAGTGATGGAAAGCTTGAATTTTTATTCTCGCCCTTCTCAAGATTATGATGCGCTAGATAGGAGAATTTTCCCTCTCACTATTTTTGGTGTTAGCCATCTGAACGTCAGCAATGATGTCTTCATCATTCATTGATGTAACGTCTGCACACATAGAAATATTAATGAGATCATCACAATTTAAATTCTCTCCAGCTTTGTCTTCTTCTACCATGTCTTTGCAATTAGCGACATGTGGCTCATCCAATTGATCTTCAACACTTTGTTCCTCTTTACGCCCTTCCTGAAGATCAGCTTGTGTGTCTTCAATCTCAGGATTTTGCACAACAGACTATGCCTCTTGATTCTCGTGGTCATCAACAAAACCACATTGTTTTTCTAAAATTTCTTCTGACTCGAACATACTACCCATGTTAATCCCAAATGCCCACATGAGAAAAAAATCATCATTAGAATTAAAAATATCTGAAAATATAGACATGTTTTTAAAGTCTAGCTTATCTCTCTTTATCTTGCTTCGAGATTTCTTTTCGACTCCACATGGTCCTCTAACGAGCTCCAACAACCCCGTTACCACGTAGGTGGGAAACTTCTCCCTTTGGTAGCTTTTCAACTGTAGAACTTTGTAGACTGTGGCTTCTGTGCCACTTAGGTTTCAGTGCCCTCGACCCTAGCGACGAGCAACAAAACGACCTTTCACAAACTAGAAACACTATTAATATCTAATTTTGATGTATGTAATTAGCAATTTCACATATTTCTGAAGATGGGTTCAAATCGGCAAGAACTTTCACATTTTCATTCTGGCATATAATAACTTAGAAGAAAATTTGCCTAATTGGTTTTGGGATCTCCACAACCTACAATTTCTAAGATTCTCACACAATAAAAAATTTCCAAATCTGCTAGATGACGCTCATAGCAATACCGGATCGTTTCTATCCAAACACTATGCAGCCTCCGACGATTTTGCAGCCTTCTGCATGCCTCCACAGAATTCCACACTACAAGCAAAACAGATCCACACTGCTGCCAATCTCCAATTTTAAATTCGACGCACCAATAACTTTCTAATTCACCTCTCAAGCGTGCAAAAAAATGCTTTCCAGACGCCAAGACGAGGAATCCGGCTCTTGCAGAATCCATGGATTGGGCGAGGGATGGTATATCACCAGATCCCAAATCGACAGATCTAGCCCTTCCAGAATCGATGGAATCGATGCAGAGCAAGAGAATCGCCTCAGGCAATCGTATTGCTCTTGTATTCAACGCTTGGGCATGAAATTACAGCTACCCCAAGTGACCATTACAACAACAACCATACCATGCCACCGATTCTATCTCTGCCAATCTTACAGCAACAACGACAACGATCCACGACCTGTCCACTCCAATCCACCAGGTCTCCATGGCAATTCGCCCTCTCATGTGCTCTCCACAGCAGTCCGCAGATCAATGACCTCCACCACGGCAGTCCAGGCGGTGCCACCACACTGCGCGCTCTCACCACGCCTCCGCAGATGTCCCTCCACTGGGGTCCTCCTCACCAAGCAGTTGATCCCCAACAAGTGTTATTACGATGTCACGCAGGTAGTCGGGCTACTCCAAGCGGCCTCACGCTGCGCCTCTCTCAGCCCACTACGCGCAGGTCTGATCCACGTTGTTGTCGATCTCCTCACAGCTTGCAGACAAAAAGCAGAGATCCGGCCTCCTCACTACAGAGATCCGGCTTCTACCACGGCAATCCTCCTCCACTGCGCTGAATGCATGGCCTCAAGCACGTGGCCTTTTCCAAGGCACTCAGCGCACCACACACAACGAAACACGTAGCAACAATTTTTTTCTTCTGACAAGGTTGGCGCCATTATCCACCAAGGATTCGCGAAGTTTGTCGCAACTATTCAGCACGGAGTCGCGACGTTCCACCTAAACTCACACCAAGTTTTTAAAATGAAACCCATGAGAAGTGTTACAGTGTGATCGTCGCGTTTTTCCACCCAAACTACGCGGTGATTTCGCTTCAGTCGCACCCTTCACTCAACGTACAGGATCGACAACGCTGCAGCTCTTATACCATGTTAAAAAGTGAATATATTAACTAAATGGCTCTCCAGGTGAGATACCTAGAGAATGTACAAACATTCATACACGCCCTATTCCATTGAGTCAGATGAGTTTCAAATATATAGGCTTTCACACTAATCAGATGGTTTCAACCACTCCCTAGATATTAGGATTTGAGGTCTAAGATTAGAGTCTCAATGCTATTATCATCATAACAATAATTTAAGTTTAACTTTCTCCATTACTTCTAACATGCCACTAAAATGTTATGCAAAAATAATTTTCAAGTAAATGCATAGATCAGTGTCAAACCTACCACGTACGGAATAAATTAAATACTTAGAATTCTTTTTATATGAAGAAGAAAGGAATATGTCAGAGCAATTTGAGCTCTTCGTACCTTTATATAACCAGATTTATGAGTATTAGATAACCAGATTTTGGCATTGGCTCTTCCATAGTCAACAAGCTGTAGCATCCACGAAATTCGCTGTTAGAGTCTGTAGTCTTCTTATTTTTTTTTCAAAGGAAAAAGACAATAACCATAATAAAATAAAATTTCTGAGCACCGCGTTAAGAAGAAATCCAGCAACACTTCCAATAGAAAATCACGGCATCTTCTACTCTATTTTTTTTTTCAAACTTGTACGCTGACATGATTAATAAACTATTTCGTGTCCAAATCTACAGGTGATTTCCTTGGACTTGGAAAGTGTGGGGCGAGTGGAAGAAAATTAAACTATTTGAGTTTGTTTTTGTCGTTTACAAAATCGAATTGATTTCGTCCGAATTTATAGGCGCTCTCTCTCATTTCTAACACCATCTCTGCTTCACTTTCATCCAGGAGATCATCCAATTTGCATTTGTGTTGCAGTAATCTAATTTTGTAGTGAAGGTATCTTTCTTATTTTGCACAGATCTTAAGATCGGTTGAGTTTTACTATGATCTAACTTTTTTAATGTTAGGTGGAATAATGTTTTCCATGAATTCATCCCCGTTTTGGATGAAATCTTCATTTATTTGGTCAATTTTGAAGTAAGATTGTCAATTTTTTTTTGTTTTGCATTTCAGGCATCAATTTGGTTTCTAACTACGCCATGATATTTTTGTATATTCCTCGATTTCATCCCTTCATGTCTCTACGATTCTTTTTCTCCCTTATCATAACTGCATACTGTGCCTCTATACTTCCCTGCTCGGTATGCTTGAATCCGCAATATGAGTATTGCATAAATAGTAGTCAATGTGGGAATACAGACGTCACGTATCCTTTCGGTGTAGGAAAGCGTGGATGTGGTCTCCCTGCTTTTCAGATCGACTGTGTGAACAACTCAACTCCAGTAATCGCCATTGATGGCCAGCGTTACACAATCTTAAGCTTTGATGATCCCATCCTTATTGTCAAAGGCGAGAGCTGCCAATTTGTAACTGATCCCATCAATATGGAGATACCCTCTTCACAATCTGCAGACGCCGCCATCAAAATTACGGGTAAAGAGAACCGGACTCTCTACGTGTACAAGTGTGGGGATGCATTCGAATCCACAGGAGGTTTGCTCTCGCAATGTGGCAGCAGCCATGTCTATTACGCTTTCTCCGATCCTGGCCATTCTATTCAGGCATGTTCTATGGAAAAATTACTTATTGAGGTGGGAAAGGCGGATTGGGTTATCAGTGATAGACAGAGATATGAAATGTTTATTTCATGCGAAGCAAGCGGAGGGATATGTGGTTACAACACTTCGGCTTCAACTGCGCCGTTCGTCTGCTACTGCAAGGATGGGCCTCAATCAGATAAATGCCGCAGCGACGGTATGCTCTATTCTCAACTCTTTTCAACAGTACATGCAATTACTAGTTCAGTTACTTTGAGTTTCCTAGTTTATTAGTTTACTAGTTTTTTCAACGGTACATGGAGTTACTAGTTTCAGTTACCTTGAATTTATGTTTATTGTGGATTTCTTTGGAAAACAAAGTCAAACCACTGATATAAAATTCTAAAATATTTCCAAAATCAATAATTAGGATGAAGATATTCATTACACACTTATAAATAGATGAAGATGTCTATACTGATGAATAGATAGATACAGGAATGTAACCAATTGGAAACATAAAGAACATTGCAAGCCCTTTTCATCATTCAAATAGGCTTTAGACTTTACAATTTTGCATGTCCTTTTCATCATTCACTTTCACTTTCACTTAACAATATTGCATGTTCGTTTCATCATTAATTAGAATTTACAACAAATCAATAACATTGCACGTGCTTCTCATCTTTCATTAGACTTTACAATAAATAAATAAAAATGTTTAATATTAATTGCTTTTAGAGGTATCGATTTACATAATTTTTCTAAAAATATTCCATACTTGAAAATATCTTTGTAAAAATAACTTGTCCAACTAGATTAACTAAGGAGAGATTATTTTTAACAGATCCTCCTCCTTTACTTACGATACTTCCCCATTACTTATGATAGTTGTTATGGCTTCTTTACAGGTCGTCGATCAGCCATTATAACAGGTAAATTGTTTTATTTCTTCTTATTTTAGTATTTCGTCGATCAGCCAAAATGAATTTATGTTTTGTTTTCATTTTCTGTTTCCTGGATAACATTTTGTACTTCGTTCCACCGCAGGTTGCTTCGTTGGAGGAGCTCTTCTGGCAGCAGCGATAGCAGCGGTTCTCTTCACGTACTATGCCCGCAAGAGGAGAAAATCTCATCCCTATGCTATTTCAAAGGTAGAGAAATTCCTAGAGGAGTATGCTTATGAAATGCCAACCAGATATTCCTTCGATGAACTCAAAAGGATGACCAACAACTTTGTAGAAAAGTTGGGAGAAGGGGGTTTCGGTTTGGTGTATAAAGGAAAGCTCCTGAACGGCACTCTAGTGGCTGTTAAGCTTCTTGATCGGAATAGGCACAGCGAGACCCAATTCATGAATGAAGTGGCCACCATTGGACGCATCCATCATGTCAATTTGGTCCGGCTGTTGGGGTTTTGCTATGAAAACCTTACCAGCGCCCTGGTATATGAGTACATGGTTAATGGGTCTCTGGAGAAGTTTATATTTGAGGAAAAAAAACAGGAGCAAGTCTTAGGGTTCAAACAATTGTATTTGATTGCTCTGGGTGCGGCTCGTGGAATTGCATATTTACATGAAGATTGTGACCAGCGCATCGTACATTTCGATATCAAACCTCACAACATCTTGCTGGACGCTGAGTTCAGACCAAAGGTTTCTGATTTTGGTTTGGCAAAACTTTGTGGCAAGGGAGATGACCATATATCTATGACTGTTGCTAGAGGGACACCGGGTTATGCTGCGCCAGAGGTGTTTAACAGAGATTTGGGTCTTCTTACGGATAAATCAGATGTCTATAGTTTCGGAATGCTTTTGCTAGAGATAGTTGGGGGAAGAAAAAACTTTGATGAGAACGTCAGCCATTCCAGTCAGTTTTACTTTCCTCAGTGGGCCTTCAAGATGCTTGATAGTGGGGAGTTGGGGACAACATTGACAGAAGGAAAAAGGGACGCAGAGGATGTGGAGAAGGCTAGAAGTCTCATCAAAGTTGGCCTATGGTGTATCCAATACAACTACATAGATCGTCCTTGTATGAGCAAGGTTGTTCAAATGATTGAAGGTAATGGAGACGATGTGGCCAATCCTCCCTCTGCCTTCAAGTGCTCCGCGCCTGCACCTGAAATTCCTTCTTTGTCTTTATTATCTTCCATTGACGAATCTTGTTCGATTAGATTGTAGATTTCCGTGTAAGAGTTAGGATCTTCAAACTGTCATTTGCCGCCCTTGCCATTTCTTTGCTCTCACATAAGGATATTGTTGTTGGGCTTTCAGAGCTTTCAAGTGTATGGATTTATTAGCTCTCATATAAGAATATTATTGTTAAGTGTTTTAGAATGTAGAAGTATATGACTTCCATATTTATAATGGGTTAAAAAACTTTTATTTCTTAATTACTATGAAACATATATCTTATTTGGTTCTTTAATCTTCTTTATACAAGAAGAACTGCAATCGGGAAAACGTGTGTATTCACACCTTTGTTTTGATTTGTTGAAAAGAAAGTTAGTACAAGTCCTAGTCTGAACCAAAAAAAAATTCTTTCTTCATGTGAATGTTGTGTGGATGTCATAATGATTCAACTATGAAAAATGAATGTATATAGCCCAGTTTATTCTCCATCTCAAATTCGAATAAAACAATAACGGGATATTCAACATCCAGGAAGGAATATATTTCAAACTTCAAACATGAGAACGGTGTCGATCTCTTTCTCGGAAGAGTACACTCAAATATAACGACTCTTTCTTGGAAGAGTACACTCTCACAAATTTCGGACATACCACTTTTTTGTATTTTTTTTTTTATAATTTTATATAGGAAATAACCATGGTGACTGTGCCTTCTCATAGCTCATATTTTTAATGAATTGTATGAGTGAATAGTCAATGGATATTCATTCACATAGTGGTCAAAATGACTTTATATCCCAACACTTACACGAAAGAACGTTTATATGGGCCATGGTTACGTTTTAATTTTTGGTGTACATGTATCTAATTAGTTTTAATTTGTTTCAGTTCAACTCTAGTTATTGCATGTGATGTGCATTTGGCTTTAGTTAGTTAACTCGAGTGCCTACATGTGGTGTGCATTTGACTTTAGTTAATTAACTCGAGGGCTTGCATGTGGTGTATGTGCACATTAACAGAACATAAAGCACAATTAGCTTCAGTTAGCTTTAATTATCCATAGTAATTGCATGTACAACTAAGCTTAACTTAGTTGTTTTATGTATTGATTTTCAAACAAATATTGAGTAATCAAATTCATTCTCGATTCCAATTTTCTTTTTCAATTTCTTGCAAGTTTGTGCAATTATTCTTCAGCTAGATCTGTATTTGTGCTCTAATAATTTTACATGGCATTGGAGTTACACGAGTTTGGAGAAGGTGTGTGAACAGTATTTTGCAGGTTTGAAGATCAAAGAATTTGAAATTTTTCGAAGATTTGATTTGCAGGTTAAAAATATTGAAGAACTGCCACAGTTGTTGCTACAACTACGCGTGAAAGAATGGAGTTCTTTTCTTCAGATATTCTTACTCTGTATAACTACTTCCAATGGAATCCAGAGATTTTGCTTCACCTCAGAGGCAAAGGATTGTATCAAATAGTTATGAATATGGAAGTCGAACCAGATTTCGCCATTGAAAAATCCAAATACTTCAAAGGGATGGACGAGGATTTTGGTCTTCTATTGTTGTCCATATCTTCGACATTGTGTTTCCATCTGGACACATGCCACACTCCGAATGAGGTCTGGACAATCTTAGAGAATTTATTTGGAGAGTAAGATGAGATGTGGGCTCATATTCTCAAAAATGAGCTAAATTCCTTAAATCCAAACAACTTTGAGAACATTCAAGATTTCTTTACGAAATTCAAATATTTGCTTCTACAATTACATGATTGCGGAATCGATAAATCCAAACAGGAAGGTCAATTGATCATTTCTATTTTTTTCTAGTTTAGGCCCTGAATATGTTGTTTTTGTTTCTACATTTCATACAGTTAGACTTACAGCTGGAGATAAATGGAAAATATCTAAACTTGATGCATTTATTGAGTCTCTCATTCATGAGCAAGATAAGCTCATCAAAATGGGTTCATTAAAGCCTCCAAATGCACATGCATGAGAAAGGAAATTCCAACTCGAAACTAAATCGAAAATCAAAAGGAAAAGGAAAGGCAAGAGATCGAGATCCAAGAAAGGGAGGAAATCCAAAACCTCCAGATGATTCTTCCAGCTCCAAGGGTAAGAAGGGAAAGAAAGAAAACTCCAAATATCTTTATTGTAATAGAGGTTATCATCTTGAATCCTATTGCATGAAGAAGACTATTGATATGATGGCAAAGACTCTTCAGCAAAATAATATTAGTCATCACATTCCAAAGAGTGCCAAGAATAAGACAGAGGAAAAGCGACCAGAAATAAGGAGTAATGGTCATTCTTTGATTTCCCTTCATTCTACACCACAAGAATGGATCATCAATTCAAGAGCTTCACATCATATGGCTTCTTCAAAGGAATACTTTTCTTCTCTACATGCATGTAGGAATTTACAGGGTAAGTTCCTCAGACAGAACAACAAAGGACACCGCTCACAACCAGATCGCAGATCAATACACCAGTATTTTTGACGTGGTTAAAACCCTCAAAGAGGGAAACAGTCCACGGCCTGAGCCAACGCGGCCACTTCAAGCAATTTATTAATAAAAGAATGAAAATTTACATATGCTTCTCTCATGCACGGATTACCCTACAAATGACCCTCCATGCGCTTTAAATAGAAATCATGGACCAATCGGGTGTCAAGCCACGGATCAAGTGTCGGTAATACCGAGGAGAGAATGAACCGTCGGATCACTACATATCATGACCGTCGGATTGTAAGTTACAAAATGTACAACGGTAAAGAAACACACTTTTCCTAACTCTATACCTAACTCTATACTAGACCAAGTTGTACTTAACTATTTCCTATGTGTCGGAATATCCTAACATCCCCCCTTAAGAACAACTTGGGATAGGATTGAAGGATTTACAAATATGACACAATAGGAGAAGGAAGGAGGCACTAGAGCCTATCCCCCCTTAGCGACAACTTCCTGAACTCCAACCATAAATCGAAGTTTAGTGAACTTCACCTCTGTGAGAGCCTTTGTGAAGATGTCTGCAACTTGATCATCTGTTGAACAATATTGCACTTCAAGAACATGGTCGTGAATGAGCTTTCTGATGAAGTGCATGTGTAGTTCAATGTGTTTGCTGCGCTGATGTTGGACTGGATTTTTGCATAGTTGAATGGCACTTTGATTATCACACCAAAGTGTAGTCGGATGCTGCTGCGGAAAGCCAAACTCTGACAGGATCTGACGAAGCCACAAGGCTTCCTTACTAGCTTCTACGGCACCACGATACTCTACTTCTGCTGATGAAAGAGAAATGGCAGCGTGTTTCTTACAAGCCCATGTAATAGGTCCTGAACCAAGAGTGAACACATAACCGGCAGTAGACTTCCGATCATCAGGGTCACGAGCCCAATCAGAATCAGTGAAACCAACCAATAGAGGAGCTGCTTCAGCACTGTAATGAATCCCAAACTGAACTGTACCTCGAACATAACGAAGTATTCTTTTAGCTGCTTTCTAATGACTTTCACGTGGGTTTTGCATAAACCGAGCAACAAGGCCAAAAGCAAAGGAAAGGTCAGGACGAGTATGGGTTAGATACAAAAGTTTTCCTGCAAGTTGACGGTATAAGGTAGCATCAACTTCAGGAGAAGTACAAGTGACTGAAAGTTTGACTCCAGACTGAAAGGGAGAAGGGGCTGGCTTACAGTCTTCCATGTGAAAGTGGCGTAGAATATCACAGCATACTTGGACTGAGAAAGGGAAATACCTTCCTTGGATTGCAAGACTTGAAGACCGAGAAAATAATGTAAGTGTCCTAAGTCTGTCATTTCAAACTTCTTTTTAAGGCTAGAATTCACATGGTTTATAAGGTTGGGATCACTACCGGTAAGGATAAGATCATCAACATAAAGAACAAGAATGATAAGAGACTTGCCCACTTGCTTGGTGTAAACAGTATTGTAAGAATGACACCTAGAATTCCAGATTCTAAAAGAAAGCTATCCATTTTGGCATACCAAGCTCGAGGAGCTTGCTTGAGACCATAAAGGGATTTCTTAAGCCGACATACAAGGCTGGAGTCTGTTTTTATGAAGCCAATGGGTTGTTCCATGTAGATTTCTTCATGCAAGTCCCCATGCAAGAAGGCAGATTTAACATCCATCTGATGGACTTCCCATTTGAACGAGGCAGCAAGGGAAAGAACAAGACGGATAGAGTTCATTTTGGCAACAGGGGAGAAGGTTTCAGTGTAGTCAATGCCTTCAACCTGTGAAAAACCTTTAGCAACAAGACGAGCTTTATGTTTATCAACTTTCCCATCTGGTCCATACTTGGTTCTGTAAACCCATTTGCATCTAACAAGTTTTCGTCCCTTTGGTAGAGGAACAAGATCCCATGTATCATTTGCCAACAATGAATGATATTTTTCATTCATAGCTGCTTCCCAATCTGGATGGCCTGAAGCTTCTGCAAAGGTGTCAGGATCATAATTTACTGGAGCTTGAGCCAGTAAAGAAGAGGCTCTCTCGAACTGAGAACGTGTACGTCGCTGATCTGTAGGATCACCGGCAAGATCACCTGCTGCATCCCGAGTAGCACGGACCCATTTTGGAAGCTGAGGAGTTGAAGGAGGATCCTGAGAAGGTGGGGGAGGATTGTTATCCTCACTTTCATCATCTGAAGAAGAAATGTTTTCAAAAGTAGAAGAGATAGGGAGAGGTGGCACATCCGCCAGACTAGGCTCGCAGGCCGATATATTTTCATCAAATTTTACATCTCTTCTAATGATAACATTTTTGGACTTAAATGGAATAAGTCTATAGCCTTTGACATCTTCAGAATATCCAACAAAAGTACATTTTTCACTCTTAGGTTCTAAAGCTTTATGCTTTTCATCTGGAATATGGGCCCACGCTTCACTTCCAAAAACACGAAAGTGACTAACATCTGGTTTGATTGAGCTCCATGCTTCTTCTGGAGTGATATTCTTTAAAGCCTTAGTAGGAGTGCGATTTATTATGTAATTTGCACAGTTAATTGCTTCTGCCCAAAAACTAAGACCAAGTCCTTTAGATTGTAGCATACAATTAGCCATTTCCTTTAAGGTGCGATTCTTCCTTTCAGCTACACCATTTTGTTGTGGAGTATATGGAACAGTATGTTGCATTTGAATTCCATTCTCAGTGCAAAAGTTGATGAATGTGTTTTTAACATATTCTCCGCCATTATCAGATCTTAGCTTAAGAATTTGATGTCCAGATTGTTTTTCAACAAAGGCTTTGAAGGCCAAAAATGTGTTAAATACTTCACTCTTGAGTTTTAAGAAGTATACCCAAGTGCGTCTGGAGAAATCATCAATGAAAGTTAAGAAATACTTGCAGCCAGAGAATGAAACAACAGGAAGTGGACCACATAAATCACTATGCACAAGCTGTAAAGGGGCTGAGGCGTGCCAAGAGGCACGTTTTTCAAAACTGTCCCGATGATGTTTTCCGAGTACACATCCGGAACAAACACCATCTCTGCAAGATACCATAGGAAGACCTGTCACCATATTTTCTTTACATAGATGCTGAAGGGAGCGATAGTTTAAGTGACCAAATCGCTCATGCCAAAGTTTGCTCACTTCATCGTTATGAGCAACAAATACTGAGGGAAGATTTGATGACCCAAAGTTGTGAAACTTATACAACCTTGTAGAATCATCAGCAATGCCAGTAGCCAAAATCTTTTTAGGATCTCTTAGGTCCTTGATTACAACATCATGAGGTGAAAATTCAATGATTTTACCTTCACCTGAATGAGTTATCTGATATACAGATAGAAGGTTGCAGGATAAGGTTGGAACACATAATACATCATTAAACTGACCATTGTCTAGATGAACAGTTCCAGTCCCTACAACACTAAGAGATCTATCATCACCAACATATATATTTTTGGTGTTACAATCATTTAAAGAAGAAAACATGGCTTTGTTTTTGGCCATGTGATAAGAAGCTCCAGAATCAATGAGCCACTCATGAGAATGAGAAGAAGAAGATACATTTAATGCATAACCAGACTGAGATGATTGACAACCACATGCAGAAAGTGCCATTCCTGAAGATGAAGTTGAAGTTGAAGAATGCTCCACATGGATGTTATGTTTCTTCATCGCTGCTTCCAAGGCTTCCATCTTCTTAAAGCATTTGGATTCTAAGTGGCCATCTCGATTACAAAAGTTGCAATGTCTATCAGTCTTCTTCCATTTGTTTTTATTTGTCTTATCATTTTGTTGAAATGATTTTTCATTTTGAGGCTGAGATTGCTTAGGACCCTTGTTTGGTTTAGGACCATTCTTTTTAGGATATGACTTCTTAGGATTCTTTGAATTTGGTTGCTGCTGGGCGGCTAACGCTTTCTTGGAAGAGTTTCCAAGATTAAGAAGACCAAGGTGTAAGAGTTTTTCTTGTTCTCTTATTAAAGAATCACAAAAAGAGTCAAAGGAAGGGGACTTGTAGTCTGTTCCTTGAGAAATGAAGGCTTCTCTTGTAGAATGGAAGGTGGAAACAAACACAGAGTAGGCTGGTCCCAACTTTGTAAGAATGGAATAAATAAGGTTACTATCTTCTTTCTTAACTTTAACACCTTCCAAGAGATATCTAAGGGTCTTGAACTTGGACAAGAAATCTTCAATGCAAGAAAAATTATTAGGGTCCAATGTAAGCAACTCATTTTCAAGTTGATGGGCTCTAAGTTCATTTTTAATCCCAAAAACTTTATTGATTTGTTTCATTGCTTCATCAGGAGTATCAAGTTCTGCAATATGGAATCTAAGATCTGGAGAAATAGACATCCCTATCAATCCACGTGCTTGATCTTGCCTATTTTCCCATTTAGTAGCTTTATCTTCATCCTTCAGTTTCTTTTCTTGGCCTGAGGCTATTCTGTAGAGACCTTTACTTCTAAGTAAATCCTCAATGTAGGACAACCATTGGAAGTAGTTGGTGCTGTCAAGGGTAACTTGGTATTGACTTTCCATTTCAATGGAAACTGAAGCTAAAGATGCTAAAAATAAGTGTTCCAATGGATAGATCTCGAAAAATTAGGTTGGTTTAAAAAAAACGGCTCTGAAAACGGCTTCCGGATGAAGAAGTTATGGCTTTTTGAAAAAAAGTTGATGAAGTTGCCGACGAAGTGCGGGAATGTGCGGAAATGAAAAAGTCCGCCCCCACAAAATGGAGACTTGAACCCAAGACCTCTACTCTCTTAAAATAGCTTTGAACCAATTGAGCTATACAAAAAATTTGAGAGAGAGAGAGAGAGAGAGAGAGAGAGAGAGTGGGGGGGGGGGGTGCTTTGGGTTGCGTGCTTGCTTTGAGAAAGCTCTTTTTCCCTACAAAACAAAAAACACAAAACCCAACACGGACATGCAAAGAAAACGAACCTTACAGCTCGAAGTTAGCTTTAACTGAAAAACTAAATATTTTCAAAAATGAACCTTGCGGATCAAAGTTAGCTTTAGCCGGAAACTAAATATTTTTCTCAATGTTTCTGATTTTCCGAGATCACACTAAGGCGTAGGGAAAAGAGCATACGCATGAGAAAAATCCTTCCTTTCTGTTTCTGATTTGCCCAGATCGCACAGAGTCGCAGGGCAAAGAGCATACGCAGAAATGAAAGGTATAGATCCGGTAATAAAAAAAGGCTAAATAAACCGAAACCGAAATAAACAGAGAGAAAATAACTATAAACTGCAAATAAACACTGTATACCTCCAGATCTTAAAAATGACGCAGCTAGGGCTACCGGAAACCTTTTCGCGTGAAACGAAAGGGGTTCCTCACTGGAACAGATGCTCCCAACACAACAGAGCAGTCCTCTCAGCCCGAAAGCAGTCAAAAATAGTAGATCTAGGAAACGACAGTCGGATGCAGTTCTACTGGCTTCAGATTTGGATCACCAACGGACGCGGCCCTCAAATAGCTCTGATACCATGTAGGAATTTACAGGGTAAGTTCCTCAGATAGAACACCAAAGGACACTACTCACAACCAGATCGCAGATCAATACACCAGTATTTTTGACGTGGTTAAAACCCTCAAAGAGGGAAACAGTCCACGGCCTGAGCCAACGCGGCCACTTTAGGCAATTTATTAATAAAAGAATGAAAATTTACATATGCTTCTCTCATGCACGGATTACCCTACAAATGACCCTTCATGCGCTTTAAATAGAAATCATGGACCAATCGAGTGTCAAGCCACGGATCAAGTGTCGGTAATACCGAGGAGAGAATGAACCGTCGGATCACTACATATCGTGACCGTCGGATTGTAAGTTACAAAATGTACAACGGTAAAGAAACACACTTTTCCTAACTCTATACCTAACTCTATACTAGACCAAGTTGTACTTAACTATTTCCTATGTGTCGGAATATCCTAACACATACTCGGGACTTCTTATTCTCTTGGGGGGCAATTCTGCAATTGAAGCAACTGGACAAGGAAGAGTGCAACTTGAAGATGGAAGTTTTGAGAATGTCTTACATATTCCAAGGCTTTCTAGGAATCTTCTTTCAGTGTATCAGATGACACACACAGGCACCAGAAGGAAAGTGGAATTTACCGGTGATTCCATGAGCATTTATGATATGCAAACCAACTTGAAGATTACATCTAGCAAGGTAAATGATCAATCTCGTCTGTAGACAATTTTTTATTTTGTTCCTCAATCAAATTTTATTTTGCTACTTATGCATGCAAATGAAGAAAGTAGGATTTGGCATGAGAGATTTGGGCATTTGAATTTCAGATATATCCAACAACTTAGAAAGCAAGGGATGGTTAAAGGATTGTCGGCCATTGAATTTTCAAATGGTGTTTGTGACGCAAGCCTAAAGCTTGCAATACCCGGGAACTTGTTGAGATTGCAACAAGATGATGGACCTTAGTGAAAAGAGTCGCCTTCACTAAGTGGGCCCGCAGGCTATTTTTGGCGCAAGTCTATTTTTAGACTATGTCTATTTTTAGACATATGGATCATGTCTATGGATTGCAGGTTGCTGTTTATGGATGATTGATCAAGTTGGGAAAAAAATAGATGGACTTCTATTTTTGATGAAAGTGTGAGTGATCACAGTGTGAGTGATCAAAGTCAAAAATAGAAAAGTCAAATATTATTATCTCACAATAATATTTGGACTATAAAATTAATCTTATTCTCTTGGAGCACTTTAGTTTGAGCTACAGAGGTGGCACATGCAGCTGTCAGAAGGAAATATGCTTTTCTTATGAGTCAGTTGAGTTGTTGCATGCATGACTTCAGTTAGAACTCAATCAGTTGAGTTTGGTGGAGTTGATTGTGGAGTTGATGGAGTTGTGTTCAGTTTAGCTTTGTTAAACTAGTTGTATTTAGTCTAACTGGCAAATAGACTAGAGATGAGTTGGGTGAATTAGTTATTAATTAATTCACAAGTTATTAACTCATAATACAACTAATGAATACATCAGTTAACTCAGTTGCATGTCAGTGCATGTTCAGTTCAACAGGGACAGGTGGTAGAGAATCAGATTGCTATCAGTTGTGACTATAGTTGTGCACCAGATCTTGCACAATTAAGGGATTGAGTATGCCAATGAGTTTGCCCACGTATTTGCCCACATTATAGCTTGTGCTCACGTCCAACAAAGAGTGAGTGACTATTTTGCAGGTGAAAAATGAGTTTGGGGAGCCATTCTCATCAGTTCTTGAGCAGGTATTGAGCAGTGGAGGCAGGCAAGCAGTGGAAGAGATT
Organism: Pinus tabuliformis; assembly: GCA_031772625.1. Classification (NCBI taxonomy): domain Eukaryota; kingdom Viridiplantae; phylum Streptophyta; class Pinopsida; order Pinales; family Pinaceae; genus Pinus; species Pinus tabuliformis. Next base: position 1,263,226,373 of record CM062809.1, read on the forward strand.
TGGAGATCAGATCTGAGCTGTATTGTGTGTAACAGAGGTGGAGATACTTGTGAGAAGTATTATGCTGTGTAATGTTACATGACTCAATCATTAATACATAGATAGTTGGGGTTTTTAGCGAGATGCTTTCCCTGGGATACATACTGTGTTAATGTGTGAATGCTCTTGATGTTTTATTGTTATTGATGCTGCTATATTGTTGATCAACGTAGAGGAGCTTATGTATTGTGTATGGTTTCCGCAATAGTACATGATCAGGATAATCTCCATTGAATATGTGTTAAATTATTCAAAATTTCTACATGGTATCAGAGCTAGATGATTTGTAGAAAAAGTTTCTACATGGTATCGGAGCTGTTGATCATCAGATCTACTATTCAGGAAGTGTTTACATTCTATTTCTTCAGGCAGAGTCTGTAATTGGGCCAGGTAGCCTCTGGATTCATCCTTCCTTTGGAAGGTGAGATATCCGGTGAATGCCCATACAGTCAATCTCTGTACGAGAAATATTGTGTTCTCACGAATCTTAGATCCGAGGCGGTTGAGTTGGTTGCTGGTGGAATTCGAATTTGCAGCAGTGTTGTTGAAAATGTCTTTCAACAGATTGAAAATGTTATTCCAAAGCAAGAGCGACCTGGCGCTCAAGGATAAACTGAGAAACAATAAAGGTGAGAATGGATCTTCATCAAAGGTATCTGATGAAGAGAATTGTGCTTTGGCTGCCAAAGCAAAGAAAGGGAAGAGCAAGAAAGCTTCTCAGTCTGGTGCGAAAGGCAAGAAGCAGGATATGTCCAAGGTGAAGTGTTTTCACTGTCACCAGCACGGACACTATGCCACAAATTGTCCGCAGAAGAAGAAGAACAAGCAAGCTGCTGGATCTGCAGGGGGAGAGGCCTTAGCTTCTCAGTTTGAGCTTGATTTTTCATTGATCGCATGCTTGGTTTCAAGTGTGATGGGATCAGTGTGGTTCTTGGACAGTGGTGCGTCTTTTCACATGACGGGAGATAGAGATTTGTTCTCTGATCTGGAGGACAAGGATCTTGGAGTGCACATCGAGATGGGCGATGATGGTAGATACAGTGCGACCGGTATCGGTACCATTTCCTTTGAGAGGGAGTCTGGTAAACCCTTTGTATTGAAGGAAGTCATGCATGTTCCAGGATTGAAGAAGAATCTCATCTCAGTGGCGATGTTAGAAGACAAGGGGTATGATGTTGTTTTCAGCGAGGGAAAGGCCTTCCTGCGCAGCAAGACAACTGGTGAGACCCGGAAGATAGGGGTTCGAGTGAGGAACCTTTATCAGTTGCATGTAGATGGATGCGCAGCAATGGCAGGCAAGGCAGAAGGATTGGTGAGCCGAGATGATGGCGAGTTGTGGCACAGGAGATTGGGTCACCTTCACCATGGAGCCTTGAAGATACTGCAGCAGATCACTACAGGGCTTCCTAAAGGCACACTTGCACAGTCAGATCAGTGCAAGGGGTGTACTTTGGGGAAGTTTGTGAAAGCCACCTTTCACGAGAAGGATAGTCGCGCCACGACGATCCTTGAGAGAATTCACACAGACGTGTGTGGACCTTTCTCAGTTGCTTCGACAGCAAAACACAGGTATTATGTGATTTTTGTTGATGATTTCTCTCGTAAGTGCTGGATCTTCTTCATGCAGAAGAAGAGCGAGACATATTCAAAGTTCTGTGAATTCAAAGCACTGGTCGAGAAGGAGTCGGGGAAGAAGGTGAAGGCTCTTAGGAGCGATAATGGTGGTGAATACATCTCGGATGAGTTCAAGGATTTCTGCAAGACAGAAGGGATTCGTAGAGAGCTCATAGCTCCCCATAACCCACAACAGAACGGGGTAGCTGAGCGAAAGAACAGAACGATTGTGGGTGCTGCACGGGCAATGTTGCATGATCAGGGCCTACCCCTTCACTTGTGGGCGGAAGCATGCAATACAGCAGTTTATGTGCAGAACCGTTGTCCTCATAGGATACTTGGCATGAGTACATCCGAGGAGGCTTATTCTGGTAAGAAGCCTGATCTTTCTCATTTGAGGATTTTTGGTGCTAACGTTTACATGCATGTGACGAAGGATGCCAGGAAGAAGTTGGAGCCGACCGCAGAGGTTGGGATATTTGTGGGGTACACTGATACGCCCCACAACTATCGTGTGTATTTTCCAGACAGTGGTAAAACTGTTGTGCGACGGGATATAAAATTTCAGGAGGAGAAAGCCATGAAGTGTTCGCTTGAGAGGGAGCTACACTTGCATGCAGATGAGGAGCTATTAGTTCCTAAGGATGAGCTTCAGGACGTGGATCAGCCACAGGACGAGGTTCATGGAGTGGAAGAGACCACTCATGCAGCGCCAACCATCAGAGGGCGAAAGCGCTTGACAGAAGCTGAGCGACTGGCTCAAGATGCAGAGAAAGTTGTAGGACCACCTACAGCCCAACGCAGGCAGAGACAGTCACCTGATCGGTACACTGGATACATGGCTCTTATGAGCAAGTGTGTTGTGACTGAGCCATCCTCTTTCGAGGAAGCTGTGGAGGATCCCGCATGGGTAGACGCCATGGTGGAAGAGTATGATTCTATTGTCAGAAACAGTGCATGGGAGATTGTTCCTAGACCGGAAGGGAAATCAGTGGTGGGTTCGAGATGGATCTACAAAGTTAAGCAGGCAGCTGACGGGAGTGTGGAGAAGTACAAGGCAAGATTTGTTGCCCGAGGCTTTTCACAGATTGAGGGGATCGATTATGAGGAGACCTTTGCACTTGTCGCAAGGTATTCTTCCATACGGACGATTCTTGCTCTCTCAGCGCAGATGGGATGGCACATTCATCAGATGGATGTGAAGACTGCGTTCCTCAACGGAGTCATTGAGGAGGAGGTGTACATTGAGCAACCCGAAGGCTTTGAAGTCTTCAGCAGCGAGTCGCATGTGTGCAGGCTCAAGAGAGCGCTGTATGGGTTGAAGCAAGCACCACGTGCTTGGTACACACGGATAGACAGCTATTTCACAGGACTTGGATTCTCCAAGAGCGAGGCGGATCCGAACCTATACCAGATTGTGGTGGAGGGTAAGTTGCTTATCATTGTACTGTATGTTGATGATTTGATTCTAACGGGTGATGAGCTGTTGATACTGTCATGCAAGAAGGATCTTGCTACAGAGTTTGAGATGAAGGATTTGGGCCTCCTTCACTATTTCCTGGGATTGGAAATATGGCAGCGCAGTGGTGGACTGTTTGTTTCTCAGGGCAAGTATGCTCAGGAGATACTGGAGAAGTTCAACATGCATGGCTGCAAGCCTGTTGATACTCCTCTTCCTGGAGGTTGGAGGAAGGAGGATGCCACTTCGGGAGAAGAAGTGGATGCCACTGTTTATCGACAGTTGGTGGGGTCGCTGATGTATTTGGTCAATACACGACCTGATATATGCTATGCAGTTAACCAGCTTTCACAAGCTATGGTTAAGCCTACCAAGCTCTTCTGGAAGGCGGGCAAGCATGTATTGCGCTACTTGAGAGGCACATCGGGATATGGTTTGTGGTACAGACAGGAGGATGAGGTGAAGCTATGTGGCTTCACGGATGCAGATTGGGCAGGGAGCCCAACAGACAGAAAGAGCACATCAGGAGGGGTCTTCAGTATTGGATCGACTGCAGTTTCTTGATACAGCAGGAAACAGAGATCCGTGGCACTCAGTTCAGTGGAGGCCGAGTATATGGCAGCAAGTTTGGCTGCATGCGAGGCTATATGGATGAGGAAGATCCTGGTTGGTTTTTCGATTCTCATTTGGATCCTACTGTGATTTACTGTGATAACCAGAGTTGCATTAAACTCTCGGCTAATCCTGTATTTCATGATAGATCTAAACATATTGACATCAGGTACCATCATATCAGAGATTGTGTGCAGCGAAGGATCATGTTACTTTCGTACATTCCAACGGAGGATCAGGATGCTGATATTCTGACGAAGGCTCTCACCAGGAGCAAATTCGAGTACCACCGAGGCAGGATAGGGGTTGCTGATAATCCATATCTTGTCGAGAGGGAGTGTTGAGATTGCAACAAGATGATGGAGCTTAGTGAAAAGAGTCGCCTTCACTAAGTGGGCCCGCAGGCTATTTTTGGCGCAAGTCTATTTTTAGACTATGTCTATTTTTAGACATATGGATCATGTCTATGGATTGCAGGTTGCTGTTTATGGATGATTGATCAAGTTGGGAAAAAAATAGATGGACTTCTATTTTTGATGAAAGTGTGAGTGATCACAGTGTGAGTGATCAAAGTCAAAAATAGAAAAGTCAAATATTATTATCTCACAATAATATTTGGACTATAAACTTAATCTTATTCTCTTGGAGCACTTCAGTTTGAGCTACAGAGGTGGCACATGCAGCTGTCAGAAGGAAATACGCTTTTCTTATGAGTCAGTTGAGTTGTTGCATGCATGACTTCAGTTAGAACTCAATCAGTTGAGTTTGGTGGAGTTGATTGTGGAGTTGATGGAGTTGTGTTCAGTTTAGCTTTGTTAAACTAGTTGTATTTAGTCTAACTGGCAAATAGACTAGAGATGAGTTGGGTGAATTAGTTATTAATTAATTCACAAGTTATTAACTCATAATACAACTAATGAATACATCAGTTAACTCAGTTGCATGTCAGTGCATGTTCAGTTCAACAGGGACAGGTGGTAGAGAATCAGATTGCTATCAGTTGTGACTATAGTTGTGCACTAGATCTTGCACAATTAAGGGATTGAGTATGCCAATGAGTTTTCCCACGTATTTTCCCACATTATAGCTTGTGCTCACGTCCAACAAAGAGTGAGTGACTATTTTGCAGGTGAAAAACGAGTTTGGGGAGCCATTCTCATCAGTTCTTGAGCAGGTATTGAGTAGTGGAGGCAGGCAAGCAGTGGAAGAGATTTGGAGATCAGATCTGAGCTGTATTGTGTGTAACAGAGGTGGAGATACTTGTGAGAAGTATTATGCTGTGTAATGTTACATGACTCAATCATTAATATACAGATAGTTGGGGTTTTTAGCGAGATGCTTTCCCCGGGATACATACTATGTTAATGTGTGAATGCTCTTGATGTTTTATTGTTATTGATGCTGCTATATTGTTGATCAACGTAGAGGAGTTTATGTATTGTGTATGGTTTCCGCAATAGTACATGATCAGGATAATCTCCATTGAATATGTGTTAAATTATTCAAAACTTCTACAGAACTTCAACTCTGTTCTTGTCCAAATGTATCATCATTATATACCCAAGTCAAAACCTCAATAGTTGGCAAATTCATACAATACCATTTAATTGCGGAATCCTTTCAACATAAATCCCATACTACTCACCCATCACTTCCTCATTTGTTTCAATTCAACAACATGAGTATATAGGATCCAATAATAGTGTGAGTTCAATATTTGAATAAAAACCAATTTGCATTATAACAAAGTTCCACTTTTGAACCCAATATAAACCTTAGTCACAACTTATTATACTAACGCTGTTCAAACTAATTACATTCGGTTTAAACATACCTGTGTTATTAAGCACTGTCCATCCTCCAGCTCAAACTCTGCTTTTAACACTGTCATCAAATCTCAATGCTGGTCCATACAATCACTTCATTCAGGATTCGATCCATAACTTTACTGCGCCCTTCAATCTTTAACAATCTGGCAGATGTATCAGTTTATAAAACTTATAACTTCTGAATGTGTTCAAAGCTTAACACATTACACTCGAGCTGTATGAATATCGATTCAATTCAACATTTCAACATTTCAACGCAGAGTCTATTTCTTCAACACTTAATAGACTTACCATTAAACGCTGTGCCTACTCTGCGTTAACCATTTATAACAACCCAAATCAAAGTACCAAATATATGCGCTTTTTCCCTTACGGCGTATGCAACGGTCTCACATCAACACAGGTATTTTAATATTTACAGTCAATTTTGTCAAACAATTCCAGATCTCAATTTATTAACTGAATTCAATGCAAATTCATACCTTCTTCAACCATTCTGTGCCTTTCCCATTCTGGTTTTCCTAGCTGGTTAACGCCTTAGCAGTAGATATGACAGTTTGTATATACTACCAGTTTTTTATTAATTCAATTTCATACCTTTCAGTGGTTGGCTTTCCACTTGGTTTTTCAACAATTCCACGCTCTGCTTCTGAATTTGGTTCTTACACTATCATCATCGATCATTGAACAGCGTCATTTATTTTATGCCATCACTTCTGGCAATGGTCCATTCACCGCTTGCACTTTAAATCTCACCTTCTGCACTTGATTCAACTCGACCTCTACTCCGCCTTTTAATGACATGTCTTTTCCATTTAATTCTGTACAAACCACCATGCTGCCATCTATATTCTATGATATCGATTCTAACAATGTCACAATGTCATTCTAACAAATGTGTAAATTAATGCTTCAGCAAACCAAATTTCTCACGAATCAAGACTGTGTATCTCTTTAATTCTATACAGAACGCATTCAACCAATAGTACTTTCTGCAATCAACCTTACCTGTGGCTTCAACGCACTAATAATAACAATTTCTGCTATTGATCATACTCTGAATTACAGAAGCCTTACAGAATAGCAATTCATACCAAGCTGCGGACTTAAAATATGTTAAAGTAATCCCTTATGCAGAGATTTAACATCTGTTATGTTCCTTGAGGATGCATAACGGGTTTCACCGTTTGCTGGCGCTCTTCTCTTTCTTTCTTCACAACCATTCATAAACTCATGCACCAATAACAATTGTTATATAAATATCAATTCTTTTAGCTTGGACATATAAATCGATATCACAATTTCTCTTATTGCAGGCTTCCTTTGATCGATTTTTTAACAATTGATACCTCAACCATTTAACCAGAAATATATATAATTGCACAACTAATCAATGTATATAAACTGAAACAAAACAATGACTTACAAACTTTTGCTGGCCAGATATTTCAATTCTGTGGCCCTTTACAATTGCTGAAGGCTTACAGCCTTACTGTTCAAGCCTACTCTCAATCTCAATGTCTCCTTATCCTCTCAAAAACCCCTCATGTTTATACATAGATAATGCATTTAATTCACTCAAAATATCCCTCCACCTAATTCTCAACTAATCTATATTTTAGGTGTGGACTCAACAAAGTCCTATACATAGAATTCCTAATCTCTAATTTTGCTCCTAAACTATTTCTCTCATATCCTTTTAATCAATAAAAGAATATTTACAAAATCCTCACTTTTCCAAATTATCTCCTATTTTATTAAAAATAACAAATTAATTAATAAAGTAATAAAAATATCACACCCCCCTTTTCTCACATATTTACAAATGAAAAATGGCCTTGATGCTCCTGCATTAGTTTGTAATGGATGTGCTCTTGGAAAGCATCCACAAGACAAGTTCGAGAAGGGGCATGCATGGAGAGCCTCTTCACCTTTGGAGCTTGTACATAGTGATCTCATGGGTCCATTTCCAGTACTTTCAATGAGAAAAGAAAGATATGTGTTTTCATTTATAGATGATTACATGAGATTCACTTGGGTTTACTTCTTGAAAATCAAGTCTGAAGTTTTTCAACATCTAAATATTTTCAAAGCACATGCAGAAAATTAGTTTGGAAAACACATCAAGATACTTCGCACAAATAATGGGAAGGAATATGTCAACAAAGATATCCAAAATCTTTGTAATGAAGCAGGCATATAGTTGTAGCATACAGTTCCTTACACTCCGTAGCAAAATGGGGTGGCTGAAGGAAGAATATATCTTTGAAAGAGATGGCCAATTGCATGTTGCATGCAATATCTCTTCCATCAAAATTGTGGGCTGAAGCTATCAATTGTGCCTCATACATCTAGAATAGACATCCTCATATATCTGTTACTCGAAAAACACCTTTTGAGGCTTGGACTAACATGCACCCTAAAGTCAGTCATTTCCACATTTTTGAATCTCGAGGATGGGCCCGCATTCCTACAGAGAAGAGAAAGGTTTTGGAGCCTCAGAGTAAGGCATGCATGTTTGTTGGATACTCTGATGAAGTTAAAGGGTACAAATTGATTGATATCAACACTGAAGTGCTCTTTATCGAAAGGAGTGTAAAGTTTGAAGAAGATGCTTTGCATACACCACCAGATCAACCTGTTACAAAGTTACCCTCACCATTAATTAATGAGTATGTAGATGATACTTCAAATCAAGATTTTGATCTAGATGAGTCTTTGCCTGTCACACTTGTTTGACCACCATTTGTTGAACGACGAGATCATACTTATGTATTTCGGAAGATTCTCGACCACTTTTAGCACAAAAATGGTTCAACATGAGTGATCTCTTAGATGATCCTACCACTATACCTCAGTTTGAGGAAGATCCACAAGCACTCTTAGTCATGGAACAATTCATGCCCATGTACGCTTATATGATGCATGCATCTAATCCATAGACTTATTTAGAAGTAGTTGGACACCTTGAATGGGAAGTAATTATGGATGAGGAATACAACTCTCTCATTGAGAACCAGACTTGGGATCTGGTTCTGCTACCTTCCAATCGTAAACTTGTGAGGTGCAAGTGGGTTTTCCGGACCAAGAAAGCAACAGATGCTAGGTTAGTCAATATAAGGCATGGTTGGTGGCAAATTTTTTTTAGTAGGTACATGGTGTTGACTATGATGAGACTTTTGGTCCAGTGGAAAAAAATGGATTCCATTCTGCTAGCTCTCTCCATTGCAGCAACAAGAGGATGGTAGGTGCATCATATGGATGTGAATAATGCCTTTCTTCATGGTGATCTCAAGGAGTAAATCTAAATGGAGCATCCATAGGGATACATGAAAAATTCATCTCTGGTATGCAAACTAAAGAAGTCTTTCTATGGCCTTAAGCAAGAGCCTAGAGCATGGTATGCAAATATGGATTCCTATTTGTTATCTCAAAATTTTGTATGCTGAAAATCTGATTCCAATGTTTATTTTTTGAAGAAAATTGACTCCTTGTTGATCATAGTACTCTACATAGATGATCTTTTGATAACAAGTAGTTCAACTTCTACCATTGCTGAGATTAAAACTGCATTGCATAAGCGATTTTCTATGACAGACATGGGCTTGCTAAATTTCTTCCTTGGACTAGAGATCAATTAGAGTGGTTATGGGATTACCATTTCTCAACCAAAGTATGCTAGAGATATTTTGGCACGATTTCACATGAGTGACTGCAAGCTAGCAGCCACACCTTTCTTATCAGGGATAAATATTGAGAATAGCAAAGACACACCATTGGTTGATTTCACATTGTATTGTTAGCTTGTGGGAAGTCATCTTTATCTCACTCACTCCCATCTTGATCTCTCATATGTTTAGGGGCAGTTTCTAGATACATGCAAGAGCCACATGAGTTACACTGAAAAGCTACAAATCAAATCCTTCGATATGTCGAGGGGAAATCACCTATGGGATTCATTATGGAAAAAAAATTCTTTGGATCTCTTGGGTTCATAGATTAAGATTGGGCTAGCGACAACATTGATCGCAATTCCACCTCCGATTGTGTACTTAGTTTGGGATCCAACCCAATTTTTTGGTTAAGAAAGAAGCACGATGTTAATGCTTTATCATCCATAGAGTCCGAGTACATAGGAGCAGTCAATGCCACTATTCAGGACATTTGGCTACAACATTTCCTATATGAGCTTGGTATCATTGTCCATCATCCAACTATCATCTGGTGTGATAATGAAAATATGCTAAAGTTTTACAGAGATCCAATGCAGTGACAACTGACCAAACATATCAAGATCCACATGCACTTCATTAGAGAACTAATTCATAATTGGATCATCGATCTTGACTATTGTCCTAGTTCCGAGAAGACTATCGATATCTTCAACAAGACTTTCACTGAGCAAAAGTTTCAATTTCCGCGAGATCATCTTGGGGTGAAGAATACGACTCCCTAGTAGTTGTCTTTTCTCTACTTTTTGCATTATATTTTGAAGGGGTTTTTTTCCCCACTGGGTTTTCCCTCTTTCCTCTTTCCATGCATTGTATATGGGTACCTAAAATGGCCTTGTTGTCGAGACTCATTCATTTTGTAATACACTCACCTAAGTTATGCTTAAGGGGGGGTGTTGGTGTACATGCACCTAGTTCGCCTTATTTAGCTTCAATTCAACTCTAGTTATTGCATGAACACCAACACCCCCCATTAAGCATAATTTAGGTGAGTGTGATACAAAATGAATGAGTCCCGACAATAAGGCCATTTTAGGTACTGTTGAAGCCTCGAAAATCGTTGCTTCAACATGGGGGAAAAACACTCGGTCCGGACCTTGGTTGGCAGCTCCTCTTCCATTTGGAGTAGTGGCTCTGACTGAGGATAATGGGACCAGTTTCCCAATCTATTTAATGATTGTGCTAATGGGGTGATATATGATGTTTTGAAGTAATATCTAAGCTAGAGATAATCTAATCTAAACTAATAATCACATGCATTTTATCCTAATTTAAACACTATCTAGTAATAACTCTGTCCAAGAGTAAATTGATATATGCGATCTACAATAATTTCTAAAAGAAATTGATAATACAGATCATTCAATTGCGATGAGAAATGAATCCGTTTTAACAATAACCGTTTTGTATAAAAAGTTAGTAGAAACGATTGTGAAAGATATATCGCATAAGGAATTATTCATGTATTCAACATAAAATATAGATCATCATCATACAGAAGTGTAATAATGGCAATCAAGATTCAAACTTTCATACATAACAATTTGAGAAGAAATCATTGCTTGATACATAAGTAAAAAGGATTACGAGATAAAAGTACCATTTATAATACGTCCTACTCATGTGCTTCAACAATATTGATCTACTTTCAGTCCATTCAACACCATCTAAGAGTACAAAAGTGCAATTTCAGTAGAAGATGCTAAATCACATAAAAATAAATCATGTTCCATTAATTTCACCAGAACTTCCTCAAAGGGACAGAAGTGAATGTTTTTAAGATTGTTTCTAATAAAATTCTAGACCCCTCTCTAAATGCATGAGAGGGGTTTAATTAATTAAACTATAAAACTAAAAATAGATTATTACAAAAATAGCTGAGGAGGTTTAAACAACCTGCCTCAAATTATGCAAAAATAAAATCAAAATAGAAATGATCATGGTGACTAGCTATCTTGCATTTGATCCTTCAGATCGCAAATGTCCATCATGGGCTTGAGCTGTGTTGGTTGGTCAACTTCAGCTTTCAGCTGTCCAACGAATACGACATCGGTTAGTGCTGGCACCATTTTCTTCGTAGAAGTGGTTAGGCATCACAGGGTCATCCATTGGCTGTGAGGTTTTGCCAAATGTCACCAATATGCTTCCCAGTTTAACCTGGTCATTTGCCTTATTACTTCTTCTTTTTCTTCTGTTTCCTGTTTCCATTGTAGTTCAAGTTGTTTCGCATTAAGAGGAAAACCTGGAATGGATGCTGCCACAAGGTTGGCGCTATGAAAATTTTCATTGACATTTTCTATGACACTGTTTGTTGTTGTTACCTTGTCTGCTGTTGCCTTTTCTGCCTCTTTAAGCTGAGAATCCTGTTAGCTCTGCTACATTCTCTAAAGCTGGAGGCCAACTTGGCCCTTGGTCGTGCTCAAAGAAAGGCTCGTGGTGGTTGCCCTCACCTTCCCCTTTTACTTCTCTTACCCTCCTTTGTCTTTACTTCCCGTGTTTTTGTTCAAAACCATAGTCAAAGCCCTTTCCGAGTCCTGGGCTTTAATATACACAAAACCTTATAAATCTGTGACCGCACACTTACCCGCCTTCGTAAAGAAGCCCTACAGCCACAACCGTTGATCTCTGCCAGTTTGATCTAACAGCTTCCGTCACAGAAACCCGTGCAACCGTTCCCCACCATCCGATCATCTTACCTCGCGATCGGATGGCGATTGCACCTCCCGCTTTCATAAGCTACCCGCGCGTTAACTCGTGATCATGGCGGTTTTCCTCCCGTCACATCTGCCACGTGTCGCGCATTGAATGGTATCGCGCGCATGCGTACAATTATCGCCATCCTCCGAAAGCGGTGCGGGGAATACCACCCGCCACTGAACCTACCCTCACCGCTCGTTATCGCCCGCGCTACTCCTCCGCCCAATAGCCGTCGGATATGTCCGCCTGCGATTCGACGGCTCACGGTTGTCCATTCCTATTTTCGCCCAATGCCTCCGGTAAATCAATCTCCGCCGCCCATCTGCGAGATCTGACGGCTCATAATTACCCCGCTCACATACCTCTCGATACTCCTTAGCAAGCGCTCTCTGCCGTCAATTCATGCAATTCAACGGTTGATCTTTCTCCACCATGCCTTCGCCATACTGTCCATGTCCATAGCCTGTTCTATGCTACCAAATGACGAAGGCGATCACCTAACAGCACTCTGTGCATTAGATCCTCAACAACCGCATTAAACAAGCAGCATGGCTAAGGAAGAAAAGTACAGAGCTTGAGCAGATAAATGCATTTATCAATTATGGAGCTTGTTTCATATTACACTCCACCTGTTCAGTAAGGACGACCGAGCAGTAGAAAGATCAAATTCATTCATTAAAGCAGGCAGATTGTAGTAGAGACTCTATCAGAGAGTTAAGGTGGTTGGTGGTCCATTATGATCCCTCCACGCATAGAATAGCAGAATATCTTTGTAAACAAACTCTATATATACCCAGAACACAGATGGGATGAGGGTTGATGGTTGTTGTTTTGATGTAAGGTTCAACTTATGGAGACTGTAACTACTGTGATACTTGCAGCGTCTGGTCTTCATTTTCAGCTAATACAAGCTTCTTTTGCTATTAATTGCTCACTTTCCATTTCTACTCTGTTCTAGGCTGTGCCTGTTATGAATTTTTCATGTGCTCTTGATGTTTAGCATTAGAGGGGCTGTCATCCCACCTCTGTGTTAGAATCCGGTAAGTATCATTGAATGTGTTATGCAGGTTTCTGTTTACTTAGCGCCAGAGAGCTGTCATCCTGTCTGTGCATTAGGAAATAGATTTGCAGACCTCTTTACTAGTTGCAGCCGGCGATCACATGGTCTTGTGCATCTGCTGGTGTGGTCAGTATTCTCCATGTTCACCTAATCCTGAAACTGTGAGTAATTGGTGGTCTAAAGCCTTGTAGTCTGAGGGTGTTTACCCATGTCTGGAGTTAAGCATAGTAGAAGTGGTTATCTAGCTTGAATATGCATCATTCCTTCCATTCATCCATTTCCAACATTTTTTTGAGTTTGTAATGTTCCCGAGCATCTCTGAGATACAACCTAGGAGAGTTTTTTGGGGTGATAACATTAATTGGCGCTGTTGCCAGGGAGAGGAGATTGAAGCTCAGCTTCCCTGGGAGGACGACACAGTTTCAGATTTTGATGATAGACAAGGTCTGGACACATTTTTGGTTGTAATCATCTATCTGGGGACTCCACTGGAGGAAGACCATCGTTTAGCGACTCCACATCACAGTTCTGGCTCAGTTTGTGAGACACACTCGAAGAAATCCTCAGAAATCACCAGCAGTTCCAGTGCCTGACCCTGAGAAGATCGTTAAGCAGAAGAAAACATCACCAAAAGGAGCATCAGGATTAGGTAAGCCCAAGAAATCCCATGTATATCTACTAGTGAAAAATCACCTTCAGAGATTCATAAAGCTCCTTTCATTTCCCTTTCAGATCTCAGTCCAAAGAAAGCATCCCATACAGTCCATCATATTCCTCTGTTTCTGTCATCCATTACATTGCTTCATACCACTCAGTCTACCAGTATGCTTACACCTAACTGCAGTCATGGCAGGCCAGCAAGCCCTCACAAGGATAGAAAGAATCATTGCTGCTAGGTATGGACCCTTGGTCTTGCCTGTTCCTTTAAATGCCATGCCTACAGGAGATTATCAGGAATACATGCCTAAGTTTACTCGTACAAAAGGAGTAACAGCTGAAGAGCATCTAGAGTCTTTTTATTGTTATGCTGATAACCTGGATATATATGAAGAGGATGTGTGGATGAGGGTTTTTGTCCAAAGCTTAGATGGGGAAGCTAGAAAATGGTTCAGAGAATTACCCCCTAGGTCTATTGCATTCATTGAGGCTTTAGATGATGTGTTCCTAAAGCATTGGGGGGATAAGAGAGATCTGCTCTATTATCATACTAAATTTGGGAACTTGTAGAGGGAAGAGGGTGAGCTGCTGTCCGATTTCAACATCAGATTCAACCATATGTACAACAGAATACCAGCTGAAGTCAAACCTACCCCTACTTCTGCTATGCTCACTTATGCTAATGCCTTCGATTCTCAGTTTTGCCTGCTGATAAGAGAAAGAAGATGTGCTTCTTTGGCTAATATGCAAGATGTAGCCTTTGAAGTAGAATCAAACATCATCACTGGAGAGAGGCTCGAAGGTGATGCTGATAGGAGAAGACAGGGAGGAGAGCTCTCATCATCCTTTGATCCTGTGATCGATAAATTAGCTAGGATGATAGCGTTATTAGCCTCTGAAGTTTCCAGATTAGAGGCTGAGCAATATTCTGAGGAAGCAGGAGTTCCTTGTTCCTTTACTATTCCAAATCCAAATCCATATAGAGGAGCAAAGGATCAGCTGAAAATTTAGCAAAGAAATCAAGATGCAAACGAAGATCAAAGGGTGAAGACCCTTTTTCAGAATATAGTCATGGAAGAAGAGCAGCCTGAAGAAGAGGAGGAGGTCCATGGTTTGGGCAGTGCCCCTTTCCTAACCAGAGCTGCCTATGAGAGGTCATTATCTATAGGCACTGCTCACTAGTTTTTTGTACCTGTAGAACAACAAGTCTATCAGTAGAAGTAGCCAGCAGCAAGTCCCACCATCCACGAAGTGCCTGAAGCCAGCCCATCTTCCAATGACTATGTAGATCTGCAACTTGACCAACCTGCTGTCATCCCCAACTCAATGATCAATAAGGGAGAAGAAAGCTCCCCATCATCTTATGCTTCTCTATCTGTTCAAGTGACAATCCCTCACAGTTGCCCACTAGGCACCGAGGCAGACCATAACTCAATGCCCAAGGTTGATACTGATCAACTCAGTCTTGATTTTCCGAAGCCTGCCCAGTTAGTCCCCACACAGCTTGAAAGAGTAGTTTGTCAGATGACAGAGCAAGAGGATGCACAGTTTTGAGACTCCTCCTTGGATGTGGATTGTTCTAAAAAAGATGCGGGAGCAGGTGATGTCTATGTGTCCTCCACACAAGAATACATTGTTTTGCCATTCATGTTAATTGTGCAGGCCACAGATGACACAGAGAAGTACACAGCATTCATTGTTATCCAGCAGGTGTAAAAAGGCTCCCATGAAGAACATCCGAGGATGAGAGTATACAGAAGGGGGATGAAATTTGATCCATATCTACCAGATAAGGTCATATGCCCTAAACTCTTTGAGGTAGAGGATCAAATCAACCCAGTTTTTCAGATCTACGATGAAGGGGCCGAGAGGCAGAGAAACAGTTTTGATGGTCTTGCAGATGGCCAATTTTCGAAGATTTATGTTGTTTAAGGTTCTCAGGCCTTAATGATTGTAGGAATTTTCTTTTACAGGTTTTAGCGTAGGCTTAATTAGACTCCATGCCAATTGGAATACTAGGAAAATGTTTTTAAGCTTGTTTTGTATGAAGGCATTGGTCTGTAGTTCTTGAGACCCCACAGGGAGGATCTCATACCCAGAAGGAGCCAGTGTTAGATCTGCTACATTCTCTAAAGCTGGAGGCCAACTTGGCCCTTGGTTGTGCTCAAAGAAAGGCTCGTGGTGGTTGCCCTCACCTTCCCCTTTTACCTCTCTTACCCTCCTTTGTCTTTACTTCCCGTGTTTTCATTCAAAACCATAGTCAAAGCCCTTTCCGAGTCCCGGGCTTTAATATACACAAAACCTTATAAATCCATGACCGCATGCTTACTCGCCTTCGTAAAGTTGCCCTAAAATCCCAACCATTGATCTCCGCCGGTTTGATCTAACGGCTCCCGTCGCAGAAACCCACGCAACCATTCCCCACCGTCCGATCATCTTACCCCGCGATTGGATGGCGATCGCACCTCCCGATTTCACAAGCTACCCGCGCATTAACTCGCGATCACGACGGTTTTCCTCCCATCACATCCACCACGTGTCGCACGTTGAATGGTATCACTCTCCCGCTTACTATTACTGCCATCCTTCGAAAGCGGTGCGGGGAATACTACCCGCCATTGAACCCACCCTCCCCACTTGTTATCGCCCGCGCTACTCCTCCGCCTGATAACCGTCGGATCTGTCCGAATATGATCTAGTGGCTCATGGTCGTCCATTCCCGTTTCCGCCCAATGCCTTCAGTAAACCAATCTCCATCGCCCATCTGCGAGATCTGACGGCTCATAATTACCCTGCTCAGATACCTCCCGATACTCCTTAGCAAGCACTCTCCGCTGTCGATTCACGCAATTCATTGGTTGATCTTTCTCCACCATGCCTCTGCCATACTATCCGTGTCCATAGCCTGTTCTGTGTTGCCTAAGGATGAAGGCGATCACCTACTAACACTCTGCGGATTATATCCTCAACAACCGCATTCAACAAGCAGCATGGCTGAGGAATAAAAGTACAGAGCTCGAGCAGATAAACACATTTATCAATTATGGAGCTTGTTTCATATTACACTCCACCTGTTCAGGAAGGACGACCGAGCAGCAGAAAGATCAAATTCATTCATTAAAGCAGGCAGATTGTAGCAAAGACTCTATAAGAGAGTTAAGGTGGTTGGTGGTCCATTATGATCCCTCCACACATAGAACAACATAATATCTTTGTAAACAAACTCTATATATACCCAGAACACAGATGGGATGAGGGTTGATGGTTGTTGTTTTGATGTAAGGTTCAACTTCTGGAGACTGTAACTACTGTGATACTTATAGCATCTTGTCTTCATTTTCAGCTAATACAAGATTCTTTTGCTCACTTTCCATTTCTACTCTGTTCTAGGCTGTGCCCGTTATGCATTTTTCATGTGCTCTTGATGTTTAGCATTAGAGGGGCTATCATCCCACCTCTGTGTTAGAATCTGGTATGTATCATTGAATGTGTTATGCAGGTTTCTATTTACTTAGTGCCAAAGAGCTGTCATCCTGTCTGTGCATTAGGAAATAGATTTGCAAACTTATTTACTAGTTGCAGTCGGCCATCACATGGTCTTGTGCATCTGCTAGTGTGGTCAATATTCTCCATGTTCACCTAATCCTCAAACTGTGAGTAATTGGTGGTCTAAAGCCTTGTAGTATGAGGGTGTTCACCCATCTCTGGAGTTAAGCATAGTACAAGTGGTTATCTGGCTTGAATATGCATCATTCCTTCCATTCATCCATTTCCAACATTTTTTTGAGTTTGTAATGTTCCCGAGCATCTTTGAGATACAACCTAGGAGAGTTTCTTGGGGTGATAACATTAATTGGCGCCGTCGCCAGGGGAGAGGAGATTAAAGCTCAGCTTCCCTGGGAGGACGACATAGTTCCAGATTTTGATGATAGACAAGGTCTGGACACATTTCTGGCTGTAATCATCTATCTGGGGACTCCACTGCAGGAAGACCATCCTTTAGCGACTCCACATCACAGTTCTAGCTCAGTTTGTGAGACACACTCGAAGAAGTCCTTAGAAATCACCAGCTGTTCCAGTGCCTAACCCTGAGAATATCGTTAAGCAGAAGAAAACATCACAGAAAGGAGCATCAGGATCAGGTAAACCTAAGAAATCCCATGTATATCTGCTAGTGAAAAATCACCTTCAGAGATTCATAAAGCTCCTGTTCATTCATTTCCCTTTCGGATCTCAGTCCAAAGAAAGCATCCCATACAGTCCATCATATTCCTCTGTTTCTATCATCCATTACATTGCTTCATACCACTCAGTCTACCAGTATCCTTACACCTAACTCCAATCATGGCAGGCTAGCAAGCCCTCACAAAGATAGAAAGAATCGTTGTTGCTAGGTATGGACCCTTGGTCTTGCCTATTCCTTTAAATGCCATGCCTGCAGGAGATTATCAAGAATACATGCCTAAGTTTACTGGTACAGAAGGAGTAACAGCTGAAGAGCATCTAGAGTCTTTTATTGTTATGCTGATAACCTGGATATCTATGAAGAGGATGTGTGGATGAGGGTTTTTGTCCAAAGCCTAGATGGGGAAGCTAGAAAATGGTTCAGAGAATTACCCCCTAGGTCTATTGCAAATATTGAGGCTTTACATTATGTGTTCCTAAAGCATTGGGGGCATGAGAGAGATCTGCTCTATTATCATACTGAATTTGGGAACTTGCAGAGGGAAGAGGGTGAGCTGCTGTTCGATTTCCACATTAGATTCAACCATATGTACAGCAGAATACTAGCTGAAGTCAAACCTACCCCTACTTCTGCTATGCTCAGTTATGATAATGCCTTCGATTCTCAATTCTGCCTGCTGATAAGAGAAAGAAGATGTGCTTCTTTGGCTAATATTCAAGATGCAGCCTTTGAAGTAGAATCAAACATCATCGCTGCAGAGAGGCTCGGAGGTCATGCTGATAGGAGAAGACAGGGAGGAGAGCTCTCATCATCCTTTGATCCTGAGATCGATAAATTAGCCAGGATGATAGAGTTATTAGCCTCTGAAGTTTCTAGATTAGAGGCTGAGCAATATTCTGGGGAATCAGGAGTTCCTTGTTCCTTTACTCTTCCAAATCCAAATCAATATAGAGGAGCAAAGGATCAGCTACAGATTTTGCAAAGAAATAAAGATGTAAACGAAGATCAAAGGGTGAAGACCCTTTTTCAGAATATAGTCATGGAAGAAGAGCAACCTGAAGAAGAGGAGGAGGTCCATGGTTTGGGAGATAAGGGCAGTGCCCCTTTCCTAACCAGAGCTTCCTATGAGATGTCATTATCTATAGGCACTTCTCACCAGTTTATTGTACCTGCAGAACAACAAGCTGATCAGCAAAAGCAGCCAGCAGTAGGTCCCACCATCCTCGAAGAGCCTGAAGCCAGCCCATCTTCCAATGACTATGCAGATCTGCAACTTGACCAACCTGCTGTCATCCCCAACTCAATGATCAATAAGGGAGAAGAAAGCTCCCCATCATCTTATGCTTCTCTGTCTGTTCAAGTGACAATCCCTCACAGTTGCCCACTAGGCGCCGAGGCAGACCATAACTCAATGCTCAAGGCTGATACTAATCACCTCAGTCTTGATTTTTTGACGCCTACCCAGTTGGCCCCCACATAGCTTGAAAGAGCAGTTTGTTAGATGACAGAGGAAGAGGATGCACAGTTTTGGGACTCCTCCTTGGATGTGGACTGTTCTAAAAAAGATGTAGGAGCAGCTGATGTCTGTGTGTCCTCCACACAAGAATACATTGGCTTTCCATTCATGTTAATTATGTAGGCCACAGATGACACAGAGAAGTACACAACATTCATTGTTATCCAGCAGGTGTACAAAGGCTCCCATGAAGAACATCCGAGGATGAGAGTATACAGAAGGGGGATGAAATTTGATCCATATCTACCAGATAAGGTCAAATGCCCTAAACTCTTTGAGGTAGAGGATCAAATCAATCTAGTTTTGCAAATCTACAATGAAGGGGCTGAGAGGCAGAGAAACAGTTTTGATGGTCTTGCAGATGGCCAGTTTTCGAAGATTTATGTTGTTTAAGGTTCTCAGGCCTTAATTATTGTAGGCATTTTCTTTTATAGGTTTTAGCGTAGGCTTAATTAGACTCCATGCCCAATGGAATACTAGGAAAATGTTTTTAAGCTTGTTTTGTATGAAGGCATTGGTCTGCAGTTCTTGAGACCTCACAGGGAGGATCTCATCCCCAGAAGGAGCTAGTGTTAGCTCTGCTACATTCTCTAAAGTTGGAGGCCAACTTGGCCCTTGGTCATGCTCAAATAAAGGCTCATGGTGGTTGCCCTCACCTTCCCCTTTTGCCTCTCTTACCCTCCTTTGTCTTTACTTCCCATGTTTTCGTTCAAAACCATAGTCAAAGCCCTTTCTGAGTCCTGGGATTTAATATACACAAAACCTTATAAATCCATGACCGCATGCATACTCGCCTTCGTAAAGCCGCCCTACAACCCCAGCCGTTGATCTCTGCCGGTTTGATCTAATGGCTCCTGTCGCAGAAACCTGCACAACCGTTCCCCACCATCCGATCATCTTACCCCGCGATCGGACGACGATCGCACCTCCCGCTTTCACAAGTTGCCCGCGCGTTAACTCGCGATCACGGCGGTTTTCCTCCCGTCACATCCGCCACATGTCACGCATTGAATGGTATCACGCGCCTGCGTACGATTACCGCCATCCTCCGAAAGCGGTGTGGGGAATACCGCCCGCCACCGAACCTGCCCTCCCCGCTCGTTATCGCCCGCGCTACTCCTCTGCCCAATAGCCGTCAGATCTGTCTACCCACGATCTGACGGCTCACAGTCGTCCATTTTCATTTTCGCCTAATGCCTCCAGTAAACTGATCTCCACCGCCTATTTGTGATATTTGACGGCTCATAATTACCTCGCTCACATACCTTTGGATACTCCTTAGCAAGCGCTCTCCGCCGTCGATTCACGCAATTCAATGGTTGATCTTTCTCCACCATGCCTCCACCATACTATCCGTGTCCATAGCCTGTTCTGTGTCGCTGAAGGACGAAGGTGATAACCTACCAGCACTCTGCGCATTAGATCCTCAACAACTGCATTCAACAAGTAGCATGGCCGAGGAAGAAAAGTACAGAGCTCGAGCAGATAAACACATTTATCAATTATGGAGCTTGTTTCATATTACACTCCACCTATTCAGGAAGGACATCCGAGCAGCAGAAAGATCAAATTCATTCATTAAAGCAGGTAGATTGTAGTAGAGACTCTATCAGAGAGTTAAGGTGGTTGGTGGTCCATTATGATCCCTCCACGCTTAGAACAACAGAATATCTTTGTAAACAAACTCTATATATACCCAGAACACAGATGGGATGAGGGTTGATGGTTGTTGTTTTGATGTAAGGTTCAACTTTTGGAGACTGTAACTACTGTGATACTTGCAGCGTCTGGTCTTCATTTTCAGCTAATACAAGCTTCTTTTGCTGTTAATTGCTCACTTTCCATTTCTACTCTATTCTAGGCTGTGCCTATTATGCATTTTTCATGTGTTCTTGATGTTTAGAATTAGAGGGGCTGTCATCACACCTCTGTGTTAGAATCTGGTATGTATCATTTAATGTGTTATGCAGGTTTCTATTTACTTAGTGTCAGAGAGCTGTCATCCTGTCTGTGCATTAGGAAATAGATTTGCTGACCTCTTTACTAGTTGCAGCCGGCCATCACATGGTCTTGTGCATCTACTGGTGTGGTTAGTATTCTCCATGTTCACCTAATCCTAAAACTGTGAGTAATTGGTGGTCTAAAGCCTTGTAGTCTGACGGTGTTCACCCATGTCTGGAGTTAAGCATAGTAGAAGTGGTTATTTTGCTTGAATATGCATCATTCCTTCCATTCATCCATTTCCAACATTTTGTTGAGTTTGTAATGTTCCCGAGCATCTCTGAGATACAACCTAGGAGAGTTTCTTGGGGTGATAACATTAATTAGCACCGTTGTCGGGGAGAGGAGATTGAAGCTCAGCTTCCCTGGGAGGACGACATAGTTCTAGATTTTGATGATAGACAAGGTCTGGACACATTTCTGGTTGTAATCATCTATCTGGGGATTCCACTGGAGGAAGACCATCCTTTGGCAACTCCACATCACAGTTCTGGCTCAGTTTGTGAGACACACTCGAAGAAATCCTCAGAAATCACCAGCTGTTCCAGTGCCTGACTTTGAGAAGATCGTTAAGCAAAAGAAAACATCATAGAAAGGAGCATCAGGATCATGTAAGCCCAAGAAATTCCATGTATATCTACTAGTGAAAAATCAACTTCAGCGATTCATAAAGCTCATGTTCATTCATTTCCCTTTCGGATCTCAGTCCAAAGAAAGCATCCCATACAGTCCATCATATTCCTCTATTTCTGTCATCCATTACATTGCTTCATACCACTCAGTCTACTAGTATCCTTACACCTAACTCCAGTCATGGCAGGCCAGCAAGCCCTCACAAAGATAGAAAGAATCGTTGCTACTAGGTATGGACCCTTGGTCTTGCCTGTTCCTTTAAATGCCATGCCTGCAGGAGATTATCAGGAATACATGCCTAAGTTTACTGGTACAGAAGGAGTAACAGCTGAAGAGCATCTAGAGTCTTTTTATTGTTATGCTGATAACCTGGATATCTATGAAGAGGATGTGTGGATGAGGGTTTTTGTCCAAAGCCTAGATGGGGAAGCTAGAAAATGGTTCAGAGAATTACCCCCTAGGTCTATTGCAGACATTGAGGCTTTAGATGATGTGTTCCTAAAGCATTGGGGGGATAAGAGAGATCTGCTCTATTATCATACTGAATTTGGGAACTTGCAGAGGGAAGAGGGTGAGCTGCTGTCTGATTTCAACATCAGATTCAACCATATGTACAGCAGAATACCAGCTGAAGTCAAACCTACCCCTACTTCTGCTATGCTCACTTATGCTAATGCCTTCGATTCTCAGTTCTGCCTGCTGATAAGAGAAAGAAGATGTGCTTCTTTGGCTGATATGCAAGATGCAGCCTTTGAAGTAGAATCAAACATCATCGCTGCAGAGAGGCTCGGAGGTGATGCTGATAGGAGAAGACAGGGAGGAGAGCTCTCATCATCCTCTGATCCTGAGATCGATAAATTAGCCAGGATGATAGAGTTATTAGCCTCTAAAGTTTCTAGATTAGAGGCTGAGCAGTATTCTGAGGAAGCAGGAGTTCCTTGTTCCTTTACTCTTCCAAATCCAAATCCATATAGAGGAGCAAAGGATCAGCTGCAGATTTTGTAGAGAAATCAAGATGCAAACAAAGATCAAAGGGTGAAGACCCTTTTTCAGAATATAGTCATGGAAGAAGAGCAGCCTGAAGAAGAGGAGGAGGTCCATGGTTTGGAAGATAAGGGCAGTGCCCCTTTCCTAACCAGAGCTGCCTATGAGAGGTCATTATCTATAGGCACTGCTCACCAGTTTGTTGTACCTGCAGAACAACAAGTTGATCAGCAAAAGTAGCCAGCAGCAGGTCCCACCATCCTCGAAGAGCCTGAAGCCAGCCCATCTTCCAATGACTATGCAGATTTGTAACTTGACCAGCATGCTGTCATCCCCAACTCAATGATCAATAAGGGAGAAGAAAGCTCCCCATCATCTTATGCTTCTCTGTCTGTTCAAGTGACAATCCCTCACAGTTGCCCACTAGGCACCAAGGCAGACCATAACTCAATGCCCAAGGCTGATACTGATCACCTCAGTCTTGATTTTCTGAAGCCTGCCTAGTTGGCCCCCACACATCTTGAAAGAGTAGTTTATTAGATCACAGAGGAAGAGGATGCACAGTTTTGGGACTCTTCCTTGGATGTGGACTGTTCTAAAAAAGATACAGGAGCAGGTGATGTCTATGTGTCCTCCACACAAGAATACATTGGTTTTCTATTCATGTTAATTGTGCAGGCCACAGATGACACAGAGAAGTACACATAATTCATTGTTATCCAGCAGGTGTACAAAGGCCCCCATGAAGAACATCCGAGGATGAGAGTATACAGAAGGGGGATGAAATTTGATCCATATCTACCAGATAAGGTCAAATGCCCTAAACGCTTTGAGGTAGAGGATCAAATCAACCCAGTTTTGCAGATCTAAGATGAAGGGGCCGAGAGGCAGAGAAACAGTTTTGATGGTCTTGCAGATGGCCAATTTTTGAAGATTTATATTGTTTAAGGTTCTCAGGCCTTAATGATTGTAGGCATTTTCTTTTACAGGTTTTAGCGTAGTCTTAATTAGACTCCATGCCCAATGGAATACTAGGAAAATGTTTTTAAGCTTGTTTTGTATGAAGGCATTGGTCTGCAGTTCTTGAGACCTCACAGGGAGGATCTCATCCCCAGAAGGAGCCAGTGTTAGCTCTGCTACATTCTCTAAATCTAGAGGCCAACTTGGCCCTTGGTCGTGCTCAAAGAAAGCCTCGTGGTGGTTTCCCTCACCTCCCCCTTTTACCTCTCTTACCGTCATTTGTCTTTACTTCCCGTGTTTTCGTTCTAAACCATAGTGAAAGCGCTTTCTAATTCTCTGGCTTTAATATACACAAAACCTTATAAATCTGCGACCGCACACTTACTCGCCTTCGTAAAGCCGCCCTACAACCCCAGCCGTTGATCTCCGCCGGTTTGATCTAACGGCTCCCGTCGCAGAAACCCGCGCAACCGTTCCCCTCCGTCCGATCATCTTACCCCTTGATCGGACGAAAATTGCACCTCCCGCTTTCACAAGTTGCCCGCGCGTTAACTCGCGATCACAGCGGTTTTCCTCCCGTCACATCTGCCAGTGTCGCATGTTGAATGGTATCGCGCGCCCGCGTATGATTACCGCCATCCTTCGAAAGCGGTGTGGGGAATAATGCCCGCCACCGAACTTTCCCTCCTTGCTTGTTATCGCCCGCACTACTCCTCCGCTTGATAGCTGCCGGATCTGTCGGCCTGCGATTCGACGGCTCATGATCGTCCATTCCCATTTCCGTCCAATGCCTCCGGTAAAACGATCTCTGATGCCCATCTGCGAGATCTGACGGCTCATAATTACCCCGCTCACATACCTCCTGATACTCCTTACCAAGTGATCTCCACCGTTGATTCACGCAATTCAATGGTTGATCTTTCTCCACCATGCCTCCGCCATACTGTCCATGTCCATAGCCTGTTCTGTGCCACCGAAGGACGAAGGCGATCACCTACCAGCACTCTGCGCATTAAATCCTCAACAACCGCATTCAACAAACAACATGGCCAAGGAAGAAAAGTACAATGCTCAAGCAGATAAACACATTTATCAATTATGGAGCTTGTTTCATATTACACTCCACCTGTTCAGGAAGGACGACCGAGCAGCAGAAAGATCAAATTCATTCATTAAAGCAGGCAGATTATAGCAGAGACTCTATCAGAGAGTTAAGGTGGTTGGTGGTCCATTATGATCCCTCCATGCATAGAACAACAGAATATCTTTGTAAACAAACTCTATATATACCCAGAACACAGATGGGATGAGGGTTGATGGTTGTTGTTTTGATGTAAGGTTCAACTTTTGGAGACTGTAACTACTGTGATACTTGCAGTGTCTGGTCTTCATTTTCAGCTAATACAAGCTTCTTTTGATATTAATTGCTCACTTTCCATTTCTACTCTATTCTAGGCTGTGCCTGTTATGTATTTTTCATGTGCTCTTGATGTTTAGCATTAGAGGGGCTGTTGTCCCACCTCTGTGTTAGAATTTGGTATGTATCATTGAATGTGTTATGCAGGTTTCTGTTTACTTAGTGCTAGAGAGCTGTCATCCTGTCTGTGCATTAGGAAATAGATTTTCAGACCTCTTTACTAGTTGCAGCCGGCCATCACATGGTCTTGTGCATCTGCTGGTGTGGTTAGTATTCTCCATGTTCACCTAATCCTAAAACTGTGAGTAATTGGTGGTCTAAAGCCTTGTAGTCTGAGGGTGTTCACCCATGTCTGGAGTTAAGCATAGTAGAAGTGGTTATCTAGCTTGAATATGCATCATTCCTTCCATTCATCCATTTCCAACATTTTCTTGAGTTTGTAATGTTCCCGAGCATCTCTGAGATACAACCTAGGAGAGTTTCTTGGGGTGATAACAAATCCCAGTTCACAAATAAGATTTCTTTATGCGACTCTTCTAGTTTAGGCAAGTCAGATTTTCTCCCATCTTCTGTATTCTGTCAGGTGATGAAATCAGAGACCTTCTTAAAGATCTCATCATATTCAAGTCTCATCTCCATGACTTGACTTGTCAATTTGTCGCTTGTTTCGCAATAAGAGTTCCATTGCAAAATCTTCTGGCACAATAATTCTTTTTGGTGCATCAGCTGGGAGTTAAGACCGAGCACTTCGGTAATAAACTGATCAATTTTTGGATCATCTTTGTGTATATTAGTTATTGCCTATATTTGTGCTTCTTTCTCTACTAAGCTGGTTCGATGTTCTATTTGCATCTGCTCGAATTCCCGTTGTAGCTTAGCTAATTATATCTCTGCCTGTTGGTTAGATTTTGCTTTGTTGTAATCATTGTTCAAGCGACAGAATTTTATCTTCTTTTTCTTTAAGAAACATTTACACCCGTGTTACTTTGTTGATGGTCGATGTAGCATAGACACCTGGAAACTATGGGAGTCTAGTAAGATTAGTGGACGGGTCGACGGGTGAGTCTTTCCAGAGGAAATTCATCGATTCATTTTCAGGGGTAATATCAGCTGTAGAGTCCAACTTCCTTTTTTTCCTTTGTAGTTTAACGACGGCATTATGTTGTGGGCCATAAAACACATCTAGAGGGGGAATCTCCTCTATTCTTAAAACTATTTCAGAGGTGGGGGTAACAGGGATGTGTTCTACCTCTTGAGTATTCATAGTCTCCTCTATTGTAATTTCCTGAGTTGTTTCCTGTTATGGGGTTTGCAACTTTGGAATTTGTTCCTCTGTGTTGAGCCTTTTATTAAAATTGTCCCATTCTTCCTCTAAATCGATTACCAGGGGTTTTATTGGCTGTGTGGAGGCGGCATGGATTTCATCCTGCTTGCTGGCTGAAGTTTCTTCAGCTATCTTCTGTGTAGACTGGGTTGTATCCTTTACCAACTCCCTGCATCTTCTTTTTCCATTTTTTGATGACTTCTCTGATTCCCTTGTAGATTTCTCTTGGGATTATGCTCTAGAATCATTTTTAGAATTTTTTTTGAAGTCACCTTTTATACTTACACTAGGAGTAGGCTCCCTTATTGGTTCAATCAATAATTGGTCCAATGGAACCTTTGATAACCTCCTTTCTCTGTAGTTGTAACGGTTTTCAAGGTCTTCACAGTCAAAAAGTAATTGTGCCATATGCTTCACCTCTGTGAAGGTGTTTTTCTACAAAAAGATGCCATCAAAGGAATCTTCCTCATTACTGAATACTTTTATTTTTACCATAGTGGTAAAATATTTGAGAATTCTGAACGAGTCATATTGCCTTCCAGGGAATTTGGGTAATTACAGAGATAACATATTCTCTACTTCTTTAAATGCACACCCTAGGTCGTGTAATGAAAACGCTCAACACTGTAAAGGGAATGTAGGCCAAATGGCCTTTTTTTATTCCTTTAATGTCTTGCTCATCCCTCCCTCACTAGCTGTTTGATAGGCTATCTCTCTAGCCATCAATTTGTCTGGAACATAGTATGGGAGGACATGGGGGGAGGTGGTGCTGCCAAATACCCTAATATACGTAAATGTCTCCTCTCCAAACCATCTAGCCACTGGCAGGATATATACTTCATCTTTTTGGGAAAACCTGGGGGCATCTCGGTTATAAAGTCGCATGTGAATAGGGAGCATAACTCCATGACAAATCTTGAAAAAAAGTGGTTGAAAGTTGGATTCCCACATGTATTTATGGTATATGTGACTGGGGAGTGGATTTTAAATAGTCCACTTCCATCCCATGATAGGGAATTTCGAACCGAAACAAATTGCATCCATTATATAAGCGCTCATAAAAAATGGAGGGTAAACCCTCGAAGCAACACTTCTTTTCCTTCTATATTGGATTATTGTTCTTGCTAAATTGTCACAAAAAATTTGTGCCCAATTCATTATAGTTGTGTTAACAGTTGCATCTATTAACGACAACCACTTTGGGAATAATTTAGTACTATATGGTTTGCCAAATAGTCTACATAGCATGGCCGCTGCAAAACTATGAGGGGGCAAATAGACGCAGTAGTGTACATACCATTTTTGTCTTTCTTGATTGTGTCCTCATTATTTGTCCAGGTTCGGGTTCAATTTGTTGGGTCCTCGTTCTCTTTGGCAAACTTCTCGATGAACTACGTGTTGTAGATGACTTGTGGCTCTGGTAGGTGGTACATAAGTTGCAGATTATTTGGGGTAAAAGATCTGATAACCTCTTGGCTTCTTGTCTTGAATTCTTTGTCTGAGATGTCATCTTCATCAATAATCCATTTAACCATGTCAGTATAAGGGATTATCTTCGGGCGTGCAGCTATGCGATGCAAAAATGAGCATGCTATCTCAAACATTGAAGCGTCTGAGGAATCACATTCGTCAACAGTAACATTTGTTTCCAGAATCCTTGGTTTCTCTTCCTCCAGTATATTATACATGGCCTCCCATGTGGAGGTTCCTCCATCTCTATTGCATGTAGTATCCATAAACAAAGGAGTAATTTCTGACTTCTCAGAGACGACCGCCTTACCTTTCTTCACCATTGCTCTAAACGATTGACTCTGTAGACTTTTCCTGAAAGTGAAGAACAACATCTATCGGATACACAAAGATGATAATGAATGTAGAATGAAATAATGAAGATAACTTGTAAAGATGATAAAAGGAGTTTTATTTGAACGCACTTAAGAAGATATCATATCACGCTAAATGGCTTTTCACACATAAATGTAGTTATCTATTACTAAATGCCCACTAATGCTTCATTATCCCTTAGATTTAATGCTCATAACTGTCTACGTCATAAAATGGGAAGAAAGCTTCTAGGGTGGCGAGCCATTGAATTGCAATAATGGCAATTGTACGATTTGCAAAGCAATATCGTAGATCACAATATCGCATTATTCATTTTTGCTTTTATTACCTTTTGTTGTGTTTCTGCGAGATGTGAGATGCGAGCCGCTCATTTATCGTTTGAAAGCTTAGCCACTTGCCAGGTTTTACGATGCAAAATACCCTTTTTAATGAGTGGCGGACCTAAAACATTTGCTTATGATGTATTTAAGGAGTGGGTCTAGGTCTTGATCACGTTTCACAATATTGGCTGGTGGTAAGTTTGTGGTGTTCGTTTGAATGCCTTAAATATGATGCGATAAAGGTTACATGCCATCACAATTTCGCGTCTCTCATGTTTCGAGATAACCTTTTAAGGCGAGTCCTTTATGAATGGCGACATGCGATGCGAGACTCAACTTTTGAAGAAAAAGCTTAAGGACTTAGTTTATGTGAGAAATTATGATATTTTCGAGCATAGAGTCCTCTTTCAATCATTCTTTACTGAATTTGGTGGGTTATAGAGGTATTTTGATGATGCTTAATCCTGTTGTATGTGGGAAGGTAAGAATTTAGTAGTTGTCTAGAAAAAGGGGGGGTTTGATTGATATCTTGCTTTATTCCAAAAATAAAAGAAATGCCTAAATGCTAAGTTTTGTTTTTGGATGGATCCTTTAAAGGGTCCCCATTTATTAACGTAATATTAACTACTATAATTAATAAATGGGGGGTTGTTGAATAGCACAACAATTGGCAATTCACTTGGAAGAACCAGTTATCTCTGAGATTTTTTTGAAATTTCTAAAACTTCCAAAATAGAGATAGTTTTGAAACCAAAATAAATTACATGGAATATAAGGTAAGAAATATTTCTCTTTATCAATAAAACAACATTTACTTAACTATCATTCTTTTGATTATTCTTTTCTCGTCAGAAAGTCATTTTGTCTACATCAATCTTTACTTGGTTTATTGAAGATAAAAGTAAGGAGTCTCTGCTCAGAACAATTTTGGTATACTTAGTCGTCGTAAGTAGGGCCTTTGCTGCCAACAGGTGTTCATAGCCTCGACAAGGTTACCTTTTAACCAACAATGATTCATTATCACACTTAAATCAGAATGCAATTTTAAATATAAGCTCGTAATTATACTTATTTATTTCTTTATTTTATGAAGTAATTCATTCTTCCTTCAACTCTTCATCTTTTATCTCTTAAAGGACAATGCCTTCATTTGATGACCAAAATTGATAATGCCATTAACTTGATTTGTAACTTAATTGAACAAGCTGGCTCTTGATGAGACCCCTTGTCTTTTGATTAATATGATATTAAGCCATTACCCTATTTTGATATGCAGTATTGGTAATGTCAGTTAGTTATAATCTTATGATCATGGTAAGCCAGATATTGATGAGACCTCTTATCCTCTAAGTTTAAGTATATTTTAGAATTACACTCTAAAAATGAAAGTTGATAAAGTGGGGAGAATCATTGGCTCCTTAAGAGCTTCTGGATGACAATTGTAGAGTTTTAAAGATGCTTTTCTGCAGAGGGACTTTGTTTTGTTATTTATACCTCTCTTGACTGATGTAAAGGAATTTTTTTCTTAAAGCCAGGTTCATAAAAAATCGGATAATTTAGGCAGAAAAAAATAGTTTAAGGGCAATAGAGCTTAACTATATATTTCATATGTGAAGATTACTTCCATAACAATCTTTACTTACACAAGCAAAAAGTCAAAAATAAAAAGAGACTATCCTTTGTAAAACCAATAGTAAATGCTCCTCAACTCGTATTATTCTTTCTAAAAGAAAATTTAACTAAAGGAAATAATATACAGTGAACAGAAGAGATCATCTTCTATGGAAAGTATTTCTTTAGAACCTGCCCATTAACAGGTAGAGATTCTCTCTTACCTGATAAATCTTGTAACAGAAAAGTTGATGGGCCTATTTGTTCCACAATCTGAAATGGGCCAAGCCACATTTGTTGGAACTTGGTATGCTTACCTTTCTCTTCGTGGGCTTTATCCCATTTCAATACTAGGTCTCCGAGTTGAAAATATTTCGAAGTTACAGAATTTGAATCAAAGGAGGCTTTGACTAACTACTGATGATGTGCATGTGTGGTTCTGGCCTTTTCTCTTTCCTCTTCGAGTTTAAGGATTTGTAACTGTATAACTTGCATGGATGAGGAAGGAGTTTCTTCAATGAATTGAACTAAGGCTAAGGAGGGAATAGCTACGTTTTTTGGCAAGACTGCTTCTTTCCCATAGACCAAATTAAAAGGAGAAGTGCCAATGGAGGCTTTCTGAGTTATTCGATCTGCTCATAGAGAAAACACTAAAGACTTATGCCAACTCTTTTGGTTTTCGTCAACAGTTCGTTTAATAATTTTGATGAGATTTTTTTTTGTGGATTCAGATAACCCATTTCCTTGCGGATAATAATTAGCAGAATAATTAAGCTTAAAACCCCTTTTAAGAGCAAACTCTGTCATATCATTGCCTGAAAAATAAGATGCATTATCAAACATCAAGGCAAATGGTAGGCCAAACCTGGTAATGATAAATTGAACTATAAATTCAATAATATTTTCTGAATTGGATACATTGAGTGGAATTGCTTCTACCCATTTGGTGAAATAATTAGTGGTTGTAAGGATATATCTATGCTGTTTAGAAGAATGAGGAACGATCTCACCTATGACTTCCAATCCCCATTGTTCGAATGGTTGGTCAGTGTTGACTGGCTGTAACGGTAACGTGGGTTTCCTCTGTCTTCCAACAACCGTTTGACAAATTTTACATTTCCTTACATAACTGTGTGCATCTTTGAATAGTGTTGGCCAGTAATAGCATGCATGTAGGATTTTATGTGCTGTAGTATCCCCTCTAAAGTGACCACCAACTGGTCCATCATGGAGTTCTTGCAACACCTTCTCCGCCTAAGATTTTTCAAGACATCTAAGTAAAACAGAATCATAATTTATTCTAAACATCACATCATTGACAATTTGATGTTGCCTAGCTTTTAATCTCAAGGCTCTTTTCTTTGTGTAATTTAGTTGGGTTGGGGCATATCCATTTCTCAAGTAAAATATGATATCAACATATCTTGATTCAGTGTCGTTAAGGCTTACCTCATATATTTTTACATCGTCACTTGAATGCTACAACTCTGGTAGATTCGATGCTCCCGCCAACATCCTGCAAAAACCTTGACCTTTTACAATTTTCGCTGGTTTAATTTCTAAGTCATATTCTTGCAGAGCTATCACCCAATTCGCTCTCTTTTCACCTACATCCCTCTGTATTAAAAGATTTCTCACTACTGAGAATGATACTATTACTTTGGTGTGGGTTTTGAGGAGAAAAGGCCTTAAGTGTTTTATTGATTTGAAAATAGCAAAAGCGTGTTTTTCAACATCTGAGTAGTTCAATTTAGCTCCCTGCAAATTGAAGCTAAATAAAGAGATTGAGGCTTCAACTTTCTCTTTATTTACTTGTGTCAATATGGCTGTATATGATTTCTCAGAAGCGAAGGTATATAAAATGAAATGATTCGAAAAATTCGGCGTTGCTAAATATGGGGCATTTATGATTGCTTGTTTTAAAAAGCTAAAAGATTCATGTTCCGAATGTCCCCATTTAAATAGAGAATTTTTCTATATCATGGATTGAAGAGGTAAAACAATTCTTGAGAAGTCAGGGACAAATATTTTAACAAAAAATTTTTGACCTAAGAAAGATTGCATTGATTTTTTGTTATGCGGTAAAGGTATTTCAGAAATTTCTCTAATTCTGTCAGGGTCAATATGAATTCCTGCTTTGGACACAATGAATCCAAGGAGCTTTCCTTCACTTAATGCAAAAAAATACTTCTTGGGGTTAAGAGAAATTCCATACCTTTGGCAACGTTCAAATATTTGCTTTAAATCCCTTAGATGATTACCTCATCTTTTGGAGTATACCGTTATATCATCTAAGTAGATTAATACTGATTTGTTTACTAAACCTTTGAAGGTTATATCCATAGCTCTCTGGAAAGTGGCACCGACATTGATCAGTCCAAATGGCATTTTATGATAAGCATAAGTGCCCCATTTTGTTCTGAATGTAATTTTTGGCTGGTGATCTGGATGTACTAAGATATGATTATAACCTAAGGATCCATCCAGGAAAGACATTAGTTCTAAGCCTGCTACTGATTGCAAAATCTGTTCCATAGGGGGTAATGGGAAATTGTCTTTTTGGCAAGCTTTATTGAGGTTACAGAACTCTATACATATCCTTATATCGTCGTTCTTTTTACTGATTGGGACAATATTTGAAACCCATCGTGAATGTCTGACAGGAAAAATAATTTTGGCTTTCAGTAGTTTATTCAATTCAGATTTAATTTGACCTAAATTAGGATGGATCTTCCTCAATTTCTGTTGAATAATTCTTTCATCATATGTCATGGGAATAGTGTGTTGAATAATAGAGGTGTCGTATGCCTTAAGATCTTCATAGTTCCATGCGAAGACATTCTTGTATCTTTTCAACAAACCTATAAAGGTTGTTTTTTCGTCTGACGTAAGTCCGAGACCTAAATTAATATTTTGAGGTTTCAGATCAGTCCCAATATTGATCAATTCAAACCTCAGAGTTGAACTCTGAAGTTTTGAATTGGTAGATCATTTAAATTTGTCTTTGAAGTCATATAAATATTCCAACTTAGATACAGATTTTGGTATAACATTAATGGTTGTTTCTTGTTTAAGTTGGTTATCATGCTGGTCTTCCTCAACTATCTGGTCATCGTAAGAGCCTTCTGAGGTTAGGAAGCTTATGATATCTGGATCATTGTTAATGACTCTCCAATTGGTGATATTATTAGGAATAGAAGTCCTAAAAATTAATTCAATGGAAAATTGATCTGGGCTATAATCCTCTGGTGAGATAAGCTTGGAAGAAACATTGGCTAGAAGATCGACACTAGCATTCTAGAGTCTTGGAATAGGGGAAATATTAAATGCTGTAAAGTGAAAATTCAGGTCTTTGTCTAATGACTGATAATGTTTCAAATGTCCTCACAAATAGTGTATAGTATTTCTCACCTGTTTTATGAAAATCTCTAAATCTTCGAATGCTTGGAGGTATTTGATGTTAAGGCCAATTGCCTTATACAAAGCTTGAACTATGCTTCATATTCAGAAGTATTGTTTGTGCAATCAAATTCAAGTCTGCGTGCTAACATAGTCTTTTCCCCTTCTGGGCTGACTAAGATGTAACCTGCTCCTGCTCCATCATTGGATTTGGATCCATCAAAAAATAATTTCCAAAATAAAGATCTAACTACAGGTTATCTACAAAATTTACACATTTAGAAGTGTGAGCCTTGAAATTCCCTAGAAATGATTCTACAAAATAGTTTTCGATGATATTGTTGCTATACGTGACTGGTTCATTTTCTCCTTCTAGTTCTATTACTATGTACTTTTGATGTTTCTTGCGATTAACCCTTATTTCATTTGGCTTGCCATTATAGGGAAGCCACATGTGAGACCAGTCAGTTGCAAAATAACCATGAATTTTTTCTGACTAGTCTCTACTAAGGATTAAGCCATAGAACTCAGAAATATCAACTACAAGTATGTCAATGAGTTGGAAAACTTTGGTGTTTGATGAAAGTATGATGGTTACTTGGTTAAGTTCCCCAACAACTTAGACTTGAGATTCATATAACTGTACTATTTGTACAACAGATTCTTGAGGCTGAACATTCAACTTTGCAAAAAATGTTCTAGGAAAGATGTTAGATGAAGCTCCAAAATCGACTAAACATTTGTGTAAGTTCTTATTAAAGGCTTAAAAAGTAAGGAGAAATGGTGGAGTATGGGATTTGGATCTTCCCCCTATTAGAGTGGTGTTAGTTGAGTCAATCTTGTTCAAAAAAGTGCTAGGGGGCCTTCCCATTTCTTGGGCAGCATGTGCGATCATGACGACAGGAAGCAGGGCAGTAGGTACTGCTTTGAGTTCTTTAAGAAGTAACTTCTGCTGATGCTTCAATTTACTAAGCCCACGAAAGGTGATATTCACCCTAGTTTTCTTCATATCATCAATAATATTATATTCCATTTCATCAGAAACTATCAAAGTTTTAGAAGAAGGTGAAAGATCCAATTCAGTAGGCGTAGTTTGTGTGGATTTTGGTGCAGATTTCTTACTTGTTGTTTTGTCCCTAGGAGGTGGCATTGAAGCCTTTTGTTTTCAATTTGTTTGTGATAATTCAATAGGGTTTTTACTTTGGGTAGTGATAGGTAATGCTTCTTGATTTTCTTCATTTGGAAGGATAAAATCCCACATTCCTTGTAATTCCACCACTTCTTCATCATCTATTTTTTCTTCATTTGTTGAAAATTCGTCCTCCTCTCCATCTAATTCAACATTTGATATAGCATTTGGAGGTTTAGGATTAGTAGGGGAAGTCCTTTTAAATGGTCTAAAGCGTTTCTTAGAGGAAGTCTCTGCTACCTATTTTTTAATATCAACCATTTTGTTAGACATTATCTTGAGGACTTTCTGTAACCCTTCAAGATCAAAAGGATATTTTGGTGGTTTCTTCTTAGAGTTGTCCCTAAAGGTTACTTTCTTAGATTTTCATTTTTCTAATGCATTTTTCTTTTCCACGGCTAGAATGTGTTTTTCCATAGCTATTGCCTCTTTCATATTTTCGGCTAAAGTTGGTTTGGCAACTCTATCCACGAAGATAGTTGTGTTTGACGATAGAGAAGAAATATACCACTCATTTTGGACTTCATCGCTAGGCTTAGATTCTGTTGGTATTTTATTCAATAAGTTTTTGAAGCGAGAGTTGAAGTCCTTAATGGGTTCTTTCGGTTTAGCTTTCAAATTGGAGAGATCATTGATTAGGGTAGCTGTAGATCTATCATCTCTAAATTTAGTCAAAAATTGCTCTTGGAAAGCAT
Source organism: Pinus tabuliformis (assembly GCA_031772625.1). NCBI lineage: Eukaryota > Viridiplantae > Streptophyta > Pinopsida > Pinales > Pinaceae > Pinus > Pinus tabuliformis. The sequence goes on from CM062809.1 coordinate 1,263,262,151, forward strand.
CCCAACTATTAATAGAACCTGATGGTAACGAAAAGTACCATGATCCTGCTACTCCTTGTAAAGTATATGGGAATAATCTTACAACTGCGTCTTCTTCCACTACTTCATTCAAGTTAATGGATAACATGAAATTGTTTATATGTTCTGTTATCACCAAAATAGGACCCTGATAGGCTGCTGATCAGACTATCTCAGTGAAACTATTTCAAACCAATATTTTATCTAAGGCTTAGCCTCCTTAGCCTGAGAGGGCTCTCTCAAAGGGTTAATGATTTTGATTAAAGAATAAGATAGATGGCTAACTCTATGGTTTGTGATTGTATATGTTTATAGGTTGAAAGAAGAAGGCTGGCTACCATTGGGCTATGGAGTCAAAGTATGTTTGAGTACCACAACAAGATCAACTTAACATGAAGTCAAGGCATAAAGAGTTTTTATATATCAACAAAACAAAGATACAATGCAAGGAAACACAGTTTATAAATACATGAAGGAAGTTAGAGCATCATTGATGAGTTCTAAGTAACATGTATTCATACCACTGCAAGTAAGTGAAAGAGGAAAGCCATGAGACAATAGGACATTAAAAAATCTCTTTGAATCCTGAGTAGTGAAGCCAAAACATTCTACCTAGCATGGAAGTCAAGGCATTATAGAGTTCAAGTGCAGAAATGCAAATATAAAATAGTGAAACACAGTTAGTTTATCTATGAAGGAAATCAGAGCATCATTGATGAATTTTGAGTATCATAAGTAAACACCACTGCAATGTAAGTATTGGAAGATGCCATCAAAACAAGAACATACAAGAACTCTTCATGAATCTTGAGTTGTCTAAGTAGAAATTCTGCATTAGGTTAAAAATATACACAGTCTGCACATAGAGCAGCAGTTAAGCTAAAAAGTCTACAACCCTTAGCTAATTCGACCTCTTGCTTTATATATAGCATTTAAACATGTATTCCTTCATCCCTCATCAAGATAATTCGAATTTTCTATGAGTGACACCTATTCTAACCATAAAACAAACCATTAATTAGAACTAGCTGTTAACTAGCAGTGCTAGTGACCTAATACAACTTGGAGTGTAACTCGTTATTATGATTACAACAACCTTATCTAAACATTGAAAGCATTCTTTGACAGCTGCAACCTCATGAGGGTGAATTTGATGAAGCCTCCCACGTTGTCACCTTACTGCTAATGATAAACCCTGGAAATTAGGGAACACGTTTCCCTATTTTTAGGTTTAGGATCCTTGAAAATTGGCACGTGGGAGAGAGCCTTTATCCTCTCATCCATGAAATATTTTATGAAACTAAAGGAGGTTTTTGTAGTCCATGCTGTCTAGAACAAAAAACTCTCTTGGTTTTTTAAAACACTTCTCCAGCTGTCCAGAATTTGTCCTTGAAAAACACGTGTAAAATAGGAAAAATCTGTTCTCTGAAATTAGGGTTTCAAAGAAAGCTTAGTATCTCCCAACTGAAAACACTTATGAATAAAGTGAGATATTTTATTGTAGCTAGTGATTTGATGAATATAAACATCCTTCAAAATTCCAAAATACCTTTTCCTGTGACCAGAAACTGATCTTGAAAAAGACTGCTCAAACCAGAAGACAAAGCTTGACTTTCAGCAGTTTCGTAGCGCAAGTTTAACCATAAATTCCTCCCACCTCAAAACGAATTTGAAGAAACTGAAAGAGGTTTTTGTAGTTAAGTATGTTAGGAAGAAAAGCCTCTTTCAGTTTTGAAAATTGAGTTCTCAGCTGCTCAGGAACCCTTCTGGAAGTTGACTAGTAAAAGCAAAAAACAGAGTCTTTTATGTTGAAATAGGTTGCTTCAGGGGTTTCGTAGCGTGCTACGAAAACTCCTAGTTCAGAATCCCCGATTTCGTAGTGCAGCCAGTGCAAATTCTGGGTTTTGTGCTATGAAAACACCTAGAGTGAGTTTTGCACTACGAAAACCTTGACACAAGTTTGACACATGGAACTTATGTGTGATGTGGGACCAGTGATAGGAAAGAACAGAGTATTGAACCTATTTGACCATACCAACAAGACTCTCTTTTAGATCTTAGACTCTAAAACAACCATGGAAAGACTAGACCAAGAATAACATCAATCCTTTGGAATCAAACTAATGTCAAAAAACATGGTGAGGCTTCTAGGACATGGAATGAGGCTGCGAAACTTTTTTTTTGGAAAAGAGAATGACACTTATTGAGATGAGATGACTCAAAACCTATAAGACTATGACTAGAAACAAGGAAAACTTTCCAAAGCTTAGAAACAAAATTTTAGGGTGATAACAGTGGCTCCACTAGGGATAGTGTGCCCTTGTGGTATACTAAGAACTTGTAGCTCCAGTGCCGCTATCCATCCTCTAGAATAAAACTCTGAACTTCTGCCCAATCTGCTCCTCAAGCCTTTAATGATTTCTGAAAGAAGAATTCAAACTGCACCTACTGAAACAGATGCTCAATCAACCTACCCTGAGCTTATTTGCACATTCCTACCTACCCTATCAGCTGCAATCTCCACTTGTAGCTCAAGGAACATGAAACTTCCAATGAAGCCAGTCATCGATCTGATCTGACACTTGAATCTCTTGACTGTGCTTGAAGCAAAAATAAACCAGATACTGAAATAACCAAGGCAGCATGAGGTGTAACTGTTCTTCAAGATGAAAATATAACTGGAAGCCTGAATAGTAAATATTTTCCATGTAGTCAGCTATAGGGTCAAAAAACACATGGTGAGTTTGATGTTTCTTGTGATATTCTGCAGCTTTGGACAACTCACCAATATTTTGATCATCTGTATAAGGCTTCAGCTGTGTGCTCTCAAACTGCTCCTCAAATTGATTTTCAAAAACAATGTATTCTTCCTCAATCTCAAAAGAGAAAGGAAGCAACACCCTCTCTTTGTATTCTGCCATAGAAAGCTTTTGAAAAGTATGATCATGATCATGAAGACTATATGATTGAATTTGACCTTGTAAACATTCAATGTCTTTCTCAATGTTCTTAGCAACTTCATCCAAAAATTTCAACTTATCTTCTATCTTGCACTCAAATGATTTTAGATAAGAAGACAAGGACAAAGAAAAATTTTCATCTATTTCTTCATTAATATGATCAACATTCCATTGTTTGAAACCCTGAATTGAAGGAGAGTTTGCCACTAACTCTTTTCTGTCTATCCATTCCTCCAAAAACATAAGCCAAAAGTCTTCAAATGACTTAATAGATTTGGCAGGAAAGCTTTCAATCCACTGTTTACATTTCCCTTGAAATGAATCATAGAACAACATAATGCAAACATCCTCATGTTTGACTCTAAGAAGCTCGGTAAAATCACAGAAATATGATATATGCTTCAAAGTTAAACTCAAATCTTCTCCATTGAATTTTGGACCATTCCTTAGAAAATATGTATCCTTGGGAAAATGATTTGGGAAACCATGAATTCCTGAAAAATTTATGCATGCATACCTTGAAATAAGAATGGTAGCATCTGAGTTCTTCATAACTCCAGTGGAATCACCATGAATCTATGAATTTCGAATTCTTCAACAATGGAGTTGCCAAGGTAGTTTTGCAACCTCAAAAGATTTCTGGGCTCCTACTACCTTCAAAAGTTCAGCTTCTTGATTTTGGGAATGATTAATCTTCAGACTCTCGGCAGACGCACCAAAATGTTATCACCAAAATAGGACCCTGATAGGCTACTGATCAGACTATCTCAGTGTAACTATTTCAAACCAATCTTTTAGCTAAGGCTTAGCCTCCTCAGCCTGAGAGGGCTCTCTCAAAGGGTTAATGATTTTGATTAAAGAATAAGATAGATGGCTAACTCTATGGTTTGTGATTGTATATGTTTATAGGTTGAAAGAAGAAGGCTGGCTACCATTGGGCTATGGAGTCAAAGTATGTTTGAGTACCACAACAAGATCAGCTTAACATGAAGTCAGGGCATAGAGAGTTTTTATATATCAACAAAACAAAGATACAATGCAAGGAAACACAGTTTATAAATACATGAAGGAAGTTAGAGCATCATTGATGAGTTCTAAGTAACATGTATTCATACCACTGCAAGTAAGTGAAAGAGGAAAGCCATGAGACAATAGGAAATTAAAAACTCTCTTTGAATCCTGAGTAGTGAAGCCAAAACATTCTACCTAGCATGGAAGTCAAGGCATTATAGAGTTCAAGTGCAGAAATGCAAATATAAAACAGTGAAACACAATTAGTTTATCTATGAAGGAAGTCAGAGCATCATTGATGAATTCTGAGTATCATAAGTAAACACCACTGCAATGTAGGTATTGTAAGATGCCATCAAAACAAGAACTCTTCATGAATCTTGAGTTGTCTAAGTAGAAATTCTGCATTAGGTTAAAAATATACACAGTCTACACATAGAGCAGCAGTTGAGCCAAAAAGTCTCCAACCCTTTGCTAATTCGACCTCTTGCTTTATATATAGCATTTACAACATGTATTCCTTCATCCCTCATCAAGAGAATTCGAATTTGCTATGAGTGACACCTATTCTAACCATAAAACAAACCATTAATTAGAACTAGTTGTTAACTAGCAGTGCTAGTGACCTAATACAACTAGGAGTGTAACTCCTTATTATGATTACAACAACCTTATCTAAACATTGAAAGCATTCTTTGACAGCTGCAACCTCATGAGGTTGAATTTGATGAAGCCTCCCACGTTGTCACCTTACTACTAATGATAAACCCTAGAAATTAGGGAACATGTTTCCCTGTTTTTAGGTTTAGGATCCTTGAAAATTGGCACATGGGACAAAGCCTTTATCTTCTCATCCATGACATATTTTATGAAACTGAAGGAGGTGTTTGTATTCCATACTATCCATAACAAAAACCTCTCTTGGTTTTTTAAAACACTTTTCCAGCTGTCCAGAATTTGTCCTTGAAAAACACGTGTAAAACAGGAAAAATCTATTCTCTGAAATTAGGGTTTCAAAGAAAGCTTAGTATCTCCCAACTGAAAACACTTATGAAAAATGTGAGATAGGTTATTGTAGCTAGTGAGTTATGAATATAAACCTCCTTCAAAATTCCAAAATACCTTTTGTTGTGACCAGAAACTGATCTTGAAAAAGACTGCTCAAACCAGAAGACAAAGCTTGACTTTCAGCAGTTTCGTAGTGCAAGTGTAACCATAAATTTCTCCCACCTCAGAATGAATTTGAAGAAACTGAAAGCATTTTTTGTAGTTACATATGTTAGGAAGAAAAGCCTCTTTCAATTTTGAAAATTGAGTTCTCAGCTGCTCAGGAACCCTTCTGGAAGTTGACTAGTAAAAGTAGAAAACATAGTCTTATATGCTGAAACAGGCTGCTTCAGGGGTTTCATAGCATGCTACGAAAACTCCTAGTTCAGAATCCCTGATTTCGTAATGCAACCAGTGCAAATTCTGGGTTTTTCGCTTCGAAAACACCTAGATTGAGTTTTTGCACTACGAAAACCTTGACATAAGTTTGACACATGGAACTTATGTGTGATGTGGGACCAGTGATAGGCAAGAACAGAGTATTGAACCTATTTGACCATACCAACAAGACTCTCTTTTAGATCTTAGACGCTAAAACAACCATGGAACGACTATACCAAGACTAGCATCAATCCTTTGGAATCAAACTGATGTCAAAACACATGGTGGGGCTTCTAGGACATGGAATGAGGCTGTGAAACTTTTTTTTTGAAAAAGAGAATGACACTTATTGAGATAAGATGACTCAAAACCTATAAGACTATGACTAGAAACAAGGAAAACTTTCCAAAGCTTAGAAACAAAAATTTTAGGGTGATAACATGTTCCTCAGCTAATAGGCCATTATGAGGATTGAATTTGGGCAACCATTTCTCTGGATGTGCTGGCAATTGATGTAAAGGCCCAACCATCCTAATAGCTCCTGGGTTTGTCCATGGCCTTGGAGGATTCTATGCCATTGTTGGTATGTGAGTAGGGGAGGGTGTAGCAGTGGTTGAAGGTGATTGGGTAGAGGAAGATGAAGCTCCTCTACCTGTGTGAATCAAGATCTGGAGTGGCGAGGTGGATGATTGATCTAGTGATGGTGTTATGAAACCAACTCACAAAAAAATAGAAAAGATAGATCAATGCCTTAGAATTCATCATCTTCGAGGGGGCAACCTCCTTTACATTAGATAAATGAAAAATTCTTAGATGATTCAAATGATAAAACCTCCTTTCTATATATAGGAGTCTAAGGAGTCACAATATAACCCAGCCAACCTAACAATAATAATATAAAGCCACAAAAATAACAATAGAGGGATTCTATGGGACACAGTAATAACAATATGGGGACAATAGGGGCACAACTATATTAATAAGGGATACAAGTACAATAGTAATGGGGTAATCATTAGTATTATAGGGACCTGACATGCCCCTCTCCTTCAAAAAGTGTTGTCCTCAATGCTTGAGTAGTTCTAGATGCTTCTGTATAAAACTCTCATCCTCCCATGTGGAATCTTCAACGGATAAGCTCTTCCACTTGATGAGATACTCAGAAATTGATCGATTTCATAGCTGTCGAGTTCTTGTTTCTATGACTGCTTCCGGTTCCAATATAATTTTTCCTTCCTCGTCAAGTTCTGACAATATTGTTTGAACTGGGAGCTTGTCGCCTATAACCTTCTTTAAACATGAAACATGGAAAACTAGGTGCACTTGAGAAGTTGAAGGAAGCTCCAATTTGTATGCCATAGTACCAATCTTTTGCAACACCTTGTACGGACCATAATCCTTTGGTGATAATTTATTATCCATCTTAGCTTGCTTGAGGGACATTTGTTTATATGGTTATAGCCGTAGGAATACCCAATCACCTACATCAGAACTTCTTTCACTACGATGTTGATCTGCCTGTTGTTTCATTCTATTTTGTGCCAACACGAGGTTATCCTTTAAGAGTTGGAGGACTTGTTGTTGATGTTCGATGTGACGTTCCACTAATTGAACCTTAGAATTTTCTCTTAAATATTATGTGATGGATGGTGGTTGATATCCATAAAGTGCCATAAATGGGGTCATTTTGTTGCTGTATGGAAGGAAGTGTTATACCACCATTCAGCCCGAGGCAACCATTTGAACTATTATGTTTGTTTATCAGATACAAAGCAACGAAGATATTCTTCCAAACATTTTTTTACTATCTTAGTTTTCCCATCAGATTGAGGATGATAAGATGAGCTATGAGCTAACTGAGTACCAAGACAAGAAAATAATTCTGTCCAAAAATTTTCAGTGAAAATGGGATCTCTGTCACTTACAATAATCTTTGGGTTTCCATGTAGCTTTTGAATTGTTTCCATAAATTCCATAGAAACTGTAATGGCTTTAAGTGGATGTGATAATGCACAAAAGTGTGCATAATTGGTAAGTCTATCAAGTACCACCATGATGACACTCTTTCCCTTAGAGTTGGGTAAACCTGTGATAAAATCCATTGAAACCTCCTCCCAACGTTGACTTGGAATGGATAAAGGTTGTAATAGACCCGGGGTCTTAATTGTTTCAACCTTATTTTGTTGGCAAACCAAACATTCGACCACAAACTTTTGAATATATGATTTAAGGCCATCCCAAGAAAATTCCTTCTTAACCCTGTGGTAAGTTTTTAAAAATCCTGAGTGCCCTCCTAAGGGAGAAGTGTGCAATTCCATAAGAATATTTTGTTTGAGTTAGGAATTCTTACAGAGGTATAAGCAATCTTTGTACCATAACGAATCATTTTTCCAGCTAAATGTATCAGATGTACTGGAATCTTGTTGTAACTTTCGAATAAGTGCCCACACTTCTTCATCATTCTTCCATTCTTCCCTTGCTTCGTTTATCCAATCTGGTTGGATAATAGAAATGGTGCACAACAATGCTTCCACATCCTCATCCTTTCTTGAGAGTGCATCTGCCACCACATTTTGCTTCCCTTTTTTGTAGATGATTTCAAAGTCATAACCCAACATCTTTGTGACCCACTTTTGTTGCTCTCCAGAGGATAATCTTTGTTCTAAAAAGTATTTAAGGCTATCATGATATGTTTTTACCTTGAAGTGTCTTCCCATTAGGTCGGGTCGCCATTTATTAAGTGCATGTAGTATTGCCAACATTTCCTTCTCATAAATAGCTTTATGTAAAAACTTTCCCTTGATTGGATGACTTTCAAAAGCAATGGGTCTTTCATCTTGCATTAAAACAACACCAATTCCATTTCCTGAAGCATCACATTCCACAATAAAGGTTTTTGTGAAGTATGGTGTAGCTAAGATTGGTGCTTAGCACATTGCCTCTTTAAGATGTTCGAAGGCCTTTGTTGCTTCTGGACTCCATGAAAATGCATCTTTCTTCAATAATGTTGTTAGAGGTGTAGCTATTCTCCCATAATTCTTAACAAACTTGCGATAATACCCTGTCAACTTGAGAAATCCTCGCAGATGCTTTATGGATGTGGGGATTTTCCATTCCTTAATGGCTTTAATTTTGCTAGGTCTATCTTAACTCCTTCATGAGATACAATATGACCCAGATATTCCACCTCTTGTACTTCAAAGAAACATTTGGATCTCTTTGCATATAATTGCTTCTCCTCCAATAGTTGTAGCACCCTGTCAACATGTTCAACATGATCCTTCCAAGACTTGTTGTAGATTAGTATATCATCAAAAAATACTAACACAAATTTTCTAAGGGTGGGTTTGAAAATGGAATTCATCAAAACTTGAAATGTAGAAGGTGCATTGGTAAGGCCAAAAGGCATGACCAAAAATTCATAATGACCCTCATGAGTTCTAAATGTTGTTTTCGGAATGTCTTCAGTCTTCATTCTGATTTGATGATATCTTGAATGAAGATCCAACTTGGTGAAGTAAATTGATCCATGCAATTCATCCAGTAATTCATCAATGACCGGAATGGGAAACTTATCTTTAATAGTGAGCTTGTTGAGCTCCCTATAATTCGGACACATGTGCCATGATCCATCCTTCTTGTGCACCAGTACTACTAGAGCAGAGAAAGAACTTTGACTAGGTTGAATTATACCAGCCTCTAGCATTTCTGCAACCATACGTTCAATTTCACTCTTTTGGGCATAAGGATATCTGTACAGCCTGATTTTTGGAGGAACACTTCCTGGAATCAGATGAATAGCATGATCATGATCACGAATAGGTGGGAGACCTTTGGGAGTCTCAAATACCTTGGAATGATTGTACAAGACTTTTTTGAGATCTGGAGAAATAGATGATTCCAATGTGGAAGCATCTAGCAAACATAATTGTGCAATTACACCTCTTTGTTCCTTTTTTAGAAGCTTTGTCATACCATTAGAGTTGATTATCTTTCCCGGTTTCCCTGCAATACCCCTTAATTCAACTTCCTTTCCTTCCGAAGAAAATTTCATGAAAAGTTCTTGAAAATTAAAAGCTATTGTACCCAAGGATTGTAGCCATTGGACTCCTAGTACAACATCTGCACCTCCCATTGGAATGGAAAGCATTGAGCTAGTCAATACATATTCTCCCATGGATAGCTTGATATTATGGCACTTTCTAGAGCAATTTATCATTCCTCCATTTGCAACCATCACTTGACACTCTGGTGCTGGATATAGGAAGCAATTCAATTCTTTTGCTATCTTACAATGAATAAAATTGTGGGTACTTCCTGAATCAATCAACACTATTACCTTTTTCTTCTTGATTTGTCCTTCTATTTTGATGGTTTGAGGAGTGGTAATTCCAGCCAATGCATTACAATATATGGTCGGATTCATTTCTTCTTTATCTAGGCTTTTTTCCTGGAGTATATCCTCTTCTTTTGACCTTTCTTGCTCCTTTTCTTCTTCCTCTTCACAATCTATGTAGTATAATTTCTTCTCAGCACACTTATGACCTTTAGTGTATTTTCTATCACAACTGTAACAAAGCCCTTTTTCTCTTTTTTCTTCCAATTGTTGTGGTATCAACCTTATAGGTTGTGGAAGACTAGGGGCAACAACACTTCCATCTTTATAGTTGTGAGTGGTATGCTTCCTGGTTGCCATAATTTTGCTTTCCATTTTTCTTGCTAACCTGAATGCCTTCTTTAATGAATCAGGTTCCCAAAGGCGAACATCATGTTGGTTGTTATCCTTTAAAGTCCCTATGAACACATCAATCCTATGCTCCTCTGGAACATTTTTTACCCTTATGTTCAATTTTTGGAACTCCTCAATGTGCTCCATTATTGAACCCTTTTGTTTGAGACTTATCAATTGGCTAAAAAAAGTGTTGCTTTTTGTATCCTCATAATGTGCTATCAATTTCTTTCGTAAAAATTGCCCAAGTGATAATTTGTTTACGAGAGCAAAGCCATTGATACCATACAAACTGATTTGGTTCCAAATATAAAGTTTCAATACGTACCTTTTGTGTGTTTTTCACATTATTGAGATTGGAAAATTGCTACATCTATAATATCCATGTTGTGGGATCCTTGCCATCAAACTTCCTCATATCGATTTTTGGAATATGGTGGGTCTTCAGTCCAACATTAGAGTCTATGAAATCATGATTAACATTTCTTTTGTTCTCATCATGAGTTTCCTTTACTACCCTTTCACCATTAGTAAGCATTTCTTGTAGAAACTTTGTCAAATCTGTCTTCAAATTTTCCATGCCTGTCTTCAAATCTTCCATGCCTATCTTCAAATCGTCCATCTTAGTTTCCACGTCATTCATCTTAGCTTCTATGCCTTTATTTAAACAATCCATCTTAGCTTCTACGCCTTTCTTTAAACCATCCATCTTAGATTTTGTTACTTTTTGTGCAAGTGACACTAGTTACACTTGGTTTCGTAATTTTGATATATCATGTTGCATTTCTTCCTCTTCTTCATGAGTCATGCTAGAGCTTTCAGGTTGATTACTATGTATTTGCATTTTCTTTCCTCAGGGCATCAATTAATGATAATAATGCTTTACTATTCCCTTTGAATTACTTCAAACTAATTTTTCAAACCAAGCTTATGCAAAAATTTAAAAAAACTACACACCTTTTTTCACTTTGTAGGAGCTTGATATTGAATCTAATGTATCTCTATAATTTCAGATCATCCAGTTCTAAAATTGTGACCTGCAGTATCCCTCTGCATCCTCTTTCCAATGCCACCAGTCTTATCCAAATTGGATTCTCCAGGGAAGAGTTATGCCAAATCTCCCACAGTGACCTGATTATAGACTAGTTCAGTAGAGCGAACTTGTACGACATTCCACGAGTCACTATTTCGACCTTTGGCTCTAAAAATTATATGCAAGAAACTGCAGTCCGTCCCCTTTCTGTACGTTCTAACGAAATTTCGATCCGATGCTTAGAGAGAAAGTTATGACGATTTTCCCTAGGTCACCTGTTTGGAATGTAATTCAGGAGTATGCAAAAAGACCAACTTCCTCAGATCATATCTCCCCAAATATAGTGCGAAAAGCTCTGAAATTTGCACCCGAGGTTCAGTGTGATTTTGTCTCAAATGGGTTTTTTTTTAGCGTTTGAAACATTACAAAAAGAAATTTATAGCGAAAATGCCACGATGACCTATTTGGAGCAGCGAAACCCTAGAATCCAAAGCTCTGATTCCAAATGTTATGAAACCAGCTCACAAAAAGATAGATCAACGCCTTAGAATTTAGCCTTTTTGAGGGGGCAACCTCCTTTACATTACATAAATAAACAATTCTTGGATGATTCAAATGACAAAACCTCCTTTCTATATATAGGAGTCTAAGGAGTCACAATATAACCCAGTCGACCTAACAATAATAATATAAAGCCACAAAAATAACAATAGAGTGATTCTATGGGGCACAATAATAACAATATGGGGACAATAGGGGCACAACAATATTAATAAGGGATACAACTACAATAGTAGTGGAGTAATCATTAGTATTATAGGGACCTAACAGATGGTATAGATGGAATGAGTGAAGATGATGATAGAACCTCGCTGTGAGATTAAAATGGTGTTTTCTTAGCTTTCTTATGGCTTGGTAGAGGAAATTTGAAAAAATGAATTCTGAAATTTTCATACTGTGCTCTAGTTAACGATTGAGATGGGGTGAACTGAGAGGTAACACTATCTTAGGATAACTCAGATTCTTCTTGAGATAACAAAATCCCCTGTAATTTATGAATCAAAGATTGAACTTCAGGGGCTTCAGTGGAAGAAGAATGATCTGGCTTGTTTGGGATTTCAACAACATAAGCTGTACAATTTTCTGTGCAACTTCTCGCTTAGGATCAGGGGATTTGGAAGACTTTCGAGAAGTTGGAGGTGATGGTGAGGGAGTTTTACTCTTAGGATGGCCTGTTGATTTGGATTTACTTGCCATTCATAGTTAGGCCCTCCTTCTAGCGCCAAAATGTTGAAGCCACGAAAATCATTGCTTCACCATGGGGGAAAACCACACGGTTCGGACCTTGGTTGGCAACTCCTTTTCCGTTTGGAGTAGTGGCTTCGACTGGGGATAATAGGACCAATTTCCCAATCTATTTAATGATTGTGCTAATGGGGTGATATGTGATGTTTTGAAGTAATATTTAAGCTAGAGGTAATCTAATCTAAACTAATAATCACATGCATTTTATCCTAATCTAAAAACTATCTAGTAATAACTATGCCCAGGAGTAAATTGATATATGCGATCTACAATAATATCTAAAAGCAATTGATAATAAGGATCATTCAATTGCAATGAGAAATGAATCCATTTTAACAATAATCGTTTCCTATAAAATGTTAGCCGAAACGATTGTGAAAGATATATCGCATAAGGAATTATTCATGTATTTAGCATAAAATATAGATCATCATCATACAGAAGTGCAATAATGGCAATCAAGATTCGAACTTTCATACATAAAAATTTGAGAAGAAATCATTTCTTAATACATAAGTAAAAAGGATTACGAGATAAAAGTACCGTTTACAATACATCCTACTCATGTGCTTCAGCAATATTGATCTACTTTCAGTCCATTCAACACCATCTAAGAGTACAAAAGTGCAATTTCAGTAGAAGATGCTAAATCAAATAAAAATAAATCATGTTCCATTAATTTCACCAGAACTTCCTCAAAGGGACAGAAGTGCATGTTTTGAAGATTGTTTTTGATAAAATTTTGGACCCCTCTCTAAATGCATGAGAGGGGTTTAAATACTTCAACTATAAAACTAAAAATAGATTATTACAAAAATAGTTGAGGAGGTTTAAATGAACTGCCTCAAATTATGCAAAAATAAAATCAAAATAGAAATGATCATGGTAACTACTTATCTTGCATTTGATCCTTGATATCACAAATGTCCATCATGCGCTTGAGCTGTGTTTGTTGGCTGAATTCATCTTTCAACTGTCCAACGAATACGACATCGGTTAGTGCTAGTGCCATTTTCTCCGTAGAAGTGGATAGGCATCGCAGGGTCATCCATTGGCTGTGAGGTTTTACCAAATGTCGCCAATATGCTTCCCAGTTTAACCTAGTCATTTTCCTTATTACTTCTGCTTTTTATTCTATTGCCTGTTTCCACTATAGTTCAAGTTGTTTCAAATTAGGAAGAAAACCTAGAATGGATTCTGCCACAAGGTTGGCGCTATGCAAATTTTCATTGACATTAGCTATGACATTGTTTGTTGCTACTATCGTGTCTGTTGTTGCCTTTTCTGCCTCTTTAAGCCAAGAATCCCAGTTCGCAAATAAGATTTCTTTATGCGACTCTTCTAGTTTAGGTAAGTCAGCTTTTCTCCCATCTTCTGTATTCTACCAGGTGATGAAATCAGAGACCTTCTTAAAGATCTCATCATATTCAAGTCTCATCTCCATGACTTGACTTGTCAATTTGTCACTTGTTTTGCAATAAGAGTTCCATTGCAAAATCTTATGGCACAATAATTATTTTTGGTGCATCAGCTAGGAGTTAAGACCGAGCGCTTCGGTAATAAACTGATCAATTTTTGGATCATATTTGTGTAGATCACTTATTGCCTATATTTATGCTTCTTTCTCTATTAATTTGGTTCGATGTTCTATTTGCATTTGCTCAAATTCCCATTGTAGCTTAGTTAATTGTATCTTTGCCTGCTGGTTAGATTTTCCTTTGTTGTAATCATTGTTCAAGAGACAAAATTTTATCTTCTTTTTATTTAAGAAACATTTGCACCTCTGTTTCTTTGACGATGGTCGTTGTAGCGTAGGCACCTGCAAACTATGAGAGTATAGTAAGATTGGCGGATGGGTCGACGGTGAGTCTTTCCAGAGGACATCCATCAGTTCATTTTCAGGGATAATAACAACTGTAGAGTCCAACTTCCTTTTCTTCCTTTGTCTTTTAACGATGACATTATGTTGTGGGCTATAAAACACATCTATAGGGGGAATCTCCTCTATTCTCAAAACTATTTCAGAGGTGGGGGTAACAGGGATGTGTTCTACCTCTTGAGTATTCTCAGTTTCCTCTATTATAAATTCCTGAGTTGTTTCCTATTGTGGGGTTTGAAACTCTGGTGTTTGTTCCTCTGTGTTGAGCCTTTTATTAAAATTTTCCCATTCTTCCTCTAAATTGATTACCAGGGGTTTTATTGGATGTGTGGAGGCAACATGGATTTTAGCTTGCTTGTTGGCTAAAGTTTCTTCAACTATCTTCTATGTAGTCTGGGTTGTATCCTTTACCGACTCCCTACTTTTGCTTTTTCCATTTTGTGATGAATTCTCTAATTCCCTGGTAGATTTCTCCTGGGATTCTTCTCCAGAATCGTTTTTAGAATTTTATTTGGAGTCACCTTCTATACTTACGCTGGGAGTAGGCTCCATTATTGGTTCAATAAATAATTGGTCCAATGGGACCTTTGATAACCTCCTTTCTCTGTAGCTGTAAAAGTTTTCATGGTCTTCACGGTAAAAAAATAATTGTGCCATATGCTTCACCTCTGTGAAGGTGTTTTTCTGCAAAAATATGCCATCAAAGGCATCTTCCTCATTACTGAATACTTTTATTTTTACCATAGTGTTAAAACCTTTGACAGTGTCGAACGGGTCATATTTCCTTCCAGGGAATTTGGGTAATTGCAGAGATAACATATTCTTTGCTTCTTTAAATGCATGCCCTAGGTCGTGTAATGAAAATGCTCGACACTATAAAGGGAATGTAGGCCAAATGGCCTTTTTTGATTCCTTTAATGTCTTTCTTATCCCTCCATCACTAGTTGTTTGATATGCTCTCTCTAGCCATCAATTTGTCTGGAACATAGTATGGGAGGACATGGGGGAAGGTGATGCTGCCAAATACCCTGATATACGTAAATGTCTTCTCCCCAAACCATCTAGCCACTGGGAGGATATCTACTTCAGCTTCTTGGGAAAACCTAGGGACATCTCGGTTATAAGGTTGCTTGTGAATAGGGAGCATAACTCCATGACAAATATTGAAAAAGTGTGGTTGAAAGTTGGATTCCCACATGTCTTTATGGTATATGTGAATGGGGAGCAGATTTTGAATAGTCCACTTCCATCCCATGACAGGGAATTTCGAACCAAAACAGATTGCATCCATTATATAGGTGCTCATAAAAAATAGAGGGTAAACCCTCGAAGCACCACTTCTTTTCCTTCTATACTCGATTATTGTTTTTGCTAAACTGTCAGAAAAAATTTATGCCCAATTCATTATAGTTGCATTAACGGCCACATCGATTAATGGCAACCACTCTGGGGATAATTTAGTACTGTCAGGTTTGCCAAATAGTCTGCATAGCATGGCCGCTGCAAAACTATGAGGGGGACAAATAGATGCAGTAGTGTAGATATCGTTTTTGTCTTTCTTGATTTTGTCCTCATTATTTGTCTAGGTCCAGGTGCAATCCATTGGGTCCTCGTTCTCTTTAGCAAACTTCTCGATGAACTACCTATTGTAGATGACTTGTGGCTCTGGTAGGTGGTACATAAGCCACAGGTTGTTTGGGGTAAAATATCCAATAACCTCTTGGCTTCTTGTCTAGAATTCTTTGTCTGAGATGTTAGCTTCATCAATAATCCATTTAACCATGTCAGTATAAGGGATTATCTTCGGGTGCGCAGCTATGCGATGCAAAAATGAGCATGTTGTTTCCCGAATCCTTGGTTGCTCTTCCTCCAGTATATTATACATGGCTTCCCGTGTGGAAGTTCCTCCCTCTCTCTTTCATGTAGTATCCGTAAACAGAGGAGTCATTTCTGACTTCTTAGAGACAACCGCCTTTCCTTTCTTCACCATTGCTCTAAATGATTGGCTCTGTGGATTTTTCCTGGAAGTGAAGAACAACAACTATCAGATACACAAAGATGATAATGAACATAGAATGAAACAATGCAGATAACTTGTAAAGGTGATAAAAGGAATTTTATTCGAACTCACATAAGAAGATATCATATCATGCTAAATGGCTTTTCACACATAAATGGATTTATCTCTTACTAAATGCCCACTAATGCTTCATTACCCCTTAGCTTTAATTCTCATAACTATCTGCATCGTAAAATGGGAAGAAAGCTTCTAGGGTGGTGAGCCTTTGAACTGCGATAATGGCGATTGTGCGATTTGCGAAGCAATATCGCAGATCACAATATCGCATTATTCCTTTCTGATTTTCTTACCTTCTACCGTGTTTCTACGAGATGCGAGATGTGAGCCACTCGTTTATCGTTTGAAAATGTAGCCACTTTCCAGGTTTTACGATGTAAAAGACTCTTTTTAATGAGTGGTGGACCTAAAACATTTGTTTATGATATATTTAAGGAGTGGGCCCAGGTGTTGATCGTGTTTCGCAAGATCAGCTAGTGGTAAGTTTGCGGTGTTCGTTTGAATGTCCGAAATGCTATGTGATAAAGGTTATATGCCATCGTAATTTTGTGTCTCGCATGTTTCAAGATATCCTTTTTAAGGTAGGTCCTTTATGAATGGCGACATGCGATGTGAGACTCAAATTTTGTAGAAAAAGCTTAAGGACTTAGTTTATGTGAGAAATATGATATTTTCGAGCATAGAGTCCTCTTTCAATCATTCTTTACTAGATTTGGTGGGTTAGAGAGGTATTTTGATGATGCTTAATCATGTTCTATGTGGGAAGGTAAGCATTTAGTAGTTCTCTAGAAAAAGGGGGGGTTTGATTGATATCTTGCTTTATTCAAAAAATAAAAGAAATGCCTAAATGCTAAGTTTTGTTTTTGGATGGATTTTTTAAAGGGTCCCCATTTATTAACGTAATATTAACTACTATCATTAATAAATGGGGGGTTGTTGAATAGCACAACAGGTACCCATATAAAATGCATGAAAAGAGGAATGAGGGAAAACCCAGTCGGAAGAAAATCGCCCCTCAAAATATATTGCTTAGTTAACTCGAGTGCTTATATGTGGTGTGCACTTGGCTTTAGTTAGTTAACTCAACTACTTGCATGTGGTGTGTACTTGAATTTAATTAGTTAACTCCAGTGCTTGCATGTGGTGCATGTGCACATTAACATAATGTAAAAGAACACTTAGCTTCAGTTAGCTTTAATTATCCATAGTTATTGCATGTATAACTAAGCTTAACTTAGTTTATTTATTTATTGATTCTCAAATGAATATTAAGTAATCAAATTCATTCTCGATTCCAATTTTCTTTTTCAATTTCTTGCAAGTTTGTGCAACTATTCTTCAGCTAGATCCGTATTTGTGCTCTAATAATTTTACAAAATTACAGGTAGCTATAAATGTTAGATGTTAGGGGTTTTATTTATTTAAATAGACATTAAGCAGCATCATCGGATATGGAAATTTCAATGAGTTCTCACATTTTCTGAAAAGAATTCGAGTTGATTTTTGCTTTAGATTTCACATCAGCAACAATGAACAATTCAAGTTCAAATATTAGGTACTTCGATAAACTGAAAACAAATTGTTACATACATTATTATATTTATGTGTATATAAATAAGCATATTTTATAGTTTTACTTTTATATTTTGAAGTTATTAATACATAATAATAATTCTAATTTTAAGTTTGAATTATAATAAAATTAATGTTATGAGATTTTTTTTATTTGTGGCTAAAAAATATCATTTGCACAAAAATTTGATTATTAAAATATATGAAAGTTAACATCTTGAAAAAACAAATATTCTCTTGTATATATATAAAAGTTATATAGTTAAGAATATTCCTTTAAAAAAATATTTGTTTATTTATATATATATATATATATATATATATATATATATATATATATATAGAGAGAGAGAGAGAGAGAGAGAGAGAGAGAGAGAGAGAG
Source organism: Pinus tabuliformis (assembly GCA_031772625.1). Taxonomy (NCBI): domain Eukaryota; kingdom Viridiplantae; phylum Streptophyta; class Pinopsida; order Pinales; family Pinaceae; genus Pinus; species Pinus tabuliformis. The sequence goes on from CM062809.1 coordinate 1,263,280,545, forward strand.
AGAGAGAGAGAGAGGTGGTTCACGGGTGGCCACTACATCCACGGAAAATCTGGGCAGATTAACCCTGAAAAGAATCTTTTAATGCCCTTCGACCAACTAGCATGGCCTAACCCCAAGGGCATCGAGGAGAATTGACCCTGTGACCTCTCGATCGACGAGGTACTTAACAATGGGGACTCGACCAATTGAGCTAACTCTTGGGGCTTTGTTTATATATATATATATGTATATATATGATGATGATGATGATGATGAGTCACTTCGAAAAATTTTGGGCATCATTGAGGGTTTCTCACTCTTTTGGTGTGTGAGTCATCTATATCGACCATCCTTTGATGATGCCAGAAGTCCCAAACAATTAAATAAAAATAGTAGGGATTTGTTTAAGGGAGATAGTGTAATGTATAACTCTCAATAAAAATGCTTTCGTATTTTGAAGGATTCTCCATGCCTAGTTTTTGAGATTTTATGGTGTCGACTGACGAGAATGAGGAATGAGGTCTTTCTAGATCTTTTGGGAGCACTAAACTAGTTCATAACCAGTTTATATCAATTTGTTAGTTCAAGAAAGTTAACAATGGTGGTCAACCTGAGGTGCAATGTGTTTGTATATTATAGTTTTCATGATATATGCACACTGTAATAGATCGTTTATGGGCATCTCTGCGGGGGTAGGATATAAATCCTTCTCCATCAGTTTCTACATTATTTTGTTGGAAAGGCAGAGGACGATAGGCACAAAATAACACAAATAATGCATATAATAACACGAGTTGAGAATTTTTTATTGATCACACAAACTTGATGATTACAATGAACCTGGCAAGGGGTATTTAAACCTATTTCAACTAGCGACTCGCCTAAAATAACTTAACATGCAACCACACACTAAATTCGACTTGACTCAACTTGACTTAGTTTGACTTAGTTAATTGACTCTTTAAATTTAGCCAACCCTTCATGCAAGAGTAATTAGCTATTTTAACAGCCCCCTTAATTACGATCACTAAACTAAGGCATGACTCATGCCAAATCAAACATTCATGTTGGTTTATGTCTCAGCTAGGCTTACAACACCTAATTTTCCTCCGTGAAACTCAAATACATTTTTTTCTAATGTCTTAGTAAATATATCATACAATTGATCACTAAATTTACAAGGATTCAAGTGGACTTGTCCATTTCTCACAAGTTCTCTAATAAAATGATATCTAGTATCAATATGATCTCTCTTTTGATGAAACACACTATTCTTGGGTAATGAAATAGCTTAGGTGTTGTCACAAGATTGTTGTTGAACCTTGTTTTTTTCTGCTTGAGTCCATCAAATACTCTTCTTAACCATACCTCTTGGCATGATCCTGATGTCGCTGCTACATATTATGCTTCTGTTGATGAAAGTGTCACAATAGGCTGCTTCTTAGACATCCATGAAATCACACCTAAACCAAGATGGAACACATAAGCAGAAGTGCTCTTCCTATCATCCAAACTACCCACAAAATCACTATCTATATATCTAATCAAATCCTTATTTTTTGTGCTTGCATACATTATGCCACAATCTCTAGTTCCTGTGATGTATCTCATAATTCTTTTTCTGTTCGCCAATGTGAGTCTTTTGGAGTATCCATAAATATGGAAATCAAACTCACTCCTTGCATAATAACTATTCTTGTATCTATGAGATACATGAGGTTTCCAACCAATCTTTTGAATAGAGTTGGATTGACATATGATCCTTCTTCATCTTTGTTTAACTTGGTACCTATTGCAACTAGTGTATGGACAAGTTTGCAATCTCCATCCTGAATATTTTTAGCAAAGCTCTAGCATATTTATTTTTACAAATAAAAATTCCTTTTTCAAATTTATCAAGTTCTATGCCCCTTTTTTTGCCTATCACAATTAACATTGTGCATTGCTCTCTTCAAGACCCAATGGCATTATCAACCCAAATACATATATTTTGGGTCCGCAAGCCCCATCGCATATCGCAATCGGTGGTGTCCACGATGTGAACATAAAGCGCAGTCCGATATGGCGGACCCGCTGGGGCTATTGAATATAGCATATATATATATATATATATATATATATATATATATATATAGGGTACGACCCACTCGCATATCATAATCGACGGGGCCCTAGGCCTCCACATATTGCGATATGTGATATGGCGGACCCGCCGATCCGATTAAACATAATATATATGCTATCAGGTCTGCCCCTCCCCCATCGCAAATCGCTATCGGCGGGGTCTAGCACTCATGCATAAGGTGCGACACCATACGGTAGACCCGTCGATGATTATAGGCTCCAATATATAATTTTTGAAGTCCGGTTGTACGGCCCGGCTGTGGGTTTTCACGTAGTTTCCTGTGTATTCGAAAAATGCTATAGCCACGGTTTTTAATGGAAAATCCCATATGGTGGACCCGATAGGGTATAGGTTCCCATCTATAGTCTTTCGAGTCCAGATTTTTATGTGTTAGGCCATGATTTTCAATGCAAATCGGATTTACATTCACGGGACTTAATCATTGCATAAATTAAAAAGAAGGGGGGATTCTTTCACATTTGATGTTATAAATGCAAGATCCATGTTTTGTAGGCATGTTTGCCATATTTCTCACAGTCATAACTGATATGAATTATTTTTGCAGGCAAATTCGAGCAGACCCGGTAACGGATAAATGTGAGTTGTATCAAGATGACACCTCTGCTCCACCGGTGTCAGCATTGCGAAACACACTTTGCTAGAGGGAATATGGACCACCATAGTGCATGATGGAGGCGCTCTCTGTATTCAGCAGAAGCACTCATGACAACAATGATCCATCAGGATGTCATTACTTCCAAACATACCTTCAGTCATGCCAGATGTGGGATGATGAGCGCAGTGTTTTCACTTGGGATAACGTCCGCTTTACATAGGTGCAAAGAGATGACACGCAATCATTCTCTTTCAATCAACATCGATGCATTCCCTAGGAAACGAATCCCTCCAGTAGATATACCCTTCACATGTCAGCTGTTACACGGACGGTGCCACGTGGGCACGTTCTGATTTGTATATTGCAAAGAAAAGGGGAATTGAAGAGATCGGGGGGAAGACGAAGGGCCAGGGCCTGAGGCATAAGTATTACCTCCAGATAGGAGAGAGGGGATTTTTGTTTGGAGAAAAACAGCTTTGATTTATTGTGAATAAAGAGGACTGTTTGGTTCAAGAAGGAGCCTGTTGTTTCAAATTTGTTTCCCTTTTCTCTCATATGTTTAGGATCAGTGTGTTGTTGCTGGCACGAAGATAAATGTGATTTGCTTTGTGTATATTGTTAACCACCAGTTCATGGTTGTTCTTGGTTATTTGAATGTAATTCAATAGCATTGATAATTCATGAAAGGTTGCTGATTCCAGACTTTGTTAAACATCAGTTGCAAGTGTTATTTGTATGGAAAGGAATGTATATTCCTGTATAAGTAATTGCATTGTGATTAGGATTTAATACAACCTTGTTCTTATGTGGACCAGTAATTGATTCATTTGGACTTGGGATTTATATATGATGTTTAACCACCATTTGTTTTGCTCATGCAGGAAATATTAGGACATTTAGGACCAGATTAGAGTAGTCAGAAGTAGTGTAGATAGGATTTAATACATAGTGGTTAGCTATTTTATTTTGTTGATTTAATTGAACTCTTCTTCCCTAGAATCCATCTTTCAACGCATTTAACAGTTTACAGGGTCCCTTAAAACTCATTGGAACTAACCTTTCCAAATGAAAGCAGGCCTAATTAGGGTTTGTGATTGGGTTAGTTCCCTTTGTTGGCATAGCAAAAACTCGCCATGTCAACAAATTGGCGCTAGAAGGAGGGCCTGAACCGCCGTCCACAAATTTTTATGATTTCATTTATAAATGTTCGCATGGACTCGAAAAGATTAATGCATGGATCGTGAAGGTCGAAAAGACCCTTACTCTCATCCAGAAAAGCCTCATTTCAAAGAAGAGAGAATGTGGGAGTATCTTGTCACTCAGGAACAACCAGTCATAATACTTACTCGGGCTTACGCTTGTTCCCTCTCTAAGCTCCCCATATTTCATTCTTTACCTCCGTCAACTAAAAGGAAGCCAAGGATCTGTTCTATAAATGAAGAGACATCTGCAGCCCCTTCTCTTGAAGATATTGTGCATGATTTTTTGCAGAGTATCGACTCTCCTTGGGAACAAATTCCTGAGGATTCCCCTTCTGAAGGCAATCCCTGGCCTGATTTGGAAAATCCTAATGAAGAAAAACTCAACCAGAACATCCTTATCCACAATATGGCTAATATTTCTCAACCTGGTGGGAACCAACTCCCACCACCTCCTGGAGCACTTCCTCCCTGGCTCGCTCAGAACACCGTAGCAGTACTTGGGTAGCAGCATCCCTTACCTAGGAATGCAGAAAGAGTACTACCTAAATTTGACCCTGAGTGGGGAGACACCACTGAAAACCATATTCATTCTTTCTTACTAACCATGCACATGCTAGGGGTCGCTGACGAAGATATAGTTTGTTGCCTATTCCCTTTTACCCTGATTGGTGCAGCTTCCACATGGTACTTTAGCTTCAGAATAGGATCAATCACTTCGTGGGCTGCCTTTAAACAGGCCTTTTTAGACAAGTATGGTGATGACAAAACCTCTACGGCCTTAGTTTTAGAACTATCCCATTTGGAAATGGAAACCAGAGAAAAGGTTAAGGATTTTAACATCCAGTTCAACACCTTATTCAACAGAATCCCAGCCACTGCTAGACCTATTGAGAAGGTGCTCATGGAATTCTATATCACTACTCTCCCTGTCCCTACTGCAATGTGGGTCAAGAGGAGTAACGCACAAACCTTACAGGGTGCTATTGATGACGTAGTAAAATTCAAGAATGAAATGCTCAGTCTCACAGCATACCACCATACAACCGGAGAAAAGAAAGCCTCTCAAGCATCCAAGAATAATAATGGGAGTGATAAAAAAGGGGATGAAACCAAGGAAAAGGATACCACAGATGTAGAAGGTTTGCATCGAATCATCAAGAAGTTGACAAATACAGTCATCGATATGAAAAGGAATTCTGGAAAGAGTATAAGCGGGAGTGGAGGAGAGTATAACAACAAAAAACCTTTGAAACCTTTCTATCATAAGAAGGTAGAAGGTGGTCATGGTCCACTTGCACTTCCTGCCCCACCCAATGAAGGGAATTTAAATACAGAAGAGCTGGCTCTTATCGGATCGTTCCTTAACCAAGAAGAACCAATAGTGGAGCTACAACGAGAACAAGAAGATGAGGAAGAATACCAAGTAGAGGAGCCCTTGGAAGAAGAATCTCAAATCAATGTACTGTGGGATTTCTACATAAACAAGAACGATGATAACCAAGGAGACATTATGGCAAAGATCTACACTAATGAAATCCACACATGAAGCAAGGGGCCACTTACGGGTGTGATGAAGCCTATAGATCAAACCAAGAAAGATGTCCGCCCTGTGAAGGCACTTGCTCCCAAAGTCCCTGTTGAGAAGGGTAGACCTAGTGGTCAGTTCAAAAATACCCCAATGGCAAACCATCTAGAGAAATAAAATGCATCTCTTGTTGCAATGAAGGTGACTCAAAATGGTAAATTCCCTCCTAAGAATGGAAAAACCAGTATGTTCACTCTGCCCTATCCTGTTTATAACATTGATTACAATATTGTGGATGATCTTAAGAAATCTAGGGCTAATATCACATACTTTGATTTGTTGAAATTAACACAACAAAGAGATTTTCTCTTGAAAGCTATGAATGAGCCTAACTAAAAAACTCCCACCATCCCGAGCAACCAAACCCAAAAGTCAGTCTCCAAGCCTATTAGTACTCCTAGCACAGCCCAAAAGCCAGCAGCCATGGAAGCCACCCTATCAAAAATGAATCGAAATTCCCAAGATGTCAGTGCAGCCATGATAGGAAGGAAATCTAAATCCATGACTCCCCCTTTCCTTATCACATTCAAAATCTTCAACATGAACGTACACAATTGCTTGGTAGACTCAGGTTCCTCGTCCACTGTGATGCCTTACACTGTTGCTAAAAGACTTCATGCGATACCTGAGAAAACTGGAACTCGAATCATGCAATTAGACAAGACAAATGTGAAATTAATTGGGGAATTGAAAGATGTATTGATTCGGATGACTGCTAAACCAAAATACACACAAGTCATTGATATGGTGGTAGTCGATATACCCGAGGCTTATGGAATGTTGCTTGTAGGGATTGGTCAGCAAAATTGAATGGATATTTCTCGACTGATTGGTCCCATCTCTTGCTGTCTCAGAAGGGGAAGGGTGATATGTTGAGAGTTGATCGTGAAAGATACATGAAGTATGTAATGACGGAACTAAACGGTCCCAACGAACCTGTAATGTTTACCAACTGTATCCTCGGGCATTATAGTTTCAATGTTTGTGCCACAAAAACCTATTTTGGAGAATTTCCATGCAGAAAAAAAATGAAGAAACTACAACAAACACACAGTTGGAAGCTCTCCCCTATAATCCAACTGATGAACCACCTTGTAATATAGTGGATAATAGAACTAGTTTCGTAGGAAGCAATTCAATTGATGTACCACTAGAGTCTATATTTTGGACACTCTATTTTCATGGCTCTAACTGCCTTGAGGGTGCAGGTGCTGGGAGCGTTCGCGTTGATCCACAAGGGAACCAACATCTGATGGACAGCCGTTTGGAGTTCACGTGCACCAACAACATGGTAGAGTGTGAAGGCTTGCTGCAGGGCCTAAAGAAAGCCATTGATATGAAGGCGAAAATTCTTAAAGTCTTTGGTGACTTGCAGATAACCGTGGACCAGGTAAGGAAGAGGATACACTACAATTCGCCACACCTGGTAAGGTACCAGCATGAGGTATGGAGCTTAATTGATAGTTTTGATTCTTTCAATATCACATACATACCTCGAGGGCAAAACCAAGATGTCGATCTGATGGCTAGTATGGCTGCTAAAATTTTCCTTGATTTTAGATTGAATAAGTATAAATGTTATGTTGAATTGATTTTGAGACCACCCATGCCTGATAACATCTCAAACTGGTAGGTGTTCGAAGATGACGAGAAAATCCTTGATTTCTTGCACTACAAGAAGACATTTAAGAATGCAGTCATTAATGAAAATGAGCATGACAAGATTATGAACAAGAGGGAAGATGAGGAAAAGGATCAGTTCAATACAATTCCCAAGTCAGTTGTCAAGATGGAGCACTTGTATGACCTGCATAGTAAATTAAAGAAGCCAACTAATTGCAAAACACATAGCTCATCCATGAAGTATGAATCGGTCCACCTTAGGACCAAAGAAGACCCAAAAACTATTAATTTGGGCTTGGGGTGCTCTCCACAAGAAAAGGTTGCATTTGTCAATCTATTCAAAGAATACAAGGACGTCTTTGCATGGACACATGGAGACCTAAAAACCTTTGATACCAGCGTTATGCAGCATGTAATTCCTTTAGAAAATGAGGCTAAGCCATACCAACAAAAACTTCGCAAGATGCATCCAAGCCTAGAACTGTTGGTGAAGAAAGAATTGAAAAAAATGCTGAATGCTAAAATCATCTTCCCAGTCAGACACACCCGCTGCGTAGCTAATCTCGTGCGAGTAAGGAAGAAAAACAAAGATATTATGCTGTGTATCGATTTCAGAAACCTAAACAAAGCATCGCAAAAGGATAACTATCCTGTCCCCTTTATGGAACACATCCTTCAGTGTGTTTTTGGGTCTGAAATGTTATCCCTATTAGATGGGTTTTCAGGATATAATCAAGTGTTGGTATCTAGTGGGGATCAGTTGAAGACAACCTTCAACACTAAATGGGGCACCTACACATATCGTAAAATGCCTTTTGGACTTATTAATGTAGGTGCCACATTCCAGAGAGCTATGGACATAGCTTTCCGAGGGTTGATTAACAGATCAGTAGTGGTTTACATGGATGACATCACTATGTATTCATATCACAGGAGGGATCATATCTATCACCTGAGACAGATTTTCGAAAGATGCCGAAGGTATGGAATATCATTGAATCCCAAGAAGAGCGTCTTCACAGTCACAGAAGGGAAACTATTGGGTCATATCCTCTCTAAAGAAGGGATTGTTATTGATCCTGAAAGAATAGAGACCATCATGAGAATACAACCCCCTGCAAATAAAAAGGCCATGCAATCTTTCTTCGGGAAGATCAATTTCGTTAGAAAATTTGTCTTAGGTTTTGCGAAAATAGTGCACCCCATGCAACTAATGATGAAGAAATACGTTGTGTATAAGTGGAGTGATGAAGCTAAGAAATCATTTTAGCGAATCAAGGAAGCCATCGCAGAAGCTCCTGCATTGGTCAGCCCCAATTTCGGCAAAGAATTCTTCTTGTACACTTTTGCTTCTGATCTTTCATATGCCGCAATTCTCACTCAAAAAAATGATGATGGCAATAAAGTCCCTATTTATTATGTTTGTTCTAATCTCCAAGGAGTAGAACTGAACTACCCAGACGTGGAGAAATAAGGCTTTGCAGTCTTTAAGGCCATAAAACATTTTCTCCCTTATTTATTAAAGGCTAGGACTAAAGTAATCGTTCCCATCCTGCTGTGAGAGCCCTCTTTGTGCAGAAGGAGATGGGTGAATGGAGAGGAAATTGGATAACTGCACTCCAACAATTCAACCTCGATATTAAGCCAGCAAAGATAGTCCAAGGGCAGGGGTTGTGCAGGCTAGTAGCAGAAGCCTTGGTAGATAAAGAAGGGGCATTTGAATGACCAGAAGTGTAGAGCATGCAAGACAAATAAGTAGAACGTAGGGAGGATCCCCTATGGATCAATGAAGCACTGATATATGAAAGTGAAGCGTCAGAAGCCCTTTTGGATCCTGAGTCGTGGTATTACGACATACACTTCTATCTCACATAGGGATCATGTCCTGAACACATGGATGCATCACAGAGGAGAGCACTCAGATTGAAATCTAATCAGTATCACTTGGCCAACGACACATTATACAGAAAAAATTATGATGGAATCTGGCTGAGGTGTTTGGAAAAGGATGATGCCGACCATGTATTGAAAGAAATGCACGACGGCCCAGCAGGTGGTCACTACGGCGGAGAGACCACTGCTCACAAAATATTAAGAGCTAGATATTATTGGCCCACAGTGTTCAGAGACTCGCATGCCTACGCTCGCAGATGCAAGGTGTGTCAAACCATTGCAGGATGAGAAAGAAAGCTAGATGTTCCCCTCAGGCCTGTTATGATCTATCGACCATTCCAGCAATGGAGCCTAGATATCATAGGAGAGATCACTCCAAACTCTTCACAACAACATAAGTATATACTCATAGTGACCAACTACTTCACCAGATGGACCGAAGCCATCCCGCTTCGGAAGGTGAACGAGGATGAGGTAATATCATTTATTGAGAAATTCATTATCAATAGGTATGGCATTCCTGACGCTCTTATATTTGATAATGCTTCTTATTTTTCTTCATTGAAATTGACTGAATTTGCTATTGATAAATCAATTCACATAAGGTATGCCTCAAACTATTACCCCCAGGGAAATGGAGTTGCAGAGTCCTCAAATAAGAACCTCATACGCATAATACATAAATCTGTCGCTGACAACCAGAGGAACTGGCACAACGCTCTAACTAATTCCCTTTGGGCTGATAGGGTCACCCCTAAAGTGGCATTAGGAAACTCTCCATACTTCCTCATCTATGGACAGGAAGTCATCGTGCCCCAAATGTTACCCTTCCCTCTTTACAGCTCTCCCAAGCTTCAAGAGGAACCCCTTCAGCCTTGCTTCAAGAAAGGATCAACCAACTGATGAGGTTGGAGGAATTGAGAGATAAAGCCAGAATTAAATTCAAAAATCACCAAATGATTGTGAAGAGGTGGTTTGATCGCCATCTGGCAGGAGATAAAGATTACCAAGTAGGAGAGCTAGTCCTGAAATGGGACAAGTTAAATGAGCCAAAAGGTAAACACACGAAATTCCAACACTTATGGTTGGACCTATTCCAAGTTGTTGAAAAAATTAGTCAAGGAACTTACAGGTTGAAAACTTTACAGGGAGAGACTGAAAAACTCCCTGTTAATGGCCAACATCTGAAGAGATACTTCCAGTAGCCACCACATGGTGGTTACCTCCTGAGTAGGTTAGAGTTCATTTTATTTTACTGTTAGTTTAGTTGTATTTCTGTCTTTTCCTTTTGTTTTCTGCAAAGTTTATTTTCCTACTGTTTTGAATTACAGTTCTTTTTAGCCAACTGATTTCAGTCCTCCAGCCTCATTTTTACCTTTCAAATTTTCGCTCATTCGCCACCTTCAGCCTTTCCATTCCTCATTAAGCTACTGATGATTTTGTTGTTCCTCAATCCATCATTACCTTGCAAACCAAACAAATTTTCAATCAGCCCATGAGAACTTGAAAGTCCGTTGTGTAATTCAGACCAAGCCACTCATGGGAATCTGTTGAGAATTGGGTAAGATCTCTTGATAACTTGGATAGCTGGAGCATGTAGGGGCATCTTTATAAAACAAAAAATGTGTAACTATACTTGCCTGCAAGGTTTGCAGTCATTCTCCATTGGTCCCATCCACCACACTAAATTGTCCAATACCTGTTATCTACAAGTAAATATCCTTTCATGGGCTAAACTCACGGTCATATACCATGTGGCAAATCTGATTGTGCTCTAGTCATTGTGCCTGAAACTGGAAGGACTTATTTAAAGGAAAATGAAATGTCAAGTCCTTGTGCCAAGCTGGAAGGACAAGTTGTTTGGGAAGTCGGTTAGAGTAAGGACTGTTGCTGGGCTCAGAGTACTGGTTGACACATCAAGCCCAACCTTGCTTAAGTGGTTTAAAAATATGGCATGATCCATGACTGCACCCCATTCAATCAATGAAAATATAGCACTACAATTCTCATATAAAGTGCACATAAACATATCTACATGAAGTTTGATGAGCAATAAAGAGCTGAGGTACACACCTAAACAGGTATTGACAAACTAGTGGCGCCAAAAGGATTTATGAAAGTAGGAAACATGTAAAGGAAGGTCAATAAATTCCATAAAATCACCATTGGAGAATGCTTGTCAAAACCCTATCAGTAAGTAGAAGCTATTTGTCTTTATCCCACCTGAAGCAATTAATGTTGAAGTGGAACCGATGCTTGTTCATTTAAACAGTTTGCATTTCAAGTTTATTTTAACACCCTGATGATTTATTGATTTGAGGTTTATTTGGAAACAAAGATAACTGGTTCGCCCAGTGGTTTTCCATTTGTTGTGGCCACAACTACCACCCTATCAAAACCTACCTTGGTAGCAATTTTGAATGGGTCCCCTAAAGTTGATCTTCCACCTCTCCGAATGATCTGTTTTATTCCAAAGGCCTTAACTCGTTGACTGAGCCAAATCTCCAATTCCTAATGGTTAAGCCCCCCTCTTTAAACATCTGCCACATGATCCATTTATAATCCTTTCTAGTCCTTCATTCATATCCTCCATCGGCACCTTTCAACCTTCAAAAACCTTCCATCGCACCTTCATCTCCATTATAACTCTTTATAATAGAAATACTCAAAAATATGCATAAATCACCCCTTTTTTGGCCTATCACAATTAACATTGCGCATTGCTCTCTTCCAGACCCGACAACATTATCAACCCAAATACATATATTTCGGGTCCACAAGCCCCATCGCATATTGCAATCGGCGGGGTTCAGGGCCTATATATAAGGCACATCATTATACCCTGGACTTGCCGATAATTATAGAGCTTGGCATATAATATTTCAAGTTCAGAGATACTTTCATATACGAACTGATAGAGAGCTGAGGCTAGGGTTTTAGGGTGCCGACAAGATGAACAACTAGGGATAGAATATGGCAGGAGTGGCCTTGCGCAGAGGCGTAGATGCTCTACTCACAGATCACAACGCCTTACCATGTGGAATCAGAGCTGACAAGGATGTGGCACTGAGGGTTTTAGTCGAGGATTTGAAGCCCTGTGGCACACTGATTTCAAAGGTCATGACGCGGAACCCCATCTTTGTCATGACGGAGCCTCAGGATGTAGAAGACCAAGCAAAGATGATTGAAGGGAAGTATATACACATGCCGGTGTAGAGATATAAAAAGGGTCTCTTTCACCTCTAATTACCTCACATTAATATGTCAATCTGGGAAAGTTTCGTTATTTCAAAGAGTGTCTCAGTGTGAGGCTATCATTTGCCAGAGTAATGCTAGTAGTACAATGTTCAGAAATACAAGAGTAAATGGATGATTGTCTATAGCTTAACCACTTCAAAAGATTAAATCACACCTTCAAAAGACTAAACAACTTATCAGTCAAGGGTTCGGTAGCAATAACCCATCTCTTTTGAAACTGATGGAAAAGGAAATTAGAGAACAGATCATGGATCTGGGAGCTGGATAGTGGATGTCAATGCTCACTACAATCTGCAATCGTTCTTCATGTTAATACCAGGAATTGGAACGGCAAATAAGAAATGGAACAGCAATTAAGAAATCGAACAGCAAGTCTGAAATGGAACAGCAAATCCGAAATGGTACATCAAATCCGAAATGGAACAGCAAATCCGAAATGGAACATCAGCTAAGAAATAGAACAACAACTAAGTCTCACAAGCAGTAACCTCTTAGTCTATCAGATCAAATGCATTAATCGTAATCTACAGGAATCAAATGGAAATCTTTCACTCTTAAGGGCAGATTGAATAACACACACCAATGGAACAACACTGATTACTGATAAATTATGGAACAGCGCTTAAAAACCATATACGCACGCAACACACTTAAATAGTAATCTGATCCAAGTATCGATCTCAGTTAGAAAGAATACGACTGCATTTCAAAATAGAACAACATTGTTCGTAAATCCAACAGTCACAAAGAACATAACTTCCAAGATGAATTCCGTAACGTTAATGAACAGGTGCACAGCACAAAAGCTCTGTAATGGAACAGTAACAGTATTCTGTAAAGACTAGCAGTATTAGATCAACTCTTAAAAGAACAGTAATATGATGCAGAGTCAATACAATTGTTCTGTCTGTAGAAGCCTTAATGAATTAAACATAACAGAGCATGTGATGTAAACTTATAAAACACACCAGATTACCAAATGACGTCAATAGGCAAACCACGCATGAACCAAACGTAATAATACAGGAGCAAGTGTCCTCCAAGGCCGGGCCCTTAGCCTCCAGGGGTACACTGCTTAAAGTTATTCTAGACTTAGAGATGAAATAATAACCAAGTTTGTATTAATGCATAGAGCAGAATTACAATAAACCAGTTCTTAAAGAGACTCGATGATCAAAGTTTTGATCTTTAAAGGAAATTACATAAAAGCATAACTGTTTCTAACTCCTCCTTTCTGCATAAGGAAATGACAATTGTCAGCGTTTTCGTCTTGCATATTAATCTCACATGGTCTATTATAATTCTTTATCATTTTCCTAGTTCATGATGCAAAAGGTTTGTAAATTTCAATGAAAAGATACTGAAATAATCATCAAAAACATACCTTCTTTAGTACTCCACACACCCCCCTGCTTACCCTGTTTCATGCCCTCATGAAAACATTGTAGTTGACATGTAAGGCAGTGAGAGAATAGGCTGGAGATGGAATCTCATGTGGAGGCCTACAGCCATGATGAGTAACTAGGTAGTCAAAGAAATGGCCTGTCTGACCCTCGGGCATCTCATACAGGGCTTGGTATCCGGGTGCAGGGTGCCAAATAATTGGACTCTGGAACCTATATCCTAACCAGGATGGCCCTGCCCTCAAAACGATTTCGCCATAGAGGTGCAAGCGGTTGGCAGCTAATTTAAAATTCTCATACTTAAACGGTTCCCTGAGCTGGATATTCGGATTAGAGATTTGATACCGAAATTTAGCTACATCAATGGCAAGGTCTTTGATAGAGAAAAAGTATTCTAATCCCTGCCGAATGAGTGCCTCATGCATGGGTCCTAATGCTTCAATTACACTCGGAGTCTTCATGAGGTTTCTATGTGCTCTCCACAACTGTACTGGGTCCCTAGGCTCAGCCCTTACCCACAAATCTAGTCCGTTTTCTTGCCTTTGGAAAGTATTATAGGCTTTAAGCCATTTAATTTGATTAACCCCAAATGAGATGAACGCCTACAATTGGAAATCCCCAACAAAAGGGCCAGGGTTCAGCTTAGTCTCCTGGTCTAATACAAGGTTATGTAAATAGAACTCACACAGTAGTCTGTGGACTTTTACCCTGTAGTGCTTACAGCAGTCTATAAAATCATTGACAGTGTTAATTTTTATGGGAGCACCTGCTTTAACAACCTTTATTTTTAGTTGCAAATACCGTTCAAGTAGAAACAAGGCATAATTCTTGGTAGGGGCTCTACATGCTAAGACGTCATTGTATAAAGAACACAAGGTATCCATCTGCTTGATAACGATATCTAACCTACGAGTTACCTTTGCGACTTTCTCTTGTTCTCTTCGCCACCCTTCAAAAGCCTGGCTTTCGGATAGATTGACCTTCCTAAGCTGCTGTTGTAGCTCTTCATACTTTTTGCAAGGGACCGTTTGCTCCCTAAGCTTTTCTGCTTCTTGCTGAGCTTGCTTCAAACTCTTTTGTAGGGTTACTGTTTTTGGATCTTTTCTCCATGCGGCAGTGGAGGCCGGGAGTTTTACCTGAACTTTCTTATTGCGTTGCTTTGAGTTCATAACCCTTATTACTCCCGAAAGTGGTGCCTCCGTCTGAATTTCCTTATCACGGGTCATCATCTCATCCATTTCTATCTTAACGTGGATATCAGTCCATTGCTGTTCCTTTTCTATTGGAACAACAGTCTGTTTCTCAGCATCAGTTGGAACAGCAGCCTGGTTTTCGACAGGGTTTTGAATAGCAGGATGGATTCTGGTCCTCTGCCCCTTTTCCTTGAGGGGTTTTGTTGGAGTGGTCACATTTTTCCTTCCCGAAGTTCTTTTTACCCTTTGCCTTGCTTTTAGAATCCTAATCTGCTGGTGGAGCTGGACTATTATATTCAATAATCTCTGTTGTTCCTTTCGTAGTTCTTTAATTTCCAAAATTTCCTTAGAAGGAACAACAGGCTGTTCACTGCGGCCTGGACTGTGACTAATTCCTGGATTTTCTTTTTGGGGTGTTTCTTCATTGCTCTGTTCTGGCTATTCCGGGGCAAGAACCCTAACTGGTTCTGTTATTTCTTGGGCGACTTCTTTTTCTGCCCCTGTTTCCTCTGGAATTTCCTCTGGTGTCTTCTGGTTAGGAACGGATTGTTCCTATTCAGTATCTCCTATCATCTTTTCATCATGAGCAGGAATATTCTTTTCTTCTGCCCCTTTTGCATGTGATTCTTCAGGCACATTTTCCTCTTAGGGTTTCTTTTCGGCATGGAGGTCTGATGGACTGGAAGGTTGGCCATATTCTCCCATATTGGCCAAAACTTTGGCCAATTCATCTTCTCCCACTGGGTCCTGCAATGGGCTACCTTCCTGTTGTTCTGTTTCCTCCTCCTGCTCGGATTGCTCGGCTTCTTCTTCCTTATCTTCTTCAGTTTCAGTTTCTTTTTCTCCTTCTTCTTCAGATTGTTCGGCCTCTTCTTCATTTTCTTCTTCCTCTTCAGATTGCTCGGCCTCTTCTTCTTTTTCTTCCTTCTCATCATCCTCCCCTTCTGGCTGTGAGTGTTTCTCATGTTCAATTTCTACCGGCTGGCTGGTGCTTTCTTGGGGCTTCTCCAGCCTCCCTCATAGCCGTGCTAGCCGGACCGATTTCCTACGCTTTTCTGGCCATTTGGGTGTACCGGTGGTATGTTTACGCTTTGCCAATTCCTTGAGTTTTTCTAGACACTCAGGTGTACTGGTGGCATGTTTATGTTTTGGGGATGGTGCGGTCAATCCCCCATTTATCATAGCAATTAGTGCTTCTCAGCTGCTCTGTTGCTGGGTGAGGCTATGGTTGACAATTAACCGAATCAACCCATGATGACTAACAATTGACTCTACATGCTGTGCCTTTTTTATGCTCCATGCAACGTCATGAAGTAACGAATTCAAAAATGTAGGTAAATTTACAGAGCATTTTTGCTTTAGTACAGCTAAGAGTTTAAGATGTCGTGGTCTTACCACGTCTTTTCTGCCTTCACAGGTGATGTAGCTTTGAATGGTCTTTGCCAATTCTTCCCACGACTCTCCTAGTGCTGTTGGCAAAACTCCCTTTCCTCTAATTTCCAGGCTCTGGCCTTCGTCCTGGAAGATTTCTATAACCTTCTACAATCTTTCCTTTTTAAACATCCATACAGGTCCAGTGGCTGGTAGTCCCGAGACTTCTGCGATTATGTCATTAGTGACTGCTATGTGTCTCCCCCTTACTGTGGAGTAATCCTCTTGCAAATTCTACAAGAATTCAATTGCCACAGTCTCGTTAGACTCCTGCAAGCGGTTGAGATAAGTCAGCCACCCTGCTCTTGCCAGGATTTCTCGGGCAGCAGCAGAGGCTGTTAACACCTGCGGTTATTTATGAATCAATCTTCCTCCCATGGTTTCGTTGTAAACTCTTAATGGAACGGCAGCTGTTTGTGCTGTTGAAACACAGAGAGGCTGACAAACGCAAGACTTGTTCAAAATCTAATGCTGCAGAGTATACAATAGAACTGGCTTATGAACAGCAAGTCATGCAGAAAAAATAAAAATAGTATGTCGTTGAGCCGTGCCATACCCTAGTACACAACTTCCCGAATAGTGGGCTGACACGTAACCTAGGGAATGATGAGGTTAACCTCCCCCCCGCAATGTGATAGGCTGTCCCAGTCGTCAAATAAAGGAGTAGTGCCCGCTCTGAAGCAGAGTCATAAAGGAACAGCGTATGGCAATATGCCATGTTTACAAAAGTAGCAAATTACCGTAATCGAGGCATGGAGTTGGATCGCTTAATACGTCAGAAGCTGCTGTGATATGATGCGAGGCTGGGAGGATAGGACATCTGCCGTACATTCCAAGTCTGATGCGGTCATTGTCAACTACTTTGCCATGATTGGTGATAATATATTTACATGCGATATATGATTCGGGAAATAATATATGATCAATTACTAAGGTATAAGAAACAGAAGGGTGCTAGTAACTTACCTATTGGTGTAAATAATGTGACTTCAATACCATTAACAGTGCTCTGCTGCCGACAGGTGTCCATAACCTTGGCAGAGTTGTTTATTTCACCCATGGAACCATGATCCTTTGTGTATGCTTAGGGAATGTTGTGTGATGTCAAAATGTAGGCCATTATGCTAGCTTGGTGACCAGTTAACCACAATGCCATTCACGAGGAAGGAGCGAAAAGTGGGCAGGCCGGCTCGTGATGAGACCTCCTGTTCCAAGGGTTGTTTATTTGGTATACCTTTTGGACCATATCCCTGGTGTGGTGGCCATAGTGGGAATGCCACTTTGCTTTCGTCCTCATGATCATGGTAGGCTGGCTCTTGATGAGACCCCCTATCCTGCATTTGACAACTTATAAGTCATGTTTGCTCTTTTTTTTCTTTGTTTTTCATAAAGTACTTTCCCTTATTTATACACAAAGGGTGGTTCAACACTCCTTAAGAGTAGGAATGGTGGAAGAAGTCTTAACATCTCAATAGGAAGATACAAACCCTTTGCTCTTATTCCTAAATAATGATCAAAGAGGATGAAAAGGGATCATCATGATAAAGATAACCAATCAGAGTAGAATTAGTAGAACAATGGCAGCAAAAGATGATAAATAAGTGTGTCCTTCCTTCTGTCCTCTTACCAATTCAGAGCAATTTCTTATAGAGATAGCAATTTATGATTGACTGATTCCAGTATGTTGTGATTTTGTATCCATCGCATAAGTGCATAGCTGTATTCTAAAAGACTTGCAAGAACAGGAGCAATAAGCATCCTCAATTTAGAACAGCAAAAGGAACAAGTTGTTTCTCAAGGAGAGAAAAAACATGCAAGGGACAACAGAAGAGCAGAAATGTTGTTCCTTTGGAAAAGGAATAGTAGAAAACGCAAATGCCGTTCCTTTGAAAAAGGAACAACAAAAATGGAAAGCACTATTCCTTTGGAAAAGGAACAGCAGAACACACAGGTGCCGTTCCTTTGGAAAAGGAATAGTAGAAATCGAAAAAAAATGTTGTTCCTTTGGAAAAGGAACAGCAGAAACACACAGAAATGCTATTCCTTTGAAAAAGGAACAACAGAAATCGAAAATGCTGTTCCTTTGGAAAAGGAACAGAAAAACAAGCAAAAAAGTCGTTCCTTTGGAAAAGGAACAGCAAAAATCGAAAATGTTGTTCCTTTGGAAAAGGAACAGCAAAACAAGCAAAAATGCCGTTCCTTTGGAAAAGGAATAGCAGAAATCAAAAATGTTGTTCCTTTGGAAAAGGAACAGCAAAACAAGCAAAAATGTCGTTCCTTTGGAAAAGGAACAGTAGAAATCAAAAATGCTGTTCCTTTGGAAAAGGAACAACAAAACAAGCAAAAATGTCGTTCCTTTGGAAAAGGAATAGCAGAAATCGAAAATGCTGTTCCTTTGGAAAAGGAACAGAAAAACAAGGAAAAAGGCTGTTCCTTTGGAAAAGGAACAACAAAAATCGAAAATGTTGTTCCTTTGGAAAATGAAAAGCAGAAATCGAAAATGTTGTTCTTTTGGAAAAGGAATAGCAGAAACACAAAGGAAAAACAAATTTCAACAAAATGACGGCTGATCCAAAGGGGGTTGCTCTTTTGAAAAAGGAACAACCAGAAGAAAAAGCTGTTCTTTTGAGAAAAAAAGGAACAACAAAAATAGCAGCAAAATGTTGATTCAAAAATATGTACAAAAATGATTCAAAAAAAAGGAATTATGTACAAATTGTAAAAAGAAATAAATTCCTTAATGAATTACAGGTGAGGAAGACTTCTCTTCCTCCCCCAAAATCTCCATATCAGAGTCTTGGCATAGCTGCTGGCAGAAGGACTCCTGGGTAAGTGGTTTGTGATAGAGACGAACTCAGTGGCCATTTGCCTTGAAGGCATATCTAGAACCGTCAATAGTGATTAGAGTAAGGGTCCCATTGTCATGTACCTTCTGGATTTCGTATGGTCCCAACCAACGAGTCTGGAGTTTCCTAGGGAAGTCCTAAAACCTGGAGTCATACAAAAGAGCCCAGTCTCCTTCGTGGAAGACTTTATTTTTAATGAGAGCATCATGCCATTTAGCTCGCTGTTGTTGGATCAGGGCAGTGTTTTGAAGTGCAGAGAGCCTAATTTCATCCAGCTCATTGATCTGCTGCAATCGATTAATCTGTGCCTCGGTTAAATCTAATCCAACTTCATGTGCTGTTCGTAGTCTTGGATTTCGAATTCTATAGGGAAAATTGGTTGTTTTCCAAACACTAATTGATAAGGTGAATAACTAGTGGTGCTTCTCCATGTTGTTCTGTAAGCCCACAGTGCTTCAGGTAGTCTGGCAGCCCAATCACGTCTGTGTGACGCAATGGTTTTCGTTAGGATTGCTTCTATTATTTTATTGCTGCTTTCTACCTGCCCATTTGCCTGTGGGTGGTATGGAGTAGTGATTTTATGCTGGACATGATAGTTGTTGAGTGTTGCAGCTATTCTGTTCCCAGCAAACTGTGGTCCACCGTCTGTAATTATTTCTCTTGGAAGGCCATAAAGTACAAATAGATGGAACAGAAACTGTATGACAGAGTCCTCTATAGCTCTTGGAAATTCCTCTGCTTCAACCCACTTGGTGACATATTCTGTTGCCACCAAAATATATGTTTTCTGGTTTGATGATGGGTTAATTGGTCCAATGAAATCAAGAGCCCATCGCTCGAATGGTTCGATGACTAGCTGTGGTTTCAGAGGCATCTCATCAGACTGACCAGGGCGTCCTGCTCTCTGGCAACTGTCACAGGCTTGGACAAATTTCTTTGCATCTTTGAAAATCATGGGCCAATAATACCCTGTCTGCAGCACTTTATGTCCAGTTCTGCGATCGGCAAAATGTCCACCACATGGTCCGTCATGGCAGGCTTTTAAAATGTCAAAGATTTCATCTTCTCGAACGCATCTCCTGATATGCATGTCTGCCCCTGTATGGAACAAATAGCCCCCAATCCAAGAAAATCGAGCACTCCGCTGAACAATCTGTTTCCGCTCATTAGGGGTTAGATGCTTCGATAATTTACCCACTGCTAGATAATTGGCAACATCAGCATACCAGGGTGTTTGAACAGCCACAACAAACAGATGCTCATCCGGAAATTGGTCTTCAACTGCTGCTGCATCAATTGGCTTTGGAATTATTGAGAGAAAATCGGCTACAGGATTCTCTTTGCCCGGTCGATCCTTGATTGTAATGTCAAATTCCTGGAATAAAATTAGCCATCTAGTTATTCTGCCATTTATGACAGGCTTATTTGCTAGATATTTTATGGAAGAATGATCTGTATACAAGATAACAGGATATCCAGTAATGTAATGTCTGAACTTATTAATAGCATGTATTACAGCTAGAAATTCTTTTTCACTAACAATATAGTTTAATTCAGCAGGAGATAAATTTTTGCTGATGTAGTAAATTGCATATGGTTTTTTATTCTCTTCCTGCCCAAGGACTGCTCCAATGGCTATATCTGAGGCATCGGATGATATCTGAAATGGAAAATCCCAATTTGGTCCTCGAAGGACTGGGGCTGTGGACACAAGCTGCTTCAGATCCTTGAAAGCACGTTCACATTTTTCTGTCCAAAGAAAATCAACGTTACCAGTTAGTGCATATAGAGGTGCAGCAATGTGCAAATAATGTTCTATAAATCTCCTATAATAACCAGAAAATCCAAGAAAACTGCGTACCTATGTTTGAGTGGTAGGTGTGGGAATAAGAAAAAGTATTTGGATTTTGGCTGGGTCTACCTGAATGCCAGCTGCTGAAATATAGTGTCCTAGGATAAGTCCTTCAGTCATCATCATATAGCATTTTTCATGGCTTAGACAAAGCCTGGTAGCAATGCAGCGTTGTAGGACATTTTCTAGTGTATCCAGTGCTGGATCAAAATCATCTTCGTATGGTGTAAAGTCATCCATATATACTTCAAGTCCTTCATTTATTAAGTCTGCAAAAATGCTAAGTATAGCCCTTCGGAATGTGGCAGGAGCATTGCATAAGCCAAAAGGTAGAACTCGGTAGGCAAATGTTCCCCAAGGACAAGTAAAAGTAGTTTTGTCTTGGTCTTCAGGGGAAATCTGAATCTGATTGTATCCACTGAAGCCATCCAGGAAAGAGAATAATTTCTTTTCTGCCAAAGTGTCTAATACCTGGTCGATGAATGGGAGAGGGAAGTGGTCTTTTTGTGTTTCTTTATTTAGCTCTCTCTAGTCCACACAGATTCTCCATTTCCCATTCTTTTTTGGTACCACCACAAGTGAAGAGACCCATTTACTATTAGAGATAGGATAGATGAAATTGACATCTAAAAGTTTTTGAAGTTCAGCTTTTACCACATCTTTTAGATGAGGATTAAGTCTCCTTTGAGGTCGATGAACAGGTCTCGCATCTTTTTATATATAAATGTGGTGTGTACATAATTGGCGGTCAATTCCTTTCATATCAGGGTAGTCCCATGCAAATGCTTCTTTATATTTCCTTAACAAATGGATGAGCTTCATTTCTTGTTCGGGTGTGAGGTTGGCATTAATGTTTAAGTTCTTACTGTAGGAATTTACAGGGTAAGTTCCTCAGAAAGAATACCAAAAGGACACCGCTCACAACCAGATCTCAAATCAATACACCAGTATTTTTGACGTGGTTAAAACCCTCAGAGTGCAAGGAGGGAAACAGTCCACGGCCTGTCCCAACGTGGGTACAGACAATTTATTAATCAAAGAATGAAAATTTACATAAGCTTCTCTCATGCACGGATTACCCGAACAATGACCCTCCATGCGCTTTAAATAGAACTCATGGACCAATCGGGTGTCAAGCCACGGATCAAGTGTCGATAATACCGAGGTGAGAGTGAACCGTCGGATCACTACATATCGTGACCGTCGGATTGTAAGTTACAATATGTACAACGGTAAAGAAAGACACTTTACCTAACTCTATACCTAACTCTAAACTAGACCAAGTTGATCTTAACTATATCCTATGTGTCGGAATATCCTAACATCCCCCCTTAAGAACAACTTGGGATAGGATTGAAGGATTTACAAATATGACACAATAGGAGAAGGAAGGAGGCACTAGAGCCTATCCCCCCTTAGTGACAACTTCCTGAACTCCAAGCATATATCGAAGTTTAGTGAACTTCGCCTCTGTGAGAGCCTTTGTGAAGATGTCTGCAACCTGATCATCCGTTGGACAATATTGCACTTCAAGAACATGGTCATGAATGAGCTTTCTGATGAAGTGCATGTGTAGTTCAATGTGTTTGCTGCGCTGATGCTGGACTGGATCTTTGCATAGCTGAATGGCACTTTGATTATCACACCAAAGGGTGGTTGGATGCTGCTGCTCAAAGCCAAACTCTGATAGGATCTGACGAAGCCACAAGGCTTCCTTACTAGCTTCCACGGCACCACGATACTCTGCTTCTGCTGACGAAAGAGAAATGGCAGCCTGTTTCTTACAAGCCCATGTAATAGGTCCTGAACCAAGAGTGAAGACATAACCGGCAGTAGACTTCCGATCATCAGGGTCACCAGCCCAATCAGAATCAGTGAAACCAACTAACAGAGGAGCTGCTTTGGCACTGTAATGAATCCCAAACTGTACTGTACCTCGAACATAACGAAGTATTCTTTTGGCTGCTTTCCAATGACTTTCACGGGGGTTTTGCATAAAACGAGCAACAAGGCCAACAGCAAAGGAAAGATCAGGACGAGTATGGGTTAAGTACAAGAGTTTTCCTACAAGTTGACGGTATAAGGTAGCATCAACTTCAGGAGAAGTACAAGAGACTGAAAGTTTGACTCCAGACTGAAAGGGAGAAGGGGCTGGCTTACAGTCTTCCATGTGAAAATGACGAAGAATATCACAAGCATACTTGGACTGGGAAAGGGAAATACCCTCCTTGGATTGCAAGACTTGAAGACCGAGAAAATAGTGTAAGTGTCCTAAGTCTGTCATTTCAAATTTCTTTTTAAGGATAGACTTCACATGGTTTATAAGGTTGGGATCACTACCAGTAAGGATAAGATCATCAACATAAAGAACAAGGATGATAAGAGAGTCACCCACTTTCTTGGTGTAGACAGTATTGTCAGAATGACACCTAGAAAAGCCAGATTCTAAAAGAAAGCTATCCATTTTGGCATACCAAGCCCGAGGAGCTTGCTTGAGACCATAAAGGGATTTCTTAAGTCGACACACAAGGCTTGAGTCTGTTTGTATGAAGCCAATGGGTTGTTCCATATAGATTTCTTCCTGCAAGTCCCCATGCAAGAAGGCAGATTTAACATCCATTTGATGGACTTCCCATTTTAAAGAGGCAGCAAGGGAAAGAACAAGGCGGATAGAGTTCATTTTGGCAACAGGGGAAGGTTTCAGTGTAGTCAATGCCTTCAACCTGTGAAAAGCCCTTAGCAACAAGACGAGCTTTATGTTTATCAATTTCCCATCTGGTCCATACTTGGTTCTGTAAACCCATTTACATCTAACAAGTTTGCGTCCCTTTGGTAGAGGAACAAGATCCCATGTATCATTTGTCATCAATGAATGATATTCTTCATTCATAGCTGCTTCCCAATGTGGATGGCCTGAAGCTTCTGCAAAAGTGTCAGGATCATGATTTACTGGAGCTTGAGCCAGTAAAGAAGAGGCTCTTTCAAACTGAGAACGTGTACGTCGCTGATCTGTAGGATCACCGGCAAGATCACCTGCTGCATCTCGAGTAGCACGGACCCATCTTGGAAGTTGAGGATCCTGAGAAGGTGGGGGAGGATTGTCATCCTCACTTTCATCATCTGAAGAAGAAATGTTTTCAAAAGTAGAAGAGATAGGAAGAGGTGGCACATCCGCCGGACTAGGCTCGCAGGCCGATTTATTTTCATCAAATTTTACATCTCTTCTAATGATAACATTTTTGGACTTAAATGGAATAAGTCTATAACCTTTTACATCTTCAGAATATCCAACAAAAGTACATTTCTCACTCTTAGGTTCTAAAGCTTTATGCTTTTCATCTGGAATATGGGCCCATGCTTCACTTCCAAACACACGAAAGTGACTTACATCTGGTTTAATGGAACTCCAAGCTTCTTCTGGAGTGATATTCTCTAGAACCTTAGTAGGAGTGCGATTGATTATATAATTTGCACAATTAATTGCTTCGGCCCAAAAACTAAGACTGAGTCCTTTAGATTGCAGCATACAATTAGCCATTTCCTTTAAGGTGCGATTTTTCCTTTCAGCTACACCATTTTGTTGTGGAGTGTATGGAACAGTATGTTGCATTTGAATTCCATTTTCGGTGCAAAAGTTGATGAATGTGTTTTTAACATATTCTCCACCATTATCAGTTCTTAGCTTAAGAATTTGATGTCCAGATTGTTTTTCAACAAAGGCTTTGAAGGCCAAAAAAGTGTTAAATACTTCGCTCTTGAGTTTTAAGAAGTATACCCAAGTGCGTCTGGAGAAATCATCAATGAAAGTTAAGAAGTACTTGCAGCCAGAGAATGAAGCAACAGGAAGAGGACCACATAAATCACTGTGCACAAGCTGTAAAGGGGCTGAGGCGTGCCAAGAGGCACGTTTGTCAAAACTGTCCCGATGATGTTTTCCGAGTACACATCCGGAACAAACACCATCTCTGCAAGATACCATAGGAAGACCTGTCACCATATTTTCTTTACATAGATGCTGAAGGGAGCGATAGTTTAAGTGACCAAATCGCTCATGCCAAAGTTTGCTCACTTCATCATTATGAGCAACAAATACTGAGGGAAGATTTGATGACCCAAAGTTGTGAAACTTATACAACCTTGTGGAATCATCAGCAAGACCAGTAGCTAGAATCTGTTTAGGATCTTTTAGATCCTTGATTACAACATCATGAGGTGAAAATTCAACAATTTTACCTTCACCTGAATGAGTTATCTGATAGACAGATAGAAGGTTGCAGGATAAGGTTGGAACACATAATACATCATTAAACTGACCATTGTCTAGATGAACAGTTCCAGTCCCTACAACATTAAGAGATCTATCATCACCAACATATATATTTTTGGTGTTACAATCATTTAAAGAAGAAAACATGGCTTGGTTTTTGGCCATGTGATAAGAGGCTCCAGAATCAATGAGCCACTCATGAGAATGAGAAGAAGAAGAAGATACATTTAATGCATAACCAGACTGAGATGATTGACAACGACATGCAGAAAGTGCCATTCCGGAAGTTGAAGTTGAAGTAGGCTCCACATGGATGTTATGTTTCTTCATTGCGGCTTCCAAGGCTTCCATCTTCTTAAAGCATTTAGATTCTAAGTGGCCATCTCGATTACAAAAGTTACAATGTCTGTCAGTCCTCTTCCATTTGTTTTTATTGGTCTTGTCATTTTGCTGAAATGATCTTTCATCTTGAGGCTGAGTTGGTTTAGGACCATTCCTTTGAGGATAAGACTTCTTAGGATTCTTTGAATTTGGTTGCTGCTGGGCGGCTAACGCTTTCGAGGAAGAGTTTCCAAGATTAAGAAGACCAAGGTGTAAGAGTTTTTCTTGTTCTCTTATTAAGGAATCACAAAAGGAGTCAAAGGAAGGGGGTTTGTAGTCTTTGCCTTGACAAATGAAAGCTTCCCTTGTAGAATGGAAAGTGGAAACAAATACAGAGTAGGCTGGTCCCAACTTAGTAAGGATGGAATAAATAAGGTTACCATCTTCTTTCTTAACTTTAACACCTTCCAAGAGATATCTAAGGGTCTTGAATTTGGACAAGAAATCTTCAATGCAAGAAAAATTATTAGGATCCAAAGTAAGCAACTCATTCTCAAGTTGATGGGCTCTAATTTCATTTTTAATCCCAAAAACTTTAGCAAGTTTTTCTAATGCTTCATGAGGAGTTTCAATTTCTGCAATGTGGAATCTAAGATCAGGAGAAACAGACATTCCTATCAAACCACGTGCTTGATCTTGTCTATTTTCCCATTTTTCGGCCTTGTCTTCATCTTTGGGTTTCTTCTCTTGGTCTGTGGCTATTCTGAAGAGACCTTTACTTCTAAGTAAATCTCCCATGTAGGCTACCCATTGGAAGTAGTTAGTGCTGTCAAGAATGACTTGGCATGGACTTTCCATTTTTTTGAAAAAAAACTGAAGCTGAAGATGCTGAAAGTAAGTGGTCCAATGGATAGATCTCAAAAAATAGGCGGTTTTAAAAAAAACGGCTCTGAAAAAGGCTTCCGGATGAAGAAGTTATGGCTTTTTGAAAAAAAATTGTTGACGTTGCCGGCAAAGTGCGCGAATGTGCGGGAATGAAAAAATCCGCCCCCACAAAATGGAGACTTGAACCCAAGACCTCTACTCTCTTAAAAAGTCTTTGAACCAATTGATCTATACAAAATATTTGAGAGAGAGAGAGAGAGAGAGAGAGAGAGGGGGGGGGGGGGGGGGGGGCTCGATTTGCGTGCTTGCCTTGGGAAGGCTCTTTTCCCCTACAAAACACAAAACACAAAACCCAACACGAATATGCAAAGAAAAACGAACCTTACGGCTCAAAGTTAGCTTTAGCCAAAAAACTAGAATTTTAAAAAAAATCTCAAAGTTAGCTTTTAACCGAAAAACTAAATATTTTTCTCAATGTTTCTGATTTTCCAAGATCACACTAAGGTGCAGGGAAAAGAGCATACGCATGAGAAAAATCCTTTCTTTCTGTTTCTGATTTGCCCAGATCGCACAGAGTCGCAGGGCAAAGAGCATACGCAGAAATGAAAGGTATAGATCCGGGAAAAAAAAGGCTAAATAAACCGAAACCGAAATAAGCAGAGAGAAAATGACAGTAAACTGCAAAAAAACACTGTATACCTCCCGATCTGAAAAATGACGCAGCTAGGGCTACCGGAAACCTTTTCGCGTGAAACGAAAGGGGTTCCTCACTGAAACAGATGCTCCGAACGCAACAGAGCAGTCCTCTCGGCCCGAAAGCAGTCAGAAACAGCAGATCTAGGAAACGACAGCCGCATGCAGTTCTACCGGCTTCAGATTTGGATCACCAACGGACGCGGCCCTCAAATAGCTCTGATACCATGTAGGAATTTACAGGGTAAGTTCCTCAGAAAGAATACCAAAAGGACACCGCTCACAACCAGATCTCAAATCAATACACCAGTATTTTTGACGTGGTTAAAACCCTCAGAGTGCAAGGAGGGAAACAGTCCACGGCCTGTCCCAACGTGGGTACAGACAATTTATTAATCAAAGAATGAAAATTTACATAAGCTTCTCTCATGCACGGATTACCCGAACAATGACCCTCCATGCGCTTTAAATAGAACTCATGGACCAATCGGGTGTCAAGCCACGGATCAAGTGTCGATAATACCGAGGTGAGAGTGAACCGTCGGATCACTACATATCGTGACCGTCGGATTGTAAGTTACAATATGTACAACGGTAAAGAAAGACACTTTACCTAACTCTATACCTAACTCTAAACTAGACCAAGTTGATCTTAACTATATCCTATGTGTCGGAATATCCTAACACTTACCCGGTTCAATTTCCACAATTTTACTATTTGCAACAGAAGTGACAGGTATTGTTTGATCATGTGTATCTTTCAGAGGATCATCTTCTAATTCATTATCAAATGCTGCTTCTATCATTTGACACTGTGTGTAGGATCTGGATTCAGTTTGACTAATGAAATTATTAATGGCATCGTCTTCTGTTTGGTCCTTGAAATCAAGTGCCTCTTGTATAGTTAATGTAGATCTAATGTTATCAGTAAGGTATGATACAGGGTACTTATTAGTTTTGATTATTGTGACATTTGGCTGCGTTGGAGGATATAGAACTAAGTTCTTGATATTTGGTCCTCTGGTTATGGTCATATTTCCTTGCCGGCAGCCAATATAAGCATCGGTAGTGGCAAGCCAAGGTCTACCTAAAATCAATGGATGTCCATTAAGTCGGGTTTTCGGATTTATTATTAGGAAATCGGTTGTATATTCCCAGGAATCAACAGAGACCATGACATCATGCAGTGTACCCTCCGGCCTAACCACAGATTGGTCAGCCAATTCTAGAAAGGTAGAAGTGGGTTCTACAGATGTAATGCCTAGCTTTTCGTAAGTAGTGGTTGTTAAGATATTAATTGCAGCTCCTAGATCAACTAAGGCATTGGACAGGGTCTGACCATAAATTTGGATAGTTACAATTGGATTTCCTGGGTCTTCATATTTAATGGGTGTTTCTTTTCCTGATAGTAAGTCAGATAAAGTGCCGACTACTTGGACTCTTGGGTTATTTGTTATATTCCTCCTTGGTTTCTTTATGCACAATTCTTTGATAGTTTTTGCGTATATCGGGATGTCTTGAATGGCTTGGAGGAATGGAATTTTTATGTACAAATTTTGTAATTCTCCCAGAATGTCAAAATCACTATAGTGTATAGGTCGAGGTATGACTAATCGTTATGGGAACGGGGGAGAGGATGTGGTTGCTTGATTATGAGTTTGTTGTTTATTCACATCCTCTTCTTGTGACAGATGTTCTTTAAGTAACTGATCTTCAACCTGAACTGTCTTATCTCCCTCAGTTTCGATAATACGCCCAGATCTTAATTGAAGATCATTACACTCCCTTAGATCGGCTCCTATTTCTGGTGTTTCTATGATTTGGACAGATTGGACTGGTCTGTTATTTGGATTGGGGTTGGGTTGGGCTGGGAGTTGCGGTCTCAGATTAGACTGGGGATTTTGTTGTAAGGTTGGCAGTGTAGGTTGAGGGAGCGGAATGGTTCCTACTGGCTGATGCATCGGTCTCTGCCAGTTTGTCTGCCAGGCTGAACTTTGTGAAGTAGGGGGAGTCCATTGTGGTGGATATGAGTTACTTTGCCAATATGGTGGGGTATAAGGAAGATTTGGCCAACCAGATTGGCTTTCCTGATTCAGCCACGGGTTTGAGGAAGGAAACGACTGCGGTGACCAGTTTGGAAATGGGGATTGGGATTGACTTTGCCACATATTATATTGTTGAGCATTATACTGCGGAGGCTGAAAAGAAGAAGTTGGGTCTGGAAACATACCAGATTGTCTCGGCCGCCATTGGCGGCATTGGTTGAGCAAATAAACTGATTTTGGCTCTTCTTCTGCTTCCTTATATACTGCTTTCAATCCAGGGAGTGAGGGGCAACTTTCCGTCAGGTGATCTTTTGTACAGATGGCGCATGTTTGGACTGCATCCAGTGGACACTCCTTATGACTATGCTTTTTCCTGCATCGGGGACAGAAGATTGCCAAATTCTGTTCTGCCTCCATTTGCTTCTGTTTGGCTTGCATAATATCAAGTTGTGTAGTTAGTGTCCCTAGTATATCAGTTTTAAAATTTTCCAACAAATTTCCAATTTCTACACGCGTTACTCCTTCTGTTGGAATTTTATTATCTCTTACAAACCAATCATGTTCTGCCAGTTTTACTCTTGTGCTGCCTCTCGAGCTCCTGATACATAAATCAATAATGTTAGCAAAATTTTCTTGATAAATATCTCCTTTTCCCATAATATTTAATGTTTCAATCCATTGTTCCTTCATGCCCCTTATTAATGCTGTTTTTAACACATTATCAGGTAAAGGTAGTGATGCATAGGGAGATCTTTGAAGATTATACTGAAAGCGTTCCACATACTCCTCTAATGTTTCATTTGGTCTAGCTGTCATCTGGAATATTTCGTCCTTCAGTTCTCTAGACCTGCAATAGTCCTGATATTTTTTCAGAAAATATTCTTTCATTTGATCCCAGTTATTTATAACCCCGCCACCTAATCCCATAAACCATCTTAAAGCAGCCCCTTTTAATGTAGAGGGAAATAGTTTCAGTTTCTTGGGGTCGGTGGTGTAATCATATCCCCTGCACAGTACATCAAATTCAAATAGAAATGCATCCAGATCTTCTGATGTAAGCCCGTGGAATGTAGGGATATGTCGAATAGGGATTGCTTTCATAGGTGCATTTGCTGAAAAATCCACTATGGGGTATTGTAATGTAGAAGTTTGAGCGTTTGGCTGGTTTTGAGCCATTGGGTCGAATATATGCCAGTATCCTTCTCGGATATCTAGGAGAGTATTCCTAGGTTGAGAGGGAATGTCTTTAACAGGGACAGTTTTAATAACACTTCCTCTATCTGGGATAATGAGAGTGTCTGATGTATGAGGAGATTGAGCTTTTCAACAATGATTTTTGCAGCACTTCCCTTGTCTGGGTTGTTTAATGGCTGAGTTGTTCCAATGGGAGACCTTGGTTCCTCAGTTTCACCTATTTCTCCTTCTCCTTCACAAATATTGTTGAGATTCCCTTCCTGCAATAGTTCTGGAGTAGAATTTTCAATTTCTTCAAAGTTCTGCTCTTTAGTTTGTCTATGCACCTCAGCAAAGGCTACAAATGGTGATCCTGTGGCCTGAAGGGAACTAGTAGGCTATTTAGAAATGAGGGTTGAGATTCTACTTTCTTGTAGATTTCGTCTATGAAGGTTGTTCGGCCAAGGGTCACCAGCCCCTTAGCTTTTTCTGGCTTGGGTAGAGGTTTGGAATTTTTTTCTGGCTTTTTCTGCTTAGTCATGCACTCAAATTAACTACTAAATTCTACTCAAACAAAACAGCAGCAAATCTGTAGGAAAGCGGGCAGAGGAGCAGGGCTTTTACATGCTCCACACGTAGGTTCTTACCTTCTGTTTTTAAAACCCAATTCTTCCCTAACAGGTTCGTACACTACTCTAAAAAAAAAGAACAAATGGCTACACTCTTTCCCCGGCAATGGCGCCAAAATGTAGAGCTATAAAAAGGTTCATTTTCATCTCTAATTACCTCACCTTAATATGTCAATCCGGGAACGTTTCGTTATTTCAAAGAGTGTCTCAGTCTGAGGCTATCATTTGCCAGAGTAATGCTAGTAGTATAGTGTTCAGAAATACAAGAGTAAATGGATGATTGTCTACAGCTTAACCACTTCAAAAGATTAAATCACACCTTCAAAAGACTAAACAACTTATTAGTCAAGGGTTCTGTAGCAATAAACCATCCCTTTGGAAACTGATGGAAAAGGAAATCAGAGAACAGATCGTGGATCTGGGAGCCGGACAGTGGATGTCAATGCTCACTACAGTCTGCAATCGTTCTTCACGCTAATACCAGGAATTGGAACGGAAAATAAGAAATGGAACAACAATTAAGAAATCGAATAGTAAGTCTGAAATGGAACAACAAATCTCAAATGGAACAGCGAATCTGAAATGGAACAGCAACTAAGAAATAGAACAGCAACTAAGTCTCACAAGCAGTAACCTCTTAGTCTATCAGATCAAATGCATTAATCGTAATCTACAGGAATCAAACGGCAATCTTTCACTCTTAAGGGCAGATTGAATAACAGACACCAATGGAACAACACTGATTACTGATAAATTATGGAACAGCGTTTAAAAACCATATACACATGTAGCACACTTAAATAGTAATCTGATCCAAGTATCGATCTCAGTTAGAAAGAATACGACTGCATTTCAAAATAGAACAACATTGTTCATAAATCCAGTAATTGCAAAGAAAATAACTTCTAAGATGAATTCCGTAACGTTAATGAACAGGTGCACAGCACAAAAGCTCTGTAATTGAACAGTAACAGTATTCTGTAAAGACTAGCAGTATTAGATCAACTCTTAAAAGAACAGTAATATGATGCAGCGTCAATACAATTGTTCTGTCTGTAGAAGCCTTAATGAATTAAACATAAAAGAGCATGTGATGTAAACTTATAAAACACACCAGATTACCAAATGACGTCAATAGGCAAACCACGCATGAACCAAACGTAATAATACAGAAGCAAGTGTCCTTCAGGGTCGGGCCCTTAGCCTCCAGGGGTACACTGCTTAAAGTTATTCCAGACTCAGAGATGAAATAATAACCAAGTTTGTATTAATGCATAGAGCAAAATTACAATAAACCAGTTCTTAACAAGACTCGATGATCAAAGTTTTGATCTTTAAAGGAAATTACATAAAAGCATAATCGATTCTAACTCCTCCGTTCTACATAAGGAAATGACAATTGTCAGCGTTTTTGTCTTGCATATTAATCTCACATGGTCTATTATAATTCTTTATCATTTTCCTAGTTCATGATGCAAAAGGTTTGTAAATTTCAATGAAAAGATACTGAAATAATCATCAAAAACATACCTTTTTTAGTACTCCACAGCCGGTTCTGGAAAACGGCGAAGACAATGCTATTGGAGCTCCTCAAAAATTACACTGCAGCATTGTCATTTGCGGCAGATCACCCAAAGTCCTTGCGTCTATGCACAATCGATGGCTCTGGCCCGAGATCTTGGAAGGCAAAACCCCTATGGGCTACGAGAACAACTTCTCAGAGGAGCAAATAGAAGAACTGAAGGAGATCATTGCAAGGCTCAATCTTGACCCAGACAGAAGCCTGATGCAATTAGAGTTGGGGTTTCTTCTGAGACCCCTGGGGTTGAAGCCCAGTTGTGAACAAGGGCGGAAAAATAGCACGAAACTGGAGAGCTCGATTGATCCCACAGTAAAGACAGAGGTCACGAATAACCAGGGGCAGCTACTGGTGCAGCTCTGCTCCTTGGTCAGGGACGGTAATGGCTACATTACGGTAGCGGAGCACACGCGGTCAATGGACAAAATGGGCCATGCCCTGTTTCTTCGAGCGCTCTCTGAGATGTTTGCCGAGGTGGATATGGGTGGAAAAGGGAAAATAAGTCTCTTAAAACTCATTGCTACCGACACTTTTGTTTTAGTCGATTATTACAAAGCATTTTTGATGTAGAGCACATCTAGCAGAATCCCAATGACTGAAACAACGGCGAATCGAGGACTAGGTTTCAGATGAGGCTCAGAGAAAGGCCGAGGTGACAGAGGCCGAGGGGATCCTCTCCTGTGGGCAGCTAAAGAGCATCAGATCGTGAGTAATGAAGGAAGTTACACCTCTTCACGAAGGTTGCTCAAGACTCCCGGAAAATTAGCCAAAACCACCAAGACGCTGGAGGAGTACCCACAGACTACAAAGCATTATGGAGACAGAGAAGCTGCATGGCCATGCATGAACCAAAAGCACACAGAACCCCCCTTCATGGTAAATTCTAATCGCTTTCAAATTTTTATTAAAACCCCCTCGGGGAAATCTACCTTGATTTGGGTCCATGCAATAGACAGTGTTATAATTCTGAAGAATATCATTGCCCATCATATCGGCTACCCGGATGGACAACAACATCTGCTATTTGGGGGCAGAACACTACAGGATTATAAATCCATTATGGATTACAACATTATGCCAGAATCTACTATAACACTCAATCTGAGACTGCGAGGTGGTGCAGCAATAAGCAGCTCAACAAAACAAACAGAAGGAGGCAGTGGGACAAGCACAAAAACAAAAAACAACTCAGAGCCACATCAACAGCACAGAAATGAAGGAATATCTTTCAAGAACATCTTACAAGGGGGAAAATCTCCTACAGTAGCTCCAAAGTAGGCTGGAACAGAACCCAGTCCATACATAGTGGAGCAACTGAACTATACACTAGAACTAAAAATAGATATATCAGAAATAGATGAGGTATGTAATAATTATGAAACGCAAGCCATCATTTGTCATTTCAATGGTTTTTGGCCAAAACCTTTTGAACTATTCCATTGGATTTTCACAAAATGGACTCTACATTGTGAGATTCATCTCTGCTCCAAAGGGTTTTTCATAGTCAAATTCCAATCAACAGAGATAAGAGACATAGTGATACAGGAGGGACCTTGGTTCTAGGGATCTTCGGGCCTCTTCATCACACCATGGTTCCCGGAATTCGATGCCAACACCATGGTTGTTTCCAGGATGCCAGTTTGGGTATGTCTACATAATCTCCCAATACACTTCTGGGACCAAAAGGTTCTTGCATGTATAGGCAATACCATCGGCAAATATATTAAAATGGACACACAAAGAGTGGAGGAAAGAATTTTTACATTCGCACGCATCTGTGTGGAAGTTGATCTCAGTAAGGGCTTACTGGATCGCATATAGTTGAAGCACAAACAACGAAGCTAGACACAAACAATAGACTATGAAAACACAGCATTTAGGTGCAGAATATGTCGACAAACAGGACATCTACAAAATACGTGCCTAGAATACAAAAAAGACAGCCGAAGGAAGAAGAAAACTGGAAAACACCAAAAGGGTTGGAATTTTCCCCCACCAGATCCTGAAGAGGAGGAATTTGAGGTGGAAGAGCCCATCCCAAATGAGAACAATCAAGCAGAAACCTAGGAGACATCTCCACAAGGACCTATGGAATCACAACCAGAAAAGACCTTAGATACAATGGAAAACAGTGGAACCAAAAGGCTACATGCATCAGACACCTCTGATTCTGACAAGGAAAATCCCTGACCAGGCGTTGAAAATCCACTTCAACTTGTTCCCACGATACCGTCTCAAGGGGAGTGGCACAAGGTCGAGAAGAAAAAGGGGAGGAAAACATGATTTCCCCCCATATTGATATATCAGTGCTCCCTGCGTGGAACACATGTTTTTAGTTTTCGTTTATTTGTATATCTACATACTGACAGGCTATATCGCCTCACATATGCATATGCTATGGCATCTACAAAATGTAATTTTCAAACTTTAATGGAAATTACGATTTTTTCTAGGGGAAAAAAATATTTCAAGTCCGGCCTAACGGCCAGACATGAGTTTTCCTATATACACTTGTGTTTTTCGGAAAAACATTGAAGTCGGGGTTTTCCAAAGGGAAGCTTTACATTGCGAACGCACCAATATTATTAACTGCGATATATATATATATATATATTATCGAGTCTGGAACCAATCGCATATCACAATCGGCGGTGTCCACAGCATGAACATAAAGCACAGTTCGATATGGCGGACCCACCGGGGCTATTGAATATAACATATATATATATATATATATATATATATATATATATATATATATATATATATATATATATATATATATATATATATATATATATATATATATATATATATATATATATATATATATATATATATATATATATATATATATATATATATATATATATATATATATATATATATATATATATATATATATATATATATATATATATAGGGTCCGGCCCACGCACATATTGCAATTGGTAGGGCCCTAGGCCTGCGCATATTGCGATATGCGATATGGCAGACCCGCCGATCCGATTAAACATAATATATATGCTATCAGGTCTGCCCCTCCCCCATCACAAATCGCTATCAGTGGGGTCTAGCGCTCATGCATAAGGTACGACACCATACGGTGGATCCGTCGATGATTATAGGCTCCGATATATAATTTTTGAAGTCCGGCTGTACAACACAGCTGCGGGTTTTCACGTAGTTTCTTGTGTATTCGAAAAATGCTATAGTTGCAGATTTTAATGGAGAATTCCATATGGCGGACCCAATAGGGTATAGGTTCCTGTCTATAGTCTTTCGAGTCTAGATTTTAATGTGTTACGCCATGGTTTTCAATGCAAATTGGATTTACATTCGCGGGACTTAATCATTGCATAAATTAAAAAGAAGGGGGGATTATTTCACATTTGATGCTATAAATGCAAGATCCATGTTTGCCATATTTTTCACAGTCATAACTAATATGAATTATTTTTGCAAGCAAATTCGAGTAGACCCAATAACTGATAAATGTGAGTTGTATCAAGATGACACCTCTGCTCCACTGGTGTTAGCGTTGCGAAACACACTCTGCTAGAGGGAATACGGACTACCATAGGGCATGATGGAGGTGCTCTCTGTATTCAGCAGAAGCACTCATGACAGCAATGATCCATCAGGATGTCATTACTTCCAAACATACCTTTATTCATGCCATATGTGGGATGATGAGCGCAGTGTTTTCACTTGGGATAACATCTGCTTTACATAGATGCAAAGAGATGACACACAGTCATTCTATTTCAATCAACTTCGATGCGTTCCCCAAGAAACGAAGCCCTCCAGCAGATATACCCTTCACATGTCAGCTGTTACACGGACGGTGCCACGTGGGCACATTTTGATTTTCATATTGCAAAGAAAAGGGAAATTGAAGAGATCGAGGGGAACACGAAGGGCTAGGGTCTGAGGCATAAGTATTACCTCCAGATAAGAGAGAGGGGCTTTTTGTTTGGAGAAAAACAGCTTTGATTTATTGTGAATAAAGAGGACTGTTTGGTTCAAGAAGGGGCCTATTGTTTCAAATTTGTTTCCCTTTTCTCTTGTATGTTTAGGACCAGTGTGTTGTTGCTAGCACGAGGAAAAATGTGATTTGCTCTGTGTATATTGTTAACCACCAGTTCATGGTTGTTCTTGGTTATTTGAATGTAATTCAATAGCATTGATAATTCATGAAAGGTTGTTGATTCCAAACTTTGTTAAACATCAGTTGCAAGTGTTATTTGTATGGAAAGGAATGTATATTCCTGTATAAGTAATTGCATTGTGATTAGGATTTAATACAACCTTGTTTTTATGTGGACCAGTAATTGATTCATTTGGACTTGAGTTTTATCTATGATGTTTAACCTCCATTTGTTTTGCTCCTGCAGGATAGATTAGGATAGTTAGGACTAGATTAGAGTAGTCAGAAGTAGTGTAGATAGGATTTAATACATAGTGGTTAGTTGTTTTATTTTGTTGATTTAATTAAAGTCTTCTTCCCCAGAAGCCATATTTCAACGCATTTAACAGTTTACAGGGTCCCTTAAAACCTGTTGGAACTAACCATTCCAAAAGAAAGAAGGCCTAATTGGGGTTTGTGATCAGGTTAGTTCCCTTTGTTGGCATAGCAAAAACTCGCCATGTCAACACACCCACGCTAGACTGCCTCTCCTTGCTATGACTAATTCAGAAAATAT
Organism: Pinus tabuliformis; assembly: GCA_031772625.1. Taxonomy (NCBI): domain Eukaryota; kingdom Viridiplantae; phylum Streptophyta; class Pinopsida; order Pinales; family Pinaceae; genus Pinus; species Pinus tabuliformis. The sequence continues at coordinate 1,263,317,849 of CM062809.1, forward strand.
TCTTCTCCAACGAGTTGCTAACCAATGTATGTGTTGCACAAGATGAATTATTTAAATGACCTCAATACACCTTGCATTTATACACAGACAATGGATGAACGTCTCACTTGAAGTGACACTTATCAAGTCAGCCTGCTTGACAACCAAATTAATTATGTCAACCTTAAAAATTCATATATCTCTAACGAAAGCTCGGATTTAGACAATTTTTGATGCATTGGAATCATCTTTCCGAGCACTATCATCCTCATCCATCATATGCCATGAATCCATCATGGTTTTTCCTCAAAAAACATTGAGTTCCAAAACCCCATACTTGGGTTCTAATCCCACAAGCTGCCCTTGTGGTGCTTTTTGTTGAGCACTAGAGAAGGTATGTTATTATCATTTATTTTGTCATCCTTTCTTTAAATTCATAACTTCTTTACATTATGAAATCGGTATATGATGGGAGATTATGATAAAATCTAGAATATTTGTGTGCAACAAAGATGACTAATGATTACCCTTTTCTATGCAGAAAAAGGGGGAAATGGAAAATCACCAATTTGAAGGAAATGACAAGACACCATCAACTATTGTCCCTTTGACAAGGAACCACATCCAAACAAGAAGGTCTAGATTGGAGCGTACAAACCAAGAAAAGGAAGAGGAGATACCAAATTGGCGCAAGAGAACAAGAAGATAACTGAGAGCTAACATTATGGTGAATCCCTCAGGATCCTTTGATCCTGAGGGATTGCTACCTTAATGATTCTCTGTATCATTGATATCTCCACTCGACTATTATAAGAAGGGACAACATTGCTAGCCAAAGAAGGACTATTTTTATTTTTATGAAACTCACTATTGTACTTAAAACTTTGATCATCGACTCTCTCTAAAAGAGCGATTCGCTGTAACTCTGTTTTGATGCTTAATATATAAATCCTATTGCCGTTCCATCTCTGATTCTGGAGTAATTATAAGCAGTGCATCCCTGGAGGCTATGGTCTCAGCCTTGGTGGATCACTTGCTTCGTGTACCATTAATTCTTGATTTCAAGTTGTGTGTGGTTTTCTTTCTCTTATATTTTTTGCTCAGTAATCTATTGTTCCTTATTTCATGTATTAGCTCTGTTATATTTCAATTCCCATTCAAATAGTAAGGTTATTCTCTACACAGGAATGTTATGCTACTTGTTCTAAATTATATCGTATTGTTGTTCCTTTGACAAACTAATATTATCATATAACATTGTTGTTCCTTAACATATTACCGTTGCTGTTCGATTACAAAGTAACAATGCTGTGTATTTATAAATTGGTATCACTGTCTATTTATCTACGGTTTACTTCCAAATGTGATTGCTGTTCATTGGAACTGTTGTTCCACTAAGATCACAATTTCTATTCCCTCATAATTGGGATTAACTATTGTTATGCCGAAACTCAGATTACTGTTCCTTTAACAAAAAGTGTTGCTGTGCATTTACATTTGGTTTAAGTTGCTATTCAGTATTTCATAGCTTCCTTTCATTTGCTGTCCCATTTCCATTTGCTGTTTAAATCATTTCTGAGTGAATATTGTAATTACTGTTCCATTTTCGTAGGTTAAAGCTTTGTTGTTCAATTGAGTTAAATAGATTAGTCGTTGTTCTATTTCCTTCCATTCGAATTATCATTTCTTTAGTGTGCAAAAACGATCTGAAACTGTAGTGAATATTGACAGTTATTGTCCAGTTCCCAGGTTGATGATATTTTCCTTAATTTGCTTCTCAATTACATCAGTTTACAAAGGGATGAGTTATTACTACTGCACCCTTGACTGATAAGTTGCTGTAGTTTTCTAAGTGAATGATTTAGATCTCAGAGTGCTAAAAGTTTCTTTTTGAAAATAGATTTTATTTCAAGCATCCATTTACTCTTGTATCTAAGAGCACTATACTACTAGCATTACTCTGACAAATGACCACCTCAGACTGAGTACACTCTTTGAGATAACAAATCGTGCCTGGATTGACAATTAATGTAGGGTAAATAGAGGTGAAAAAGACCCTTTTTATTGCTCGACATTTTGGCGTCGTTGCCAGGGAAGAGTGTAGCCATTTGTTCTTTTCAGAGTTGTGTAAATACCTGCTAGGAGAGAGTTGGGTTTTAAAAATGGAAGGTAAGAACCTGCGTACGGAGCATGTAACAGCCCAGATCCCCTGCCCACTTTCCTGCAGATTTTTTGTTGTTTTGGGTAGAAATTAGATTTTGATTTATGTGCATGACTAAGTAGAAAAATCCTGAAAAGAATCCTAGACCACTACCCAAACCTGGAAAATCTAAGGGGTCAGTGACCCTTGGCCAATCAACCTTTGTAGAAGAAATCCTTAAGAAAGAAGAATCTCAGCCTTCAGTAGGACCTAGAAAAGTTGCTTCTAGACAACCTACTAGTTCCCTTCAGGCCACAGGATCACCATCTGTAGCCTTTGCTGAGGTGCATAGCCAAACTAAGGAGCAAGATTTTCAAGAAATTGAAAATTCTAGTCCAAAATCATTGCAAGAAGGGAACCTTAGCAACCTCTACGAAGGAAGAGGACAAACAAGGGAAACTGAAGAACCAAGATCTCCTCTTGGGATAATTCAGCCATTAAGTAGCCCAGATAAGGGAAGTGCTATAAAGATCATCCAAAACGAAGAATCCCTGAAAAATTTGATTCAGCAAGGAACTCTCATTATCCTAGACCAAGGAAATGTTGTTAAGGTCATTCCTGCTCCTTCTAGTCAGCCTAGGAATACCTTCCTAGACATCCCAGAAGGTTATTGGCACATATTTGACCAAATGACCCAAAACCAGCCAAACACCCAAACCTCCACACTGCAATATCCCATTGTAGATACTGCAACTAATGCACCCATGAAGGCCATTCCACTCCAGCACATCCCTACATTCCATGGCCTTACATCAGAAGATCCGGATGCATTTTTATTTGAATTTGATGTGCTATGCAGAGGATATGACTATACCACTGATCCCCAAAAGCTAAAATTATTTCCCTCTACATTAAAAGGGGCTACTTTATGATGGTTTATGGGGTTGGGTGGAGGTGTTATAAATAACTGCGATCAAATGAAAAGTGCTTTTCTACAAAAATATCAGGATTATTATAGGTCTAAAGAGTTAAAGGATGAAATATTTCAGATGGTAGCTAGACCTAATGAAACATTAGAGGAGTATGTTGAACGTTTTCAGTATAATCTTCAAAGATATCCTTATGCATCATTACCCTTACCTGATAATGTATTAAAAACAACATTAATTAAAGGAATGAAGGAACAATGGATTGAAACACTAAACATTATGGGAAAAGGAGATATTTATCAAGAAAATTTTGCTGACATTATTGATTTATGTATCAGGAATTCGAGAGGCATCACAAGACTAAAACTAGCAGAACATGACAGGTTTACAAGGGACAACAAGATCTCTACAAAAGGAGTAACTCGCACAGAAATTGGAAATTTATTAGAGAATTTCAAAACTGATATATTGGGGACTCTGACAACATAGCTCGATATTATGCAAGCAAAGCAGAAACAAGCAGAGGCAGAGAAAAATCTAGCAATCTTTTGTCCTAGATGCAGAAAGAAACACAGCCACAAAGAGTGCCCATTAGACGCAGTTCAAGTTTGCGCCATTTGTACAAAAGACCACTCTACAGAGAGTTGTCCCTCACTTCCTGGTCTGAAAGTAGTATACAAAGAAGCGGAAGAAGAACCAGAACCGATGTACCTACTTAATCAGCACCGTCAATGGTAGCCACGACAATCAGGTATGTTCCTCGATCCAGCTTCTTCTTTTCAGCCCCTGCAATATCATGCTCAACAATATAATAAAATGTGGAAAAATCAACCCCCTTCCCAAATTGGTCACAACAACCATTTCCTTCATCCTCTCCATGGTTGAATCAAACAAGCCAATCTAATTGGCCAAATTTTCCTTATGCTCCACCATATTGGCAAAATAATGCATATCCAACACAATTTTCCCCTCCTACTTCACAGAGTCAAGCCTGGCAGAAAAATTGGCAAAGACCGATGAATCAGCCAGTAGGAACCATTCCACTCCCTCAAGCTACACTGCCAGCACTACAGCAAAACCCCTAGTCCAATTTAAGACTACAAATCCCAGCCAAACCCAACCCAAACCCAAATAACAGATCAGTTCAATCTATTCAAATAATTGAAACACCAGAACTAGAAACTGATCTAAGGGAATGCAATGACCTTCAATTAAGATCTGGGCGCATTATAGAAACAGAGGGAGATAAAATTGTTCAAGTTGAAAATCAGTTACATGTAGAACAACCATCACAAGAAGAAGATGTGATTAGACACCAGACTCATAATCAAACAACCACATCTTCTCCCCCATTCCCAAAACGATTAATCATACTGCGCCCTATAGAACGTCCTGATTTTAATATTCTGGGAGAGCTTAAGAATTTGTACATAAAAATCCCACTCCTCCAAGCCATCCAAGACATCCCCATATATGCAAAGACTATCAAAGAGCTATGTATAAAAAAACCAAGGAGGAGAATAACAAATAACCCAACAGTCCAAGTAGTTGGCACCTTATCTGACTTATTATCAGGAAGAGAAACACCTGTTAAGTATGAAGACCCAGGAAATCCAATAGTAACAGTACAAATCAATGGACAAACCTTTTCAAATGCCTTAGTTGATTTAGGGGCTGCAATTAATATTTTAACAACCACCACTTGTCAAAAATTGGGCATTACATCAGTAGAACCGACTTCCACTTTATTAGAACTAGCTGACCGATCAGTGGTTAGGCCAGAAGGTACACTACATGATGTCATGGTATCCGTTGATTCCTGGGAATATCCTGCCAACTTTCTGATAATAAACCCCAAAAACCGACTTGATGGACATCCATTGATTTTAGGCAGACCTTGGCTTGCAACCGTTGATGCTTATATTGGCTACCGACAAGGCAGCATGACCATAACTAGAGGGAGTAACATCAAGAATCTAGCCCTATACCCTCCCGCCTAGCCAAGTGTCATGATAATAAAAACTAACAAACATCCTGTATCATACCTCACCAAAAACATTAGATCCCCATTAACCATAGAAGATGCCCTCGATTTCAAAGATCAAACAGAGGATGATGTTATTAACAACTTTATTAACCAAGCTGAATCCAGATCCCACATACAATGTCAGATGATAGAGGCAGCATTTGATAATGAATTAGAATAAGATCCTCTCAAAGACACTCATGATCAAACAATACCTACTACCTTTGTGTCAAATAGCAAAACTCTAAAGATTGAGCCAGGAAAAACTTTAAACATTAATAGCAACCTGACTCCTGAACAAGAAGAGAAGCTAATCCAACTACTGAGAAAATACAAGGAATCATTTGCATGGGATTATCCGGACATGAAAGGAATCGATCCCCAGTTATGTACACACCACATTTACACAGAAAAGGATGCAAGACCTATTCGCCAACCCCAAAGGAGACTTAACCCTCATCTAAAAGACATTGTGAAAGCTGAACTGCAAAAAATTTTAGATGTAAACTTTATTTATCCTATCTCCAATAACAAATTGGTCTCTCCGCTTGTAGTGGTGCCAAAGAAGAATGGAAAGTGGAGGATTTGTGTAGATTACAAAGAACTAAATAAAGCAACACAAAAATACCACTTTCCCCTTCCATTCATTGACCAGGTATTAGATACTTTAGCAGGAAAGAAATTCTTTTCTTTCTTCGATGGCTTCAGTGGATACATTCAGATTCAGATTACCCCCGAAGACCAAGACAAAACTACTTTTACCTGTCCTTGGGGAACGTTTGCCTACAGAGTTTTACCCTTTGGCCTATGCAATGCCCCTGCCACATATCAAAGGGATATCCTCATCATCTTTTTAGATTTAATAAATGAAGGGCTTGAAGTATATATGGATGATTTTACACCATACGGAGATGATTTTGACCTAGCATTAGACACACTGGAAAGGGTGCTGCAACGATGCATTACCACCAGGCTCTACTTGAGCCATGAAAAATGCTATATGATGATGACTGAAGGACTCATCCTAGGTCATTATATCTCAACAACTGGAATACAGGTAGATCCGACCAAAATTTAGATAATCTTGTTAATACCTACTCCTACCACACAGACAGAGGTACACAATTTTCTTGGATTTTCTGGTTATTATAGGAGATTTATAGAACATTTTTCTCATATTGCTGCACCTCTATATGCACTGACAGGAAATGTTGACTTTGTTTGGTCAGATAAATGTGACCGTGCTTTTGAGGATCTGAAAAAGCTTGTGTCAACAGCCCCAGTACTCAGAGGTCCAAATTGGGACCTGCCATTCCAAATTTCATCACATGCTTCAGACACAACTATTGGAGCAGTCCTTGGGCAGGAAGAAGAAAAAAAACCATACACAATTTATTATATTAGCAAGAATTTGTCCCCTGCTGAGTTGAACTATACCGTTACTGAAAAATAATTTTTAGCTGTGATTCATGCTGTAAATAAATTTAGGCATTATATTACTGGATATCCTATTGTTTTATATACAGATCACTCTGCCATAAAATATTTAGCAAATAAACCAATCACAAACGGTAGAGTAACCAGATGGCTGATTTTATTGTAGGAATTCGATATCACAATAAAAGACCGACCTGGAAAAGAAAATCCTGTAGCTGACTTTCTCTCATGAATTCCAAAACCAATGGACACAACAGTAGTCGAATATCAATTTCCAGATGAACATTTGTTCGCTGTTACTATCAAAACACCCTAGTATGTTGATGTTGCAAATTATTTAGCATTAGGCAAGTTACCAAATCATCTGACTCCCAATGAACGAAAGCAAACTGTCCAGCGTAGTACCCGATTTTCTTGGATTGGGGGCTACCTATTCCATACAGGGGCAGATATGCACATCAAAATATGCATCCGTGAAGATGAAATTTTTGACATTTTGAAAGCCTGTCACAACAGACCGTGTGGCGAACATTTTGCAGATCGAAGAACTAGTCACAAAGTTCTGCCAATAGGGTATTATTGGCCCACAATATTCAAAGATTCAAAGAAGTTTGTTCAAGCTTGTGACAGCTGCCAAAGAGCAGGACGCCCTGGACAGTTTGACGAAATTCCCCTGAACCCACAGCTAGTCATTGAACCATTCGAACGATGGGCGCTCGATTTTGTTGGTCCAATCAACCCATCATCAAACCAAAAAACATATATTCTGGTAGCAACAGAATATGTCACCAAATGGGTTGAAGCAGAGGCATTGCCAAGAGCTACAGAGGATTCTGTTATTCAGTTCCTATTCCACATATTTATGCGATATGGCCTCCAAAGAGACATAATCATGGATGGAGGACCACAGTTTGCTGGTAATAAAATAGCTGCAACACTAAAAAATTATCATATTCAACATAAAATTACTACTCCATACCACCCATAGGCCAATGGCCAAGTAGAAAGCATGAATAAGGTAATAGAAGCAATACTGACAAAAACCATTGCATCACACAGACGCGATTGGGCTACAAGATTGTCGGAAGCCTTGTGGGCATATAGAACAACATGGAGAAGCACTACTAGTTATTCACCATATCAGCTAGTATTTGGAAAGGAACCCATCTTTCCAATAGAATTCGAAATACAGACCTTGAGAATAGCACAAGAAGTTGGTCTAGATTTAAACGAGGCCCAGATTAATAGACTACAGCAGATCAATGAGTTGGATGAAATTAGGCTCTCTGCTCTTCAACATACTGCATTAATCCAACAACAGAGAGCCAAATGGCATGATGCCCTCATCAAAAAGAAAGTCTTTCGCGAAGGAGATTGGGCACTCCTATACGATTCTAAGTTTTAGGATTTTCCAGGGAAACTTCAGACTCACTGGCTAGGACCATACGAAATCCAGAAGGTACATGATAATGGCACCATTACTTTAATCACCATCGATGGATCTGGACATACCTTTGAGGCAAATGGCCATTGAGTTCAATTGTACCACAAACCACTCACTTGGGAATCCTTCTACCAGCAACTCCGGGAAGACTCTGACATGCAAATTCTGGCCGAGGAAGTGAATTCTTCCTCACCTTTGGTTCATTAAGTAATTTGATTGCCTTTAAATTTTGTACATAATTCTTTTGTTTTGATTTTCTGTACAGATTTTTGCATTTCTGCAATTTTTGCATTTTGCTGTTCCTTTCAGATGAAACAACATTTTCACCATTCTGCTATTCCTTTTCGAAGGAACAACACTTCTGCATTTTGTTGTTCCTTTCCAAAGGCTCAGCATTCTCACCACCTTGCTGTTCTTTTTTGAAGGAACTGTGCTTTTTGCATTCTACTATTCCTTTTCGAAGGAACAACAGTTCCACTGTTTTGTTGTTCCTTTCTGAAGGAACAACACTTTTGCATTCTGTTGTTCCTTTCTGAAGGAACAACATTTTCGCCATTTGTTGTTCCTTTCTGAAGGAACAACACTTCCACCTTTTTGCTGTTCCTTTCCGAAGGAACAACACTTTCATGTTTTGTTGTTCCTTTCTGAAGGAACAACACTTCCACATCTTTTTGCTGTTCCTTTCCGAAGGAATAGTACTTCCGCATTTTTGTTGTTCCTTTCTGAAGGAACAACACTTCTGCATTTCTGTCATTCCTTTCCGAAGGAACAACACTTTTGTTTTCTGTTGTTCCTTTCCAAAGGAACAACACTTTCATTTTTTTGCTGTTCCTTTCCAAAGGAACAACATTTTCACATTTTTTTGTTTGAGCTTGTTTTCTTTGTTGTTCCAATTAAGGGACAGCTGCTGTTCCTTTCAATGAACAACAATTTCGAGCATATTTTTTTCTTCCTTTTGCTTGCGTTTTTTGTACAGTAGTTGTTCTATCTTGAGAACAACATTTTTAGAGTGCATTTTCTTCTTTGTGTGTTTTACCATTTAGATCATTTTTTGAGTCATGCTCATTTAAAGCACAACTATACATTCATGCAACAAATACAAAAACTAGAGGATATTGAAATCAACAAATTACATAAAAATCGTTATCTTTACAAGAAATTGCTTTGAATTGATAAGAGAAAAGAGGAAAGGACACAACTATTGATCACCTTGTTGTCATTATTCTACTAAATACCGATATGATTGATTATTCTTATCATGATGGTTCTTCCTAAATCCACATAATTCTCTTGGATCATTATTAATGAATAAGAATAAAGGGCATATTTTTCTATTGAAATGTTAAGACTTCTTCCACCATCCCTACTCTTAAGGAGTGTTGAACCACCTTTTGTATATAAATAGGAAAAGTGCTATATAAAATAAAAAAAGAAAAAGAAAAATGTTTATATGATTGCTAACATGGTTTGTCAAATGAAGAATAGGGGGTCTCATCAAGAGCCAACCTACCATGATCATAAGGAAGAAAGTGAAGTGGCATTCCCATTATGGCCACCATACTAGGGATATGATCCAAGAGGCACATCAGCAAAAAAGTAAAAAGTCCTTGGAACAGGAGGTCTCATCATGAGCCGACTTGCCCACCTTTCACTCCTTCCTAGTGAATGGCATTATGATTTATCTGGTTACCAAGCTAGCATAATGGCCTCCATTTTGACATTGCACAACACTTTCCTAGGCATACACAAAGGATTATGGTTCCATGGGTGAAATAAACAGCGCTGTCAAGGTTATGGACACCTATGGGAAACAGAGCTCTATTGATGGTATTGAAGTCATATTCCTTATACATCAATAGCAATTATAAAACCCTTTTTTTTATATCTTTATAAATGGGTCAAATGAGATTATGTGTATAACCACTTCGAACCTTTAAATGAAAATATATTACAATCAATTATGATGGCAAAAGTCGATAATGATCGCATAGGACCTTTTATGCACGTCAGTTGTCCTATCCTCCAATTCTCACATCATATCACGACATTTTCTTATTTATTAAGCGATTCTATTATATACTTCGATTTAGATAATTCTCTTATCATTGTAAACATGGCATTTATGTATACCCTGTTCCTTTATGACTCTGTACTATGGTAGTTCAGCATGCTGCTCCTTCATTTGATGGCCGAGGACGGCCTATCACATTGTAGGGGGGAGTAGGTGACCTCATAATTTGCTGGCATACGTGTCAGCTTATCATTCGGAGAATTATGACTCGGGAATAGCAAAGCTTAACGGTATTTTGTTTCCCAATTTGCATGGCTTGCTGTTCCGAAGCTATTTCCATGTTTTGCTCTGCAACAATTAACAGTAAATTCAAAATTCGAAAAACTTTTGTTTTGTCATCTTTTCTATGTTTTCTAACAATTTGAACAGCCTCTTGTTCCATTTCCGTCTCTATGTTTTTTTTACAGTGTGCTAAGTATGGGAGGAAGATCAATTCGCAGAGAACCACAGGTGTTGATGGTCTCTGATGTTGCACAAGTGATCCTAGCGAGGGAAGGATGGATAGTTTCTCTCAACCAACTACAACAATCCAACGAGACAATGGTAATTGAATTTTTGCAGAACTTGCAAGAACATTACTCCACAGTGAGAGGGAGACAGATAGCAATCACTGACGATATAATTGTAGAGGTTTTGGGATTGCTAGCCACTAGACCTATGTGGACTCTGAAAAAGGTGAGACTGCGAGACGCCATAAAAATCTTCCAGGATGAAGGGCAGAACCTGACTGTAAGAGGAAAGGGAGTTTTACCAGCAACCTTGGGAGAGCCGTGGGCAGAATTGGCAAGAATCATCCAGAGCTACAGCACCTGTGAGGGTAGGAAAGACGTGGTAAGACCACGCCACCTTAAACTTTTAGCTGTGTTAAAGCAAAAATGCGCTGTGAATTTGCCTGCGTTTTTAAATTCTTTATTACACGATGTTGCCCAAAGCATGAAGAAATCTCGCCATGTAGAGTCAGTAGTAAGCCACCACGGGTTAATATGACTGATAGTTAGCTACAGTCTTTCTCAACAGCAGAGTAGTTGGGAAGAACTGATTTTCACGATAGACAGGGGACTGACTTTGCCAGCCCCAAAACCAAAACATGTTGCCAATACATCGAACAGACCACTGAAACGAAGAAAATTTGTTAGATTGGCATGGATCAGAGGAAGGTTGGAAAATTCCCAGGGGAACATCAGTCAACCGGTGGAAATAGATGATTCAGGAGACGAGCAACCCCCACAATTGGAAGGAGAGGAGAACAAAAAAGAATTGGAGGAAGATGATGAAGGAGAACCAGAGGAAGAGACTGAGCAATCTGGTTAGGAGGAAGAGGAAACAGAGCAACGCAGTGGAAGTCCACTGCAAAACCCACTGCAAGAAGATGAATTGGCCCAGATTCTGGCCAATATGGGTGAATATGCTCAACCTCTCAGCCCACTTAACCTCCACACCGAAGAAGGACCGCAGGAGCACTCTGCTCATGACAAAAGTGCATTCGAGGAACTGTGTGATGAGGAAGAAGGACCGCAGGAGCACATTGTTCATGATAAAAGTGCATCCGAAGAACTATGTGACGAGGAAGAGGAAGAAGAGGATCACTCTGCCCATGATGAGAGTGTATCTGGAGAGGAAAGTGATGAAGATGAAGGAGAGGAACAATATGTTCCTAGTTAGAATACACCAGAGGAATTCCACGAAGAAGAAGGGGTAGAAGAAGAAGTTACCTAGGAGACAGCAGAACAAGCTAGGGTTTCTACCCCTGAACAACCTGATCAATAGAACACTGAAGAAGCACCCCAAAAAGAAAATTAGGAAATTGGTCAAGGCGAAGATACAATATTGGAGGTACAAAGCCCAGGCCTGAGTAAACAAATGGTTGTTCCTTCCAAAAAAACAGAGGAAATTAAAAGATTACGAAAGGAACAACAAAGACTGCTTAACATGATCACGCAACTTCGACAACAAATAAGGGTTTTGAAAATGGGGAAGAAAGCAAAAAGGACCTCTGTGGTAAAACATGCAACCGCCCCAGTGAAACCCCTTAAGAAAAAGATTAAGAGGACTCAAGTCCAGCCTACCATTCAAAACCGAAAGGAATAGCATCTGGCTGTTGCCCATGTCGAGGTACAAATAGAGAACGTATCAGCCTATAATAAGGCAATCCAGATAGAGGCATCGTCCTCTAAGGAAACTCAGACCATAAAGATAAGACACTGTGATAAGAAAACCCAAGTAGATCTCCCGCCTACAACTATTATGTTGGAAAAGAACCTAAGGACAGCAACTCTGTGAAAGGATTTGGCATAGGCCCAACAAACAATAGAGAAACTTACAAAGCAGATTGTCCCTCGAGAAAAATACGAGAAATTGCAACAACAGCTGAAAGACATTAATGCATCAGAAACTCAGGCCTTTGAAGGATGGCAAAAAGCAGAAGAAAGAGTCACAAAGGTAACTCATAGACTAGACATAGTCATCAAACAAATGGATACCTTATGCTCTCTGTATACTGACGTGCTAGCATGTAGAGCACCTGCTAGGAACTATGCTTTGTTTTTAATGGAAAGATATTTACAATTGAAAATTAAAGTTGTTAAAGCAGGAGTGCCTATAGAAATAAAAACCATTGATGACTTCATAAACTGTTGTAAGCATTACGGGGTGAAGGTTCAGAGATTATTATGTGAATTTTATTTGCACAATCTTGTATTAGATGGAGAAATAGAGCAGAATCCTAGCCCTTTCGTGGGTGATGTCCAACTGTAGGCATTTATTTCTTTTGGTGTTAATCAAATAAAGTGGCTTAAAGCCTACAATGCCTTTCAAAGACAAGAAAATGGATTAGACTTATGGGTGAGAGCTAAACCTAGAGACCCACTGCAGTTATGGAATAAACATAGGAACCTAATGAGAACTCCAGGCGTGATTGAGGCATTGGGACCTATTCACATAGCAATCAATCGACAAGGGATAGAATACTTCTTTACCATCAAAGACCTTGCCATTGCAGCTGCCAAATTCCGATATCAGACTTCTAATCTGAACATCCAAAATAGGGAACCGTTTAATTATGAGAACTTTAAGCTAGCTGTTGACCACTTGGGTCTCTATGGTGACCTTATTTTGAGAGAAGGCCCATCTTGGTTAGGCTATAGATTCCGAAGTCCGGTCATTTGGCACCCTGCACTAGGATACCAAGCCTTATATGAAATTCCTGAATGTCAGACATGACATCTTTTTGAACACCTAGCTAGGCATCATGGTTGTAGACCACCTCATGAGCTCCCTTCTCCAGCCTATTCCCTCACTGCCTTGCATGCCAATTATAATGTTTTCATGAGGGCATAAAAAAGGGTAAGTAGGGGAGTGTGTTAAGCACTAGAGAGGGTATGTTATTATCATTTATTTTGTCATCCTTTCTTTAAATTCATAACTTATTTACATTATGAAATTGGTATATGATGGAAGATTATGATAAAATCTAGAAGATTTATGTGCAATGAAGATGACTAATGATTACCCTTTTCTATGTAGAAAAAGGGGAAAATGGAAAATCACCAATCTAAAGGAAATGACAAGACACCATCAACTACTGTCCTTTTGACAGGGAACTGCATCCAAACAAGAAGGTCCAGATTGGAGCGTACAAACCAAGAAAAGGAAGAGGAGATACCAAATCAGTGCAAGAGAACAAGAATATAATTGAGAGCTAACAGTATGGCGAATCCATCAAGATCATTGATATCTCTGCTCGACTGTTATAAGAAGGGGTAGCATTGCTAGCCAAAGAAGGACTATTGTTGTTTTTATGAAATTCACTATTGTACTTGAAACTTTGATCATCCACTCTCTAAAAGAGTGATTCGCTGTAATTCTATTTTGATGCTTAATATATAAATCATGTTTCCATTCCATCTCTGATTCTGGAGTAATTATAAGCAGTGCATCCCTGGAGGCTATGGGCCTGGCCCTAGTGGATCACTTGCTTCCTGTACCATTAATTCTTGATTTCAAGTCGTGTGTGGTTTGCTTTCTCTTATTTATTTTTCTCAGTAATCTGCTGTTCCTTATTTCATGTATTAGCTCTATTATATTTCGATTCCCATTTGAATAGTAAGGTTATTCTCTGCACAAGAATGTTATGCTACTTGTTCTGAAGTTATATCGTATTGTTGTTCCTTTGACAAACTGATATTATCATATAACATTGTTGTTCCTTAACATATTACCATTGTTGTTCGATTACAGAGTAACAGTGTTGCGTATTTATAAATTGGTATCACTGTCTATTTATCTATGGTTTACTTCCAAATGTGATTGTTGTTCATTGGAACTGTTGTTCCACCGAGATCGCAATTTCTATTCCCTCATAACTGGGATTAACTATTGTTATGCTGAAACTCAGATTACTGTTCCTTTAACAGAAAGTGTTGTTGTGCATTTACATTTGGTTTAAGTTGTTTTTCAGTATTTCATAGCTTCCTTTCATTTGCTGTCCCATTTCCGTTTGCTATTTAAATCATTTCTAAGTGAAGATTGTAATTACTGTTCCATTTTCGTAGGTTAAAGCTTTGCTGTTCAATTGAGTTAAATAGATTAGTCGCTGTTCTATTTCCTGCCATTTGAATTATCATTGCTTTAGTGTGCACAAACGATCTGAAACTGTAGTGAATATTGACAGTTGTTGTCCAGTTCCCAGGTTGATGATCTTTTCCTTAATTTGCTTCTCAATTACATCAGTTTACAAAGGGATGAGTTATTACTACTGCACCCTTGACTGATAAGTTGCTGTAGTTTTCTAAGTGAATGATTTAGATCTCAAAGTGCTAAAATTTTCTTTTTGAAAATAGATTTTATTTCAAGCATCTGTTTACTCTTGTATCTGAGAGCACTATACTACTAGCATTACTATGACAAATTACCGCCTCAGACTAAGTACACTCTTTGAGATAGCAAATTGTGCTTGGATTGAAAATTAATGTAGGGTAAATAGAGGTGAAAAAGACCATTTTTATTTCTCGACACTTTTCCCTCCAAACCATGAACCCTAGGGCTTGGAGTACCTCCCAAGCTACAAAAATCAACATTATCAACAAATGTTTGGTTTCCTTCCAATACAGCTTGGTAGGCTTGACCATCACTTGATTAAGTTGGTTAACTACATAAGACATGTTTGGTTGTGTGTTCACCAAGTACATGATTGAATCCACAAGCTGCCTGTAAATAGTAGCCTTCACTACTTCACCATAAGTAACATCCTCCTTCCTCCAGTTACCTTCTAGAGGAGTCTCCATGGGTTTACTTCTCTCCATGTGGAACCTTTTGAGTATCTCATTGGCATACTTTCCCTGAGAGACAAAACGTTCCTCATCACCTTGCCATACTTCCATACCCAGAAAGTAGTCCATGAGTCCCAAGTCCTTCATTTCAAACTCTCTTGCCAGATCCTCTTTGCAAGACTTGATCAGCATATCATCTCCTATTAGAATCAAATCGTCGACATAGAAAATAATAATCAACATTTTATCTTAACCCACAATATGGTAAAGGTTCGCCTTTGCTTCATTTTTGGTGAATCCCAACCCAGTAAAATAGCTATCGATCCTAGTGTACCAAGCAGGGGGTGCTTGTTTCAACCTATAGAACACTTTCTTGAGTAGGCACACATGCACTCTCTACCAAAGGTCTCAAATCCTTGAAGCTGCTCAATATACACCTCTTCCTCAGTAATGTCGTTGAGGAATGTTGTCTTTACATACATATGATGTATCTTCCATCCCATCTGCATTAACAGTGCCAAAATAGATTTGATTAATGAGTACCTTGCAACAGGAGAAAAAGCCTCATCATAATCAATCCCCTCCACCTAAGAAAAACCTTTGGCCACAGACCTGGGCTTGTGTTTCTCCACACTACCATCAGTTGCTTGCTTTTCCTTGTAAAGCCATCGAGAACTCACTATTGACTTGTCTGCCAATCTTGGGACCACATCCCAAAACACTATTCCTGACACTGGAGTCATTCTCCTCAACTATAGCATAAACCAAAATTGGTTGCTGCACTGCTTCCTCAAAAGAGGATGGCTCAGTATCTACACATCCACAAATCAAACCCATGTAGTGTTGAGATTGCAACAAGATGATGGAGCTTAGTGAAAAGAGTCGCCTTCACTAAGTGGGCCCGCAGGCTATTTTTGGCGCAAGTCTATTTTTAGACATATGGATCATGTCTATGGATTGTAGGTTGCTGTTTATGGATGATTGATCAAGTTGGGAAAAAATAGATGGACTTCTATTTTTGATGAAAGTGTGAGTGATCACAGTGTGAGTGATCAAAGTCAAAAATAGAAAAGTCAAATATTATTATCTCACAATAATATTTGGACTATAAACTTAATCTTATTCTCTTGGAGCACTTCAATTTGAGCTACAGAGGTGGCACATGCAGCTGTCAGAAGGAAATACGCTTTTCTTATGAGTCAGTTGAGTTGTTTCATGCATGACTTCAGTTAGAACTCAATCAGTTGAGTTTGGTGGAGTTGATTGTGGAGTTGATGGAGTTGTGTTCAGTTTAGCTTTGTTAAACTGGTTGTATTTAGTCTAACTGGCAAATAGACTAGAGATGAGTTGGGTGAATTAGTTATTAATTAATTCACAAGTTATTAAATCATAATACAACTAATGAATACATCAGTTAACTCAGTTGCATGTCAGTGCATGTTCAGTTCAACAGGGACAGGTGGTAGAGAATCAGATTGCTATCAGTTGTGACTATAGTTGTGCACCAGATCTTGCACAATCAAGGGATTGAGTATGCCAATGAGTTTTCCCACGTATTTTCCCACAATATAGCTTGTGCTCACGTCCAACAAAGAGTGAGTGACTATTTTTCAGGTGAAAAACGAGTTTGGTAAGCCATTCTCATCAGTTCTTGAGCAGGTATTGAGCAGTGGAGGCAGGCAAGCAGTGGAAGAGATTTGGAGATCAGATCTGAGCTGTATTGTGTGTAACAGAGGTGGAGATACTTGTGAGAAGTATTATGCTGTGTAATGTTACATGACTCAATCATTAATATATAGATAGTTGGGGTTTTTAGCGAGATGCTTTCCCCGGGATACATACTGTGTTAATGTGTGAATGCTCTTGATGTTTTATTGTTATTGATGCTGCTATATTGATGATCAACGTAGAGGAGCTTATGTATTGTGTATGTTTTCCGCAATAGTACATGATCAGGATAATCCCCATTGAATATGTGTTAAATTATTCAAAATTTCTACATGGTATTGGAGCTGTTGATCATTAGATCTACTATTCAGGAAGTGTCTACATTCTATTTCTTCAGGCAGAGTCTGTAATCGGGCCAGGTAGCCTCTGGATTCATCCTTCCTTTGGAAGGTGAGATATCCGGTGAATGCCCATACAGTCAATATCTGTACGAGAAATATTGTGTTCTCACGAATCTTAGATCCGAAGCAGTTGAGTTGGTTGCTGGTGGAATTCGAATTTGCAGCAGTGTTTTCTTGGTGACAACGCAACAATGTCTTTCAATGGATTGCGATTGGAGTATGCTCTTGAGGGTAGCTCAAACTATATTGCATGGAAGGACATGATGGAGGCAGTATTGGATGATAACGGGCTGAAGGAGTTCATAGATACGGATATGCCAAAGCCTATTGATGCTGCTGAGGTGGAAGTTTGGCAAAAGAAGACCGCAAAATGTCGAAGGATTCTGTTGGAGGGCGTGAAGGATCACATTGTGTCCAGCCTCCATGGAAAGGCTACTCCATATTTGATGTGGAAATCATTAACAGAATTATTCCAAAGCAAGAGCGATCAGAGTAAGTTGGCGCTCAAAGATAAACTCAGAAACATCAAATGCGAGAAGGGTGACAATATTCCCAAGTATCTCACGAAGTTCACTCAGTGTCGAGATGAGCTGGGAAGTGTGGGGGTTACTGTCGATGATGAGGACTTGGTGAGCTTGGCTCTCCTTGGTCTTTCGAAGAGTTGGCATTCCTATCAGGACTCTATCAATGGTCAGGAGAAGTTGCCAGGATGGGAAAGACTATGGTCAGATCTTGTGCAGGAGGAGATCAGGCGGAGTACCAGGGACGAATCTTCGTCAAAGGGAGCTGATGAAGAGAATTGTGCTTTGGCTGCCAAAGAAAAGAAAGGGAAGAGAAAGAAAGCTTCTCAGTCTGGTGCGAAAGGCAAGAAGTAGGATAATTCCAAGGTGAAGTGTTTTCACTGTCACCAGCACGGACACTATGCCACAAATTGTCCGCAGAAGAAGAAGAACAAGCAAGCTGCTGGATTTGCAAGGGGAGAGGCCTTAGCTTCTCAGTTTGAGCTTGATTTTTCATTGATCGCATGCTTGGTTTCAAGTGTGATGGGATCAGTGTGGTTCTTGGACAGTGGTGTGTCTTTTCACATGACGGGAGATAGAGATTTGTTCTCTGATCTGGAGGACAAGGATCTTGGAGTGCACATCGAGATGGGCGATGATGGTAGATACAGTGCGACCGGTATCGGTACCATTTCCTTTGAGAGGGAGTCTGGTAAACCCTTTGTATTGAAGGAAGTCATGCATGTTCTAGGATTGAAGAAGAATCTCATCTCAGTGGCGATGTTAGAGGACAAGGGGTATGATGTTGTTTTCAGCGAGGGAAAGGCTTTCCTGCGCAGCAAGACAACTGGTGAGACCCGGAAGATAGGGGTTCGAGTGAGGAACATTTATCAGTTGCATGTAGATGGATGCGCAACAATGGCGGGCAAGGCAGAAGGATTGGTGAGCCGGGATGATGGCGAGTTGTGGCACAGGAGATTGGGTCACCTTCACCATGGAGCCTTGAAGATACTGCAGCAGATCACTACAGGGCTTCCTAAAGGCACACTTGCGCAGTCAGATTAGTGCAAGGGGTGTACTTTGGGGAAGTTTGTGAAAGCCACCTTTCATGAGAAGGATAGTCGTGCCACGACGATCCTTGAGAGAATTCACACAGACGTGTGTGGACCTTTCTCAGTTGCTTCGACAGCAAAACACAGGTATTATGTGATTTTTGTTGATGATTTCTCTCGTAAGTGCTAGATCTTCTTCATGCAGAAGAAGAGCGAGACATATTCAAAGTTCTGTGAATTCAAAGCATTGGTCGAGAAGGAGTCGGGGAAGAAGGTGAAGGCTCTTAGGAGCGATCATGGTGGTGAATACATCTCGGACGAGTTCAAGGATTTCTGCAAGACAGAAGGGATTCGTAGAGAGCTCATAGCTCCCCATAACCCACAGCAGGACGGGGTAGCTGAGCGGAAGAATAGAACGATTGTGGGTGTTGCACGGGCAATGTTGCATGATCAGGGCCTACCCCTTCACTTGTGGGTAGAAACATGCAATATAGCAGTTTATGTGCAGAACCATTGTCCTCATAGGATACTTGGCATGAGTACACCCGAGGAGGCTTATTCTGGTACGAAGCCTGATCTTTCTCATTTGAGGATTTTTTGTGCTAACGCTTACATGCATGTGACGAAGATGCCAGGAAGAAGTTGGAGCCGACCGCAGAGGTTGGGATATTTGTGGGGTACACTGATACGCCCCACAACTATCGTGTGTATTTGCCAGACAGTGGCAAAACTGTTGTGCGACGAGATATAAAATTTCAGGAGGAGAAAGCCATGAAGTGTTCGCTTGAGAGGGAGCTACACTTGCATGCAGATGAGGAGCTATTAGTTCCTAAGGATGAGCTTCAGGATGTGGATCAGCCACAGGATGAGGTTCATGGAGTGGAAGAGACCACTCATGTAGCGCCAACCATCAGAGGGCGAAAGCGCTTGACAGAAGCTGAGCGACTGGCTCAAGATGCAGAGAAAGTTGTAGGACCACCTACAGCCCAACGCAGGCAGAGACAGTCACCTGATCGGTACACTGGATACATGGCTCTTATGAGCAAGTGTGTTGTGACTGAGCCATCCTCTTTCGAGGAAGCTGTGGAGGATCCCGCATGGGTAGATGCCCTGGTGGAAGAGTATGATTCTATTGTCAGAAACAGTGCATGGGAGATTGTTCCTAGACCGGAAGGGAAATCAGTGGTGGGTTCGAGATGGATCTACAAAGTTAAGCAGGCAGCTGACGGGAGTGTGGAGAAGTACAAGGCAAGATTTGTTGCCCGAGGCTTTTCACAGATTGAGGGGATCGATTATGAGGAGACCTTTGCACCTGTCGCAAGGTATTCTTCCATACGGACGATTCTTGCTCTCTCAGCGCAGATAGGATGGCACATTCATCAGATGGATGTGAAGACTGCGTTACTCAACGGAGTCATTGAGGAGGAGGTGTACATTGAGCAACCCAAAGGCTTTGAAGTCTTCAGCAGCGAGTCGCATGTGTGCAGGCTCAAGAGAGCGCTGTATGGGTTGAAGCAAGCACCACGTGCTTGGTACACACGGATAGACAACTATTTCACAGGACTTGGATTCTCCAAGAGCGAGGCGGATCCTAACCTATACCAGATTGTGGTGGAGGGTAAGTTGCTTATCATTGTACTGTATGTTGATGATTTGATTCTAACGGGTGATGAGCTGTTGATACTGTCATGCAAGAAGGATCTTGCTACAGAGTTTGAGATGAAGGATTTGGGCCTCCTTCACTATTTCCTGGGATTGGAAATATGGCAGCGCAGTGGTGGACTGTTTGTTTCTCAGGGAAAGTATGCTCGGGAGATACTGGAGAAGTTCAACATGCATGGCTACAAGCCTGTTGATACTCCTCTTCCTGGAGGTTGGAGGAAGGAGGATGCCACTTCGGGAGAAGAAGTGGATGCCACTGTTTATCGACAGTTGGTGGGGTCGCTGATGTATTTGGTCAATACACGACCTGATATATGCTATGCAGTTAACCAGCTTTCACAAGCTATGGTTAAGCCTACCAAGCTCTTCTGGAAGGCGGGCAAGCATGTATTGCGCTACTTGAGAGGCACATCCGGATATGGTTTGTGGTACAGACAAGAGGATGAGGTGAAGCTATGTGGCTTCACAGATGCAGATTGGGCAGGGAGCCCAACGGATAGAAAGAGCACATCAGGAGGGGTCTTTAGTATTGGATCGACTGCAGTTTCTTGGTACAGCAGGAAACAGAGATCCGTGGCACTCAGTTCAGCAGAGGCCGAGTATATGGCAGCAAGTTTGGCTGCATGCGAGGCTATATGGATGAGGAAGATCCTGGTTGGTTTGTTGGGTTCTCATTTGGATCCTACTATGATTTACTGTGATAACCAGAGTTGCATTAAACTCTCGCCTAATCCTGTATTTCATGATAGATCTAAACATATTGACATCAGGTACCATCATATCAGAGATTGTGTACAGTGGAGGATCATGTTACTTTCGAACATTCCAACGGAGGATCAGGATGCTGATATTCTGACAAAGGCTCTCACCAGGAGCAAATTCGAGTACCACCGAGGCAGGATAGGGGTTGCTGATAATCCATGTCTTGTCAAGAGGGAGTGTTGAGCTTGCAACAAGATGATGGAGCTTAGTGAAAAGAGTTGCCTTCACTAAGTGGGCCCGCAGGCTATTTTTGGCGCAAGTCTATTTTTAGACTATGTCTATTTTTAGACATATGGATCATGTCTATGGATTGCAGGTTTCTATTTATGGATGATTGATCAAGTTGGGAAAAAATATATGGACTTCTATTTTTGATGAAAGTGTGAGTGATCACAGTGTGAGTGATCAAAGTCAAAAATAGAAAAGTCAAATATTATTATCTCACAATAATATTTGGACTATAAACTTAATCTTATTCTCTTGGAGCACTTCAGTTTGAGCTACAGAGGTGGCACATGCAGCTGTCAGAAGGAAATACGCTTTTCTTATGAGTCAGTTGAGTTGTTGCATGCATGACTTTAGTTAGAACTCAATCAGTTGAGTTTGGTGGAGTTGATTGTGGAGTTGATGGAGTTGTGTTCAGTTTAGCTTTGTTAAACTGGTTGTATTTAGTCTAACTGGCAAATAGACTAGAGATGAGTTGGGTGAATTAGTTATTAATTAATTCACAAGTTATTAACTCATAATACAACTAATGAATACATCAGTTAACTCAGTTGCATGTCAGTGCATGTTCAGTTCAACAGGGACAGGTGGTAGAGAATCAGATTGCTATCAGTTGTGACTATAGTTGTGCACCAGATCTTGCACAATCAAGGGATTGAGTATGCCAATGAGTTTGCCCACGTATTTTCCCACAATATAGCTTGTTCTCACGTCCAACAAAGAGTGAGTGACTATTTTTCAGGTGAAAAACGAGTTTGGTAAGCCATTCTCATCAGTTCTTGAGCAGGTATTGAGCAGTGGAGGCAGGCAAGCAGTGGAAGAGATTTGGAGATCAGATCTGAGCTGTATTGTGTGTAACAAAGGTGGAGATACTTGTGAGAAGTATTATGCTGTGTAATGTTACATGACTCAATCATTAATATACAGATAGTTGGGGTTTTTAGCGAGATGCTTTCCCTGGGATACATACTGTGTTAATGTGTGAATGCTCTTGATGTTTTATTGTTATTGATGCTGCTATATTGATGATCAACGTAGAGAAGCTTATGTATTGTGTATGTTTTCCGCAATAGTACATGATCAGGATAATCTCCATTGAATATTTGTTAAATTATTCAAAATTTCTACATGTAGCCAGTGTACCTCTCAGGTGACCTCCTCTACCTGTGATGTGATGTGGATGCTCCCACATTCTCTCTAACATCATGAAATAACATATTAGCTTCTGCGGTGCACTTTCTTCCATCTTTGTAAGACTTTGCATGAGTGGGTGTCTCCACTCCTTGGTCCTCTGCATGTGGATTCTCCACATCATGTTGAGGTTCCTCCTTTGGAGCTAGAAGATTCTCAGCCACATGTAGCTCTAGCTCCCTCTCAAGGAAACATCTCATGACCTTCTCTTCATCGAATTTTACATATTTTTGAACCACTGTCATCCTGTTGGTCGATAGATACACTCGATATTTGTGAGGTGTATCAGTGTACCCCAAAAATATCCCCAACTCTATTGTTGGCTCAAACTTATTCCTTGCATCTTTGGTTACATAGTAATAGACCGATGAACCAAAAATCCTGGAGTGTCCCACATCTAGTTTCTTCCCTGAAAAAGCCTCTTCTGGTGTACTCATACCAAGAATTAGGCAAGGGCTTCTGTTCTGCAAATAAACAATTGTGTTGTATGCCTCAGCCCACAAGTGTATGGGTAGGCCCTAATCATGCAACATCACTTGTGTTGCTCCTACAATGCTTATTTTTTCCTTTTAGCCACCCAATTCTACTGTGGTCTATGAGGTTCCTTCAACTCTTGTCGAATGCCTTCTGCCGCATGGAATTTTTTTAACTCATTCGACACATCCTCTCCACCATTTTCACTCATGAGAGCTTTAATCTTCCTGCCAGTATCTTTCTCGACCAATGCTTTAAATTCAAAAAACTTTTCAAAAGTCTAATCTTTCTTCCGCATGAAGAAGATAAAACATTTACGAGAAAAATCATCAAAAAATATAACATAATACATGTTCTTGGCTGTGGATGTTGTCGAGAATGGTCCACACATATCTGAATGGATTCGATCGAGGATCTCCTGTGCTCAACTGCCTTTGTCATGAAAGGAAGCTTTGGTGTATTTTCCCAAGGTACACCCTTTGCATGTGTCTACCTGCTTTAGTGTACCCTTGGGAAGACCGGTAGAAACTTTCTATATGATCTTCAAAGAGCCATGGTGCAAGTGACCCAATCTCTTATGCCTGAACTCACCGATGTCTTGGCTCAGCACCTTCTCTGCTTTCGTGCTCAAGGAAGCACAATATTATACCTCAAACTTGTAGAGATTCTTCATTCGAACCCCTATTGTTCCGAATAGAAAATGACATCAACCCATGGTATTCATCCACCCATGGAATTTACCTATGGTATTGTAAGTGGCATCCACCCATGGTATTGTAAGTGACATCCACCCATGGTATTGTGACATCCACCCATGGTATTCATTCACCTATGGAATTGACCCGTGGTATGGTAACTTAAAAATACTATAAGTAACAAGTCGCATTTTGTAAAAGGAAAGTTTGTCTGCCACAATGTAGCTTTTACATTTATTCTCCATTTTAATATAAAATTTATTTGTGGTTTGTTTATTGGGAATTCTCCTCTTTGTCTTCCAGCATTTCAATTTTTCAGATCTTAGGGGCCTCTCCCATAAAATCCATTTCAATCTTTTAGATCTTGGGGGCCTCCCCCCAAGATCTGGATCAGTGGTAACGAAGGAGGTTATGATTCCATGGGAATGAGGTTTTGATGCATATTTCAGTTTCAAATTTTGCAGTAATATTCAACAAAATTTAGTCATGTGCTACGTCCTCCACAGAGCATTTTCTTAGGCCAAGCGGGAAGAATTTTTCTTTTTTCATTTTTTTGCAAGAATGATTTTGGGTAGCGAGTTTTGATATCAGATATGAAATTTTTGGTGCAAAATTTACAAAAAACAATAATAGATATGGATTCCTTGTGAAAAAATACCCAAATTCAAAAAACAAATTGACCAAATTGAAGTCTGGATGTGGGAGATATCGTTGATTTAAAATCAGCTATGTTGTGGAAATGTTTCTGACAGAAATTCGTGGATGATGACTTTCCTATCTATTTTTGCAATTTTGGTACATAATTTCATAAAAGTGATTCTAGATCTTAGCTCGTCTCGAAAAATCGTTCAGGTTAAACAAAAATGGGCTGAATCGAAGTTCGGATGTGGGAGATATCGCTGATTTAAAATCAACTATTTTTTCAGATCTTTTGTGACAATGAAAAAGTTATAATGCGAATATGAGATTCTAGAGTGTCCAAATAAGGATTTCCAACACATGGGAAGATGAAAAATGGTCCTTATGTATCCAAAAATAGGTTATAATAAATATTCTGAGTTATATTAACTGAGTTATGTCCATTTTAATTCTGGAGCAGCATTTCGAGCAGGTTCCCTTTGGAGACGTGCCATCCCACCCCGCTTTAGTAGGCACATGCTTCACATTCATCAGTTTCAGCATAGCAGCATTCGGGTTGGGTTCTTTCAAGATGTTCCCTCCCACCCTAGGCTATGTAGGCACCTGCTACTTCATCAACAACCAACATCACGGTTATGGGTCAACCGCACAAAATCCTTATTGTCGAAGTCCATTTTCTAGGCTGCACACTGTTAGTATCACAGTTGGTCACAAGCATTATAGGGTATCTCTATCCTCAGATCTTTCTTTGTCATGGTTATGGGTCATCCACAAACTCACCCTTCATAGAAGTCCATTTTCTAGGCCGCACAAGCATTACAGGGTATCTCTATCCTTGGATATTTGTTCATCATGGTTATGGGTTAACCACATAAAACCCTTCTCTTCAGTGGTTCTTCATATTCAACAAAGGCTTCATAGGAGAGAACATCACACAATGGGGACCACTGCTTCTTAAGGCGGGAGGAATGACCTGAATAGAAAATGGCATCAACCCATGGTATTTGTCCACCCATGGAATTTACCCATAGTATTGTAAGTGGCATCCACCCATGCTCATGGTATTGTAAGTGACATCCACCCATGGTATTCATTCACCCATGGTATTTTACCATGGTATTGTGACATCCACCCATGGTATTCATTCACCCATGGAATTGACCCGTGGTATTGTGACATCCACCCATAGCATTCATTCACCCATGGAATTGACCTTTGGTATGGTAACTGAAAAATACTATAAGTAACAAGTCGCATTTTGTAAAAGGATAGTTTGTCCGCCACCATATAGCTTTCACAGTTGTTCTCCATTTTAATAAAAATTTCCTTTGTGGTTTGTTTAGGGGTTTTAGATCTTGGGGACCTCCCCCCAAAATCCATTTCAATCTTTTAGATCTTAGGGGCCTCCCCCGAATATCTGGATCACCTATCCTCTTTACCTATCCTGTGGCTATGTGACAAAGGAATGCCTTTCCCTTACTAAATATCAAATCATAGCCTCTATCCTCCAACATGGAAACATATACCAAGTTCTTCTTCAAACCAAGAACATACATAACATATCTCAAGTGAGGGGAGAACCTGAATCCTTCTGAAAGGTAACTGTACCAATCTCGGTAGCGCTATACCTCTCGTTATCACCCATCTCAATATGCATCTGGAGATCCTTCTCCTCCAAGTTACTGAAGAGATATTTGTTACCAATCATGTGGAAATAAGCTCCATTGTCCAAGTACCATACACTACCCATCATCGATGACACCATACAAGTGATGAGGGTAAAGTCTAGTTTGAATTATGATGAAACAGCCTCACTTGTTGCTCCTCCTGAGGGCTTCTTACCGACCTTCTTGAGCAGACACTTTGTGGAAGAATGTCCTAACTTGTGACAACGAAAGCACTTAACTTTCCACGTGTCTTTCTTGCCACCCTAACAAGAATCTGATTTGGAATGGGATGAATTCCCCTTCCCTTTCTTTTCCTTACCTGCTAAGGCACAATTTTCCTAATCATTAGCCTTTGATGAGGATCTGTCTCTGTTGTTCCAACAAATCTCTTCTTGTACTAAATCTGACCGTAGCTGCTCCGAACTTGGTAGCTTCTCCCTCCTATTAACTAAGTCCTGGTAACTATGCCATCTCTTGGGAAGTCTTATAAGAGCTAGGCTCACCATATCATCTTCGGCAATAGTAATCCTGACACTTCCAAGTTGATCCAAAAAATTGGTGAACTTGGTCAAATACTTCGGAATTGAGTCACCATTCTCCATCTTGATCTTTCTGAGTTTTTCCTTTAGTGCTAACTTCCTATGGTCACTATTATTTTGAAATAGGTTTGTCAATGCCTTCCACATTGCATATGGAGTGTCCTTACCATGGAGACTCGAGACAATGTGATCTCGAAATCCTTCCAGGCTAGTTTGTCTCGCTTTTGCCACACACTTTCTCCATTCAGCCAGATCTTTAGCATCAGATGCTCAAGGCTTCAGAATGTCATGATCTATGAATTCCTTGAGGCCATTGTCTTCTAGCACTGCCT
The DNA here is from genome assembly GCA_031772625.1 of Pinus tabuliformis. NCBI lineage: Eukaryota > Viridiplantae > Streptophyta > Pinopsida > Pinales > Pinaceae > Pinus > Pinus tabuliformis. Next base: position 1,263,344,949 of record CM062809.1, read on the forward strand.
CCATCGTGTTCTTCCAAGCTATTGTTGAGAGACTAATTTGTCAAATTAAATCCCTTAAGATTAATTGTTAACCCGGGGTTTGTAAGCACGAATTGCCTTATGATTTCTCTGTTCAGGCTAGGTCAAAGTTTAATCGTTCCCTTATAATGATTTATGAAATAAATACTCGCAAATCTTATCGTCTAATCATTGAAACCAACAATCAAATTTAACCTAAAATCTTCACAAGTTCTAGTATTCAAATCTGTACTTAACTAAGTATTCCTAGTGGATAAAACAAGCTTCTATTCACACCAAACTCTAATCAAAACTTTGAATGTTGGTACCAGACTCTCTATGAAAATTCACTCAAGCATTCTATGTTGACAGTTCTTTGAAAGAAATCAAACAACCCTATGATATTCACCACTCAACTTATTAAACTATTGATGCCATAATCATTCATTACTAGGGCAAATAATGATAACTATTCTTTAACAATCCAATTACTAATTCAACAAGTGATCTATCTTGTTAGTTCTTCAATCAACCAATTATTATGTACTTAAGGGTTTATGTCCAAATCAAGGTTTAGGGTTCAAGTACCAATTGGAAGAATTACTCTGTTTTGCTTTATCTTGCTGTTTTGTATTCAATGGATCACTTACAGAATTCTAATAAATGAAAGCAACTATGATACTTATCTCACTTAATGCTCAACTATCAATCCTGAGACTATACCTAATTATATTCTACAATCAAGCAAATCCCTACCACTATGCTGTTGTAAGTCATAACGATGATCTATTCATGGAGTAAACACCCTAACGTATGAACTGAAAAAGGAGTCATTCATTCAAAGGAGACTGCCTTTTGCACAAAAGTGAGGATGATCATTTTGATTTACCACTGGTATTAGTAATTGAATGAATAGAGAAGATAAATGGTAACTATGGAATGGATCTTTTGAAAATGTCCCTGTAATGTTTATACCAGTTTACAATGCATCAATCCACAATAAAACAAGTCAATTAATTATTTGTGCAACCCAGACATTCTTGTATTTAAACTATCAATTCAACAATTCAATTGAGTTCATTAAGTCTTTCGAATGATCTAGCTAGTTTCATCCTAATTTCAAATGCCTCTGTAATACTATAATTGGGATTAACTTAAATCGATTCTCATCAATAAAACAGAGGTTAATTTAGGGGAAGGGGACAAAGCCGGTTTGATTCAATCGAAATCATTCTCCATATATAACTACTCAAAATATTAAGGGCTCAGACATTCACTATGGGTGACAATCCAAATATATTGATGACTATGCAATGCGTTCCAAGCAAAGGCAACAAAACGACGGGATGGCTCTAGTTCGAAGGGCACGGTGTCACACTGAAATCCAATTGCAACTCAGAAAATGACAAAGACTTCTGCAAGCATAACTAATAATCAATCAACCAAATAATAATTCACGCAACAGAACTGTAAATGAAAAGGGAATTAAGAAAATATAAGGTTGCAGTGTCACTATTGATTCAAAACAAATAATCCCAGATGGGTGGGCCTAGTCACACCTAGGGTTGGATAACTTACAGTAACTTGAATGATTTGATGCACAGTTAAAACCATAAACTTCATTCCATCAACGCATTCGAAAACATATTTAGAACAAGAGCATCATGATTATATTAAAATTGGTTCGATCATACATTAAAAATGCTTCATAAGTTCATTGCTACAGTGCTACGGTTTACCTTCCTTTCTTGTTGCTCTACTTTTATACATGCTGGAGATTAATTACATTCTAAATCAAATGGGACAACAAACAAATTTGACTTCTCTAGATGGCCTTCGAATAGCTAATGGTTGTTGTTGATGTTGATCAATTCATGAATGGAGGAAAAGATCTTATCAAACTGTAACTGTGGCATCAAAATAGGAAAATCCGAATTTGACTGTTAATTACAAATCTGGACATTTTATATAAATTGGTCTCAGGGAACTCCGTATATATTCCAAACCGTATGGAATTGTAGAAAAATGTTTGAGGGTCAATAAATTGGCTATACTGGGATCAAAACCCATGTTCCATATTTGCTTCATTCACCTTCATCTGCACGAAAATCGAGGCAGAAGTTGGTAGTTTGAAAATTATTGCAGATTTGGGCAAATTTGGGAATTTCCTTCTAGAGACCCACAGGAGTGACCTGGGTGTAATCTAGGTTATGAAAAGGTATTACAACATCATTTTTGACAATAACCTCTATCGGCTTCTCCGGAAGCATGCCGAAAGTGTCAAAAGTCCCAAATTGGTCATTTCGTACTCTACTGGCTTGTGCAGAAACTTGGCATTGGAACCCTGTGAAAGTGAGCTTGGTGAAAACGTCATTAGTAACTAATGACATAATCATTTTTAATCATATAAAAATCTAATAAAACTAATGATAGTCAACCATAAAACATAAAATCTGATTTGGTGGCAAGTTGATGGAACTAGGGTACGGAACAAGTTAAAAACCTAGGGTTTTAGGGTATGAATGGCGATATTGTATGATGAAAACATGGGAATTTTCGAGGCCCATAATCCCCCCATGCTTGAGGTTTTGCATGTCCTCATGCAAACAAATACTTTGCTAGGAGGAGGAAAATAATGAATAGGATGATAGGTGATAATGGAAATGGTAGATGGTAATGCAGATGTGTTTGCATGTGCTATTTTTACAAGGCTTTATGGATGGTCCCTTATGAAAGGCAACAATGACTTCATCCTCTATAGGATTCAACTGACAATATGTGTGAATGTAGGAGGGGAAGGCATTATAGTTGTTGCTTTTGTTTACATGAACCAATATGATTGTGACCTAACTTAGGGTAGCATGCAAATGGAGGGTATATGGAATATGTAGTGGTTTAATCATCAAAAGTTCCCTTAAATTTCTAATCAATTAAAGAATCTTAAGCCTTCTCTACCTCAAGTTTACCCCTGTTGTTGGTGTGCCTGGTGCTGCAAGATGAAGTGAAGAATGGAAAGGTTGTAGCTATTGTGACTGCTGATAGAACCTACTGCAAAAGGAAAAAGGTCTTGACATCCTCATTATCCCAAACATTTTGATGCATGTGTCATCCCCATTATCCCACAAATGTTGATGTATGTGTATCACAACTTCCTGAGACAACACAAGCACCATCATCAATAATCCTCTTTATTGAAATAAAGGAAATAGTTAAAATAAAGAACAATTACTTGATCATGCTCCAAGCCCAACAATTGTGAAACCATAAGTAAGCGTAGGGTGAAAAATGTTAATTTGTACATGAAAATTATTTCTCTCCTAACATATTTCTCCCTCCCCCAACACCTATCATCGTGCATGTCCTCATGCAAGCAAAAGCTCTGGCAGAGATCAAAGACTGAAGGGCTAGGGTTTCTATTTTATAGTATGTTTCATTGACTTAAACCATATGGCTAATTAAGTGAGAGCATGTCAGTAAGTTTCATGTGATGTCTCCCAGATGTGGGTGATTAATCGCGCTGGTACAACGCAGCAAATTTGGGCTAGCAAGTGGCGTGGCCACATGTCCACCCATGCTTCCAGCCAGAAGCCCACCGCCATAATTAATGGCATTTTAATGCTGTGTGAAAGCCGAGGAAACCTCACTTTGATCCATAAGATGGCGATTTCGGACCGCCTTCCCCCTGTTACGCCTCCTTTGAACTGTAACTGCCTCCCCATTGCTGTAGAGCCGATCTCGCGCACGACAACATGGAGAAGGTGCCAAATCCTGTAATGTTCCTTAATAATAAATAATAAATAATAAATAATAATAATAAATAATACTAATAATAATAATAATAATAATAATAATAAAAAATAAATAATAAATCCCTTAATAATAAATAATAAATAATAAATAGTAATAATAATAATAATAATAATAATATTAAAAAAAATACAAGAAAATAAATAATAAATAATGAATAAAAAAATAATAAAAATAAAAATAGTAAAAAATAATAAATAACCATACTAAAGCTCTAAATAAATATAAATAGAAATAAAACAAGAAAACAGTAAAAAAAATCAATAAAGCTATCAAAAAGAAATAAAACAAGAAAACAATAAAGTTGCATGTAGACACATGGAGTGTGCATGTGGTTCCCCTTCCAATGTTTGTTCTATTTATTAGATGGCGAAGAAGATGGGAGGCATTCCATCATTCCAAGATTCTATCATTCATTCTCTTGGGAGAATAGTGTTCTAAGACAGAGGAGTCACTGGCAGTAGTACGTTGATTGAGGGCTCAGGGGTGGCCAGTTGTAGCATGTCCTTGCACAATTGAGCCTATGGTTGGGTGGAGGGTCGTCCCCAAAACCTTGTTGCAGTAAGCAAACTTCAACCACAGGTAAGTGCTACTCATAGTTTGAACTTGATGTTAATTAGTTGATTAATTACATGTTTATTTGGGCTGTTACATATGGTATCAGAGGTTAGGCTCAACCCTTAGGGCCTATGGGCATCTTAGAAAAAAAAATTATTTTGTTTTGTTGGTATTTTTTACCCTCACTATACACGTAAATTTTTTATTAATGAAGTGCTTCTGGTTTAATTTACTGTTTTGAAGGAATTCCCAACCAATATGAGTTTATTTATTTTGGCATGAATACTGGAATTCTCTTTTGGGTTGCCTTTCTTGTTGGTAAGGCTCTCGCTGGTGGAAACTTGCAGACTTATTGCAAAAAGACAAGGGTTTTATTGGCAAGGCACTTTCAGAAATTTTTGTTTTGGACTTTTCTTTCTGTTTTTGATTTATTGCATCTCATAGACTGCTAAATTTGCGCATGGATTAATGATGACAACGAGAATCCCTCACATTTTTTCAAGTTTCGTGTTCTAAATACATAGATTTACCAGCTCACTGTTTTTTTTTTCCTTGAAAATGCAAATATGATTGCCAGGTTCAAATAAAATTATGAATCTATTCCTTGAATCATTATGAGACAAATATGATTGACATGTTTAAATAAAATTATGAATCTGTTCCTTGAAGCACTATGCGTTGTGGAGTTTGAAGTACAATTTGCTCCATACAAATGTCAGGCCAAGAGCTAATACCTCTATGCAAACTGCTAACACCGTGTCTGTGCTATCCAGCTTCTTCAATTCCTCCTCAAAATCTGTCAGGCCAGGCAGTAACTCCATAAAGTAGAAATTGATTCGTGTCTTATTCCATCAGGTAGGTCTTTGTTATATACAATAGGGATTGACTATTCAGTTCATCTCTCGATTACTGTTCACATTTCTAATTTAATTATTTACATAAATTCACCCAATCATGAGGATTAGGTGTCAACATTCCCCCCCTTAATCTGAAGGGATATTGGTGAGTCCAAGCATCGTTCTGAAACGTTCAAGCTTTTCTCTTCCAAGCACTTTGGTGAAGATGTCTACAATTTGCTCATTTGTGGAACAATGACGGAGATGGATTGTTTTGGCCTCAACATGATGTCGAATCAGATGATATTTAGTATTGATGTGCTTCGTTCGATCATGGAACTTTGGGTTCTTGGCCAACTTTATTGCAGAGGTATTGTCAATCATGAGTGCAGTTGATTGTACTTGTTTTACCTGCAAATCTTCAAAGAATTTTCCTGAGCCACACAATTTCTTTTGTTGCTTCAGCTGCTACCACGTATTCTACTTCTGTTGTGGAATCTGCTGGAACTGATTGTTTACGTGATCTCCAGGAGACAGCTCTTGATCCAAGACTCATAGAATATCCTGAAGTAGATACCCCAGTTTCTTTGTCTCCATCGAAGTCTGAATCAGAGTATCCAATCGAGCTGAAGTCGTCCACCTGTGTATACTTGATTCCAAAGTCTTGAGTTCCCTTCAAGTACCTTAGAACTCTTTTTGCAGCAGACCAATGTCCCTCACAAGGCTTTTGCATAAACCTGGAGAGGATTCCAACAGCAAATGAAATGTCTGGTCTGGTAGTAGTTAGGTAGTTGAGACTTCCTACAAGCTGTCTATACTTTGTTGCATCCTCAAATTCCTTTCCTTCAATAGATGTGAGCTTTAAGTTTTGTTCCATTGGAGTAGTAAGAGGATTGCACTCTATCATGCCAAACCTATTCAACAGATCTCCAATGTATTTCTTTTGAGAAAGAAATATGGACTTTGGATGTTGGGTTACTTCAATGCCAAGATAGTAATGAACATAGCCCAAGTCAGTCATTTCAAAACTTTTCCCCAATTCCTTCTTTATGGATGCAATGTAGCTTTCATTATTCCCTGTCATCAAAAGATCATCTACATATACCACAAGATATACAACTGTTTTGCCAACTTTCTTGACAAATAAAGTTGCATCATCAAGATCAAAATGTTTGAAATTGAGTTTCAGAAGATGCTGAGTTAGTTTTTCATACCAGGCTCGCGGTGCTTGTTTGAGGCCATACAAGGACTTCACAAGTTTGCATACTTTATGTTCATGTCCTTTCACAGCAAATCCTTCAAGCTGGGACATAAAAGCATTATCTTTTAGATCTCCATTCAAGAAAGCAGTTTTTACATTCATTTGATGGACTTTCCAACCATTCTGAGCTGCTAGTGCAAAGAGAGTCTAGATGGTAGCCCATTTTACTGTGGGGGAAAAACTCTCCTCATAATCGACCCCTTCCTTCTGTGCAAAACCTTTTTCCACAAACCTAGCTTTGTGCTTGTCAAGTGAGCCATCATCTTTATACTTGTTCTTGTAGACCCACCTGCAGCCAATTGGTTTGGTTCCTAATGGAGGATCAACCAGCTTCCAAGTGCCGTTCTTTATGAGGGCAACATACTCCTTTTGCATCGCTTCTTTCCATTCATCATGAGAAGCATCTTCTTTGAAGGAAGTTGGTTCAAAATCTGTAGACAAGTTCAATTCACAATCATAAGAAACATCCATATCAACAGGTGAATTAGAGTCATCTACATCACCTCCATTTTTCCGGTTTGAATTTCTGGTTCCTGTATTTCCAACTTCATCGGGATGAAGACTTTCAAGTGTCTTTGTCACCCACTTTGGGGGACCTTTTTTAGATGGTCCATGCTGCTCCATTGATTGAGTTGGGACTGAATCAAGATTGAGTCTCCCAATTCTATCAATCACATCACTTAAAGAATCATCCGTTGTTGGAGTTTCATGCGGGGGAGAGTGTTCTTAAAAAGAAGATTCCACATGTTGATTGAGTATAGGAATCCCCCCTTCAAGATGTGGAATCTGATTATCAAATTCTTGAAATGATTTTGCTTTTGCGAATCTATCCAAGCGATCAAGTTGCCGCTCAACAACATTGTCAGTTTTGGATGATTCAAGGAAAATTACATCTCTAGATACAACAAATTTCTTATTTACTTCATCATAGAGGTGGTATGCTTTGGAGGTGTTTGAATATCCCAGGAAGATACACTTATGACTTCTAGCACCAAGTTTGTTTCTATGTACCTTTGGTATCAAGGCATAACAGGTGGAACCAAAGACCCTGAGATGCTTTACCGAAGGAACATGTCCATACCACATTTCATATGGAGTCTTGTTTCTTATAGCATTAGATGGACATCTATTCTTTATATATGCAGCACATAGAGCAGCATCGGCCCAAAACATTATCTTTACATTCTTGAAAAAGAGAATGGACCGTACCATATTTAAGATTGTCCTATTTGTTCTTTCAGCTACACCATTCAGTTGGGGATTATAAGGCACAGTTGTTTGATGTTTGATCCCATGTTGGCGAAGATAGTTTTAAAATTCATTTGATGTGTATTTTTTTCCATTATCAGTGCGAATAGAGCCAATATGAGATTGTGCATCATTTTCAATCCATTTATGAAAATTCTTGAATGTTTGAAAAGCATCAGATTTGTTCTTAAAAAAATAAACCCAACACATTCTGGTGTAGTCATCAATAAATGTCATGATATATTTATTTCCATTTGCAGAAGGAACAGGCATTGGACCACATAAATCTGAATGAATGAGTTCAAGTTTCCTATGTGCTCTTGAATGTGAATCATGAAAAGACTGTTTTCTATGCTTTCCTAGAATGCAAGCATCACATTGCTTAAGTTTCCTAGGAATTGTAGGCAAACCAACAACACCATTTTTCTTCAACAAGCGGAGACTGTCATAGTTCAAATGTCCAAATCTAGCATGCCATAATAAACTTGATGGAAGTGTACCTTCTTCATGATGAGAATTGTATGAGAAATGTTGTGCATGAGCAGAGGTTCCTTGCAGCTTGATAAGCCTTTCTTCTTCTATTCCCCTCATGACAAGTGAGTGGTCAGATGCTTTTCTTACCTCAAGCTTGCCATCAAATATATGAATGGAGTGACCTTGTTGGCGGATGTGGACCAAGGACAGCAAGTTTCTCTTGAGTTGTGGGAGAGATCAAACATGATGCAGAAGAAAGTCTGGAAGACCAGGCAGTTTAAGCCTGATTGTGCCAAGCCCTGATGGCTTGGTTTTTTATTGATCTGCAAAGTATACTGCTCCATCAACATTGTCATTGAAATATTAAAAAAAATATTTTCTATGAGTCATATGGCAGGTTGCTCCTGAATCAAGAAACCAATCATTTTTCCAAGAATCAAGTGAAGCATTAAATAGATCTTCATTTACTCCAATGTTACATTATGCCACAACATAGTGAGTGGATTCAGGTGCTTTACCTTTGTCTGTATCATCAGTTTTACTTTTTTGTTGGTTTATTTTATGCTCAATTTTGTCCCATGGTAGCTTGCATGTAGAGGCATCATGTGATCCATTTCTTTTGCAGCGAATGCAGTGCAAATCTACCTTTTCTCCTTGAGAATGTCTGCCCCCCCTGCCTCTGAAATATCTTCCTCTTCCTCTTCGTCCACCTCTTCCTCTTGTAGAATCTTGAGCAGGATGCTTTTCTTTATGAGCAAGGCACACAATCTCTTAAGAAGATTCAGGGGCTGTCTTTTTTCCAAAAGCTTTCTCTTTTTCAACAAACGTTTTCACAAGAGAGTCAAAGGTAATATCTTTGAGATTTCAATTTGCTTGCAATGACTCAAGATAATTGGAGTAACTAGGATAAAGTGCCTTGAGAAAAGCAATAAGAGGAATATCCAGCTCAACCTTAGTTGATTTGATATCATGCATTATAGACTTTACTTCAGATGTAAGAGCAAGAGGATCATTATTTTGCAGTTCAAGAGTGAAGAGTTTAATCATAAGTTGAACAACTTCAAGTGCAGAATGTGAGTCATAGAGTTCTTTCAGCTTTTGTAAGGCTTCAAAGGCAGTTGAATATGATGAAATATGGTGACTCACCTCTTCATTTACAGATGCTGCGATTAATGCATAAGCTTTGTTGTTCTTGTTTTCCCAAATGACGAGCTCTTTGTCTGAGGTAGGCTGTACTGGGTCATTGTCTCCATCTCCGACACACACTCCTTTCCACAACTCATTGAAAATGAGGGTGTGTTTTATCATTCGGGACCATTCAGGATAGTTCTCCTTGCCAGTGAGAACTATTCCCACCATGGATATGATTGAATGCATTCTATAAAAAAAATTACTTTTGCTGATAGAAAAATACTTCTGCCAATATACAATAAAATTGTACTCAAAAGGGCATTCTCAAAAGATTTCAAATCCACCATGTGACCCATATAAATCCATCATTATATAAATCCACCTCATATAAATCTCATATAAATTTCATATAAATCCACCATTATATATGTATATGGCATACATCCCCTTTATATAAACAACTCAATTACAACTCAATAAGCAACTTGATAAATGCAGATTTGAGAATCACCGTCAGGATTGGCCCTTGGTGTTGCTTTCAACTATTAGAACAGGCCATGTCAGGCCAACGATAAACTATTTGAAGGAATATTAGAACAGGGTACAAAACTTTGTAACACAGCTCTGAAACCCACACCAAAACAGATAACAACTCTCAACTAAAATAATAGCTTGATACCTCGTTGCCAGAACATGACTGATCTACTTATAACGACTGCTTCCAGCGAAAATTGCTTCAAAAAAATAGAGGTTAGTGCTCCAAATGACTCAGTGGTACATCTTGACCATATTCATGTAGCCGCTGCATATGAAACGCAGCGTGATCTTGTCGCAGAAAGGGGACAAAACGCTCTGCATCAGGAGGGAGCAGCGTAAATCAGCGTTCAACTATATGCAACTGATAGACAATGTTCAAATGTATGTGACAACGTTCAGAACTGAGACTCGGCAAATGGTGTGTGGCAGCAAAACGTAAATGTAATATGGGCAGCGTAAATGTAAGGCCAGCGAGCACTCAACAAGCACCTACGATCTTGTGGAGCAGATGCAGTATCTGTATGTAAGGGTTGAGAAGGCCAAAGATCTGCCCGCCTCTGCAACTATAAGGGTACCACGAAGCACTTGAGAAGAAATCAAACCCTGAATGACACCAAGTCTTTGCTTTCTCAGTCGTTCATGGTGGAAGCGGTGGTGAAGGACAATGCTAAAAAATTATGAAACGTTTATGGATTCTATGTCAGGACAGCCAGAGAGCAATCAACGTATTCAGATGAACAGGCAGAGGAACGTTAGGTGAATGTCAGGCGCAGGTCTTATAAATAGAATATGGCAGACAGAGCGCAGGTAATGGAATATGGCAGACAGAACGCAGGCAGTGTCAGACAGGCATACAGGCACTCAGTCACTGAATTATATGGAGAGCAGAGGAGCAGACAAGGGAGTTACAAGGCACAAGAGCTAAAAAGGAGCTGGCTCTGATACCATGTCAGGCCAGGCAGTAACTCCATAAAGAAGAAATTGATTCATGTGTTATTCCATCAGGTAGGTCTTTGTTATATACAATAGGGAGTGACTGTTCAGTTCATCTCCCGATGACTGTTCACATTTCTAATTTAATTATTTACATAAATTCACCCAATCATGAGGTTTAGGTGTCAACAAAATCCTTGATCCACTGATCTAAGCAGTTCCAGGAGCTGGTCTCGGCTCCAACCTTTTCATATATGGGCTCCTTCTGGCTGTTTTTGTTTAATTTACATAAGATTTATACATTATTGTTATGTTTTTCTGTGTCTTTGTGCAATGTTAGACTATCATGTATATTATGTTAATCTGTTGTAGACGGGTTGATATTGAATGCTTATCCTTTACTTTTATGGTATTTTTATGGATGTATAGGGTATTGGGTAATTATGATGACTTGAATGGTTAATGATAGCTATGGTGATTAAATAACTGGATTTATAGTTAAGCGAAAAGAAAGTTGGAAGTGTATTTTTATTAATTTTGGTTTGTATGCTTTCGGTGAATTTAGAAGCTTTTCTACCCTTGAGAACCTCATATGATAGACTTTCTTGAACGTTTTTTGTTAGGGACTGATTTGATCAACATGATTTACTAAGGGGACAGGGTGCGTTGTTTTAAAATCTTGAGGGAAATGATTGACTTATGATATAGTAAATATTAATTTAATGGATCAAGGAAACAACAAAGATGGTGTTGCTGGAGCAGAACTGAATATATGCTCACGGCTCTATAGATTGGAACTTCATCATCTTTGGTAATTATTCTTATAGAAAGGCATGGTAATTACTCGCATGGAAATCACCACTTTTATCGCATAAAGATAGATACCTTCATCGAAGCAGAGACAGAGAGATCTTCGTTAATAGAGGCCTATAGATTGACTTCGATAGAAAGATGTAACATTCATTCGGTAGGTGTGGAACTAGGTTCTATATTCTTGGTTCTGCTTGGATTCATTTAGGGATTGTTGGATGTGATATGGATGGATTATTTCTACTCAATTCTAATAAAATAACATACAAAATTGCAGCCAAAAAGTATGGGATCACCGCTTCTAATTCCTTTTAAATTCAAAGAATCTGAGCCATTGCCTTTCATCTATTGCGATATGTTTTGAAAATCCCAATTTGAGAGATTGTCGCGGAAAATTGACTTGTACAAGAACAAGTCAATGAATTGCAGGGCTGACACACTGGACTTTCCATGGAATTCATGAATTCATGAATCTCTTTTCCCAATTAATGATCTCTACCCTTCTGTCAATTTTCCTTCTTCTAACAAAAAAAAAATCTTCAAAAGTTGTTCACCGGATTTGATCCAGGGACTTATTTGCATGTGCTAAATTTTTTCCACCTTTCACAGAAAATATGGAATTTAAATGCAAGTTGATCTCTTTACTCCTTCATTATGATTGTTTTATTGTAGATCACACTCTTTTAACGACTTAATGGTAATTTATCTGCTGTCAATTGTTAGCTTTTGTAGATCACACTCTTTCATTTCTTATATTACTAATAAATTCCAAATTAACAAGAAGTCAGTACGACTCTTTGGTGGAAAAAGCTTTGGCATTTAGGTTTGTGTAATCTCTTTGTGTCGCATCTAGGTTACCTCAAATGAAGTGCATATTTGTTCAAAGTCCAAGCACCAAAAGAAGCTCCTTCTCTTGTCAAGAATTCAAAGTGCTAAAATCATTATAGCTAAAATGTATTGTAGACAATAGGTTTGTTCCAAGTTTCCTGGTATTGTTTCGATCTTTATGTTGTAATTAATGAATGTAAAACCCGGTAGCTATTAAAGCTTTGTTAAGGGTTTGATATGGTGTTTCCTTCGCGGGTGCGCTTGCAGGTAGGCCATCTTATTAATAAAATGATTTTATTTTGTGTTTTGGGGGGGGATAACCTTCCCAGTCATCCAATCCGTTTTTGGGTCGGGTGGCAGTGTTTCTTCTTGTTTATGGTGTGTTTCTATTAGAATATCTCTTTGGTTGCTTGATTTCTTAAAGCCCCTTAGAGTAATCATTTAATGGTCATAAGAATCCCAAGATACATTCAATAAATTTGTTTAACAATTTATTTTGTTAAAGGCAGTCCATTTAATTTTTCTTCTAACATAAGTTATGATTGCTTAAACAGATACTCAAAATATTTCACTCTATAGCACCGAATTTCAATTTATGTTAAAGTTTTGATTCTTTTGTGAGAATTCTCTTGACACAAATGGTTTTATATCACTTCTCATGGAAACGAAGATTAAAAATGATGAGTTTTATGGAAAATTTGGACTTGGAATGATTCTGTGCTGGCATTTTGGCAATTGCTAGTTATCATGTGTTCAAACCTGATCTAGATTTGAAAACCTTTTCTAGACGTGTCATTATAACAGTGATGATAAAAATCTGCAACAAGTTTTAACTATTTAGATGCCAGGATCTAGGAGATAAAGAACACTATAATAAGCAAATCAATTAGAAGCTATAACATATAAAGCGAAACAACATGTTATTGATTTAAGTTGTTTATCAAATGTTAATATGTAAATGCAGCAGTCAATTGCTAATTCAAGAAAGTGATCAGCACTCATGATTACGAACAATTGGGTGGATGGAGAGTAGCCATAGTTTGACTCACTTTTTTTTTTTCCAAAGCAATAGCGGATGATGCTGCGAGCTAGGAATCTGATATTTTTTGTCACACATTAACTTCTTTTTCATTTCTAGATCACATGATAACTCTGACAAGCCATTGAATTTTGCTAACTTCAAGGCTAATACATTCTTCCTGATGATACTTCAAATCAATTAACATTTATAAATCTGGAACGATCTTTGTCTTAAACCAATTGTTGCATTTGCTTATCAAGATCTTCCGTTTTCATATGCCTGTAGATTTCAAGGTCTCAATTCCTAAATTCCTTTTTATGATACAAATAGACATAAACAATGGCTATTAATTTGTTGACGTCAATTCTTTTGGGGAAGGGTATGTAAATTTAAATCAATTCCTGATGACATTTGTATGATGATAATACAGTTTAATATTTGCATCACTTCTCTAATCAAGGCAAATCTTTAAATGGTTCAACAAATTTCAGTCCTATGCACATTTCATCTCACTAATCTATGGAACATTGGTATACTTTATTTTTTGGCAACACTAGTGGATCTCTAGATCGATTGATTACTAATAAATTCATATGTGAATGATCTCTTAACACAAAAGTGATATTTACATTTCAATGCATGGGTTCCATGAGCATATATGATATACTTCACTGAACCATGTTCCACGACACATTAATCACATGCAATGATCTTTCTATATATCTTTCTGATAAATTAAAATAGTTGTAGTCCTCTTACATAGGTTCCACTAAAGACAACACACTTTTGTTATGGTTAAAGTGGTATCATGAACTGAACATATGAATGAATGAGACCTTTACTTTTAAAATTTGGGTACCTTCATGAAATACACATGTAAAATATTCTAATAAATTTTATTTTGCATTGCAATTGCCATTCAGATTACATGTATGTGCTCATTTACTACATTTGCATCAACGTTCTTAATCATATCATTTGTATATTAAACATCATCAAGCTACCATTGAAGTCTCCTTCATTCTTGAGTGAATCAGTTGGGTTTGCAATATATATATAAACCACAGGATGGTATATTTTAGTCTCAGTGGAAAATCGTACAGATTTGGATTTGGAGCATCTAAATCATGTTTTATTGTTTAAACTTATGATACATCTAAATCGTACACTATGATTTCAGTTTAGTTTAATTAACTATTACGATGTTGAGTATAATGTTACATGAGGTTTCATGATTCAAGGTTAATTGCATATATTGGATAAAGTTGTCTAAGGAGAAATGGAAAGGAAAAACTTGCAAATTTTCTAATAATGATAACTAATGATAGATCATGTGATTATGGCCAACTTGGTGCTAGATAGATACTTATGGTGGTTGAGAGGAAGTGTCACAACAAGGGTAAGAAATTAGTAAGAAGAGGCAACCTATTTTAGAACATAATGGAAGAGTTTGGTATAATCATAACTTGGTACTCTAAAGGTATCACTATAAGGTCTATCTAAGGATGATGCACATAAAGAAGAAAATATTGGCAATCAACTAATGAAGTTGAATAATCATGGTAATAATGAAGGTCATTTTTAAGGAACTTGGAAGGTATGAAAATAGAATGATTGAAGAAGATAGGTTGTGTGCATGACAACATCTATAACAGTTTTTCCTCTAATGGGAGAACCACATTGTAAAGTTTTCCATAGGTGACTAACTATATGAATGAATTATGGATAACAAGATGTATGATCAGGCAATTATATTATGTTCATGTCTTAAAACAGGAAATGGTAAGTGGATTACATTTGGTAGCCATCTTAATGAACTTATTTATCAGGTATTACCCAAGTTGGGAAATAGTAACAACATTTCCAAAGTATATCAGCGCAATGTTTCTAAGAGAGGAGGGAAGAAACCACAATGACTGGAGGTGAGAAATTAAAGTCAATAAAATAGAATGAAGTGAAGAAGTTTCCATTTTTGAAGCTAGTAGACATGGAATATTAGGAAATTAAGACTAGGAGAAAAATAAAAATATATCTATGAATATCTGGTAGGAGGAAATGAAGGGATGTTCTATCAAGAAGGAAGTTCTTTTAAGGGTATTGATGAGTGGACCAAGAAACATGATTGGTAATGGTCATAGTGATGATCTACATAGTTCAAAAATGTGAAGAAGTTTTGTTCCCATAAAGTTAAAAGAGGTTGTTTCCACATAACACCACACATTTAAATTTTTCATGGACAATGATGGTAGTAGTGTTTCCAACTATTTCAAAATCTAAATTAATGATACTATTTAATGAGAAAGATTCTTTGTCCAACTTGATGAAGGGTGAATTTACAATAAAGAAATCAAGTGGTATTGAGATAGGGACTTGACGAGATAAGAAAATATATTTGTGGATGAAAATGATAATTGTTAAGTGATGTAGTTATAAGTCAACATGGATCAACAAACCCTCATGAAAGTAAATTAAGCATGATATAAAATTAAATCATGATGACCTAGTGTTTATATGCAATTTCATATAGAGGTATTGGAATCAGTAAGCCAAAGGGTAAATGGATGTAAAACCAAGGGATTTTAATTTTGAGATAGAAGATTTAAATAATGATTGTATAACAAGAGATTAAGCCTCAAGATGATAAGGCTCATGTGAAATTTAACGATGTACTTAGATGATTATACCTATGGTGTAAATGGTCAACTTCCTAGTTGAAAGAAGTGGAAATGATTATTGAAAAGCTAATTGGTATCTTGATGAAAACATAACACTAATAACACTGATGGGATAACATAGATCCTAGATGGATGTTGAATAATCTTAGTTCATAGTTGAATGTTTGTAAAGTAAAAGAAATTCATTTTTCTGATGAATCATGATAAGAATTCTTATAGAGTATTATTCTATATTTGATAGGTATTGAGATGTTTCTCAAGTTTCATGATATGATTGTATGAGGGTGATCATGCACACGTGGTTCATAATTATATAGTTGTTATAATACAGCTGATGTATCCTTATGATGATTATGATATGCATAATGAAGCATAGGAATTATAATGCTATAATATGATGTTTATTGACATGTGGTTCATTTATTATGTGAAGTCTTGATATGTCTTTGATGCAAATATGTTGATGTTATAACTTATGATGGTTTTTCATGAGGTAAAGCAAGTGATAGTGGTATACAAATTTATGACATGCATGAGCATGCAGTTCGTTATTATTCATAATGATGCAATTAACAATGATGAATTTTACATGATGACATGCAAGACTTGGCATGTGGATTATTTTCTATGATACTATGATGGTATAGCTAATGCACTGGTTGCACGTTGAGGTGTGATGATTCAAAAGACTCCACAAATGGGCCGAGAGGGCCATTTTATTTGATGATCTCGTGCGAGCCCATATGCACAAGGGAGAATAAGTAACACCATATGGGCTAGGGACAAACTCAGTCAACACTACATATGCCAGTGGTTCCTTTGTCTTGTGTAGCTCTTGATGGATAGCTCTGGTAGGGTTATGGGACCATCTTGAGGAGCCCAAATGCTTGATGTTCGAGGCTAGGTGCCTGTTATTGGATTGGGATGCTGAAGTTTGGTGGGGGTATAAGGACTTCGATGCCTGGGGCTGTGTGCCTTAGTAGTTGTGGAGGGAGTGGGCCAGCCTTGCGAGATGCTCGGGGTCATTGAGTACCGTACTGGATGCCTGCCTTGGGGTAGATGAGGTCTGAGTCAGGCGTGCGCCTTAGGGCCAACCTTGGACTAGGATACAGACCGGGTCAGGCTTATGCCTCGTGCCGAAAGTGGGAAAAAGGATACAGATTCCTTGGGATTTCCCGGGTGTTGTGAAACTTTCGATGCCTGCTGGTTGTACTAGTTTAGCAGAGGGTGTCAACAACATGAAGTTATAAATAACAAAACAAAATGTTAAATAAATAATAAATAATAATAAATAATAATAAATAAATAATAATAATAATAATAGTAATAAAAATAATTCAACTTAACTTCGGGACTAAGTTCCTTAAAAGTGGGAGAGTATGTAATGTCCCTTAACAATAAATGATAAATAATAAAAATAATAAATAATAAATAGTAATAATAATAAATATTAAAAAAAATACAAGAAAATAAATAATAAACAATGAATAAAAAAATAATAAAAGTAAAAATAATAAAAAATAAAAAATAACCATACTAAAGCTCTAAATAAATATAAAAAGAAATAAAACAAGAAAACAGTAAAAAAATCAGTAAAGCTATCAAAAAGAAATAAAACAATAAAACAATAAAGTTACATGTAGACACATGGAGTGTGTGCATGTGGTTCCCCTTCCAATGTTTGTTCTATTTATTAGATGGTGAGGAAGATAGGAGGCATTCCATCATTCCAAGATTCTATCATTCATTCTCTTTGGAGAATAATGTTCTAAGACAGAGGAGTCACTGGTAGTAGTATGCTGATTGAGGGCTCGGGGGTGGCTAGTTGTAGCAAGTCCTTGCACAATTGAGCCTATGGTTGGGTGGAGAGTGGTCCCCAAAACCTTGTTGCAGTAAGCAGATTTCAACCACAGGTAAGTGCTACTCATAGTTTGAACTTGATGTTAATTATTTGATTAATTACATGTTTATTTGGGCTGTTACAGATCCTTTGTTGTATTGAAATGGTTGAAGGTGCCCACTTCTCACATAATCTGCTTTGCTGCTTTAGAACTGCTGCTTCGGCCCTGAATTCTGCTTTTGAACTTCGAATTCCCCATTCTCTTACTCCCACTGGCCATTCTATCCCTCGTCCTGCTCCTCCTAGCACCCATTGAACCAACTCCAGCCAGGAAAATATGCCTCGTTTGTGGCACAAGATGCGATGTAGAAGGGGTAGCAGCAGAGGCAGAGCAACTCGCCCTCCCTCGCTGTCCCTCCCTGACTCTATTCCTTCGGATTCCTCCTCTCCCTCGACAGAGGCTCACTTCGTGGATCAATATCCTTCCACTCGCTGTGGTAGGGGCCATGCTCAGACGGTCGACTCTAGGCATGCTGCAGATGCTCATCAACCTCCTCGTGCCTCTGTCCCGACGATGCATCCCTACCATTCTACCCAGTTCCAGTTTCATTGCACGTTGGAGCACCCGTGCATTATTGCTACCATTTCTGTTGCTTTCAGAAAGGAGCCACAAAGCTCTGTCGTCCCGACTCACATCATTAAGGAAAGTACCGACACCAGCAGAAGGAAAACTCCTGGTAGCAGCTCTGGGTGATCTAAATTTGAAACTACTTGACATTCTTAGCAAGGTATTCAATTCAGTAAATATACATGTTAACATGATGTACTTGTCTTGCAGTTAAAAACAAATGATATTTTCAGCTGTTTATGACCCATTTAAGTATAGTAGAATTATTTCCTTTTTTTGTTTAACATACTAAAATGAATTTGTTCAAGAAAATAACTCAACCATAGATGCAAAAGAAGTTGATGACGCAGTTCACCCCTCCTGGGCTACATCTGCCGGGTCCAAGGCTCCCAAATGGTCATGTCCTTGATTTGATTAAAAGCTCAAAATGATTGTACAGCTGAATACAAGCCTTAATAGCTGAAATGGACTGTAAAAATGGATTCAGAATGCTCAAATCAGTCAGGAATTACTACTGGTTCTCATCCCATGGGTACCTGCAACCTTATACAGCTCCCACAATACTGGGCTCTGTTGGCATTATGATTCAAGTGTTGTCCTTGATGGCAACTCACTCAGAGGATGGTACAGGTGCTCAGAGGTTGGTACAAGTGATGGCATCTTAATCAGAAGACAGATCTCAGTACAGCATGCCAAGGAAGCTCATACACGCCGTTTCGTTAAGCCCAAGTCGCGTGTACATGCTAGTTCGATTCATAAAAAGCGCGTGTATGTGGAAAGGTTCCTTTGGTCTATGGTGGTTAGTCCTTGGAAGTTGTGCCTATGATTTCGGACCATTGTGTCTCGACGGGCGTGTCGATCCCTAGTTTTGAAGTTGATGGTATTGTGTTACTATGGTTTTGGCTCTTGGTATTGAGCTAGGCCTAAGACTATATAAGGAGAAGAAGATCATTAGGCAATATCATCTTTCGACAAGGGCTTGAATATCTAAGAGTGAAAGAGATCTGATTTGCAGGTGCTGGGTTGCTTGATCTAAGCCAAGGAGAGATCACATTGGTTGATGGAAGACTAGATCTAAGGATAGATCGGGATCTAATGGTTTGAAATGCACTATCATGATATGGTTGATTATGCTTATTTCTAGATCTGGATATTGTCGCAATGCTATGTTCTGGGTCTAACTAATGTCTGGTACAACTGCAAATTGAGAAAGTTTATTTTTAGATCTGTACGCAGGTTGGCTTCGGTAAAAGAGCGTGTATACGCGGGTTTGGCTCCTTGAAGTAGCGTATATCTTTTGAAGCTTGCTTTTGGGTTTACAGTGGGGTCTGACAGTTATTGCAGAGTTCTGTAGTCTGCTCTGTGTTCTGATAACTGGTGATTGACAGGGTTCAGTGGTTCAGTGATTCAGAGTTTGGTTGTTTTATGCTTCAATGATCTGTTGTGGAAATTGAATGAATTGTGGTCTTCAGATTGTAATGTTGTGCTTCAGGAATATTCAAGTCTGAAAATATATGAAAGGTGATACCTGAAGAAAAGAAGATTGTAGGTCAGCACCTATGTACTAGTATCTTGGCTAGTACAAGAACAAAGGGGGTTGGAGCTCCCTTCCAAGGAAGTTTGGAGAACGAGAGAAGGTTGTAGCCTTCTGCAGGTTGTAGCCTGCGTACTGGTATAAGGCTGCACCAGTACAAAACATTGTAAACTGAAGTTTCTTAAAGAAAGATAGAGATAACTTGCAGCAGGTGGTTTTCACCCACATTGGGTTTCCACCTTATATCTTGGTGTTCATGTGTGTGGCTTTTGATCCGTTCTGTTATACTGCATCTGCTTACTGTTAATGTGCTGAATAATGTCCTGATGAACTTAACTGAAGAATAAGCTAACTAAGTTATGAGTTTTCTGCTTATACGCTGTTTTATTTAGTCACAGTAGCGTGTACACGCTGTTTTACTTAACTGAAGTAGCGTATATGTTTCTGAGCATTGAAAAGGTTTGATTGATCTGATAATACTGATTCACCCCCCCTCTCAGTATTATTTCCAACAATTGGTATCAGAGCAGGTCCTTCAGGGAAGCTTGATCGCTTGAAGGTAGATCATTCATCATGAGCAACTACGAGAAAGAAGCATCAATCAGGCCACCGGTTTTTGATGGAACAAATTTCAATTATTGGAAGGTAAGAGTTACTGCATATCTTCAATCTCTTGGTACAGAAGTTTGGAACATTGTAGAAACAGGCTATACTTTTCCTTCAGTTACTCCTACAGATCCAGCTGAGAAAAAGACATATGAAACAAATGCAAAAGCAGTCAGTACTCTATTAGGAAGTATATCCCAAACAGAATTCATGAAGGTCATGCACTTCAAATCAGCAAAAGAGATATGGGACAAAATGATCACTAGCTATGAAGGAGATGAACAGGTAAAGGAAGCTAAACTTCAAACTCTCAGGATTCAATATGAGACTCTCAAGATGTATAATGATGAAAGTGTGGCAAATTATTTTCTTCGGGTAGACGAGATTGTTAATTGTATGAAAAATTTGGGTGAAGAAATAAAAGAGACTATAGTAGTTTCAAAGATTCTAAGATCATTATCCCCCAAGTTTGAATCTAAAGTATCTGCAATAGAAGAAAAGGAAAATCTCAAAGTTCTCACTATGTCTCAGTTACATGGAATTCTAACTGCTTATGAAATGAGAAAGGGAGGTCCATCAGACAGAAGGGAAGCTGCTTTTAAGGCATCAGGAAAAGAAGATTACTATGAGGCAAGCCATGTTCCAGAAGAAGAGGAAGAAGAATCAAATTTTGTCAGAAATCTTCAAAGGGGTGCTGGAAGGTTCAGAGGTAAGCTACCTTTCAAATGCTTTGCTTGTGGAAGAGTAGGTCATTATGCTGCAAAATGTCCTAATAAAGATAAAGGAAAAGAACCTGCTAGATGGAATAAGAAACAAAGTGCAAATAAGAAAAGCTACTACACCCATGAAGATAGTGATGGCTTATCAAACAGTGATGAAGATGAACAAGGTAATAAATATAAGCTATTAATGGCATTTGAAGATGATGATTATGAGGATGCTGTAGATGTGGATAATCTCTATAATGAAATTACTAGACTCAAGAGATGCATAGAAGAAAAGAGTGTGATCATTGATACTTTGCAATTTCAAATTGATGAAAAGGAAAAACATCTTGAAAAACTAGAAGGTGAAATTGTTGGTCTCAGAAAAGAAATTGAGAAAACAAAAGCTATTAATCTTAAGTTTGTCAAAGGATCTGAAACTTTGGATGAGATTATCAATGTGCAGCGGTCTCCTCTAAACAAGACAGGTTTGGGCTATAATGGAGAAACCTCTAAAGCATCCACCTCAAAGAGTTATCTTGATGCAGCAAGAAGAAATGAGCAGAAGAACAATGAAGATAATCAGGTAAAGCAGGGACGAATTACAAACAGAAACTATCAGGGACAATCCTTCTTAAGGGTGAACAAAAGCTACAACCAACCACAGGTAAAATCTTCTCAGTTTGGCACAAGAATAGATGAAAATAGAAATTACAATCAGTTGGCTGGTAGATTCAATAACCGCAGAAGCTTCTTCAATGGACAATGCTTTTCTTGCCATAACTTTGGTCACAAAGCAGCTCAATGTGTTGCATATAAAACAATCATGACTAGGGAAGCTCAAAAACAAAGAAGTATGACAGGGATTACAAAGAGGACCTATAACAACTTTTCGGTTCTTGAAAATGAAGTTGAATGTTCTATTTGCAATAATTTTGGTCATAAAGAATCTGAATGCAGGAGCAGGTTTCAGGAGAAAAAGGAACAAGCCACGAGCACCAAAAAATGGAGAATAAAAGAACCTCAGACAGAAAGATGTGGGATAGCGTTTTATGCAGAAGGACAGGAAAATCTATGGTACATTGACAGTGGATGTTCGAAACATATGACAGGTGATAAAGAAAAACTTGAATCTTATTCTACTTTAGAAAAGGGAAAGAAAGTTTCTTTTGGAAATGATACTCCTGCAACTATAAAAGGAAAAGGTATTGCTCCTTTGAAAGAAAAGGTCAAGGCTGGAAATGTTTTGTATGTTGATGGATTGAAGCATAATCTTCTAAGTGTCAGTCAGATGTGTGATCAAAAAACCGAGGTTATTTTCAGATCGAATGGATGTCTTGTTCGTGATCTTGATACAGGTAAAACAGTTCTCAAAGGCAAAAGAACTCCAAATAATCTGTACATATTTGAAGAAGGACAACAACAATGCTATCTTAGCAAGGATGAAGAGCACTGGCTATGGCATCGAAGGTTGGGACATCTAAGCTTCTCACAAATAAGAAAAGCATGCAAATATCAGGCAGTTCGCGATCTTCCAGATATCAAAATTCCAGACAACACTATATGCAAATCTTGTCAGTTTGGAAAGCAAACCAGAACTAACTTTCCAGAAAAGGAAGGATCAGCTAGCTTGCCTCTTGAGCTAGTCCATACAGATGTATGTGGTCCATTTAGGAAAAGGACACCTCGAGGAGAAGAATATCTGATATTATTCATTGATGATTTCTCAAGGTTTGTTTGGTTAGGGCTTATGAAGCACAAAGATGAAGCATTCGAAAAATTCAAATCCTTCAAAGCATTGGCTGAAAATGAATCAGGACACAAAATTAAGTGCCTCAGATCTGACAGAGGTGGGGAGTTCACATCAAATGAATTTTTCGATTTCTGCGATGAACATGGGATAAGAAGAGAATTCTCTACAGCTAGAACTCCTCAGCAAAATGGGGTTGTGGAAAGAATGAACAGAACTATCCAACAAATGGCTCGTGCTATGCTCGATGAATCAGGTACTCCTGCAACCTTCTGGGGTGAAGCTGCACATGCTGCTGTTATCATTCTTAACAAAACAAATGTCCGAGTAAACAGCACTCAAACACCTCATGAGCTTTGGAGTGGTAAAACTCCTTCCGTGAAGCATTTCAAAATCTTTGGGAGCAAATGTTATATTAAGAATACTGATGAGCAACTTGGCAAACTTGAACCTAGAGCAGATGAGGGCATTCTTCTTGGTTATTCTCCACATAGCAAAGCATACAAGTGCTACAATAAAAGACTTGGCAGAATTGTTGACAGTATTGATATAGTGGTTGATGAGAAGGGATATATTCCTAGGCAAGTTCATCATGAAGACATTGAAGAAGATGAAGGTTACTCTCAAAGGCGAAATGATGAAGAAGAAGAACCTCAAGAAGAAGAAGAATCTCAAGAAGAACCAGAGGAGCAGACAAGAATAGAAGAGAAGACTCCATCCAGATATGTCCAAAAGAATCATCCAGAAACTCAGATTGTGGGGCAGAAAGAAGCAGGAGTACAAACAAGAAGGACACTTGCAGAAGCTTCAAGCTACTTGGCTCTACTCTCCTCCATTGAACCACAAAATGTGAAAGAAGCATGCAAAGATGAATGTTGGGTCAAAGCAATGGATGAAGAACTTGAGCAAATCGAAAGGAACAACACTTGGGAATTAGTTCCTAGACCAAAAGATAAGAATGTAATAGGAACAAAATGGGTCTTCAAGAATAAGTTAAATGAAAATGGAGAAGTAATTAGAAACAAGGCCAGACTTGTTTGTAAAGGGTATGCACAGCAAGAAGGAATAGATTTTGAAGAGACCTTTGCTCCTGTGGCAAGACTAGAGGCCATCCGAATGTTCCTTGCTCTCTCAAGCTTTCAAAACTTCAAGGTATTTCAAATGGACGTGAAATCAGCCTTCCTAAATGGAGACTTAGAAGAAGAAGTATATATTGAGCAGCCAGATGGGTTCATTCTTGGAAATGATCCAAACCTTGTATGCAGATTGAAAAAGGCACTCTATGGGCTCAAACAAGCTCCAAGGGCTTGGTACTATCGGTTGGACAAATATCTTCACCAACAAGGCTTTTCAAAAGGATCAGCAGATAGCAATCTCTATATAAAAGTTGAAAATAACAAATTGCTAATCCTTGTTGTTTATGTAGATGATATTATTTTTGGCAGCAATGAAGAGACCATGAGTCAAAACTTTGCCTTGGTTATGCAGAAAGAATTCGAAATGTCACTTCTTGGAGAATTGACATATTTTCTTGGATTGCAAATCCAACAAAATGAAGGAGGTATCTTCTTGTCTCAAACCAAATACCTCAAGCAGATCTTGAAGAAGTATGGCATGGAAGAGTCAAAGCCAGTATGTACACCCATGGTTACAGGATGCAGCCTCAGTGCAAATGATGAATCAGCAGCAGTTCACCAACCCACTTATAGATCCATGATTGGGAGTTTGCTTTATTTGACAGGTACTCGACCAGATATTACACATGCAGTAGGAATAGTTGGAAGATTTCAAGCCAACCCAAAGGAAACTCATCTTCAGGCAGTCAAAAGAATCTTCAAATATCTTCAAGGGACCCAAAACTATGGCTTATGGTATCCTAGAAATACTGATCTCACTCTTCATGCTTACACAGATGCAGATTGGGCTGGAAGTGTGGATGATAGGAAAAGCACAAGTGGAGGTGCTTTCTTCATGGGTTCCAGATTAGTATCTTGGTTCAGCAAGAAACAAAGTTCGATTGCCCTATCTACAGCTGAAGCAGAATATGTGGCTGCAGCATCTTGTTGCACACAACTTCTTTGGATGATGCAGACCTTGCAGGACTTTCAAATCACTTGCACTCCACCTGTCTCTATCTTATGTGATAATACAAGTGCAATCAGCATTTCAAAGAATCCTGTCATGCACTCAAAGACCAAGCACATACCAATCAAGTACCATTTTCTTCGGGAACAAGTGCTTGAGCAGAAGGTCAAGTTGGAGTATGTTCCTTCTAAGGAGCAAGTTGCTGATATTCTCACAAAACCACTGCCCAGGGAAACTTTTGAATATCTCAGACAAAAGCTGGGAGTAGTTGATGCTTCATCCTGTTGTTGAAGATTGTTTGTTCTACAGAAAAGTTGGTATACGCAGGTTACGGAAGGGATATGAGCGTATACACGCGGATTTATGTTGGGTAAGTCGCGTGTATGCTGGATGCTTGTTGCAGAAAGAATATCCGCGTACATACGCTGTTTTATACAGGATAAAACGCGTATATGAAGTTCTGAACAGCAAGGGAAAACTCTGAAGTTCTGAACAGCAATAGGAATGTCAGAATTCTTCAGGCACAGTTTCAGGGAGTACAACAGGCACAGGTTCAGGGGAGCAGCTCAAAAGTCTCATAAAGCATTGTTGGCATTCAGATGTTTTGGTTGTTGGTTTCAGGAGAAGGAGCTCAGAAAGAAATTCTGGTTGCTGATCTAACAAGATGTTTATCAGATGCTGCTGGTGTCTTTCCTAAGTCTTGGTCTAGATCTGTTGTCTCTATGTCATGTATCTCTCTTGTCATATCTCTTTTATGGTGTCAAGGTCATGTAACGGCCTATGTTGGTTTCCCCACTATGCCTGGGATGAATGCTGTAATATAATTGGTTGTTTCTGATATGTCCCCTCTTGGTAGGGAGTATGGATGTATGTATTGAGTCTTTTGGTGATAGGAAGGTCCCTTATGGTGTATAAATCTTGGTTCTTGTTGAAGAACATCTTTTTCAGATCTGGCCTACTGTCAGGGGGAGCACGAGTCAGCACAGCCAAGCAGAGGTATCAGCATGTACTCAGGGGGAGCACAGCCCTTTGCTCTTGATGTCAAAGGGGGAGAGTGACTTGGTGTGGTGGTTGCCATCAAGTCCAAAGGGGGAGATTGTTGGCATTATGATTCAAGTGTTGTCCTTGATGGCAACTCACTCAGAGGATGGTACAGGTGCTCAGAGGTTGGTACAAGTGATGGCATCTTAATCAGAAGACAGATCTCAGTACAGCATGCCAAGGAAGCTCATACACGCCGTTTCGTTAAGCCCAAGTCGCGTGTACACGCTAGTTCGATTCATAAAAAGCGCGTGTATGTGGAAAGGTTCCTTTGGTCCATGGTGGTTAGTCCTTGGAAGTTGTGCCTATGATTTCGGACCATTGTGTCTCGACGGGCGTGTCGATCCCTAGTTTTGAAGTTGATGGTATTGTGTTACTATGGTTTTGGCTCTTGGTATTGAGCTAGGCCTAAGACTATATAAGGAGAAGAAGATCATTAGGCAATATCATCTTTCGACAAGGGCTTGAATATCTAAGAGTGAAAGAGATCTGATTTGCAGGTGCTGGGTTGCTTGATCTAAGCCAAGGAGAGATCACATTGGTTGATGGAAGACTAGATCTAAGGATAGATCGGGATCTAATGGTTTGAAATGCACTATCATGATATGGTTGATTATGCTTATTTCTAGATCTGGATATTGTCGCAATGCTATGTTCTGGGTCTAACTAATGTCTGGTACAGCTGCAAATTGAGAAAGTTTATTTTTAGATCTGTACGCAGGTTGGCTTCGGTAAAAGAGCGTGTATACGCGGGTTTGGCTCCTTGAAGTAGCGTATATCTTTTGAAGCTTGCTTTTGGGTTTACAGTGGGGTCTGACAGTTATTGCAGAGTTCTGTAGTCTGCTCTGTGTTCTGATAACTGGTGATTGACAGGGTTCAGTGGTTCAG
The DNA here is from genome assembly GCA_031772625.1 of Pinus tabuliformis. Lineage (NCBI taxonomy): Eukaryota > Viridiplantae > Streptophyta > Pinopsida > Pinales > Pinaceae > Pinus > Pinus tabuliformis. Next base: position 1,263,372,141 of record CM062809.1, read on the forward strand.
TGATTCAGAGTTTGGTTGTTTTATGCTTCAATGATCTGTTGTGGAAATTGAATGAATTGTGGTCTTCAGATTGTAATGTTGTGCTTCAGGAATATTCAAGTCTGAAAATATATGAAAGGTGATACCTGAAGAAAAGAAGATTGTAGGTCAGCACCTATGTACTAGTATCTTGGCTAGTACAAGAACAAAGGGGGTTGGAGCTCCCTTCCAAGGAAGTTTGGAGAACGAGAGAAGGTTGTAGCCTTCTGCAGGTTGTAGCCTGCGTACTGGTATAAGGCTGCACCAGTACAAAACATTGTAAACTGAAGTTTCTTAAAGAAAGATAGAGATAACTTGCAGCAGGTGGTTTTCACCCACATTGGGTTTCCACCTTATATCTTGGTGTTCATGTGTGTGGCTTTTGATCCGTTCTGTTATACTGCATCTGCTTACTGTTAATGTGCTGAATAATGTCCTGATGAACTTAACTGAAGAATAAGCTAACTAAGTTATGAGTTTTCTGCTTATACGCTGTTTTATTTAGTCACAGTAGCGTGTACACGCTGTTTTACTTAACTGAAGTAGCGTATATGTTTCTGAGCATTGAAAAGGTTTGATTGATCTGATAATACTGATTCACCCCCCCTCTCAGTATTATTTCCAACAGGCTCTAGTGGCTCCTAGAACTTCCACAGAGAAACAATACCTGCAAACGACCTCTAATTGCTCTCTAACCTGTGCCAATGGCTTCAGAATCATCTGATTACTTAAAATAAATAAAAAAATCATCCAAAAAGGACTTTCCTAGCCAACGTTATGGCTCATTCATTGAACTGCCTGTTTTCCCCTAAAAAAACTCTAGTTAACTTTAGTTGAGGCCAGTTAGGGCTGCCAAATATGGCGGGCCCGCCAATTTTGGTGCCCTCCACCAAATCTGCCGCCAGGTTGACCACGCATTAAACTGGGCTTAACTGTTACATGTGACTGGATTTCGGAATTGGCGGGCAGTTAGGCTCGGATTTTGTGCCAAGCCCTTACGAAACGATGAGTTAAACTGTAGTCGGGCCCAGGTTTCTGGCATAAGTGACCACCCTTCACGCATTAAACGGTAACCATATGTTTCATCCGCCGGCGGTTTAGGGAAAAGCCCTGGTCATGGGCCACGGTCATAGACTATGGGGGCTGGCCCCCTTGGGGCCCCGCCCAAAGCATTTACACAATTCATTTATTGTTTCGTCCGCCCACACAACAAGACTCACCCCTGTGTCACGTTGGTAAGGCGTAGCATTTGTGGTTAGGAGGTCGCCGGTTCGTTCCTCCGCGCCTCCGAAACTCTTAACATATGCCTACATACTTGCTGACGTCTCCCGAGCCACGTGGCAGCCTTCAAGCCTGCCACGTGGTAGTCTGCCATTCGTTGCCCAGAATGAAATATCCCTGGAATATTTGTTTTTTTTTTTTTTTTTTTGAAAAAATTCAAAATTTCAATGTTATTGGGCAATTCTTCTTTTTGGCATAGCTTCCTCATACGAAGACCGTTTTTTGAACTGTTCACGGCACCGAAATCAGGAGAACGAGACCTATCCGGTTGTTTAAGCTCGAACCAGTTCTGATCACTTTCAAAATTGAGCATTTTCGACACTTGGTCTTGAGCTCCTGATCACTGGGACTTACAGAACACATGGTGAAGCTCTGAACTAAACGAACGTAGCTCCAGGACACAATACTCAAGGAGGAAATACAAATATGGAAGCAACAACGAGTGAGCAACAACATAACGAAGATGACTTAGAGGCTTACAGGAGTCTAATTGTGGAGGAACCTCTGCCACCTAATGACACCTAGTAGGCCAAGGTTTACTTCAGGTTTCTTTGAGCACCCGTCACCAACTTAGGGGTCTTTTCTAATGTTTGTTGTTGTAATTGTTGTCAATTTTGTTTTTTTGTTCAAAAAACTATTCCACAATGCTATTACAGGCTGGTTCCCCTGCGTGGGCAGCACACTTCTCGAGTTTTGGATTGGTTTCCCCAATGAGGGCAGTCATTTTTAGTTATTGTTTGTTAAAACATGGTAAAATCTAAGACAGGTTCTGCAGAGGCCAGTGCCTCCATGTATTATTTTTTGTTACATTAATAGAGTTAGTCATATTTAGGAAAAAAAAAATCATGTGATGTCAACTTCCTTTGCACTAATAAGATAATAAAAAGCAGTGACTAGGAATCGAGTGATGTCTAGACTAAGCTTTTTCATTGTAAAAGAAAATAATTAAAGCTAAGACTATCAAAAGAATGCTAACAATGTTGTTACTGAAAGATAATGTCATCCTAAAATGTTTAACCATAAGAATTTCCGCAAAACATCTCAAGAGAAGTCCAAAGCAGAAGGTCTTTACAGTTAATAGCCTCATTATGACAAGTAAAAGCGGCTTTATTTAAAAACCAAGGGTTTACAATGGATCAAAGATAGGGGAAAAATGACAAAGTGATACCTTTCTAGAATGAATGTCTTAACATTAACCAAGCTTATAATTGAATATTCTGTTATTCAAGAAGCATGAATCACCTGTATTAAGGGTCCCACATCCATAAAAACAAAATCATTTCCAAAAGATAGAACTCCAGAGCACATTACTGAAAGGATCTTAAAGCCATTCTCAGAGAGATATGATGGTGAGTTCAGGGAAAGGACAAAAACAACCAAGTAAATCATAGTGTAAAGTTAACTTTGATACCACAGGCATGGCCCTACTGCTAGCAAGCATCTATAGTCTCGACAAGGATGCCTTTTAACCTAACGAAATGTCTATGTCCCACTTACTAGATATAGATTCAGAGTTAGCTTATTTGACTTTTAGATAAAGGCCACTGTCCTGGCTTGGTAACCAGCTGATGGCAGTGCCACTCACAAGAATTAACATGGATGAACAGGCCGGCTCGTAATGAGACCTCCCATCTTCCAGCTTTTGGGCTGAAAGCCATTACTCTGGCTTGGTGACCAGGAGCAGTAATGTCATGCATGTTAGGTCTTATGATCGTGGTAGATTGGCTCATTACGAGACCTCCTATCCTCTCTTAAATCTTTTTGTAGACTTTGATTATGGTTAACCTTAAAGGTTACTTAATAAGTGGGGAGACAGATCTACTCCTTACGAGCATAGGATGGTGTGAAAAGTTTTTAGTTACTAATCCTTACTGGTTGATCCTGCTACCCTAAAGACTCAAGAAAAAGAAGACATCTCAGATAATGACTAAAAGACTCGTTGAGTTAGTCATGCTAGGGTTCTTATGAGAGCTCATTATGGTTTTATAGGAGTGGTCCACCATAGGAGGATTTTCATTAAATCTTTGACGAGAAACTTGAAAAGATTTCTTGGATGACAGTATACTAAGTTTATAAATGGAAAGTATAACAATAACAATCCCATAACTAAGCTAATGAATACTCTCAGCCAATAATCAAAGTCACTTTATAAAATATGAGGCATTAATAGTGAATTGCTTCTGACAAGTCTTACCCCAAGAGTGCATAATAATAGAAATTGAATGGTTATGCCTTAGGAATTGTAGTTTCATGTGTACTGCTGTAACAATTTTATTCAAATGACAATTTTATTAGTTTTCCTATACTACCCTATTCTAAGTTAGAGAGAGGAAGATATCCTTTAAGTTTAGGCATACTTCCAATGCAGCCATGTACGGAGTAGGTGAAAATAGATATTCATGCTCAGATTTAACATATAAACTTGGAAGTGTACATGAGCATGAAAAACCAACCAATGTACTTGATATGACAACAAGAGTTTTAAAAGAGAAGAATACTCCCTCGCTTGAGTCATTGTTCGGAACCAATGTTCGATATGATCATGGTATTCTTGGTCCATCTTCTGATTTGGCCCATGCTGCTCATCCTCTTCTTCCATGTCATGTTGATTGTTCTCCATAGGGTGAGTAGTCTCTTGATTACGTTCTGGATCTGCTAATAGACATGTCAAGAACTCCTCGATCTCAGGTTCCAGTGGATTTTCTCCATTCATTATAGTGAATGATTCATTCGTCTCCTTAGATGACTGGTCAGGGAAATCAAAAGAGACTTCCAAATCCTCTTGTGGTGGTGGAGAAATGGACAAGTTCTTGAATATTATCAAGAAGTTCTCTTCCTGAGAGGTAGAGGTCCAGATCCCAATAGCTGCTAGGGCTTGTGAGAGCTCCTTCATATTTATCATCTTCAAGTCCATGTGGTTGATTGATAGTCCCTTTCTCCACACACATATTAATAACGGGGTTCTTACAACACCCCAAAATGATATAATGTTAAAGATCTGAAGATGAATTTAAAAGCTATATTGACTGAAGTGAAACTCACCACACTTGAGAGCGAATCAGAATATTATTTAATCTATTAAAAGCAAAACAATTCGGAAATTAAATATCTCACAGAGTGTTTCAGACTATTCTAAGGCCTATGCTGCTTGTGAGGCTTAGCTATGGTTCCTGTAGATGTGTCTTACTAAGTCTGTGAGATTTACAAACTTTGCGAATTACATGAAATAGGGAAATGAAATCAAACTACTTCTACTTCTATGCATAAAGATAAAGGAAATAAAAACTCAAGAACAAGTAGTGATCGGTTAGACTTTGGAGCAACCCCACAAAAGTGGATGTGTGGCTCTTCACTCACATCTTACCGTACTCTCTCCGCCCTCTGACATTCCTGCAAGATCATGAAACTCTGATAATAATGGTGTCACACGGAATAAGTCGATCTTGCGGACAAGATAGACCTTCCTAGAATCTAAAGCAGACCTAATGACAAGCAAACCAACCAGACACTATCTTTCTCTAAATATGCTTTTATAAACAAAGGAAAACAAGTGTTTTAGGGCCTACCTTAGGTCCAACGCGAGTTTGTGGAAGCCTTCACTCCTTCGATCCAAATGAGCTCCTTTGTCGCGAATCTGCAAACACAAACAAGCAAACAAATTAAATAGCACCTGAAAAGCCAATATCATAAAACATATTTATGAAAGTCAAGGAGTTCATGAAACAAATAACATGAGATACTTGTTGAGAAAAATGAGTTTGATTGTATTAATTCAAAAGAAGAAGAACTTTACAACCTGTGCCTTGACGTTGTACAAGCTCCTCCCAGGGTCCAGCAAGAAGTCTCCTCTACTTTGACAAGTTTCACTCACTTCCCAATGAAGCCAAAAAGGTATGTGATCTCTCCTCTTAAGCTCAACTAGGAAGTCTTAATTTCACCAGCATTTACCCTAAAAAATGTTCAACTTCTAACCTCCCTAGCAACCAGCCCAATGCCTGAATTTATAGTGCAATGGAGGGAAGTTACTAGGTCCTCCTTCAAAGGGATAAAGCCCTCATTCAAAGGGATAGCTCCTCTCATCAATGGATTAGCTCCTTCTCTTTTGGGATGCATGAACCACCTAAGAGCGGGAAATCCACATCAAAATTCCTTCTAGAATCATCTAGAATTAACCCAAAGTGAGTTTTTTAGAATAAACTTGCTCCTTTTTGACTTTCACAGGGGTCCACACCCACCCCTTTAGAGACAGAGTGGGCAGGTCCACAGGTTTTGTAAACAGAAGGTGCGGTACCGCAGGTAACAGTGAGAGAAAGTGCGGAACCAGAGTTTCATTGATTTTTAATGTCTTTCTCTTATTTTCAAAGCTTGACTTGAAGAGCTGAGGTCTGAGACTTGCTTAGGAGGACAGTACAAGTGATGATAGACCCATACCAACTGCAACTAATCATGGTGACAATATTTTTGTGTAACAAATGGTTACCTGAATAAGAAATGACAATTTCCCCAGCAACGACGCCAAAATGTTGAGAGATTAATTCGTCATATTAAATCCCTTAAGATTAATTATCAACCCAGGATTTGTAAGCACAAATTTCCTTGCACTTTCTCTGTTCAGGCTAGGTCAGAGTTTAATCATTTCCTTATAATGATTTATGAAATAAATACTCACAAATCTTATCATCTAATAAGAAAACCCAACAATCAAATTTAAGCTAAAATCTTCACAAGTTCTAGTATTCAAATCTATACTTAACTAAGTATTCCTAGTGACAAAAACGAGCTTCTATTCACGCCAAACTCTAATCAAAACTTTGAATGTTGGTACCAGACTCTCTATGAAAATTCACTCAAGCATTCTATGTTGACAGTTCTTTGAAAGAAATCAAACAACCCTATGATATTCACCACTCAGCTTATTAAACTATTGATGCCATAATCATTCGTTACCAGAGCAAATAATGATAACTATTCTATAACAATCCAATTACTAATTCAACAAGTGATATATCTTGTTAATGCTTCAATCAACCAATTATTCTGTACTTAAGGGTTTATGTCCAAATCAAGGTTTAGGGTTCAAGTACCAATTGGAAGAATTACTCTGTTTTGCTTTATCTTGTTGTTTTGTATTCAATGGATCACTTACAGAATTCTAATAAATGAAAGAAACTATGATACTTATCTCACTTAATGCTTGGATATCAATCCTGAGACTATACCTAATTCTATGCTACAATCAAGAAAATCCCTACCACTATGCTGCTATAAGTCATAACGATAATCTATTCATGGAGTAAACACGCTAACGTTTGAACTGAGAAAGGAGTCGTTCATTCAAAGGAGACTGCCTTTTACACAAAAGTGAGGATGATCGTTTCGATTTACCATTGGTATTAGCAATTGAATGAATAGATGAGATAAATGGTAACTATGGAATGGGTCTCTTGAGAACGTCCCTGTAATGTTTATACCAATTTACAGTGCATCAATCCACAGTAAAACAAGTCAATTAATCATCTGTGCAACCTAGACATTCTTGTTTTAGACTATCAGTTCGATAATTCAATTGAGTTCATTGAGTCTTTTGAATGATCTAGCTAGTTTCATCCTAATTTCAATTTCCTATGTAATACTATAATTGGGATTAACTTAAATCGATTCTCGTTAATAAAACGGAGGTTAATTTAGGGGAAGGGGACAAAGCCTGTTTGATTCAATCAAAATCATTCTCCATCTATAACTGCTCGAAAGATTTAAGGGCTCAAACATTCACTATGGGTGACAATCCCAATCAATACATTAATGACTATGCAGTGCGTTCCAGGAAAAGGCAACAAAATGACATGATGGCTCTAGTTCGAAGGGTGCGATGTCACACTAAAAGCCAATTGCAACTTAGAAAATGAAAAAGACTTCTGCAAGCATAACTAATAATCAATCAACAAAATAATAATTCACACAACAGAACTGTAAATGAAAAGGGAATAAAGCAAATCTAAGGTTGCAGTGTCATTGCTGATTCAAAACAAACAATCACAGATGGGTGGGACCGACCACACCTGGGGTTGGATAACTTACAATAACTTAAATCATTTGATGCACAGTTAAAACCATAAACTTCATTCCATCAACGCACTCGAAAACAACTTCAGAACAAGAGCATCATGATTATATTCAAACTGGTTCAATCATACATTAAAAATGCTTCATAAGTTCAGTGCTACAGTCTACCTTCCTTTCTTGCTGCTCTGCTTTTATACATGCTAGAGATTAATTACATTCTAAATCAAATGGGACAACAAGAAAATTTGACTTCTCTAAATGGCCTTCATATAGCTAATGGTTGTTGTTTATCAATTCATGAATGGAGGAAAATATCTTATCAAACTGTAACTGTGGCATCAAAATAGGCAAATCCGAATTTGACTGTTAATTACAAATCTAGACATTTTATATAAATTCGTCTTAGCGAACTACGCATATCTTCCAAACCGTATGGAATTTTAGAAAACTGTTTGAGGGTCAGTAAAGAGGCTATACTAGGATCGAAACCCATGTTCCAGATTTTGTTCATTCACCTTCATCGGCATGAAAATCAAGGTGGAAGTTGGCAGTTTGAAAATTATTGCAGATTTGGGCAAATTTGGGAATTTCCTTCTAGAGACCCACAAGAGTGACCTGGTGTTTCCAGGAAAACTAGTGTCCATTCGGAGCTGCTAGTCCCACTAAGAAGGGTAGCTATCTTAGAAACAAACAATTCAAAGTAACTTGTGTTTTCCTTTATGAGAGACAGATGAGAGGGAAGCAGAGAGTACCAACCTCAGTGTTTCGCTTGGCTCCTTGCTTGTTTCCTCTCCCCTTTGATATAGCTTCACCACTCGCTTCTCACTTGTCCCGCTTCAAAGAACACCTATAGAGTCAAAGAAGCAAAATACCATCAAAGCATAGAGATCTATAACCATAAACAATGTAGAATCAAATGTACATTAGCCATACAAATGCATACAAAAATACAAGATTTAGAAATATACAAGTATATGGAGGAAAACTTAAATAGCTTTATTGATAGAAGTAGTAGAAGAGAGGATTACAACCCAACTGTCTGATCCAGCATCATCCTTCCAGCATGAAATCCCTCTTCACCTCATGAAAAACTAGATCACCCAACAATACAGTGTCTCAAAGAGAAAACCAACAGCACTTCCTTACAAATTACAAAATTTTGGCCTTTAGATCTCTAGGATGAGGGATCCATATATACATATTTGCAGGGGGGTGAGTCAGCTTCTAGGATTTTGATTAGTGTCATTTCACTGATAGTTCTTGGTTCCACTTGGATATTTCATGATCTCTTACTCATCCCTGGGCGAATTCAGAGAGGCAAGTGTCATATGAGCAGTTTCTAGAAGATTCTCTAAGTTTCCACCTAGCAAACTTCCTCTGCCATTTGTCGTATCTAACTCATCGCACCCTACAGAAGGGCTTTTCAATATGCATTGCACCCTTTGTGTGTAGCAGGTGAGATGCATCACACCCTTAGCATGGAGCAGTTTGTATGGTCCAGTTTTGACCAGTTCTGAGCAGTTTTTCAGGGAGAACTTCTGCTAAATGATGTAATCAGTTGAACTTGATCCTTTAGGGTATGAAACAACACTTTTATGGGTTTTAGAGCCCTTGGTTTATGGACATATTTAATTGGGGTTGCAGTGCCCAAATATGTCTATAATAGTTGTTCCCTAAAGCATGAGGTCATAAATCTTCTGATGTCGGGTGAAATGCTTTATCATGAGGATCCGAGGTTTTTCGAACTGGAAGGTGACCTGTAATAATATACAATACAATACATTATCTTCAAATATTTTCATGATCTAGTTGAGGCAGGCATTCCGATGCTCATCTTTATAAATTCATTTTCATGTACATAGGACAGACAACCGTCTATGTGGCAGACTGATGATTCTGGTAGAGCCATCATCCTTTAGCTTGGATGATTATCTGTGCGGCTATGATGTACATTTGATGTCTTTATTTTCCTGAATATATCGCAGCCTGGATGGATGAAACTAGATCCGGGGTCTTCAAACACGTTCAATCTTTGCCCGAAGTACAAGTCGATCCATGTGAAAGATGTTCTGGTGTCGAACATGGAAAGACATCACCTGATTACCATCCAATGATGTAAGTTGTTAACAGGTGCGAGAGGAGTCACCGATAATGATAATGACCCTCAAGGTACTGCAGTACAATTCATGTGTTGTGAATACATGAGTCGATGTCGAACAGCACGCAAAATCTTTCGGTCGAAGGCCATTGAGGTAAACCTGTCGCTGGAAGTGAGAAACTTGCCATTGAGGCATGCAAGCTTCAAAGTACTAAAAGGGTTGTTCCTAAGTCAACTTCTTGGATAATGAGCTGATGTCGACAAGAAGTGACCCATCGTAGGAGGGCCTTAATGAATCCCACATCTACGACATGGAATGGAGAAAATGTTTTTGTGGAGGTGAAAACGATCTGATGATACAAGGTTCAGGGTGGCGGTCATGAAAGAATGGAGCATGAAGGTATTGCAGCGGATGAGGCATTAGCTAGGTTGGTGAATTCTCTGAGCGACTTCTCTTGAACATATCGACGACACTGAAATGGATTGGTAGCATTAACCCCAAAATGGATGGTATGGAGGACTAATGGTGATATGTGAACAGAATAACCCAACCTGACTCAATCATGGTGATGGAGTGAAAGTGTCATGTTCAAGAGCGACCTGCTACCAATGAAGTTCTTCAAGTTTTCTTCCCTTTCCCCAGTCATTGCTGACCAGTACCTCTTTATTTTTGTCAAGCTTGAGGAGGATAACATATGCTTGTTATATAATTTTCCCTTCAAGAAAACTTGTCGCTATGTTTTAGCAAGCCTAGCGACAGTGAAACTCGCTCTTGTCCGTATGGACAAGTTTTTCATTATTTTTTTAACGAGTTTAACGACAAAGATAACTCGGTCCTTTTCAGTTTTAGAGAGTCTGAAAAGAGACGGAAAGGAAACTCCAGTAGTCCTTTTTCATAGTGTAATCCCTTAAGTCTGAAAAAGTATAAAATAATACGAAAGGGATGACTTTTCCGATCACTTTATGTTAAAAAATTTACTGCATAACATAAATAATTACTGAGAATTACTGAGAGGAATAAATATAAAAATAACCAGCAACAACCATAAACACATAAACACAAATGTTTATCCGGGAAAACCCCAAATCTGGGGAAAAACCCAACCATAATGAAATTTCATTATCCTTGGCCAAAACCCTGGCCAATCCGACCAAATGAGCCTTCACCACTCACCTCCAGGTCTTGCATTACAATGAAGTCCTTCCAGCCTTTTATAAGCTCCATTACATATAATACCACGGGCAGAATACTATGAGTGCACAATACCATGTGCCCCAAAACCATCACTGTTTAACCTGGTCAACTTTGACTCTATCCTAAGTCAAGTTTACCTAACAATTTCGCCCTTAAACTTGACTTGGGGTTCCTTGACTAACTCCAGCCAAACCTGCTATGTGAGACAATCCCGCTCACTCTAGCTCTTACCCCCCTTAGAGTTTTTACCTGAGGTATTGTTAACCCGACATCCCCCCTATCACCTAGGTCTAACCCAGATTTTACCAGTGATCACTGAGGGGTACACATGCCTTACCAGGTCTTACAGTAGTATGCCCATTTACATGCAATAATTTTGACTTCATTAATTTTTTTTTTTTGTTTATTGCTGTTGTGATTTTGATCCATCCTCTCTCAATTTGATTTGCTCAAAAACTTCTATCAAACCGCTCCAACTGTGAGCCCGAGAACCTCGTAGATTCCAGCACCGGTGGCCTCACATAGCAGAAAATGAACAATTTTCGAAGCCACATGAACAATTTTCTTCTGCTGACCTGCATGCAGCCCACACCTACTCCATCTTTCAACACGACATAGAACACACAAGAAATATCCCTTATCGATTCCCTACGAAAAAAGCTCCAAACAAAATCATCCATTACGGTGCTATCTTCCGCACATTCTCCTCGAGGTTCTTCCACATACGATTGTTCCACCATTATTTTCCAGACCTAGATCTGAAAAAAACTGCATTGATCTCATCAGGCACTATAAACCCCTAGCATCAAAGAATCCATTTGAAGGCAATATCTGGCTCTGATACCAGTTGTTAAAAAATTTACTGCATAACATAAATAATTACTGAGAATTACTAAGAGGAATAAATATAAAAATAACCAGCAACAACCATAAACACATAAACACAAATTTTTATCCGGGAAAACCCCAAATCCGGGGAAAAACCCAACCATAATGAAATTTCATTATCCTTGGCCAAAACCCTGGCCAATCCGACCAAATGAGCCTTCACCGCTCACCTCTAGGTCTTGCATTACAATGAAGTCCTTCTAGCCTTTTATAAGCTCCATTACATATAATACCATGGGCAAAATACTATGAGTGCACAATACCATGTGCCCCAAAACCATCACTGTTTAACCTGGTCAACTTTGACTCTATCCTGAGTCAAGTTTGCCTAACACTTTAGCGATACGAAAAAGACAAGCGCTCGATCTTTTTGTGTAATGGTCCCTCAATCCAAAAAGATTAAAATATAGAGGAGGGATGGCACTTCCAATCACTTTAACAAGCTGGAGAGGCCAATTGCTCGGCAAATCTTTCCATATTTTACGAGTCTAAAAAGAGCTTAAAGGAGACTCGTTTTTGAGGAACGAGTGATGTTTTTGGATAGCAACTGGTTCCGGGTAAGGTTTGGAACTTTTCAATCATGGCAGTGTAAATAAGGTGACTAATAGAATCACTCATTGCGGTTGTTCCTCAAAAGGGTAAACAATCAAGTGGAGGCGTATGATCGGCTAAAAAGTGGAGGTGATGGTAAGAACACGACCAAGGCTCAAAAGTTGATAGCAATACGATCACAAAGGCCATTTACCAAAGGTGGGTTCATTTTTTAATGAGATTGAACTCTGGGGGAACATATGCTCATTGCTAGGTTTATTTTTTAACGAGCTTGAACTTCGCGGAAATGTGCTCATGATAATAGTCAAAGATGTTTAATTCACCATTAACACTATATTTTCTTGACGGTCATACTGCCTGTTCAATTGCTCCATCAAATTGATTAGAAATGTAAATACATGCTTGAAAAATGAGTTAAACACTAACATATTACTTGAATTACGTGAATAGTAACATAAAAGTAGTTTTTACCTCTCATTTTTACCATTTCATTCAAATTTGGGATTGTTGGAGCTCTAGAGGTGTGTTTCCCCCTCGATTTTCATCAGTTGATTCTAGGAGATTCAGTGGACTATTTTCAGCGCCGTCTGGACCAAGTAGGAGCTAACCCTGAGCTCTTCAATTGCATTCTTTCCTTTTCTGATTTTGAGCATCTTTTCCTATTTTTCTGGGCCTCAGGGGTTTGAACAATTTGTTCTCTCCCCATCGCACTAAGTATACATCGAAAGGTGCGATGCATACTGAGCTAGCCATTGGCCAGTCAGTATGCATCCCACCCAGTACACAACTAGGGTGTGATGGGCACAAGGAGGAAAGTTTATGCACTGTTTTTTCATGGAAATTTTGCCCGTTTTTTCCCAAATCAGGATCCTAATTCTTCTCTTGTTTTTTTTTCAGAGATTCATCGGATCAATATGGTCATTACATGGCGTGAACGTGAGCATGAAGAAGAGGATATGATTGCCTTACATGATCTGGGTACGGTGACTGCATTGCGGAATTGTGGCTTGCTCAAATTCTTCTGCATATCCAGCATGAGGCAACAAATCAATTTGTTGCAATATTTTCTCGATGCATGGGATCCTACCAACCAAGTGTTCCAGATTCGAGGTAAATCCATCCCTTTGACAGTTGAGGATATCTACTTCTTGACCGATTTATCGAGGCGTGGTGCCCCTCTCTCACTATCAGGATCTGCCCGTGGGGGTGAATCTGTGAGGGATTATATTCACCGGTTTTGTAGAGATGGATCTCAGCCAAGCAGGGATGACAAGATCAGTATTCAAGATGTCACTGACTGGTCCTTGAGGACTATCTTATTCACCTTCGCTAGATTGGCTGGTAGTGTGGCTCTTCATTTGGCTAACAGGTCCTATATGTAGTATGCTCTGGAATGCCTTGAACCAAAGGTATTCAACTGGTGTGATGCAGTACTTCCGGTTATAAAAGTATATCTTACCAGGGTGAAGAAAGGAAGATCCAAGAACTTTGGCTATGGTTCTATTCTGACCGCTTTTTCCTTGGAGAGGATCCCACTAATGTAGCCACAGTATATTTCACTCGGACTGCGAGCACCGACGGAACCACGGATGCATAGATGGGTCGTCCTCATGGCCAAACACACTGGTCAGTCGCAAATTTCATTCTCTAATGCCTTCTTTGAGTGGTTCGACCATCAGGAGATGGTCTTTGCCGAGTACCCATATGTTGGGATGGATTTCCAGGGTGAACTAGATTTGGTGCTGCCGGCTAGCAAGTAATGGGGTGTTATAGGTAAAAAGATCTGACCATATCTCCGTTTATTGATTTTATAATGTTCCTGTGTTTTTTAAACATTATCAAGACTAATCAAACTCATATGTTCGTGCAGATATTGGACCAGTGCAACCAGCAGCGTGCCAGAGGGTAGCAGATGTTGTTTCGGTAGGAGAGGTTGTAGGGAGGGTTGTCCTTCGCGATTTGGACATAGCCGAGACCCTGCCGTTTTGCAGGATCATATCGAGGGTCTCACCCTTGGTGTTCAGGATGTGAGGACTGACGAGTTACCTCTGAGATTACAGCGCCATACCACTGGCGTGCCGAGTCGATGGACTAGGCTCTTACGTATGATTGCATAGGTGGTGACTTGTTATCACCAGCACCATTAGTCTAGGGTGCTTCCCCACATTTTTGAGTTTTTGGGTCGTATGACTGATTTTTTCTTGGACACAGAACATTTTATAAAGGACTAAAAACAGTTATATATATTTTTAATTTTCGGAGCTTTATTTTGGTTAAGTTATATGATCCTGATGCAAATGTTGATTGAGTCACATGTTTTTTCTTTTATAAATGATGCAAATTTCTATCTAACACATAATTAGCTAATGAATCAGTTAATGTGTTTAAGTTTCTGGAAATGTGTTGATATTGAATAGAATCAAACTGCCTTTCCAAAATCCTGACCCTTAGGAACATACGTTAGGTGGCTAGATTCTGAACGGAATAGATGCCAGTAAGTTGTAGGATGATGAGTTGTGATTCTAGCCTGACAACAAGTCGGTGTATTCCATGTGCGATGGTATCAGAGAGAAGCTCTATCAACACGCTATATTCAGCGATGTTGTTCGTTGACCGATCAATACATACCCCTCTGAAACTCACTAACTCGCTGCTTGGATCAAAAATGGCCCAGGCTGCAAAAGATACGTTCCATGTACTACGATTAGCTCCGTCGGCATATCCAACAAATGATTCCAATAGGTTCAACATCTGCAACAAATGAAAAAGTGGATTACCTAACCAAAACGATCACTCTTGACGAAAACAAAAATGTAACAAAAGCATACAAAGAGATTACTACACTTAGTCAAGCATAGTAACGCTTAAGGTACAACCCGTTTCGAGGTTGCGATAGTGCAATTCCATCGTAATCTACCTGCTCGTAGGCTCCTTTTTCTAATACTCGCTTAATAATGTAGGGACCCATCCATAAGGATTGGAACTTACCTGCTCCCAATTTATCAGATTCTTGATCGTAAAGTAAGACCAGGTCACCTTCTGAGAAGACACGGGGTTTGACATTTTTGTCAAATTACGCCTCGACTCATTTCTTATGAGCTTAATTAGCCAAGGTGGCATCACAACGGGTTTCATCCAGTTACATTAGTTCCAAGAAACGAGCCTCTTCCTTTGAAGTTCTAGGGAGAAGGTCGATTACGATCTTGAGAGATGAAATCTCACACTGAATCGGTAAGACAGCTTCTAGGCCGTACACCAATTGAAAGGGTGTAAACCCAGTCACATTTCTTACCGAGGTTCTGTATGCCCATAGAGCTGAGTACAAGATTAAATGCCAATCCTGTTTGTGGGCTCCAATCATTCTCTGCAGCATGTGCTTGAGGACTTTGTTGATCGCTTCAACTTGTCCATTAGCCTGTGGATAATATGGAGTAGAACTATCGTGGGACAGTCCTAATTTGGCAGTCAATTCAACCATCATGTGATTGCGAAAATGCGATCCATGATCTGTGACTATAGCCTGTGGAACACCGAACCTAGAGACTACATGATTGAAAAAGAAAAGAGCAGCCGTTTCGCTACTGTTGTTTAATGTAGGCATCGCCTCGGCCCATTTTGTAAAATAGTCAATTGTGACTATGATATACCCATGCCCCCCAGCTGAGGTGGGGTTACATGTCATGAAATCTATGCCTTATTTGGCGAATGGCCCAACAACAACTACTGGATGCAGAGGTGCAGGTGGTATTCTGGTTTTCCGGTCGAAGATTTGACAAGCATGGCAACTTCTGATTACGATTATGAAATCTTTGAACATAGTAGGCCAGAAGTAACTTGCTCGTAAGATCTTTTGGGCCGTAGCGTAACCAGATTGATGGCCCCCACATGCGCCTGAATGGCAATCATTCAAGACTTTTTGGGCCTCCTCATGGGTGAGGCACCTTCGCAAAACTGTATCAATACCACAACGGTAAAGTGTATCACTGACAATCATGTAGTCTTTTGCTTGGTATCGAGTACGTTGTTGTTCGGAGCGAGAGGTATTAGGCCTAAATGTTTGGGTTTGGAGATAGATTAATATATCTCCATACCATGGATCACTTGACGATATCATAAACAAAGATTCATCCATGATTGATGCTTTGGATGTTGAATCGTTGGACGACGATGGTAAGTCGCATAGTAACTCCATGAATACTAGAGATTTCTTTGATTTGGATTTTACGAATTCCAGATCAAACTCTTACAAAATTGCTATCCATTTCGAATATTTGCCCCCAAGTAACTGACGCAACAGAATGTAAGTCATAGGGTTGCAATCTGACAAAATGGTAGTTTTGAGAAAGAGGATATAGTGTCAAAATCTTTGTACTGATTGAACAACTATAAGAGCCAATTTTTCAACATAGGAGTACTTTCTTTTTGTATCATTTAAGTTTCGACTTAAATAATAGACAGGATGTTCAATTCCATTGTCTTCTTAAACTAAAACCATTATGATGGTCATATCTGCTGCAGCTAGATACAGGTTAAAGTCTTTTTGATAGTCAGGAGCATACATTAATGATGATTTTATTAGGGATTCCTTTAGAGAATCAAAGGAAGCTTGCGCGACCTGATCCCAGTCAAAGAGCACTTGTTTTTTCAAAAGATGCGTATAACCTTTAACAAGTTCGGCGTAATTTGGAATGAACCTCCTCAGAAAGTTTGCTTTCCCTTGGAGTTTCTGAATCTGAAGCAAATTTGAAGGTGGAGGCATGTTGATGATTGCCTGAACCTTACATGGGTCGAGTCGAATCCCGTATTTAGAAACCACGAAACCAAGTAAACGACCAGAAATGACACAAAACACACACTTATGAGGATTGAGTCGTATCTTGTAGTGTCGGCAATGTAGAAATATAGCTCTCAAATGCTGCAGATGGTCAGTCCACTTTCGTGAATGAGCCGGTAGATCGTCGAAATATGGTTGAATGATGTTCTTGATTTCATGGAAGGTGTAGTTCATAGCCTCTGAAAAGTTGTCCCTGCATTCTTTAAACCAAAAGGTAGTTTGTGATACACAAATGTGCTGTTGGCATTATGATTCTAGTGTTGTCCTTGATGGCAACTCACTCAGAGGTTGGTACAGTTGCTCAGAGGTTGGTACAGGTGATGGCAACTTAATCAGAAGACAGATCTTAGTACAGCAGGCCAAGAAAGTTCATACACGCAGGTTCATTAAGCCCAAGACGCGTGTACACGCAGGTTGGCTTCAGTAAAAGAGCGTGTATGTGGAAAAGTACCTTTGGTCCGTGGCGGTTAGTCCTTGGAAGTTGTGCCTATGGTTTCGGACCATGGTGTCTCGATGGACGTGTTGATCCCTAGTTTTGAAGTTGATGGTATTGGGTTACTATGGTTTTGGCTCTTGGTATTGAACAACAAGGCCTAAGGCTATATAAGGAGAAGATCATTAGGCAAGTTAAAGCATGCATTGTGTGTCTGACGAAGTGAGAGGATCTGGTATTACTGGTTATCTGTTCGGGACGTTTGGCAAGGGTCGGATCTGACAGCGAAGGCATAAGAATCTATTTCTAGATTTGCACGCGGGTTGCCTTTGGTGAAAGCGCGTATACACGCGGTTTTGGTACAGTGAAGTAGCGTATGCATAATAAGATTTGATATTTCAGGTTGCTGCTGATTCCGGTGGTTGTTGCAGAGTTCTGGGCTCTGGTTTGGGTTCTGTGTTCTTGATGACAGGGTTTCAGTGATGCAGTATTGGGTTGTTTAATGAATTATGATGCAAGTATAAGTTGATGATTGTATTGCAGTAATGTTTGTTTTGTACTCTTGGATCCAGTCTAAAAATTGATGAAACGTGGTCCCTGAAGGTTGTAGGGTCAGCACCTATGTACTAGTAAATGGATCAGCTAGTACAAGAGCTGAGGGGGTTGTAGCTCCCTTCCAGAAGTAGTTGGAAAACGAGAGAGGGTTGTAGCCCTTTGCAGGTTGTAGCCTGCGTACTGGTAAAGGACTGCACCAGTGCATTGTAAAAAGAAGTTTCTCATTAAAGAAGAAAGAGACGAATTGCAGCAGGTGGTTTTCACCCACATTGGGTTTCCACCTTATATCATGGTGTTCATGTGTGTGGCTCTTGTGTGATGTTCTGTTCTGTTATTCTGCACCTGTTTACTGTTAATATGCTTAATGATGATCTGATGCATTTACTGAAGATTAAGATAACTGAATTATAAGATCTCTGGATATACGCGAGTTTCATTAGACACAGTAGCGTGTACACGCGGGTTCACTTAATTGAAGTAGCGTATATGTTTCTGAGTATGAAATTGAAAAAGTTTGATTGATCTGATAATACTGATTCACCCCCCCTCTCAGTATTATTTCCAACAATTGGTATCAGAGCAGGTCCTTCAGAGGAAGCTTGATCGCTTGAAGGAAAAGATCCATCAGAATGGCTAATCCAGAAAGAGAGGCACACATCAGGCCACCAGTCTTTGACGGGAACAATTTTACTCACTGGAAGATAAGAACCACTGCATATCTACAATCACTTGGAGCAGAAGTTTGGGGAATCGTAGAAGGAGGATACAAATTCCCATCAGCAACTCCTACAGATCCAGCAGAGAAAAAGCAATATGAGCTCAATGCCAAAGCTGTTACTGTCCTATTGAGTAGTTTGACACAATCAGAATTTATGAAGATCATGCATTTCAAATCAGCTAAGGAAATATGGGACAAAATCGTCACAAGCTACGAAGGAGATGATCAGGTAAAAAGAGCAAAGCTTCAAACTCTCAGAATCCGGTATGAAACTCTTAAGATGCGTAGTAATGAAAGCATAGCTAATTATTTCCTGCGTATGGATGAGATTGTGAATTGTATGAGGGATCTTGGTGAAGAATTTGAGGAAGTTGTCTTAGTTGAAAAGGTTTTGAGATCTTTGTCTACTAAATTTGATTCTAAAGTATCTGCCATAGAAGAAAAGGAGAATGTGCAGAAAATCACCATGTCACAGCTTCACGGAATCTTAACTGCTTTTGAAATGCGACAAGAGGTACCACCAGACGCCGCATTCGAAGTGTCAGAGGAAGAAGAAGATGAGGTAAATTTTGTCAAGAATATTGAACGGGGAACTGGACGGTTCAAAGGTAAGCTACCTTTCAAATGTTTTCTATGTGGTAGAGTTGGTCACTATGCTACTAGATGTCCTCATAACAAAGGAAAGATATCTGAAGAAGATGGTAGAAGCTATTATACCCATATTAAAAGTTCATTCAATGATAGTGAAGATATTAGAAGTCTCATGGCACATAAGAAGAAGAATGCTTCATCCAATAATAGCGAAGATATTAAAAGTCTCATGGCACATGAAGAGAAGAACGCAGAAATTGAAGAAGTTGCCAAATTAAATGAACAATTGGAGATAGTAACCAGGGTAAGGGAGAAATTGCAGGATGTAGTAAAGGATCAGAGCATAACTATTCAAAGGCTTGAATCAAAGATCCTCTCTCTAAAAGAAGATCTTAAAAAATCAAGAGAACAGAACAAAGAAGCTCTTGAAGATCAAGAACATGAAGTGATCAAACTAAAGCGACAAGTGGAAGAAGGAAGAAAAGCTGAAGAAGACATAAGGAATCAATATCTGAAAAAGGAAGAACAACATCAAGTTGAGGTAAATATCTTGAAAGGTAAAATAGAAGAAAACGATAAACTTTTACGATTTCAAGATAGTACTAAAGTCTTGGATGATATTCTTAATAGTCAAAGGTCTCCTGCTATCAAGACTGGTCTTGGTTTTCATGAATATGTTGAAGGTGAATCTAGTTTACAAGGTGAGGCAAGAAACTCTAATGAGAAATCTGAAATGCCCAACAAGGAACAACCAAGGAAAGAAATTCCTCAAGGAAGATTCTTTACTCCTAACTATGGACGTGATAGACGATTATTTCCTCCACTGAATAATGTTGAATGTTATGTATGTCATAATCTTGGACATGTTGCAGCCAGATGTAGAAGTAGAATGGTGCAAGAAAGATCATCGCATCCCAGGTATTTCAGAGGATATTGCTTTGCCTGCAATGCATATGGACACAAAGCAATTGATTGTGTTAGAAGGAACATGAAAAATGTAAGGTGTTATACATGCAACAACTATGGGCATAAAGCAAGGGAATGCAGGAGCAGATTTCAAAATTCAAGACAAGAGGACCATACATCATCACAGTTGCAGGAATTGAAGGAGACAGAGACAGAAAGGTGTGGCATAACTCAGTCAGCTGACATAACAGACACAGGGGAATCTGAAAGTGACGAAATTCAGTATTCCATCCTGCATACGCTGATATAATGAAGAGAAGTCGCGTATATACGCGAGTTACAGGCTGCAAAGTCGCGTATATGGAGAAAGGGCAGCAGAACAGACCCAGGTTCAGTCATGGTTGGCTCAGGCTCAGGGGGAGCATAAAGGGCAGCAGAACAGACTCAGGAAATGGTTCAGTCATGGTTGGCTCACACTCAGGGGGAGCATATACTTCAAATAATTCATTGTTGGCATTATGGATTGCTGATGAAACTAAATGATACATCTTGTTGTTTGATCAAAGGAATAGTATTGCAGGTTGATGCTTATGGTACAGATCTGAATGGCTGGTCTTAGAACCTGCATCTGCTCAGAGGGAGCATGGATGGATTGATACAACTTGGCATATACAAAGGGGGAGCCAAATCAGAAACTTCAGCATGTACTCAGTGGGAGTATGGACAGCAGAAGGTATACCAAAGAAGAGGATATCTTGGTTCGCCCTTTGCCCTTGATGTCAAAGGGGGAGAGTGACTTGGTGTGGTGGTTGCCATCAAGTCCAAAGGGGGAGATTGTTGGCATTATGATTCTAGTGTTGTCCTTGATGGCAACTCACTCAGAGGTTGGTACAGTTGCTCAGAGGTTGGTACAGGTGATGGCAACTTAATCAGAAGACAGATCTTAGTACAGCAGGCCAAGAAAGTTCATACACGCAGGTTCATTAAGCCCAAGACGCGTGTACACACAGGTTGGCTTCAGTAAAAGAGCGTGTATGTGGAAAAGTACCTTTGGTCCGTGGCGGTTAGTCCTTGGAAGTTGTGCCTATGGTTTCGGACCATGGTGTCTCGACGGACGTGTTGATCCCTAGTTTTGAAGTTGATGGTATTGGGTTACTATGGTTTTGGCTCTTGGTATTGAACAAGGCCTAAGGCTATATAAGGAGAAGATCATTAGGCAAGTTAAAGCATGCATTGTGTGTCTGACGAAGTGAGAGGATCTGGTATTGCTGGTTATCTGTTCGGGACGTTTGGCAAGGGTCGGATCTGACAGCGAAGGCATAAGAATCTATTTCTAGATTTGCACGCGGGTTGCCTTTGGTGAAAGCGCGTATACACGCGGTTTTGGTACAGTGAAGTAGCGTATGCATAATAAGATTTGATATTTCAGGTTGCTGCTGATTCGGGTGGTTGTTGCAGAGTTCTGGGCTCTGGTTTGGGTTCTGTGTTCTTGATGACAGGGTTTCAGTGATGCAGTATTGGGTTGTTTAATGAATTATGATGCAAGTATAAGTTGATGATTGTATTGCAGTAATGTTTGTTTTGTACTCTTGGATCCAGTCTGAAAATTGATGAAACGTGGTCCCTGAAGGTTGTAGGGTCAGCACCTACGTACTAGTAAATGGATCAGCTAGTACAAGAGCTGAGGGGGTTGTAGCTCCCTTCCAGAAGTAGTTGGAAAACGAGAGAGGGTTGTAGCCCTCTGCAGGTTGTAGCCTGCGTACTGGTAAAGGACTGCACCAGTGCATTGTAAAAAGAAGTTTCTCATTAAAGAAGAAAGAGACGAATTGCAGCAGGTGGTTTTCACCCACATTGGGTTTCCACCTTATATCATGGTGTTCATGTGTGTGGCTCTTGTGTGATGTTCTGTTCTGTTATTCTGCACCTGTTTCTTGTTAATATGCTTAATGATGATCTGATGCATTTACTGAAGATTAAGATAACTGAATTATAAGATCTCTGGATATACGCGAGTTTCATTAGACACAGTAGCGTGTACACGCGGGTTCACTTAATTGAAGTAGCGTATATGTTTCTGAGTATGAAATTGAAAAAGTTTGATTGATCTGATAATACTGATTCACCCCCCCTCTCAGTATTATTTCCAACATGTGCCCCAAGAACATATAAATGCAGTCTTCCACTGGTCCTATGGGCAGATATTTATTTGATTATACCCGGAAAATCCATCGATAAATGAAAAGATTTCGCATCTGGCGCATTCAGCAATTATCTGGTCGATGAAGGGTGTAGGGTAGTTGTCCTTTGGACAATCTTGATTTACATCCCTGTAATCGACACAAACTCTAATCATTCCTTGCTTTTTCATCACAGGAACAATATTCGATACCCAATCAGTTAGAGGAACCGGGTAAATGAAACCAGCATGTAAAAGTTTTTCAACTTCTGCCTTGATGTTAGTGGCTTTCTTCAGGTGTACCTATCGAAGCCATTATCGAACCGGTTTGACATCTGGATACATCTTGATTTTGTGTTCAACTATACTCGAGTATATGCCTGGAATTTCTTCATATGACCATGCAAAGACATCTTTGAATTCACGAAAGAAAGCGCAATATATTTCTAGTTCTGTAGAAGAACAAGATTTGCCGACATGAATATTCTCTACAACATCTAGTTTAGTCGAGATATTTATGGTGATAGTTTCTTCAATATTGGACATATTTCACTCGGAATCCACCGTATTTACAGTATTTGATAGAAAATAAAAAACTGAAGGATGATTAAGGTCGTTGGAATAATCTTCGTTGTAATCCGGAAGATGGGAACGATGGTGGTAATCTTCCCATGGTGCCTCTCCTATCATCATCGACTGAATAATTCCTTCATCTATAGAATGTACATGTGACCAAGGATCTGAAGAGGTGCCATATTCCTTAGACCTATCTATCCAAACACTCGATGAGCATTGATTTGGGTTTGCCGCCCAGGCCAAGAAAATTGATTGCTACAAAATTTCTATTGGGCTTGGAGGCAATACTTGTTGATGATCCATGCTAACAAAATGTTCGGAAATCTTCTGAATCCATGTAGATATGGAAGATATCATATTGCAAGTTTCCACCGTGGCCACTTCCGCCAGATTACTCGGAGGCGGTAGGGAAAAAGTACCCATTAAGGCAGGGTCTTTTAGGAGGCCTACTCCGACATTTTGAAGCAAATGAGAGCTTCCATGGATCATTGGAATGCTTCCTGTAACTTGTGAACTATTGGGGAGGAAGGTTTGTTGATCAACGATTGTAATTCCTCCTTGAAAGGGAAATACAATCTTTCTAAAGTATGTTGACACAACGGCATCCATAGCATAAATCCAGGGCTTTCCCAGTAGGATATTGTAATCAAGGTTTCCATCGATAACTTCGACATCAATTTCTATTGTTTTTCCCCCTAGTTCAACTTGCAAGTTACTTAAAATCCCGTATGGGGTGTATGTTCATCCATCGAATGATTTTAATGTCGTTGATGATCTTGACAAGGGTGGTGAGCCTAAAGTTTTCCGGCAACTCATTGACATAATGCAAGTAGATGCCACCTCATCAATAATTGTTTGATGAATAGTTTTGTTGAGGGATTTCACTTGTATGAGGAAAGCGAGTTGAGCTGGTAACTGAGGTTCGTAGCCTTTATGATTAAAGGTCACAAGATTGGAATCCACTAGGTCAATCCCACCTATTGTTGATAATAGAGCTTGCTTTTGGGAGGGGCAATTTTGCAGTACTTCAAGCATCGACATAGCAGATGGCGATTGGGCCAGATCCTCTACTATATTGTAATTCTGTGCTGCTAGAGCATGAGGATTAAATGTTGATTTGTGTACTACTCCCTTTGGTAGCTTTATTTCTAGCTTAGGAATGATGTGTGGCACAACTTCTATCGAAGTCATTATCGAACTACTAGGTTGATCTGTAGCCTTGTTGTTCGACATCTGTGGATTCCCATAATATTTATTCCTTGTCGATATCAAAGCATCATTTTTCTGTTTCGAAATGGACAACATAAGCACCTGGGAAGGGGAAGCATTGTCGCTAGCAACCAAATTGGTTCATGGGTTTGGAAAAGGATCAGTCAACACCGCTGAGGTATTTGAACCCTTAAAGAACTTCTTAATCTTAGCTTTATGCGTCCTATGGTCCTCATCACATATGTGACATGGTTGACTAGGTTGATTTTTCCCATAAGGGTTTCCAGAAGATTTTTTAGGAGTCGAATATTCCTGTTTCTTCTTTTTGTTTTTCCTTTTCTTCTTGCCCCCTGGTTGCTTCAGTTCTTTGCCTTTGTCGGTCGACACACGGCATTAACCTTCGAGGCAGGAAGTTTGTCATTTTCCTTTTTACTGGAAACTACAAGGGCTTTACCAGATGGGGCCTTTGCGGTTTGCGTACTTGAGGTGCCAATCACGCCGTCACTGGCATGAGAGTCCCTGTTCGATTTAGGAGGAGGAACAGAAAATTCTAGTCTAGGAGCATTAGGAATTTTGTCATAGAGCGTGCCAAACTGTGTATAGACCAAGTCTAGATATTGTGCATGAGCAATGACTTACTCTTCAGTGACGACCCCTCCCTTGGCCACATCTTCTCTAATAGAAGGTAACAATGACTTAATAAACCATTTAGCTAGAAGCTGATCAGGAACATATGTCTTTACCATTCGACGACAAGGTCGCTACTCATGAATATGATCAGATATGTGAGTGGCTATTGTCTGTTTAAAATTGGTAAGGAGTTCCATTCTTGTTTCGTACCTTATGGATAACTAAAAATGGGTTAAAAAGGTGGTGGCAAGGGTGATGAAGTTATCGAATGAAGCTCTAGGAAATTCGACGTACCATTTTGTTGCCGGACCAATTAACGTTTGCTGAAAAAGGTGAAGCCTAATCAAATCATCATTGAGGGTGTTGGACGAACACCATAGATGAAATGTCATCACATGATTCGATGGATCTTCACCCAGATTTCCATTGAATTTAGGAATATCTGACAGAATTTTATGAGGAATCGCTGGCCACCAAGGGGCGTAAGCAATTGGATCATTTGTTAGCTGATTCAGATCTGGTAATTCTAATGTTGCTACAAAGGGCAACTGTTGATTCAGGTTTGGCGAAGCATACCTAGGATAAGATGGGATCACCTGAGCAGTGGGTCCTTGCATACTAGCATAATGTATCTGATGCTGATAAATTTGATAAGGTTGATGGGCATAACCATTATATAATGATTTTTGATAACCATTTTGGATATACGGTTGCACATTACCTGCAAAGCTTTATTGCTTAGGTCCTCGGTAAGCTTGCTGGAATTGCGGTTGTTGATATTGCACCAGCCACAGCTGTGAGACCATTTTCTGTTATCCAACACTGGATGTTTGACCAAGGTGAGGGGTGATAGTACCTGTTTGAGCCTGAGTCTCTTCAGTTAAGGAGCCACTAATCAGCAGTTCTGATTGAGTCGCGGGGACAAGAGGCTGTTGTATTACAACCTAAGAGACTTGAGGTTAACATACAACAGGTAGTGCTTGTACTTGCGACACTGTCACAATAGCTGGTGTAGTGGGAGTGTTTGACACAGGTTGATTTTGTTGCATTGAATATACAACTCTTGGCTATTGAGGTAGTATTGGCATCCAACCACTGGATGTAATTCCGAATTGACCTGAACTTTGTTGTAAACTCTCATATGGTTGCTCCCCTGGAGGGAACAATGAAAAGGCATACTACCCCCCATATGGCGGCAATCCAGTGTTCAAAGGGTAAATTGGCCTTTGGAGACTAGACTGCCCAAATTGATACTGATGTGAAGGATCAATTTGCTTCCAGATAATATTCCGGATGAACAAATAGGAACATACCATGTTTTTGAAACAGTCCCTGGGTGGACTCCATCTAGTGGTTGAGAACTAGTTGGGACAGATGGTATACCAGTGAACATTGTTGGAGTAGCGGCAAGAAGTTTTGTTGCTGCTATATCAGAGGACACAGTCCTAGATGTTGATGGTTGTTCAGACATATTGAGTCTATCCAAAAGGTTTCCTATCGATTCGTCAGGAACTTGCGATGAAAAAGAACTAACTTTTGTAGTAGAAGGATGTAAGTGGATACGAGTTCCAAAATGCACTGGAGTACTAGGTGGAAGATCTTCCACTATCTCCTCTATAGAAATCAATCTAGGTGGAAGAGGTAGACCGTCAGGTCCATAAAATATTTTTGGTGCCAAAGAAGGTATAGACTCTGCAGCGACCGATGTTGGAGGGGTGACACCTTCTGAATCAGCCCTAGATGTAGCTGGTTCAGGAATAAAAGTGTTTACTGTTACAATAGGATCAGTTCTAATGTCCTCTTGTAACTGCGGAACTTCTTTTGTAGAGGCAGGGGCACCAGAAATAATTGGAGTAACTGGAGTCTCTGAGGATGTTGAAACAAAAGTTTCGAATAAACTAGGAGACTTCGACCCAGTTAAACGAGATTGCTTGGCCCAGAATGGTTTCATTTCTAGAGTCAAAGATGGTTGACTCGTTAGTCTCTGCGAACGATGGGGTTTTGATTGACTTTCTTCCATGATTGTAGATTACTCGATCAACTCAAAATAAAAAGGGGAAAATGTTATTCCAAATTAAATGAATTTTATGACGCTTTGACACAACTTGCTTTTTCAATTTTTAAGAGTCAAGAAAAAGCTAAAGATGACTCTAGTCACCTTCGATTTTTAATGAGCCTGAAGTGACAAGTGCTCAGATGGACCTTTTCTTTTAAGGAGTCTGAAAAGGAACGAAAGTGACTACTTTGGAAATCTAGACAGAGGGATTACCAAACCAATCACAAAACTGCAATATACACCTCAGTGGTAAATTATAGAGAAATTACTGAGGACTTTACGTACTGTAGTCAATCTTCCTGAATGTTGTGTTCAGTGCATTGCGATCGATAGGGCGGCAGACACGGCTTCCTAAGGATAAAGGATATCAGCCTATTGTAGTCTCCCAATATATACTCGACGGTACGTGGGAGCACAAGTCCGTACTGGCACTTGTCGTATCAAAGAGGAGGAATCACCCAACCTACGATGAAGACGATAGTTACCGGGCTTTACGACGCCAGAATACGTCTCTAGCCTAGACTTCTAGATGTTGTGCGTTAGGTTCCAAAGCGTTCTTTTGTTCATTGAGGTTTATTTTATAGTTGATCTTTCTTAAGAAGTTTGCCTTTCAAGGTTCACCGTGTGATGTAGATGTACAACTCCTAAATATGCAATATAAAATGATAAACAGTCGTTTATTTTCTTTTAGCAATGAAAATCCTAGCTACTAAGGAAAGGAAAATATGATTCTTTCAACATAGAGCAGAGAGCACACACTAGATGCACTTTCCCTAAATCAATTTCCGCATGCAGTCTAAATGAAAATGCACATGCATGTATTTATTTTTCAGTTCCCTTAATGTGAGAATGAAAAAAGGAAAACTAAGTACAGATCTAAACTATTTTCTTTCAAAGTGACAATACTAACAATTTCCTCTTTTCAAAATGAAAGGAAGACTAAGACGACACTTTGCGATTTCGAATTTAAAACTGCTTTCGACACTTGAAATACTAATAATTTCAAAATAAAGTACAATGGAAAAAGTGTAATCGACTATCTAAAAGAGGAAGACTTTACGACACTCTTTTTCTTGACTGAAGACAATAGTTGCGACACTTTCGAATCAAAATACGACAGTTCGATTAAGCTACTATTTGCAAAGGAGGACTGTAAATGATGAAAAATACATAAAAGAGCATTCAAAATTCCTTATCAATGGAGGCTGAATAATGTAAAGGAAGAAGGTTTCAACAGTGATATACTGATCATAGACATCAAAACCACTGAATAGAGCTGAAAACAATGAAGAAAAAACCAAAATCTGGAGGCAAAAACAGTCTCATTCAATCATCGCACCTTTCCTTAAGGGAAACAGGGATGCATCTCACCTACAACACACGGGAGGTGCGATGCATCCAGACTGCCAATGAGAGATAGTGCGATGGTCCAGGGATGAGACTGAGCTTGGTTTTCACCCATAGTTTGCAACTAAGTTCAGGGATTTAGGCCGAGTTAATAATAGACAGTAAACACAAAGTATAGGGGCTGATGTAATGAGTTTATTGAGCTACCACCAGGGCACTTAGGATGTTTGCAAGTCAGAAGTTCAATTCATAAACCAACCCGGAGATTGACTGAAGCAACGTTGATCTACTTTGCAGTTGCATAGTAAAAGCAGTTCGAATGCTAGCTGGCTTAACTTTAGGCTCCGTCTGTTGTTTATAAAGCAAACAATAGTAACAAACAAACAAAATATTCGCTCCCCAGTGGAGTCGCCATTTTGTTTCCGGGAAAACTAGTGTCCATTCAGAGCTGCTAGTCCCACTAAGACAGGTAGCTATCTTAGAAACAAACAATTCAAAGTAACTTGTGTTTGCCTTTATGAGAGATAGATGAGAGAGAAGTAGAGAGTACCAACCTCGGTCTTTTGCTTGGCTCCTTGCTTGTTTCCTCTCCCCTTGATCAAGCTTCACCACTCGCTTCTCACTTGTCCCACTTCAAAGAATACCTGTAGAGTCAAAGCAGCAAAATACCATCAAAGCATAGAGATCTATAACCATAAACAATGTAGAACCATATGTACATTAGCCATACAAATGCATACACAAATACAAGATTCAGAAATATACAAGTATATGGAGGAAAACTCAAATAGCTTTAATGATAGAAGTAGTAGAAGAGAGGATTACAACCTAGCTGTTTGATCCAGCATCATCCTCCCAGCATGAAAGCCCTCTTCACCTCATGAAAAACTAGATCACCCAAAAAGACAATGTCTCAAAGAGAAAACCAATAGCACTTCCTTACAAATTACAAAATTCCAGCCTTTGGATCTCTAGGATGAGGGACCCATATATAGATATTTGCAGGGGGGTGAGTTAGCTTCTGGGATTTTTATTAGTGTCATTTCACTAATTGTTCTTGGTTCCACTTGGAGATTTCATGATCTCTTACTCATCATTGGGCGAATTCAGAGAGGGAAGTGTCATACGAGCAATTTCTAGACGATTCTCTGGGTTTCCACCTAGCAAACTGCCTCTGCCATTTGTCTTCTCTCATTCATCACACCCTACAGAAGGGCTTTACAGTATCCATCACACCTTTTGTGTGTAGCAGGTGAGATGCATTGTACCCTTAGCATGGAGCAGTCTGTATGGTCCAGTTTTGACCAGTTCTGAGCAGTTTTTCAAGGAGAACTTCTGGGAAATGATGTAATCAGTTGACCTTGATCCTTTAGGGTATGAAACAACACTTTTAGGGGTTTGAGAGCCCTTGGTTTATGGACATACATAATTGGGGTTGCAGTGCCCAAATATGTCTATAACACCTCGGTGCAATCCAAGTTATGAAAAGGTATTACAGCATCATTTTTTACAATAACCTCTCTCAGTTTCTCCCGAGGCATGCCGAAAGTGTCAAAAGTCCCAAATTGGTCATTTTTGTACTCTACTGGCTTGTGCAGAAACTTGGCGTTGGAACCCTGTGAAAGTGAGATTGGTGAAACCGTCATTAGTAAATAATGGCATAATCATATTTAATCATATAAAAATCTAAGAAAACTAATGATAGTCAACCACAAAAAAAAAAATGTGATTTGGCGGCAAGTTGATGGAATTAGGGTACAGAACGGGTTAAAAACCTAGGGTTTTAGGGTATGAATGCCGATATTGTATGACGAAAACATGGGCATTTTCGAGGCCCATCAACTATGTAATTCAAGCTGCCCTCCAAGGCATACTCAACTCTCAAGTCACAAAAGACATATTGATGACTTTGAAGTATGAACTTGCAAATTCGATGTCACCTACACACCAAACTCGAATTCTCATTTTCTATACTGTCTTCGACTCGGATACCATGTATATTTTTACTTGTAAATTCAACAACTTATGTGATATGCTAAAACACAAGATAAGAATCTACTCTACTCTTCAGCGGAAGCCAAAATTAATCGATAAAAATATAAGTAGAAAAGGAATAATTTCAATCACACATAACACAATATTTCTCTGGGGAAAACAACTACTCAAAACCTCAACTATCTATATTGCATTAACTACAAGATCTAAGAAGAAAATACAATGCTTGTTCAACCCGAATAATTATTGCACTAGTATAATCTAACTTTCTACTTCACATGCGAGCTCAAGCCAACACTTAGCCAATTTTTCTCCCTGCCAAGCCCCTACATCCTTGCAAAATTCCTGAGAGAATTATCCCATATTTAATTGGGAAACCCACTCTTAATAACTGCACAATCCATCCATAGGCCCCCAACTAATTGCATGCACCATCTGTACAACTCGGAAAATTATATAACTGATAATACATTATCCCTGAACTCTAATCTCAACGGGGTCTTCCTCTGAACTAACATGCATGAGTTATTTATGAGTGAATCTTTAGTTAACTAGTGTGGTATTGGGGATGCACTATTCCACTTCCCCACTACTAGACTCCTACTAGTTCCTCCAACAGTTAGAACTAGTTTAACTTACTATAACTCAATTAGAATGAGTTAACTAATTACAACTCAAAAGAACTCAACCCGGCCCCCTAAAATTTAGGGATCACTCTACATGATTCTAGATATACTTCCAACTCGAATTTACTAAGTCAATTACGTCAATTTAACCTAATTAACTATTACAAGTTGTTATGAGAATAGAATTTCGATTTAATTCACAACTTAATTCAAGGTCAAATTAAATTGGAATTTCTTGTTGCTATTTTTAATAGTAATGTGATGAACAATAATTGTTGTTGGAATATGAATAACATTAAATGATGTCACAATGTGCCAAACAACAAATGACGTCACAATGTGACAAATAATGAATGTGATCATAATGTGACGAAAAATACACAATGTCACTAATGAATAATAAACATCAGCATAATTTGTCTCACAACAAACAATTCCACAATGTGATGTATTATCACTCCAATATTTCTCTAGAGTTGACAAGAAAGAAATGATTAGAGGTAACCACAAACCTACTTTGGAGATTAGGATCTAGCCTTCCTAATGCTCAGAGAGGGCTCTGTTTATGTTTTAACTTTGTTTAGTTAATTGATTTTAGGCTAGTTATGATTGTACTTGGGTTTTGATTTGGATTTGGTGGTGGGATCACTTAGATGGATAGAGGGATGCCTTTTACCATTGGGCTACGGGGTCAAACGTCAAGCAAAAAGGACTGGATCAAGTTCTAAAAATAATGTTTATAGGGCAAGATAGCTGAGTTACTTCAGATCTTAAGGCTGGATGGTGATGTTGGTTTCAATTGGATCCAAAGAGAAATTAAGGGTTCCTTAGACCGGATTTTGAAGAAAGTGATAGAGGTCAACTGGGATGGGAGAGAAATTAAGGATTCTGAGATCCGGATATTAGAAGAAAACATAGAAATGATCAACTGTTCAAAATCGAGTGTACTTAAACAAATTCTGAGATAAATTTCTAGTTAATTCATTCACTTTGAAAACATTTAAGTTTCTAAGATACATAAGAAAATAACAAAATTTGACAAAGAAAATACTTCATTGTAATAGCTCAACACATAAATCCTATAATGCAATCTCTTTATTACTTAGTCCAGTCTCCTTACTTGCAAATTGGTACAATAACCCTTAGGTTTATGATCAAAATAATTCTACAAATGTATAGTAATCCACATTCAATACTTCAATTTATGAAGTATTTATACAAAAATAATTTACAAAATATCCCAAACTATCTTGGGAATTAATATAGGAAAAAGAAATATCTTCATGCAAGAAGATAGAGACAGATGTTCAACTGTTGTATGATGTCCCTATTTATTAGGTTGTGCTTTCTTTATGCTCTGATATTTTGCCTTTTATTCTCTGCCTTGCTGTTGGTCTTCATGCTAGATGTTCTTTTCATTATGATCTTTCAACTAATACACTTTTACTTGATACTCTTTCATCTGGCTAGCCTGTCATTACCCTTTTACTATGCTTTTTCACCCTTACTGTACATTTTTACATTTTGACTGTGTATTTCTACAGTAAGTCATTCAATTTCTCCCATGTTTCTGCATCTGGTAATTGGATATTTACCATCTTCCTATATATTTAATTTGCCTCCATGTACTTGGCAAAAGTGGGTTTGTTTACAAAAAGGTGTTTTACCTCATGCTGGAGGTAAAACAAGTTCTCAAAGGTCTGATACAGGTCCTTTCCAGTAGGCATCCCCTTCATAGATGAAGTGTTTATCTGATCCCTTTCCACTTCTCTTATCCTTCTATTGTAGTCCTCCTGTGGCATTAATTTATCATTTATTACTAAGGGATAGGGTAGACCTTTTTACCTAAAAACATCAAACTTAACCATGAATCTGTCTATAGCTAGTCGCATGGTTTGGCACTTATCTTCTAGGTTTAGCATTAAATTTCTTTTGGTGAGCACCCTTTTTACTTCCAATTTTGTACCTGTCCTGTCAGGTATCTCCAATTCCTGCAATTCATACTTATTTTTGCAAATAAGGAAGTGGATGATTCTAGTGGCTTCCTTTGGCATGTCTCCTAGTTTTGCCTTAACTCTCTATATGGCTTCTATGGCCTCTTTCACTAAGTCACTCTGCTCAAAGATTACTTGAATGGATGGCCAAATATCATTGACAGAGTCAATGATATTGGCCCGTAACTGTTCCTTGGCTTGACCAAGTGGTTCCTTCAAAGTCAATTCATTCTCCAATCTTTTTATCCTTACATTCATCGTCATTGATTTCTCCACTTCTTCTTTGTGC
Organism: Pinus tabuliformis; assembly: GCA_031772625.1. NCBI lineage: Eukaryota > Viridiplantae > Streptophyta > Pinopsida > Pinales > Pinaceae > Pinus > Pinus tabuliformis. Next base: position 1,263,405,171 of record CM062809.1, read on the forward strand.
ATAATCAATGCAAGCTTATAGTCAGTCTCCAGACTGGTTATTTTTTCCTTGAGCTTGTTCATTTCAGTGTTCTGAATGGGCATATCTTCCATTTCCTTGACCAATTTACTAGCCTCATCACCTGGTTGAGCTATTGTTGTTGATCCTGTTGCTAATGTAAACAAGGTAGACTCTGGGAGAGCAGTAGCCATTGGAGCTGTAGGAGCTAATGATGCTGCCAAGGTGGATGGTACTACAATAGTAACTATTGGGATAATAGTGGGAGGGGTAGTCTCAAGACTAGCTTGTTTTAACTATATCAAGTTGTCTAACTCCTTTTCCATTTCCTTTAGTTGATAATTCAAATGTAAAATGAGGTCCATCATCTCCTCCTGATGAGTTTGGCTCTCAAGGACCTCTTTTGTCTATGGATGCTCTGAATGAGGAAGTTTTAGTTGTATTTTGAGAGCTATGATGTCCTCATTCTTCTTCTTGATCAATTTCTCAGTAGCTTTGGTGTCATTGAGATCATGTCCCAGTTCAATTACCAAGTCCTCTAATGACTTGATCCTGTTGTCCTTTGCTTGTGAGGAGGCCTTTTCCAATTTGCATTGTGTTGTAATGTTGTCCAATAAGCTTTGCAACATATGTGTAGCCATGACTTTTCCTGTTAAGGTGGAATAGATCATCTCACCTGCCTGCTTGTGGAATTCAATCTTGTTAATGGGATGAACATCCTTAGCCAAAACCTCAAATTCTGTTTTCCTGTAGTCAGTTGATGTTTTTGGCTGCTGGATAGTAGGTTGCATGAAGGACACCTACATTTTTCCTATTTTGATGTTAAAAGCTGACATCAACCTGCTTTGATTTGTTGGTGTGTGCTTGAAGTATTGTGCATAGGTTTCAGCCTTCAACTTTTCATTTCTCAATTTGATTTCCTTGTATCTGGCCTTGATATCCTTTTCTTTATCGACTGGCCTAGTGAATGAAGAAACCTCAACACTGATCTGTCTCTCAATCAGTTGAGTGTTAGATGTTGAGGGCTGTTGTGTTCCTCCTGAAGATTTTGTGCCTTTGCTTCTTTCCACCATTGTATCAGTGTTAGTGATTTCCATTGATTCAATAGTGTCCTCCTATTCAGTTACAGGATTAAGCTTGGTTGTTTTCCTATAACTGATCTGAAACTGCTCATCTGTGGTTTCCATAGCTGAACTAGAACCCTCCTCCCTGTTTCTCTTTGGGTTTCTCTCCTCATTTGCAGGAGTCTGTAAAACAGGAGGAATATTCATTGGTTCTCCTAGTTCTGGAACATGCAGGAAGGAAATTTCATTAATTTGTCTCTCTACGTTAATTAATGTATTTTCTACATCCACTATAGTGTTATCCATGTCAATTAGAGCATTTTCAAACCATTTCGATTGGTTGGCAAACCTCTCAATGTCTTGATCTGGGATGATTGATGAAAAGTCCCAATTTGACCTTGATCCTTAGTTTATTTATGACTCCATGAGTGTCATACTGCCATATAAAATTGTTTTTGAACTTCATTTGCTACAAAATCTTATCTCCCTCTAGTCCAGCTTCTTTGGTATTACAAATGAAGGGGCCCAACTGATTTTTCATTTCGAATTGGGTTCTCTTCCTAGCTGCTAGGAAGTTGACTTCATCAGAATTGATAATTTGCCGAAAGTATTCTAGTGAAAATATGCTCATTGGGAGGTATTTGGGCAATTTGTAAGGGGCAAGTTGGCATCCATAAATTATTATTTCTATGTGGTTCTAATATACAGAGCAATCTCCCACCTTACTGTTTTTGGCCAACTGTAACACCGTTTTGATCTCTTGGTTGATTCTGAGTTGAGGGCTACTAGTTAGCATATTCATGACTGGATGGACAAATGAATCAATGAAGTCCTTGTAAGTAAATGTAGTGTAGTAATTTTGGATCAAGGGTGTCCAATATATGACTGATCTTGGATTTCCTTTGGTATCTAACTTCTGGATGCCGACAGGGAATTTATCTGATTGGTAGTATAAAGAGATGTGAAATAATACAGATGAGTACTTGAAGACTCTTTCAGTAGGTAATCTGGTGAATTGCTCATGCATCTTATCTGATATGAACTGAGCATAATTGTAAATTACAGCAGGAGGCTTGCCTGACCTAAATATGGAAAGGAAGGCCAGGACAACGTCATCCACATGCTCATCTATGGTGTAACCTAAAATGAAAGAGAGCATGGTAATAATATGTTTGCCTCTCTCAGAAAAAATGGTGGCAACATGAGGGTTATATGTGGGAGTATGACATTCCTCTATGATGAAAGTTTGGAAAATTTAGGCTATTCTAGGAAGGTCTAAATTGGTATAAAGGTCCAGTAATTCTCCAATAGATAGTGGGGTCTCATTAGGGCTTGGTTGGACCTACAACATCTGGTTAATGGATTCTGCAGTGATGGTAAACAAAACTTGTTGGTCAGGGGTGACAATGGCTCTTTGGCTGGGAATGTAGCAAGCATGATAGAAGTGGATGATGTCTCGGAATGGATGTACTTCTGGAAACAAATATTTGGGCAAATTAGACTCCCAAAGGTGAATGTCATCGTTCTAGTTTAAGAATTTGTCCTTACTCCAATAGTGGAGCTTTAGAAGGTAGGCAGGGGAAGTTGTGTCCTTTATTTCAAAGTCTCTATCTGCTAATGCAAGGTGGTCGATGTCTAAGTGAGGGGTTTGTAGAGGTCTGACGTCCATAGAGGTTTGGGAAGCCATAATTGGGTTTAGAGATTTGAATTAGGCTTTGAAGGGTTTCAGAAGTGAGGTTTGGAAGCTTCTGGTATAGTGAGAGGGTAATTATAGTCTGTAAACAAGGTTTGGGGTGTGTAACAGGCTTCTTTTCAATTTAGGAAATATTCTTTAATTAATACAATTAATTAGCTGTTTCAATTAAATTGTGCGTTTTCAAATTGAAGGGTTGTTCTAGTTTTTCCCAAGAATACCTAGAAATCTATGGTCTAGCCTGCAAACTAGGTTCAGTGGTGAATGCAGAGGGTATGGTGGCTTCAACTGTCAATTGGTTGCTTCAATTGGGTATCTGGAGCTTCTTCAAGTGGAAAATGGTGGTCAATTTAGTCGTAGAGGTTTCAGGGTGTCGCAATGGCTAAGCAACAGTTGCAGTGAAAAATGAGCGAAAAGAGTGAATTGGGGCCTTTTCAGCCTTTTAATGGGTAACAGTCTATTGTGGCCAGCAACAACCCCCCCTTCTTATTAAGTGTTATTCCTAATACTAAATAAGAGGGGACCCTTAGTTAAAAATATAAAAATTTAAAATAGTGCTTAAATTTCCTTTTTAAAATAAAATTACCATCATAAGCTTAGGAAACCCTCTTCGAAAATCCAAAAAAGCTAAGTTTTATGATAAGTTAAGATAAAATCTTTCCTTAGGAAATATCGCATCGCATAAGATAGTGGGATGCCACCTTACAAGCACAATTCCAGCTTTTGCGAGATCGCGATATGCGATAAAAAACAAATATCTCATCGCATTCAGCACAACTCTCATTGAAACACTTCAATTTGCCAATATGCGATGACGTCGATCGCAAGATCGCATATCGCAAAAAATAGGTTAACAAAGATTGTCGTACATAACATTTATGTGATTTGCGATATTGCGATATTGCGATTTTGTGATATTGTGATCTGCGATGTTGCGAAGAAAATCGCAAAATCGCTTCATCGTAGATCTTTCGGGCGCGTTATTCAAGAAAAGTATTTTCCTTAAGCTGACACCTGGTTATGCGCTTTAATGCTAATAAATGAGGTAGTTGCCAGTTATTATGGATTATGGGTGTGTGCTTATCGAAAGAATCATTTCATGTAAGGTGGTATGCTTGATATGTCTGCGGCATTTAAAACTTTTCCCATCACCCTTCCTTGTCATTCATTTTCGCTTCACTTGTGAATTGCAAGAACGGACAACAGAGGCTGATACAAAGCATTATACAGGTTGAAATGGGAAAGAAAGGCAAAGCCCTGAGCTCAGAAGAAAAGGAAATGGTGCCCTTATATACAGACACGGCCTGTAACAGAGACGCGGGAATAGCTACGTGGGAAGGCATGTATAATCTTCTCGAAGAGGAAAATCCCAGAGTAATGGAAGTAGTTGCTACCGCAGGTTCAAATGGTTCTTCAGAAGCATCCCTTTCAGAGCTAGCTTGCTCATTCTTACACCGGATAGAAGCAAGGCCAAAAATCCTCCCATACACGAACATGGTCGAATGGATACTGGACAGCGCAGAAATCAGAAACAAACAGTTTAAGACTCAAGGTCAAGTGTTCACAGAAGTATTAGTTTTACAAATTTTTAACTTTATATCTGTTGGAAGGAAAAAGAAAAAAAGGCGAAAAACGCATCAAGGAAACCCGGATCGAGAAACAAAAGCAGTTTCCGATGCGTGATTAGCGCCTAGCGCTAATCGCGCATCGCTAAGAAAAATTTCTAAAAAATCCAACCACCTACAAGTCCCAAAAATTGCAAGAAAGTAAAACTACAGGCAGATTGGAAACAGAAAGCTCAAGAAAAGGCAAAAGCAATCCAAGGGTTAACCAGGTTGAACTGGGATTATTTCCGAGCTTACTTGGTAAAGCCACATAGCCAATGGATGACTGTTAAGTGTATCATCAATTCACCTGAAAAGATGGCGCCAGCTCTTGTCGATTCTGTTTTCTCAGCTCAGCTAAAAGCGGAAGTTAGCCAGCCGACTCTGCTCAAATAGATGCTGCATGCATGTGATTTCAAGGACCAAATACAGAAATAGTTTAATATTAGATTTAATTTTAGCTTTAATTTTGTTTTATTTTCCTGAAAAGAGGACAGTCATTTAAACCGCATCCTATATTTTTGTAATAATTTATTTTTAGAATTAGTTTAGTAGTATTTAAACCCCTCTCATGCATTTAGAGAGGGGTCCTGAAATTTATCAAAAACTTATCCCCAGAACATGCACTTTTGTACCCTCTGAGGAGGTTTTGATGAATGAATGGAACAGGATTTATTAATGTTTGCATTTGATATCTGCTACTAATGTTGCACTTTTGTACTCTTAGTACATATTTGATGAAGGAGAGATAAATCGTGATCACTTGAAGCTCATGAGTAGGACTAGTTATAAATGGTATTTCTATCTCTTAACTATTTCTGCCTTGTGTTAGAGTGATTTCCAGTTCAATTATTTATATATTAATGTATGAATGCCTGAGTTATCATTTGGCACTTTTGTACGGCGATAGCTATTTATTTATGCTTAGTGTATGAATATCTCATTATGCGATATGTTTTGCACAACTGTTTCGTCTAAATTTTTATACGAAGTGGTTCATCTGTACTGAATTATTTTCTCATAATGGCTGAATGATCTTTATTACCAGTTGTTGTTTGAAATCATTTTAGATCGCATAGGAGAAAAATCACACCCCGGGTTAGTGTAGATTCACATATTCCTGTTATTAGAATACAGTTTCCTTATTATTATATTAGAATTAGATTAGAAGTATTCCATTTAGAAACTGTTAGAAACAGAAATATCAGATCTTTGTCTCACACACACAAATTGGGAAACTGGTCCCATATCCCCAGTCAGACCCGCTATACCAAATGGAAAAGGAGCTGCTAACCAAGCTCGGGACCGGCCGGGTATCCCCCTTGTTGTAGACCCGATTTTCGGGGCTTCAACATATTTGGCGCTAGAAGGAGGGCCCGAGCTGTGAATGGCAAGCAAATCCAAATCTAAATACCATTCTGAGAGTAAATCGCCCTCACCATCTCCCCCGACTTCTCCATTGCATTCAGAGACCTTAAATCTAGAGTTAGAAGTCGCTGGATCAACAGTCGCTGCTACAAACCCTGACATTTCAGAACAATCTACTATTGAACCTTCTGAAGTTGAATATTTGATTCATAAACTTCAGCGATTTTCTATATCTCCTCAGAAATCTGATAAATCTCAAGGCAGCGTGACTTCGCAATATAACCCTGCTCATCCTCTCACCAGATTAAAGAGCAAAAAGTTTGGTGTTCAGCCAACCGAATTACCTCTACCTTCTAGGAAGAGAGCAAGGAAGTCTCCTAAAGGATCCGATAGTGAGACTCTTTCATCATCATCATCCATCTCAGCCTCTTCACCACGAAGTCAACCATCCACTCCTCCACTTCAGATCATTGTCCATCAGCCTATTGCGACTTCCTCAACTCCTTCTCAAACATCTGGAGTTATAATATCCTCATCTTCTCAACTGCAAAGATCATCTTTTGCACTTTCCTCTGTTAGTAGTTCAGCAATGGCCCAATCTCCATGGAATAACCCAGGGACAGTCTTAATGCCTGCACCCTTAAGTTAGATACCAGCCCATCCTAAAAAATGGCTACCTAAGTTTAACCCTGAGGCAGGCATGCTAGCAGAAGAACATATAAATAACTTTATGTTGTCCATAAATCTCAATGGAGTTACCAATGAGGATGCTGTTGTTCGACTTTTCCCTTATACTTTGCAAGGGATAGCCGGATCATGGTATTTCTTGTTACCATCTGGATCTATTACTAGTTGGGACATCTTCCAAGAACAATTTTTGACCAAGTTTGGTGATGACAGGTCTACAGCGACACTGATCAATGACTTGTCTAATCTTAGAGTTGAGTCAAGAGAACCTATCAAAGATTTCAATTTACGTTTCAATAAAATCCTAAACAAAATACCTACTGCTTCTCAGCCTAGTGAAGAAGTGCGATGTGAATGGTATATTACTGCTTTACCATCAAACTTAGCACTCTTTGTTGATAGGGCTAACAAAACAACCTTAGTTGAAAATATGAAAGAAACAATAGCAGTAGAGAAACGTATTATGGCCTTAGAAAAGAAAAATGTGATTGAAGAACGAAAATCTAAGAAGTTCTCTTCCAAAGAAGATCCCAAGAAAAAACAACCGAAAGATCCATTTGATTTAGAAGGATTACAAAAAGTTTTGAAGACCATGTCTAATGAAATGGTCGACATCAAGAAACAGTTAGCAGAAACTTCTTCGAAAAAGCCATACAGGCCTTTTAAAAGAAATCTTTCAACTGATTCCAAACCCCTTAACGCTATTTCAAATGTTGAATCAGAAGAAGAGGAAGTGGAAAATGCTACTGAAGAGCAAACCGATGAAGAAGAAGTTGTAGAATTACAAGGTATGTGGGATTTCATCCTCCCAAATGAAGAATATCAAGAGGTATTCCTGGTTAGTACTCGTAGCAGAAATCAACTTGATCCTCCTTAGCCTACACCTAAGCCAAAGAGCGCAAGCTCAATGACTAAGGATAAAGTCGCAACCAAGAAAACATCACCTAAAGCGACTCAAACTAGCCTAGTCCAAACAGACACATCTACTCCATCTAAAACGCTAATCGTTTCGGATGAAATGGAGTATAACATTGTTAAAGACATGAAAAAGACTAGGGCCAACATTACTCTTTTTGAATCGAGCAAGTTAAAACACCATCAGAAAGTACTTTTGAAAGAATTACATGCTGTGCCAGTTGCACCTTTACCAGCTGCTGTAATCTCTCAAGCTTCCCATGATATGGGAAGACCTCCAACTAATACGATAAATAAAGTTGATCCAAACGATATCGCATTAATTGGAGGAAGATCGAGATCGCATACTCCCCCATTTCTCCTTACTTATGAAATCTTCAATAAAAATGTGCATAATTGTTTAGTGGATTCTGGAGCCTCATCAAATATTTTGCCGAGATCAATTTGTGCAAAATTGAATGTTCAACCACAGAAATCCGTTGTGCGCATAGTTCAGCTAGATCGATCGCAAGTTGAAGTGATTGGTGAGTTAAATCAGGTTACCATAAGGCTGTCATCCAATCCAAAGGTATGTCAAGTTATCGACATTTTAGTTGCTGATATTCCTAAATTTTATGGCTTAATTCTTAGCAAAGATTGGTCAGAAAAACTTCATGGATACTTTGCAACTGAATGGTCACATTTGTGGCTGCCTTATAATGGTAAACCAAACCAAATAAAAATTGAACGTGAACGACATCAGAAATACATAGTAACAGAACTCGAGGGAGAAAATGGACCAGTAGCATATAATTCTAACATCATTGGCAATTATTCAGTAGATTCTTTCTTAGGAAATTTTAATGCTCATACTTCACCTTACTTAGAACATTCTGTTTTGTCTCAAGTAGAAAATTTTTCTCAAACAGATGGTTCTAAATGCATTAATTTTATAGATAGTCCTTTAAATAAATCTTTGTTTTGGAAATTATTTTTTGACGGTTCTAAGTCTAACGAAGGAGCAAGAGTAGGATGTGTGTTAGTAAGCCCAGAGGGAGATAAAACCATGTTAACTTGTAGACTCGAATTCAAGTGCACCAACAACACCGCAGAATACGAAGCTCTAGTCCAAGGCTTGTACAAGGCAATCGGATTAGGCATCAAATACCTACAAGTTTTCGGAGATTCTGAAATAATAATTAGACAGGTACGCAATACTATACACTGTTTATCAGGTCATTTAAAGCATTACCAATCTTTAGTTCAAGATCTGACTGAACATTTTATAGCATTTAATATCTCGTCAATTCCCAGACTCCAGAATGCTAGCGCAGACCTCTTAGCCAATGTAGCTTCCAAGCTCATTCCTTCAGAAGATTTTAGCCCTGACCGATTTTCAATTGAGTTAATTTTTAGACCATCTATCCCTGATAACATCACCAATTGGAGAATTTTCAATGACGATCCTGATATTGTGAGCTTTCTCACATCTGAGGGATCCTACACCAATCAAATAATTGACGAAGACCAGCATGACCAACAATTGCAACAGGATAGTACTAACAATGCTATACCTAAATCAGTAGTCAAATTAGAGGACCTTTATGATTTGAAAGATCGATTTAAAAGATCTACTAATTCAAAACTCCAAAGTTCAACTTTGAATTATGAATTAGTAAATCTAGGAACTGATGCCAAACCACAGAACATCAACCTAGGCCTTGGCCTAGCCCCTGAAGAGAAATTAGCATATATTCATCTCTTGAAACAATACAAAAGTGTCTTTGCTTGGAATTATGATGAACTAAAAACATACGACACCTCCATCATCCAACATACTATCCCAATGATTGATAATGAAAAACCTATCCAACAGAAGTTGAGAAAGATACATCCAAATTTAGAAAATCAGATTAAAACTGAACTCAACAAGTTATTGAAAGCCAAGATAATCTTTCTAGTTAGACATTCTAAATGGGTCTCCAATATGGTACTTGTTAGAAAGAAAAACGAGGATATCAGAATCTGAATTGAATTTTGAAACCTTAACAAGGCCTTCCAAAAGGATAATTTTCCTTTACCTCCTATGGAACAAATACTACAGGCAGTTGCGGGCTCAGAATTAATGTCATTCTTGGATGGATTCTCAGGATACAACCAAGTGCCGGTACATCCCGATGATCAGTTGAAAACTACATTCAGAACTAAATGGGGCACGTATGCATATCAAAAGATGCCATTTGGTTTGATTAACGCAGGTGCCACATTTCAAAGAGCCATGGACATCGCATTCAAAGGGTTAGTTAATAAGTCAGTAGTAATCTATTTGGATGATATTACTGTTTATTCCAAGAAACGAAACAACCACCTCAGGGATTTAAAACAAATCTTCCAACGTTGTTTAAGGTATGGAATTTCACTTAACCCGAAAAAATCCTTTTTCGCATTAAGTGAAGGAAAGCTTCTAGGATTCATAGTGTCAAAATCTGGAATTCACATTGATCCTGACAGAATCAAAGAAATTTCTGCAGTTCCCTTGCCTCACAACAAGAAAGCCATGCAATATTTCCTTGGCTAGATCAACTTTGTAAAGAGATTCATTCCAGATTTTTCTAGAATTGTGTTTCCTCTACAAGCCATGATTAAAAAGAACGCAAACTTTAAATGGGGCCAAGATGAACATGAGGCTTTCAATCTGATCAAACAAGCCATTATTAATGCTCCATCATTAGCAACTCCAAATTTTTCCGATCCTTTTATTTTGTATACCTTTGCCTCAGATAGATCATATGCTATGATACTCACTCAAGCAAATCAAGAGAAGGTGGAAGCCCCAATTGCTTTTTTCAGTTCCAATTTACAAGGTGCTGAACTGAATTATTCAGATGTGGAGAAACAAGCCTATGCTGTTTTTAAAGAAATTAAATATTTCAGACCTTTCTTACTCAAGACACATACCAAGATCATAGTACCGTTTCCAGCGGTAAGAAGTCTTCTAGTACAGAAGGATGTGGGTGAGAAAAGGGAAAATTGGGTTACTGCCTTACAAGAATACGACGTAGAAATCAAACCAGCAAACATTGTAAAAGGTCAAGGCTTTTGCAAATTGCTGGCAGGAGCATCGCTAATGCCCGAAAATCCATCTGAAGAGGTACAAGTATACGAGGTAAGCCTAAACGATGCTGAGTCATTATATGCTGATATTATTTATTATTTAAAGAATGGATATGCTCCTCCAAACCTTGATCACACCAAGAAAAGAGCCCTGAGGATAAAAGCCAAACAATATCAACTTGTAAATGACGTTCTTTTCAGAATAAATTATGATTCTGTTCTACTTAGATGTCTTGAGAAAGCTGAAGCTGAAATTTTTTTGCAGGAACTCCATGATGGGCCAGCAGGTGGACACTACGCTGGAGATGCAACTGCTCATAAGATCTTACGCACAGGCTATTACTGGCCCACATTATTCAAAGACGCACATAACTATGTAAGAAAATGTCAAGTTTGTCAAACTGCTGCCGGAAGACAAAAGAAACCATCCTTGCCACTGCAACCAGTTACCATCGAACGAACTTTCGATCAGTGGGGATTAGACATAATAGGTGAGATCGTTCCTCACTCTTCTAAATACCATAGATACATCCTAACAGGGACATATTACTTTACTAAATGGGTAGAAGCAGTTCCACTCAAGACGGCTTGTCATGAGGAAAGAGTCAATTTTGCGGACAAAACCGACCTCCCTAGAAACTAAGGCTTTTCTAGTGACAAACAAAGCAATCAAGCACTAGCTTTCCCTAAATATGCATTTAAAATAAGAGCAACCAGGTGTTTAAGGCTTACCTTTAGTCCAACACTTGTTTGTAGCAGCCAAGCCTCTTCGATCCAGATGAGCTCCTCTCCTTGAAGCCTGCATACACAAACAAGCAAATGATTACATAGCACCTGAATAACTCATATAATAAAACATATTCATCATAAATACCAAGGAGTTTATGAAACAAATTATATATAACAACTTGTTGAGAAAAATGAACTTAATTGTATTAATTGGAAACAAAAGAAACCTTACAACCAATGCCTTAGTGTTGTGCAGGCCCCTCCCAGGGTCCAGCAAGAGTTCTCCTCTACTTTGATCAGCTCACCCACTTCGAAATGAAGCTAAGAAAGGAATGTGATCTCTCCTCTCAAGCTCTATAAGGGAGTCCTAATTTCAGCAGCATCTACCCTTAGGAATGTTCAGCTTTCAACCTCCCCTCCCTCTGGCCCAATGCCTGTATTTATAATGCTTTGGAGGAAGTTAAACAGGTCCACCATCAATGGGATAACCCCCTCTTTCAAAGGGATAGCTCCCCTCTTCATGGGATAAGTTCCTCTTTCATTGGGATGCATGAACCATCTGGAGGCGCTCAATCCACGTCAAACCATCTTCTAGAATGCTCTAGAATCGACCGCAAGTAAGTTTTTTGAAGTAAAACTTGTGCCTTTTGACTTTTACAGGGGTACGCACCCACCCCTTTACAGACAGAGCGTACAAGTACGCACGTATTATTTACTTGAGGTGCGGGCCCGCAGGTAAGAGTAAGAGAAAGTGCGGAACCAGAGTTATATTGATTTTTTGAAGGCTTTCTCTCTTTTTGGAGTTTTGACATGAGGAGCAGAGGTATAAGACTTGCCAAGGAGGACAGTATGGTTATTGATGGAGCCATACTGACTGCAAATAGTCATGGTGACAAATTTTAGTGTAACAGATTGCCCCCTAAAGTGCGAGGTCTGTAGTAGATCAGGGTTTTATATCATCTAGGAAGGGTGAAGCACTTTATCATTTCGAGGATTATCTTGTGGAGAGCGCAGTCGGAACCTGCAAATATTCAACACAAAATACATATATGAGATCATATCATTGCTGAGGTAGGCATTCCCATACTCAGATCAAAAACTTAACTAACAAACTAACTACTACTCTGATATAGGAATGATTTCGAATTACATCATAATCATAGACACATGTAGACACAGTATGGACGCAGCCATCTGTTTATAATTAGTCTACTGTATAATGAATACAAAACTCCTCGCAGCCTGGATGGCAGAAACTAGATCTAGGGTCTTCATTTCTGCTTCCCGAAATAGTACGATTCTATCAATGCGAATAATGAGTTGATGTCAAACATGGTAGAAACCACTTGATTACCAGTCAATGATGTAAACTATTAACAAGTGTGAGAGAGACCACCAGTGATGTCAATAGTTCTCAAAGTACCCAGTACAATCCATGAGATGTGAATGAATGTGTTGATGTCGAACATGTCACGGAATCCTTCAATCGAAAGTCAATGATGTAAACTGTCGTCAAAGGTGAGAAACCTGCCATTGAGGCATGCAGATTTCAAGGTACTGATGATTCCTAGATCATCTTTCTAGATAATGTGCTGATGTTGATAGAAAGCGATCCGTCGTAGGCAAGCCCACAACACGAAATCATAGATCAAGTTGAAGAAATTTAGCTGTAAGGACTGACTCAGGGATGGTCAAGATGGATGACAGATATTTTGTAGATGAATGGTTTATTTGCAAGACTCCTCTTGAACACATAACGACACTACAGATGGTTTGGTAACAATTGTCCCAAAGTTAATACCCGAAAACCGGCTGAAGACTTTCAATTTGGTTTGATCAACTATTAGGCAAAGGATTTCCCAACCCAGGTGAATGAAAAGTGTCGTGTTCAAGAGTGGTGATAAGGTTTTTCCGAGACAAAGTATAACAAATAGGCTCATTTTCCTCTCTTTTCCCCCACCATTTCTGGCAAGTACCTCTTTATTTTTTACAAGCTTGAGGAGGATAACATTTGCTTGATTATAAGCTCATCCTTCGGATGAGTCCAACTTAGTTTAGATTCGAACCCTAAGAAGGAGTGGTTCGTTCCTGTTTGTAATCGAACAAGTCCTTTACTGTGAAAATTTTAACGAGTCCAGTATAGGAGAAACTCGGCGTTTTTCAATTTTAGAGAGTCTGAAAAACTTAAGAAGACTCCAGGTTCGACCTTTTTCGTAAACTTGTGTCTCCCAAGCCCGAAAAAGTATAAAATAATACTTGAGAGAACCGCTTGACCTTTACGACCAAGGAGTACTTTCATGATTAGTGTCTCTGATTTGAAAAGTAGAAAGCGATCAAGGACACGTCGTTTTATTTCCAATATCGAATTTGAAACGACAAAAATCCGGCAATCTTTTCATGTTTTCAGTCAGAAAAGGGCTGTAAGAGGACCGTCTTTTTAATTCTGTTTTAACGAGCTAAAAAGAAAACTCGGCAATCTTTTCACATTTTAGGAGTCAGAAAAGAGCTTAAAGATGACTCTGATGTTTTTGTTTGTAAAAAATGACAATTTTCCCTGAAAATCCTTTATCCTGCACAAAAACCAACACATTACTCATACTTGTTGAAGATAGATAAAAATACTTTGAAAAATACCTTTTCATGGTGAAAAATAAACAAATTTACCATTTATTTACCCAAAAAACCTATAAAAAGGGCTTTTACCAATTCATTTTTACCATTTTACTATTTGAGGAGAGAAAAAGGGATTTTGGCAAGAAACTTCCCGTGGACATTGCGGAGAATCCGACCGTCGAAATCGAACGCCGTCTCTTCCAGGTAATCTACAACATCCTCCTCTTCAATTTCATCCATTTAGAATTCTTTTTTAGGCCCCAGATTTCATTTTTGGGAGGTTTTATGGTTTCAAAAACCGCCTCTCGGGGTACGCAGGTGCCACACTAGGGACCCGCGTACCCCGACATTTTCTCAGTTGGAAAAATGTCAGGGGCACGCACCCTGCCTTCAAGGACCCTACGTACCCACGCTCTGTTCCTAAAGGTGGGGTGCGTACCCCGCGCAACGAATTTTTAAACCCTAAATTCTCCAAAATGGACCAAAATTTTTTGATTTCATGGAATCTAATGGATGTTTTATGGTATGTAGATTATTCACCATGCTTGATTGGCGCGAGAGAGAGCACGAAGATGTTGATTTGGCCGCCATTAATCATCAACCGTCAATTGATGCTTTGAAGGCATGCGGCCTTTATAAATACTGGGCCATACCTGGCATGAGGGCCCAAGTAAGCTTTCTAGAGTGGCTGGTAGAAAGATGGAACGTTCAGGACCAGTGTTTTTATATTGGAGGGCACTAGCTTGAGATGGAGCCGGCATATATCTACTTTCTCACTGGTTTGCCCAAGAGAGGCGAACACTTGACTCTGTTCGGGACTAGGCCAGGTGGCCAGTCTGTCACTAGTCTCCGACTAGAGTGGTGTAACACTCAGTCTCAGGAGAAGGGGATAGAAATCAAAACTATATCCCGTCCTGAACTTATGGTGATTGCCTTTACAGTTATCAGACTTTGCGGGGCTGCCGCTTTACACATTGCCACTGGATCCCAGATGCGGATGGCAATTGATTGCTATCGAGGTACCATTTTCAACTGGTGTGATGCTGTGTTGGCCAATGTAAAAGGCCAACTGACTAGAGCCAAAAACGGACAGCTAAAGACCTTTGGTTATGGGGCTTTAGTTGTGAGTTTTTGCTTAGAGAGGGTTCTGATGCTGAGCCCACAGCAGCTCACTGTTGAGGTTGGGCTTCCTCGAGAGCCCAAATTGATGCGATGGGTTGCGGTTATGGCCCGTCATCCTGACGAGGGGACGGAGGTTGTCCGATTTACTCTGGAGTACTTTCGCTGGTTAGAAAACCAGGTCTTTTCTATACAGGATTTTCTTTATGCCGGAGTTGATTTTCGTGGAGATCCGGACATGGTTCTTCCACCGGGAGAACAATGGGATGATACAGGTAATTCATTTTTCACAAGTTTTTTAAACTATCTATTATTTTTGTTTGTTTTATATCGTCTCAAAACTGATAGTAATAATTTTCAAAATGCAGATGTAGGCCCACGACGTCCAGCCAATCTCCGGCCTTACGAGAGGAGACTACGAGCTGCAGTGGCACCGGCCCCACAGGACGAGGCCACAGAGACTTTGGCTGAGTTGGAAAGTGACCTGGAGCGTCTTACAGCAGATATACTGGAGACTACCATAGATGACATTCCAATTAGGTTTCAGCGCTATGTAGTCAGGGTCCCAGGACCCTTTAGGAGGTTCTTGTGTAGGGTGACCCATGCAGTGGTGTCATATAGAGATCATCACCAGTGATTGGATGGTCGTTTTGTAGACACATGTGACATTTTGGTTTTTTGTTCTTATCATTTTTGCCGATCATAAGGTGTTTTTCAACCTATGATCGAAGACGATGTATTTTTTGACACACTCCTATATATATATATATATCATTATTATTGGCTTATCTTGTAAATCATGTTATGGAATGGTTTTAAATTTACATGTATGATTATTGCAAATGTCTATTTAACATTCGAGAAGCAATTGCATCTGCTAATGTATTTAAAGACCTTGGAATATGCTGATATTCAATGTAATCAAACTCACGTTCCAAGAGACGCACTCTCAAAAATAATCTTATTAACACTGGATTTCTAATGGCATACACTCTATTAAGCTGTAATACAACGAGTTCAGAATCTAACCTCACTATCAAACTCCGAATCCCAAATGAAATAGATTCAGATAATAACTCAATCACTGCACTGTACTCGGAAATGTTGTTTGTTGTTTGACCAAGGCTTACCCCGTGCATAGAAACTAACTCGTCAAAGGGCGAATAGATAACCCAAGCTGCGGAAGAGATATTCCGTGTACTACGACAAGCACCATCAGCAAATCCAATGTATGTTTGGAGAGGCATCAATATCTGCAATATCAAGAGTAAAACCAAGATAAGCAGAAATAATGACGAAAACACACTCTTTAAGCTAAGCACACTATCTAAACTAACAAACACACTAGCTAGAAAGAAAAACTAACCTAACTAAAAATTCTCCATACCCATCTTTTAAGCATAATACCTCTTCAAGTAAAGACCATTTCTGGGTTTACCTAAAGAGTCCCCGTCAAATTCTACCAACTCATAGGCCCCTTTTGCTAGCTTTCGCTTGACAATATAGGGCCCATGCCACATAGGAACGAATTTTCCAGCACCTAATTTATCATTAGCTTGATCATATAATAACACTAGGTCTCCTTCTGAAAAATTTCGAGGGGTCACATTTCGATCATACTGAGCTTTCATACGTTTTGCGTGAGT
This sequence comes from Pinus tabuliformis, assembly GCA_031772625.1. Lineage (NCBI taxonomy): Eukaryota > Viridiplantae > Streptophyta > Pinopsida > Pinales > Pinaceae > Pinus > Pinus tabuliformis. The sequence goes on from CM062809.1 coordinate 1,263,421,699, forward strand.
CTCGATCGCTAATGCAGCATCACGTCAATTCTCATCTAATCGAGCTAAGTATAATAAACACTTTTCCTCTTCGGAAGTAGCTGGAAGTAACTCAATGGCCATTTGCAGTGACGGGATTTCGCATTCAATGGGTAGCACTGCTTCCAAACCATAAACTAGTTGGAAAGGAGTGAACCCTGTTGATGTTTTCACTGAGGTTCGGTACGCCCAAAGTGCTGAAAATAAAATGTTGTGCCAATTCGACCGATGAATACCAATGATTCGTCGGATCATGATAACTAAAACTTTGTTGATGGACTCAACCAGACCATTCGCTTGTGGATAATAAGGAGTTGAACTATCGTGATGCAAACCAAGCTGGTCTGTAAGTTCTGTCATCATAACGTTTCGAAAATGGCGCCCATGGTCAGTGATTATTGCTTGTGGGACACCAAACCTAGCAATTATATGATTGAACACGAAAATTGCAGCTGTCTTGCTGTCTGCCTCGAATGTAGGCATCGCCTCGGCCCATTTAGTAAAATAATCTACCGCAAGGATGATATACGCATGCCCCTCGGCCGAGTGAGGGTTACATGTAATAAAATCGATACCCAATTTGGCAAAAGGACCAACGACAATTATAGGGTGGAGAGGAGCAGGTGGAGCGCGCATCTTTCGATCAAACACTTGACAGTTGTGGCATTTTCGGACCGCAGTAATACAATCTTTAAACAAGGACAGCCAGAAGTAGCCAGCGCGCAATATCTTTTGGGCTGTGGCATACCCAGACATATGACCGCCACACGCTCTAGAGTGACAGTCATTTAGAACCCTTTCAGCCTCTTCGTGAGTTAAGCAACGTCGAAAAATAGAGTCCGCCCCACGGCGATAAAGAGTATCTCCAATAATTTTGTATTGTTGGGACTGGAATCGAATTTTTCGACGTTCAGACTTTGAAACTTTGGGCCGAAAGGATTGGGTCTGGAGATAGACGATGATATCCCCATACCATGGATCTAAAGTGCTGATTAGAAACAAAGATTCGTCCGCAATGGGCTCCTCTGCCACAGTTTCCGTGTCAGCACGCGGGAAGTCACACATTAACTCTGCAAAAACTAAAGATTTCTTAGACTTAGATTTCTCAAACTCCAAGTCGAACTCCTACAGGATAACAATCCATTTAGAGTACTTTCCCCCTAGCAATTGTTTGGTCAAAATGTAGATCATAGGGTTGCAATCCGAAATGACTGTAGTTTTACGTAGTAAAATGTAGTGACGAAAACGTTGGACAGCTTGAACGGCTTCCAATGCCAATTTCTCCACATGTGAGTATTTTAGCTCAGTTGGATTTAACGTTTGACTAAGTTAATATATCACATGTTCCGTTCCGAATTCATCTTCCTGAACTAAGACCATTCCAATGGTGGAATGGGAGGCAGCGATATAAAAAAAGTAATCCTGGTTGTAATTGGGAGGATGCAACAATGGTGCATGGGTCAATGCGTGCTTGAGTGCATCAAAAGATTTCTGAGCTATCTCATCCCAAGAGAATTGAGTGTTCTGTTTCAATAACCATGTAAAACCCTTTGTAACCTCGGCGTAGTTAGGAATGAATCGTCGTAAAAAATTTGCTTTCCCCTGCAAACTTTGGAGTTGGCGAAGACTCGAAGGAGGAGGCAAATTGATAATAGCTTCGACCTTCGAGGGATCAACGTGAATGCCGGCTTTCGAAACTACAAATCCTAGTAATCGACCCGTTTCTATACAGAAGACACATTTGTGTGGGTTCAACCGAATACGATAATGCCTACACCTCATGAAGATTGCACGTAAGTGGACGAGGTGGTCAGCTCGATGTAGTGAATCAGCAGGCAAATCATCGAGATACGGTTGCACAATGTGTTTGATGTCATGAAACGCATAAGACATCGCCCTTTGAAAATTTGCTCCAGCATTCTTGAGCCCAAAAGGTAATTTGCAATAAGCAAATGTCCCCCATGGACAAATGAAAGCTGTTTTCGGTTGATCGGCAGGTAGAATATTGATTTGATTGTATCTGGAAAAACCGTCCATAAAGGAAAATATTTCACTGCCGGCACAATCATCAATGATTTGATCGATATAGGGAGTTGGGTAGTTGTCCTTTGGAAAAGCTCGATTAATGTCCCTATAATCGATGCATATTCTTATTGTTCCCTGTTTTTTATTAACCGGAACAATATTCGATACCCAATCCGTTAATGGGATCGGATAAATGAAACCTGCTTTCAACAGTTTTTCAACTTCTGCTTTAATTGCAGCAGCTTTTCGTGGGTGAATCTGACGCAAACGTTGCCAGACGGGTTTAGCATCTGGGTAAGTTTTGATCTCATGAACAATAATCGCGGGATCAATTCCTGGCATTTCCTCATAGGACCAGGCAAACACGTCGCGGAATTCTTGAAATAGGGCCTTGTATGTCTGAATTTCGTCATCTGTACACGAGGCACCTATATGAATGTTCTCAACAATTCCAGGCTTAACCAAAATGTCAATGGGAATAGTTCGAGAGATGTTTCCCAAATTTAACTCTGAATCGGGATGTTTCATTGGATTCTGAGGTTCCTTGACATATTCAGTCGTAAAGATTGATGAGAAATCATTTTCAAAACGGTCATCCTCAGGTAAAAATGAAGATCTGTGATGGAGATCTTCCCATGGTAAATCATCTACACATAGGATTTCACGAATTTGCTCATCAGAGTGAACAAGTTCAGAAAACATAGTTAAATCCGAGGTTGATGTGAAAAGTGATTCCTCACAGACCACATTCATTAAGTCTTTTTCGGTTGAACACGGGTCGGTAAAAGACTGCACGGCTTCATAGGCAATTTCATATGGACTCAACGGCATAAAATTACCAAATGAGTCTATTTCAGATTCAGAAGGAACGATCCAAGGATCGTCATAAAAAATCATGTCTGATGTAATCATATGAATGGTTGCAAATGAAGATGATGCGTTGATTGGAGGAAAAGGAAAAGTTCCCAGTAAACCGACATCTTTAACTAATCCTACTCCAACATCCTTATATGGGATAGTCGTTTTACCGACATGCTGAATACTCTCTGAAGAGGCTGGGTCGGATGAAAAGTAAGCCAGTTGGTCTATTGTTACGATCTTTCCATTATGTGGGAACTTTATTACTCGGAAGACCGATGAAACGACCGCTGTCATAGCGTAAGACCAACTTCGACCCAAGAGAAGGTTGTAGTCTAGAGGGGCATCAACCACCTCCACATCTAGACTAACGGTTTTTCCTTCAACCCCTATAGGCAAATCCTGTAGAATGCCAAAAGGATGAAACCCACGGCCATCAAAGGCCTTAAGAATTGTCGGGGATTGATTTAGTGAAGGAGAACCAAGCGATCTCCAACACTGTATCGACATAATACACGTTGAAGCTCCCTCATCAATTACAGTTTGATGAATAGGCCTGTTTTTGACTATCACTGGAATCTGGAAAGCCATTTGATGAGGCAAACGCGGTGCACTATTTTCTAGATCAAAGATTATTAGGTTCGGGTCCTGAACATCAACAGCTCCTATAGTTGACAAAAGTAATTTACGCTGTGCTGGGCATGATTGCAGCACTTCCAAAGCCGACATTGCTGAGGGTGAAACAGCTAAGTCCTCAACAATGTTATAATTCTGGGCCGCTCTCGCATGTGGATTGAAAGCAGACTTTCGAAGTATACCCTTGGCAGGTGGTTTGATTACTAAGTCTGGATTAGGCTTCTCAATCTGTAGTGGATCGGAACCGGGAGCTGAGGTTGATGGATTAGAATGAGAAGATTCTGCTTCTTTGCCATCAACAGGACTTTTACTACCATAATCTTGCGATCGAGTCGCAATCCTTACATGGGACATCATCAATATGGGTTCTTCATTGGCACTCGAGGAAGAACCTATCATCTTGCTATCTTGATTTGGAAATGGATCCTTCAAAACAGCAGGAGTTTGGGAACCTTTGACGATTTTTGCAACCTCTGCTCGATGAGGGCAGTCTCTTGTAAAGTTTTCCTCTTCACAAATAAGACAAGGATATCGAGGTTTGCGTTTTTCATCATTGGATTCTGCCTTTTCGAATTTCTCTTTTGAACTCTTGTCCGTTTTATTCTTCTTCTTTCCTTTCTTCTTTCCACCGGATTTTGATTTAGTCGTAGATGATTCTATAGCGTGAATATCAGCGGAAACCTCTACAGAAGAATCTCTTGTCGGGGAATCAGGCAAGGTTATGATAGGAGAAGAATTCTTGGAAGACTTCTTCTTACTTTTAGTGTTAACCGTACCAATCATACCGTCAGCGGCATGAGATCCCGAAGGAGCTGCAGCGATTTGATTTGACTTGGGAAGATCGGGGATCTTTTCGTGTAACGTACCTGACTGAGTATAGACCAAGTCAAGGTACTGTGCTTGAGCAATCACTTGCTCCTCAGTAACAACTCCGGCTTTAGCAACATCTTCAGTGATCCTTGGCAACAAAGATTTTACAAACCACTCAGCCAAGATTTGATCTGGAATAAATACCTTCACTAAACGTCGTCGACGTCTCCACTCATGAATATGATCTGAAATGTACGTGGATGTCGATTGTTTTAGCGAAGTTAATAATTCCGTGCCATTGTCATATCGGACTGGCAACTGGAAATGAGTTAAAAACGAGGTAGCTAACTGACTAAAATTATAAAAAGAGGCCCGTGGTAACTCAATATACCACTTGGCCGCAAGACCAATGAGAGTGCGCTGGAAAAGACGTAAGCGGATCGAATCATCTGTGATGGAGTTAGACGCACACCAGAGGTGGTAAGTCATCACATGGTTCGACGGGTCCTCTCCAGATTTACCTTCGAACTTGGGAATGTCACTGGGCAACTTATTCGGCATTGGCGGCCAAAACGGAAGATAATTAATTGGATCGTTCGTTAGGCGCGACAAGTCTGGTAAGTCCAAAGTTGCGATAAACGGTAGCTGCCGATTAGGATCCCTAAAACTCTGGGTCATGAGACCAGCCCCAGGAGGAGGATATCCAGGATAACTAGGAATAGGAATCGCGTTTGGGATATTGTATCCTCCTGGAAAACTAGGATTAACCGAACCGTACTGGGGTTGTTGTGGTTGTTGATAAGTGTACCCAGGATACGGTTGATACTGATAAACTGGCTGCTGGACAGCAGGACCGAATTGGTACTGTCCCTGGTACGGTTGATAAGTGAATTGTGGTTGACTTGTGACAACCGTACTTAAACCAGGTTGTCCTACAGGCATCTGAACCGTAGTTTGAATCGTGGATCCAGACGGTGGTAAAGATGTCTGAGGAGTAGATACATGAACAGTAGAAACCGGAGCTGTCGATACTCCAGAAGTAGATGGGGTAGATTGAACAGATGTTGCGGAAGTTGTGGCAGTCGTTTGAGATGGAGTACTAGGCGCAATAGGCCCGGACTGAGAAACTACCGAAGGTACAGAAGTTTGAATATTAGACTGGACTGGTTGCTGGGGTGAACCAGAAACTAAGGGTTGTCTAGTTTGAGATGACAACTGTACATTTGGCTGCAACACCTGTTGAATTTGCGATGGATCCCACACTATGTTCATTCCGGGGTACTGACCCATAACAGGTTGAGAATATTGAGATCCAAAACCGAGTTGAGGGTAGGATTGATAATTGAAAGGTACATTTCCCGTTCCTTGAACATAAGATTGACCTTGGGGTGGTTGGAAACCTTGGTTTGAGTACTGACCTTGGGGTAGATACCCTTGAGGCATGTACTGATACTGGGGTTGACCTTGAGGTATAAATTGATACTGGGATTGACCTTGGGGTACATATTGAGTCTGGGGTTGACCTTGAGGAACGTAATGCACCGTAGGCACGTATTGTCCTTGAGGTTGCCCCCCAGATGAAAATTGTGTACCTTGAGGTTGCCCTCCAGGCGTTAATTGAGGCTGCCCCCCAGGCGGTAACTAGCCACCTTGAGGTTGAGAATTGGGAATAGAACCTGACATCATAAGAATGTCTTCTACGCTCAACGGCTTTGCACCATTGCTTCCAGTGAATAACCCTTGTTCAATGGGTTGAGGAGATGCTCCCGAAAAAGTACCAGAAAGAGACTGATACCCAGAGGGAACAGAAGGACCGCCGTACAAAAAAGATTCAGGCGATTGAGTAAACATGGACGACTGACCTGACATATTTACGGGAGTATAAAAACCCCTAGGTGGATAAGGAGCACGAGGTGGTGAAAAACTTAACCCTGGGTTTTCTAAGAAATTTGTTAAAGAAAGATACCAAGTAGTACTTCTAGGTGGACTGTAAAAAATTGATTCACGCTCCCTTAGATCAATAACAGGTTGATTTTCAGGGATAGGGATGCCTATTTCTTCTTCCGGAGCAAGTTCTTCAATAGCTATCAAACCAGAAGGAAGATTTTCGGTGATTACTCTTTCTACCCTAGGTGAATTAGGAGCACTAGAAGTTGGAGAGACAAACCCCGATGTTGGAGTAACAGGTTCAGATATCTCAGGTTCTTCGCCTATATCACTAGTAGATGAAAAGCTACCAGCAAGTTCGGAAACCGAAATAGCTTCAGGATTATAACCTGTTTCTAGAGTTTGGTAATCAGGATGAACAACCAACGAAGACTCTCCTTCTTCAAGTCACCCAACTTTACTGTCACTAGGAGTTACGAGGACTTTCAAACCTTCGTAATGGCTCGGGACTTCTTCAGGAGGCTGGCCCCGAAGTCTACGGGACTTCCTCAACAAATCAGCCACGGTTACAACCTCAGGAGACTGGCCCCGAAGTCTACGGGACTGTCTCGGTAATTCAGCCACAGTTAAAAACTTTTAACTACTGCACACGCAAACAAAGTAAAATCTCAAAGCAAACCGCCTAAAGTCTCTAGAGAACCAAACAAATTTGAATCACACGCCTAAAGAATCTAGAGATCAAACACACGCAAACAGTAACTTTCCAGACCGAAAACACTAGTTGGTGATGAAATCCAACATTGCAGAATTCAGTACAGAAATGGCGGGTGGAACAGTTACCCCGGTAACCTGCTTAATGAATAGACTGGACCAAGTTCCTCCACTTTAACCGTCTCGAGTGAAGTGAACCCCCCAAAAAATCCAAGTGAGTCTAGCCGATGTCTGCTTCAGGTACAGTGGGATCTTCCCTCCACTGTCACCTTAGGAAGAATCCTAAAGAATATGGTCACTAAGGCTACCAACTGAGACAAATACACCTAGGGGAACAGTCTACGATCCGATACGCACGCAAGGGCAGAGTAGCAAGCTCAATCCCCTTGAAGGCTCCTTGACATAATCCAAGGTTTACCAACAAGTGACCCCAGGCTCCTCGACAATGGTTAATCCGAGGTTTACCGTTTTTAATACGTGAATATCTGGCGTCGTTCCCAATGAGGAAGGATTGATTCCCACACTAGTTCGAACACGATCTCGTGCTTCTTCTTTAAGAGGAGCTTTCCTAGAGCATAAATGCAACAATTGGATTTCTTCCTATCACAAGATACAGCTACTTGTTTGTTTTTACTATCTTGGAGAGTTAATTACTCTCCTACTCCAAGACACTAGCCTAAGCTAAGTTGGTGTATCAGAGCCCTAGAAATAAAATGTTACTAAGTGAATTTTACTTTAAGCGTTAATTTTTATGGCTTTTCTTTAGTACAAAAGGTAGCGGAGATGAAACTTATGATGTGTAGACTTGACTCAAATCCACTAAAAAGATGCACCTAAGATGATTTAAACAATCTTTCCTTTTCAATGAATTCCCTAGCTAAGAGAGTTGGAGAATGCAAAATTTAGAAAGACAATTTTCTTAGCAATGAAAACCAAAGAAAAAATCTCTTTATCTTTTCCAAAGCACACAACACAAGACCACTAATTATTTCACGAAAACTTCCTTTCTCTTTTCAAAGACTTCAAACGCTACTAAAACAAACTTTCTTCAAAAGAGATTTTGTATTTTTCCTATTTCAACAAAGCATGTAAAACTACTTAACAAAAATCAATTTTAAGATCTATGAAAATCTAAGAGAAATTTACCTAAAAGCAAATCTAATGAGGTAAAAGCCTACAAAATATAATTCCAGGTTGTTTTACTCAGTTACAATTCAACCAAGGACTAATTCATGCAGAATCATAAATCAGTCAAAAACAAAAATAAAAAGCTCTTGTTCTTTTTCTTAAGAATGAAATTCACAGCTTAACAAACAAGCCTTCTCGAAATTCCGCAAAGAGACAACACAATGGTAGGTTTCTCAAATAAAGGTGGATTTTACGAATGGTCTAACTCCTAAGAAGACTGAAAAGACCAGGGATATCCAAGGTTTTTACAACTTCTAAATCCAGAGTCACTACGAGACCAATACAAAAATCAAACCTAGGGCTAGAATTTCTATGAACTTCACTAAAACCCTTGATGCTAATGACACAAGCCTAGATGAAAATTTCTGACAGGTAACCAGTGGATCTGGGCAGCAATAAATAAGCTATAAACAAGATCTAATAGGTAAAAAAGGAAAAAATTGAAATTTTCTAAGCTTTTGACAGGGTACGCAGGCAGTCCGTTTGCACAGGTGCGGTCCCGCTCTATGCGCAAAGCAGAAGTGCGTACAGGTACGCACTGTGCTTAACTTAGAGGGTGCGTACTTCTCTCAAAAACAAGAAAAATAAAAAACTAACTCAATCCTAAGCTATTCTACCCAAATTCACAGTCAATCAGTCAAAAACTAAAAAGAAATCAACGTTTCTCAAATCAAAGTATCAATCAAAAGAGAAATCAATCAAATCCATGGATTCCCCAGCGGAGTCGTCATTTTGTCATGCGGAAAGAGTCAATTTTGCGGACAAAACCGACCTCCCTAGAAGCTAAGGCTTTTCTAGTGACAAACAAAACAATCAAGCACTATCTTTCCCTAAATATGCATTTAAAATAAGAGCAACCAGGTGTTTAAGGCTTACCTTTAGTCCAACGCTGTTTGTAGCAGCCAAGCCTCTTCGATCCAGATGAGCTCCTCTCCTTGAAGCCTGCATACACAAACAAGAAAACGATTACATAGCACCTGAATAACTCATATAATAAAACATATTCATCATAAAGACCAAGGAGTTTATGAAACAAATTATATATAACAACTTGTTGAGAAAAATGAACTTAATTGTATTAATTGGAAACAAAAGAAACCTTACAACCAATGCCTTGGTGTTGTGCAGGTCCCTCCCAGGGTCCAGCAAGAGTTCTCCTCTACTTTGATCAGCTCACCCACTTCGAAATGAAGCTAAGAAAGGAATGTGATCTCTCCTCTCAAGCTCTATAAGGGAGTCCTAATTTCAGCAGCATCTACCCTTAGGAATGTTCAGCTTTCAACCTCCCCTCCCTCTGGCCCAATGCCTGTATTTATAATGCTTTGGAGGAAGTTAAACAGGTCCACCATCAATGGGATAACCCCCTCTTTCAAAGGGATAGCTCCCCTCTTCATGGGATAAGTTCCTCTTTCATTGGGATGCATGAACCATCTAGAGGCGCTCAATCCACGTCAAACCATCTTCTAGAATGCTCTAGAATCGACCGCAAGTAAGTTTTTTGAAGTAAAACTTGTGCCTTTTGACTTTTACAGGGGTACGCACCCACCCCTTTACAAACAGAGCATACAAGTATGCACGTATTATGTACTTGAGGTGCGGGCCCACAGGTAAGAGTAAGAGAAAGTGCGGAACCATAGTTATATTGATTTTTTGAAGGCTTTCTCTCTTTTTGGAGTTTTGACATGAGGAGCAGAGGTATAAGACTTGCCAAGGAGGACAGTATGGTTATTGATGGAGCCATACTGACTGCAAATAGTCATGGTGACAAATTTTAGTGTAACACGGCTAATGCCGAAAATATCATTGAATTCATAGATCAGTTCATAATCACCAGGTTTGGATTACCTTCCGGTTTAATGTTTGATAATGCATCATACTTTTCTGGTAATGTAATGACTGAGTTTGCACTCAAAAGAGGTTTCAAACTTAAATACTCGCCAATTATTATCCACAACGGAATGGGTTAGCTGAATCCACAAATAAGAACTTAATTAGAATCATTAAGCGAACCATTGACCAAAATCATAAAAATTGGCATAAGTCTTTAATATATGCTTTATGGGCAGATCGAATAATGCAGAAATCCTCTATCGGCACTTCTCCCTTTAATTTAGTTTATGGGAAAGAAGTGGTTCTTCCAACGCATCTAGCAATTCCCTCTTTAGCCTTAGTTTAGTACATTGATGAAGTACCAACTTCTTCTTTATAACTTAGGCAGCTGGAATTAATTAAATTAGAAGAACAACGAGAAAGGGCTAAGAATACTCACGCTCATCATCAAGAATTGGTGAAAGCCTCTTTTGATTCCAATATGGTATCCAGAAAATATTTTCAGATAGGAGATTTAGTTTTAAAATGGGACAAGGCTCATGAAGAAAAGGGAAAACATATAAAATTTCAAAGAATGTGGCTTAGTCCTTTTCAAATTGTAGAAATTATAGGTCCATCGACCTTCATGTTTCAAGATTTAGCAGGGAAGAGGGATTCTTTACCTGTTAATGGTCAAATTCTCAAGAAATATTTTCCATAGAAGATCAGTCTTCTATTTTTGTAGAATAGTTGTTTTTCTTTTCATAATAAAACCAGTTGCGAATGGTTACGATAGGAATTCATGAAAAGGACACCAATTCTCTTTCAAATTTTGATCTTTCGCTTGTATAAATAGCAAAACTTTTGGAAAATTGATCTTTATTATTGAAAGATACAGTTAAAGACTCTAGCCTAGATATGATACTAGTTTCAACTTCATAAAATTTGATGAAAAAAACCTTTGGTGAGAAATTGTTTTATATCAGTGCAACGAAAAGTATCAATAACAAAATAAAGATTCTCTGTAGAACAGCTATTTCCAAAAAACTCTACTATTGTCGTCCAGAGCTATCTTAAGGAAACAATGACTTCCTCCCTACTAAAGAAATCACCACTTTCAGAGGAACAATCCAAGGATACACTTTATCTTAAAGAGTGAGAGGTCTCATCACGAGCCAGCTTATCATAATCACAGATATTATAACTTGCTGACTTTTCCAATACTACATGCCACAACAGGGCAAAGACTTAAGATTGTTGCAATCACGAGCCAGCTTGTTCAGCAAAGTTATAAATCAATGAATGACTGTGTCATAAATTGGCCATCAAACCAAGACATTGCTCTTCAAGAATAAAAAGAAAATGAAAGTAGAAAGTGTGGATATGGATTCTTCTTTAAGAACTGTGGGTTTCTTTAAGTAGGATACAGGATCATTGCTGGGTAACAGGTAACCCTGTCGAGGCTATAAATGCCTGCTAGCAGCAGAGGCTCTACCTACGACAAATGAGCATATTTAAAACTGGTTTACAGAGAAGACTTTGTTTTATCTTTAGAAACCAAGTAATGACTGATGTAAATACAAGGACTAGCTTGAGGCACCAAATAATCAAAGTTGAAAATAGTTGAAACAAAATGTCATTGACAGGTTAGAATATAATGTACTTTATCTTTCTATAATAAAGTTTAACTTTCAGGAAAATTTTCTGTTTTGGAAGTTTTGAAATTCAAAAAGTAGCAGAGATAACTGGTTCTTCCAAGTGAATTTCCAATTGTTGTGGCCAGAAACAACCCCCCCTTCTTATTGAGTGTTATTCCTAATACTAAATAAGAGGGGACCCTTAGTTAAAAATATAAAAATTTAAAATAGTGCTTAAATTTCCTTTTTAAAATAAAATTACCATCATAAGCTTAGGAAACCCTCTTGGAAAATCCAAAAAAGCTAAGTTTTATGATAAGGTAAGATAAAATCTTTCCTTAGGAAATATCGCATCGCATAAGATAGCGGGATGCCACCTTACAAGCACAATTCCAACATTTGCAAGATCGCGATATGTGATAAAAAACAAATATCGCATCGCATTCAGCACAACTCTCATTGAAACACTTCAATTTGTCGATATGTGATAACGTCGATCGCAAGATCGCATATCACAAAAAATAGGTTAACAAAGATTGTCATACATAACATTTCTGTGATTTGCGATATTGCGATATTGCGATTTTGCGATATTGCGATCTGCGATGTTTCGAAGCAAATCGCAAAATCGCTTCATCGCAGGTATTTCAGGCGCGTTATTCAAGAAAAGTATTTTCCTTAAGCTGACACCTGGTTATGCGCTTTAATGCTAATAAATGAGGTAGTTGCCAGTTATTATGGATTATGGGTGCGTGCTTATCGAAAGAATCATTTCACATAAGGTGGTATGCTTGATATGTCTACGGCATTTAAAACTTTTCCCATCACCCTTCCTTGTCATTCATTTTCGCTTCACTTGTGAATTGCAGGAACAGACAACAGAGGCTGATACAAAGCATTATACAGGTTGAAATGGGAAAGAAAGGTAAAGCCTCGAGCTTAGAAGAAAAGGAAATGGTGCCCTTATATACAGACACGGCCTATAACAGAGACGCGGGAATAGCTACGTGGGAAGGCATGTATAATCTGCTCGAAGAGGAAAATCCCAGAGTAATGGAAGTAGTTGCTACCGCGGGTTCAAATGGTTCTTCAGAAGCATCCCTTTCAGAGCTAGCTTGCTCATTCTTACACCGGATAGCAGCAAGGCCAAAAATCCTCCCATACACGGACATGGTCAAATGGATACTGGACAGTGCAGAAATCAGAAACAAACAGTTTAAGACTCAAGGTCAAGAGTTCACAGAAGTATTAGTTTTACAAATTTTGAACTTTATATCTGTTGGAAGGAAAAAGCACAAAAGGCGAAAAACGCATCAAGGAAACCCGGATCGAGAAACAGAGGCAGTTTCCGATGTGTGATTAGCGCCTAGTGCTAATCGCGCATCGCTGAGAAAAATTTCTAAAAAAGGAAAGCTGCTAGTTGCCCAGCCACCTGCAAGTCCCGAAAATCGCAAGAAAGTAAAACTACAGGCAGATTGGAAACAGAGAGCTCAAGAAAAGGCAAAAGCAATCCAAGGGTTAACCAGGTTGAACTGGGATTATTACTGGGCTTACTTGGTAAAGCCACATAGCCAATGGATGACTGTTAAGTGTATCATCAATTCGGCCGAAAAGATGGCGCCAACGCTTGTCGATTCTATTTTCTCAGCTCAGCTAAAAGCGGAAGTCAGCCAGCCGACTCTGCTCAAACAAATGCTGCATGCGTGTGATTTCAAGGACCAAATACAAAAATAGTTTAATATTAGATTTAATTTTAGCTTTAATTTTGTTTTATTTTCCTGAAAAGAGGACGATCATTGAAACCGCATCCTATATTTTTGTAATAATTTACTTTTAGAATTAGTTTAATAGTATTTAAACCCCTCTCATGCATTTAGAGAGGGGTCCTGAAATTTATCAAAAACTTATCCCCAGAACATGCACTTCTGTACCCTCTGAGGAGGTTTTGATGAATGAATGGAACATGATTTATTAATGTTTGCATTTGATATCTGCTACTAATGTTGCACTTTTGTACTCTTAGTGGATATTTGATCAAGGAGAGATAAATCGTGATCACTTGAAGCTCATGAGTAGGACTAGTTATAAATGGTATTTCTATCTCTTAACTATTTTTGCCTTGTGTTAGAGTGATTTCCAGTTCAGTTATTTATATATTAATGTATGAATGCCTGAGTTATCATTTGGCACTTTTGTACGGTGATAGCTATTTATTTATGCTTAGTGTATGAATAGCTCATTATGCGATATGTTTTGCACAACTGTTTCGTCTAACTTTTTATACGAAGTGGTTCATCTGTACTGAATTCTTTTCTCATAACGGCTGAATGATCTTTATTACCAGTTGTTGTTTGAAATCATTTTAGATCACATAGAAGAAAAATCACACCCCGGGTTAGTGTAGATTTACATATTCCTGTTATTAGAATACAATTTCCTTATTATTAGATTAGAAGTATTCCATTTAGAAACTGTTAGAAACAGAAATATCAGATCTTTCTCACACACACACAAATTGGGAAACTGGTCCCATATCCCCAGTCAGACCCGCTATACCAAATGGAAAAGGAGCTGCTAACCAAGGTCCAGACCGGGCGGGTGTTACACAAAAATATCGTCACCATGACTATTTGCAGTCAGTATGGGTCTATCATCACTTCTATTGTCCTCCTAAGCAAGTCTCAGACCTCAACTCTTCATGTCAAGCTTTGAAAATGAGAGAAAGACATTAAAAATCAACAAAGCTCTGGTTCCGCACTTTCTCTCACTGTTGCCTACGGTCCCGCACCCCCTGTTCACATTACCTGCGGACCTGCCCGCTTGGTCTCTAAAAGAGTGGGTGCAGACCCCTGTGAAAGTCAAAAAGGTGCAAGTTTATTCTAAAAAACTCACTTTGGGTTAATTCTAGATGATTCTAGAAGGAATTTTGACGTGGATTGTTCTCTCTTAGGTGGTTCATGCATCCCAAGAGAGAAGGAGCTAATCCCTTGATGAGAGGAGCTATCCCTTTAAAGGAGGGCTTTATCCCTTTGAAGGAGGACCTAGTAACTTCCCTCCATTGCACTATAAATTAAGGCATTGGGCTGGTTGCTAAGGAGGTTAGAAGCTGAACATTTTTTAGGGTAAATGCTGGTGGAATTGAGACTTCCTAGTTAAGCTTGAGAGGAGAGATCACATACCTTTTGGCTTCATTGGGAAGAGAGTGAAACTTGTCAAAGTAGAGGAGACTTCTTGTTGGACCCTGGGAGGATCTTGTATAGCATCAAGGCACAGGTTGCAAAGTTCTTCTTTGATTTGAATTAATACAATCAGATTCATTTTTCTCAACAAATTGTCTTATGTCATTTGTTTCATGAATTCCTTGATCATCATGATAAGTATGCTTTATGATATTGGCTTTTCAGGTGCTATTTAATTTGTGTGCTTGTTTGTGTTTGCAGATTCACTACAAGGGAGCTCATTTGGATCAAAGGAGCGAGGCTTCCACAAGCTTGCATTGGAACCAAGGTAGGCCTAAAACACTTGTTTGCCTTTGTCTATAAATTTCATATTTAGAGAAAGATAGAGTTTGATTGGCTTGCTTGTCGCTAGATATCATTAGATACTAGGGAGTTCGGTCTTGTCTGCAAGAACAACTCATTCCGTGTGACAAAATGGCGACTCCGCTGGGGACTTTAATTTTTGATTTTTTCCTTGCTTTTACTTTGACTTGAGAAACTGTGTTTTTGTTTCTATTTTTGGCCTGATGTGTGTGGGATTGGGTAGGTTTAGTTAATCTTGAATTATTTTTTGTTTTTCATACTTTTGGAAGAGGACTGCACCCTCTGCTTGTAACACAGTGCGGACCTATCCGCACTTTTGCTTTACACACAGAGCGGTACCGCACTTGGGTATATTGGGGGCCTGCAGACCTTGTCAAAATTTTGAAAAACTTAAGATTTTCTCTTTCAGTCAGCTTAGAATTTGTTTAGGTGTTTTTAGCCTCTACCCAGATCTGCACGTGACTTGTCAGGAACTTTTCTTAGGTTAATTCCATTGGCATTCTTGTTTTAAGCTTTTATCAATTGGGTGTTTTGAGTCTCTTTTTTGAGAAATTTTTAATTTGATTTCCTTTGGTCATTACTTGGAGGTTTGTCTCAGTCTTTTCACAATTTTGCATCTTTTTGCTTTTGTTTTTGCAAAAAGATGAATGAGTGTTCATCGCCTTTGAGTGTTTTTATTTTTTGATCTTTGGAACTCTCACCCAATTTTCTCGACTTGCACTTGATTGGTTCTTAGATTACATTAGAATCATCTTGTGTTTGAGAATTCTCTTGCATAGATCACATTTTCATAATTAGAATTCTCATTTTTTAGAATATGAATGAAAAATGCGCATAGATTACATTCGCATACTTTTCAAGTGAATTGTGCATAGATTACAATTGCATAGTTTACATTCTGAAAAATCAATTGTAGATTTAGATCAGTTTTCTTTGATTTGAATTTACATATTTTTATGCTTGTTTTTAACATACAAAAATAAAAATAAAAATAACTATTTGGGAATTGATTTGCATTAATTTTTCTTGATGAAATTAGTGCATTAGAGAATTTGTTATATTTTCTCTTAGTGATCAACTTTTTGCATTGTTGGAAGTAAATGGAAACTCTATCCTTACTTTAGTTAGGATTCATCGAATTGAAAAGATTACATTATCATATTCGATTGCATTCAGTTTTGGGAATGGTCATAACACCATTGGTTTCATATCCATTTACCCTTTTTAGTAATAACAGCCTAAATAACACAGTGCTTAATTAAAATTCATCTAGTAAACTTTACATTTTTAGGGCTCTTTCCACCAATCTAGCTTAGGCTAGTGTCTTGGAATAGGTTTTAGTTAACTCTCCAAGACAGTAAAACAAACAAGTAGTCGATCTTGCGGTAGGGAGAAATTCCAATTGTTACATCTATGCTATGGGAAAGCTCCTCTTAAACGAGAAGCACGAGATCATATCTGAACCAGTGAGGTAATCAATCCTTCCTCATTGGGAACGATAGCAGATATACACGTATTAAAAACAGTAAACCTCGGATTAACCATTGTCGAGGAGCCTGGGGTCACTTGTTGGTAAACCTTGGATTATATCAAGGAGCCTTCAAGGGGATTGAGCTTTGTTACTCTGCCCTTGCATGTGTATCGAATAGTAGACTGTTCCCCCAGGTATATTTGTTTTTGTTGGTAACCTTAGTGGCCATAATCCATAGGATTCTTTCCTAAGGTGACAGTGGAGGGAAGATCCCACTGTACCTAGAGCAGACGTAGACTAGACTCACTTGGATTTTCTGGGGGGTTCTCTTCACTCGAGACGGTTTAGTGGAGAAACTTGTGCCAGTCTATTCATTAAGCAGGTTTTCGGGGTAAATATTCCAACCTCCATTTTTGTATTGAATTCTGCGACATTGGATTTCATCACCAACTAGTGTTTTCGATACGGAAAGTTACTGTTTGTGTGTGGTTTGACTCCTAGATTTGATAGCGCGTGTTAATTTGTTTGTTTTTACTTTTAGAGACCATAGGTGTGAATTGTGAATTGTTAATTTTAGTTTTAAATTGTTAATAAAATTCACTAAAGTTGAATATAATGGCAACTGTTCCAAAATTTATTGACCAAGGAACCCCTCTTAACGAGAATCCTAGTACTTTTCCTTTCTTTGGAAATGTTGGTCCTCCTTATATGGCTACTTTGTCATTACCTGGATTTACAATAGGTTTACCAATATGGTTATTTTCAACTTCGTTGGCCCCAAATACTCCAATTGTTCCACCTCAACCGAATGCTTCACCTCAACAGAGTTCACCATCTCAACATCACCAACCTTCTGTTGACCCTTTACCTTCTTCGCCTAATTTTTCTTCCTACGTTTCTTCTTCTTCGCTTGGTAAAAGCCTTGACGCTAGTAACCAGGTAGCTAAGAAGAAGAAGAAAGGGAAGAAGAAGAAGAAGCAAGATAAGAAAAAATTCAACCAACCAACCATGGTTGTAAGTGTTAGTTGTGTTGAGGAAACCTCCAACATGCATCGTAAACCCAGATACCCTTGCAGGCTTTGTAAGGGTGACCACTTCCTTATCAATTGTCCTGGTATTCCAAAGGTCTTGGAAGTATGTTCAGAAAAATCTCATCAACTTTCGATTGATCCATCAACCAGTGATAGTCAGGTTCCTGGGAAAAAGGGTAAAGTTAGGTTTCCTTGTAAGTTATGGAAAGGGAGTCATCAAACTCACATTTGCCCTCACATGGATGAAGCCTCAAAATTGTTGGAAAACCTTACTGTTCCACAGCAAGAATTTCCAACTGGTTATCGTAAACTTTCTCCCAACCTACGGTCAACTGATGGAGTGATTGATCTAATTTCAAGCACAGTCAATCCCACTCTTCCATTGGAGAGTGAAACTCATATCACTCAGGTTGATGATCCATTAGTTGATCAAGTGGTCGATTCAATTTCACATTTGGTCAATCGCACTCTCCCTTTCGAGAGTGAACTTCATACCACTCAGGTTCTTCTTGTTACATCAGATTCTTCTACGCCGGGGGGCATTTCACCTGTTTCTACATAACCCCCTCCAAGCACTGAGGTCTTTTCCTTTGATTGGAATAGATTGACAGAACCTCGTCTTCCCTCCTCCATCCCTTTCCAAATCATTGTCAAGATTGGTGGTAGGGACATACACCGCACACAGGTAGATGAAGGTGCTTCTGTTAGTATTTTATCCTCAACTGCTTGGACAGCTTTGGGTTCCCCTCAGCTTGCACCTATTACGCAAAATCTGAAAGCTTTTAACAGAACCATTAGTGAACCTTTAGGGATCCTTCCTAATGTTGGCATTATGATTCTGGTATGCCTCTATGTTACAGATGTTGTACTTGATGGAAACACCCTCAAGTGGCAATGCTCTGATCAGGCTCTCAAAATGTTGGAAATTAAGAGGTACACAGGTGAATGGTTCAAAAGGTGCGGACCCGCAGGTACGCCGGCCAGGAAGTGCGTTCATACCCGCAGGTTACCCGTTCATGACGTGCGTACCCCCAATTCACTCACTTCAAGGTAGAGAAGCACGCTCACGTGGGGTTTCTTATGTTTAGCCCATGGTATTTAGCCAACCGTTCTTGATTCTATGGTTTTGGCCCATGGTATAGGATCTAATTTTGCCCCGGTTTGGATCCCTTGTATTGGTTATTGATGGTTTTGTCCCATGGTGTGAATAAGGGCTTGACTATAAATAGGGAAGGAGATCACTTGGCTAAGGCATCTTTTGCAAATTGAATATCTTAAGATCTGAAATATTGGGTTATCGGTTTAAAAGCTTGATCTATATAAAAGTGAGGTTGAAAGTGAATCTATGAAGTGCGATCTCTCGGGCACATGATCAGATCTGGGCATCTGACTATCTGTGGCACACTGGTGGATTGCCAATTTGGCCCTAATCAGAGGTGCGCAGGCGATTAACGGTGCAAGTGCGGGGGTACGCATCCCAGAAGAAGGAGCAGTGCGTGAGTACGTAGCGCGACATAAGCCCAGGTGCGGTGGTTCGCAGTGAAGAGAAAGGAGAAGCGCGGAGGTATGCTGTGCGACAGAAGCCGCAAGTGCGGAGACACAGTGAAAGTACGCGGCGCGATAGAAGCAGTAACTGCGGAGGCACAGTGAAAGTACGCGACGCGATAGAAGCAGTGGGTGCGGGGGCACAGTGTAGGTACGCGGCGCATTTAAAGGAACAGTGCGTGGATACGCAGTGCAGTTCAAGGTTCTCTGCGGGGATACACAGAGGTGCAGAAGGTGAAGTGCGTAGCAACGCATGCCAGATAAAGAAAAACTGCAGATCTGTATTAAGGCATTTATTTGACTAACTTTTCTCTATTGATAAGGTGTTCTAGGTTTAGTTTACTGTTATTATTGATCTGGTTACTGCAGTTGACTGGGTGATTTACTTGTACTTGATGATCATTTGATGTTCATGGATCTAGTTTGAAAATTTATGAAAAGTGATCCTTGAAAGAAAAGAAGTAGGTGGTTGTAGCTCCCTTCCAGGAGAGACTGGAAAAACGAGAGAGAGTTGTAGCTCTCTGCAGGTTGCAGCCTGCGTACTGGTAAAGGACTGCACCAGTACAAAATCATTGTAAAAGGAGTTTCTAATTTGAAAGAAGATAGAGACATATTGCAGCAGGTGGTTTTCACCCACATTGGGTTTCCACCTTATATCTGGTGTTCTTTGGTGTGACTATCTGTTTTTTTCTTGTTCATGCTCATTATTTTATGGTACTGACATACAAAAATAATTCAAAGTATAAATAAGGAAGATTTATTAAAAGAACTTGATAATACTGATTCACCCCCCCTCTCAGTATTATTTCCAACAATTGGTATCAAAGCAGGTCCTTCAGAGAAGCTTGATCGCTTGAAGGAATATCATTCATCATGAGCAACTACGAGAGGGAAGCATCAATTAGGCCACCAATTTTTGATGGGACAAACTTCAATTATTGGAAGGTAAGAGTTACTGCCTATCTTCAATATCTTGGTACAGAAGTTTGGGATATCATAGATACAGGCTACACTTTTCCTTCAGCTACTCCTACAGATCCGGCCGAAAAGAAGAAATATGAAACAAATGCTAAAGCAGTCAATACTCTGCTGGGATTCTTATCTCAAACAAAATTCATGAAGGTTATGCAATATAAATCCGCAAAAGAAATATGGGACAAGATTGTCTTGAGCTACGAAGGAGATGAACAGGTAAAGCGTGCTAAACTTCAAACCCTCAGGATTCAGTATGAGAATCTCAGAATGTATAATGATGAAAGTGTGGCTAACTATTTCCTTCGGGTAGACGAGATTGTTAATTGCATGAAAAACTTGGGTGAAGAAATAAAAGAGGCTATTGTGGTTGAAAAAGTTCTAAGATCATTGTCCCCTAAGTTTGAATCTAAAGTGTCTGCAATAGAAGAAAAGGAAAATCTATGAACTCTTACTATGTCTCAGCTACACGGAATTCTAACTGCTTATGAAATGAGAAAGGGAGGTCCATCAGACAGAAGAGAAGCTGCTTTCAAGGCTTCAGGCAAAGGAGACTACTATGAAGCAAGTCACATGCCAGAAGAAGAAGAAGAATCAAATTTTGTCAGAAATCTTCAACGGGGTACTGGAAGGTTCAGAGGTAAGTTACCTTTTAAATGTTTTGCTTGTGGAAGAGTAGGTCATTATGCTGCGAAATGTCCTCATAAGGATAATATTGACAAAGGAAAGGAACAAGAAACAGAATGCAAATAAGAAAAGCTACTACACTCATGAAGATAGTGATGGTCTATCAAATAGTGATGAAGATGAACGAGGTAATGACTATAAACTTTTAATGGCATTTGAAGATGATGATTACATGGATGCTATAGATGTGGATATCTTTTATGAAGAAATTTCTAGACTCAAGACATGTATAGAAGAAAAGAATAGGATCATTGATACCCTACAACTTCAAATTGATGAAAAAGAAAAATATCTTGAAAAGTTAGAAGGTGAAATTGTTGGTCTTAGAAAAGAGATTGAGAAAACAAAGGCTATTAATCTTAAGTTTGTCAAAGGATCTGAAACTCTGGATGAGATCATCAATGTACAGCGTTCTCCTATAAACAAGACAGGTCTGGGCTATAATGGAGAAACTTCTCAAGCATCCACCTCAAGAAGTTATCTTGATGCAGCAAGGAATGAGCAAAAGCACAATGGAGATCACCAGGTAAAGCAGGGACGAATTGCAAACAAAGACTATCAGGGGCAATCGTCTTAAGGGTGAAAAAAAGCTACAACTAGCCACAGGTAAAATCTTCTCAATTTGGTTCAAGAATGGATGACAATAGAAATTACAATTATTTGGCCGGTAGATTTGATAACCGCAGAAGTTTCTTCAATGGACAATGTTTCTCTTGCCATAACTTTGGTCACAAAGCAGCTCAATGTGTTGCATATAAAACAATCATGACTAGAGAAGCTAAAAAACAAAAAAGTATGACCGGGATTACAAAAAGGACCTATAACAACTTTTCGGCTCTTGAAAATGAAGTTGAATGTTCTATTTGCAATAACTTTGGTCATGAATATTCTGAATGCAGAAGCAGGTTTCAGCAGACAAAGGAACAAGCCTCAAGCACCAAAACATGGAGAATAAAGGAACCACAAACAGAAAGATGTGGGATAGCATTTTATGCAGAGGGACAGGAAAATCTATGGTACATTGACAGTGGATGTTCGAAGCATATGACAGGAGATAAAGAAAAACTTGAATCATATTCTGCTTTAGAAAAGGGAAAGAAAGTTTCTTTTGGAAATGATACTCCTGCAGCTATAAAAGGAAAAGGCACTGCTCAGTTAAAAGAAAAGGTCAAAGCTGGAAATGTTTTGTATGTTGATGGACTGAAGCATAATCTTTTGAGTGTCAGCCAGATGTGTGATCAAGGAACCGAGGTGATATTTAGATCAAATGGATGTCTTGTTCGTGATCTTGATACAGGTAAAACAATGATCAAAGGTGAAAGAACTCCAAATAATCTATACATATTTGAAGAAGGACAACAACAATGCTATCTAAGCAAGGATGA
The DNA here is from genome assembly GCA_031772625.1 of Pinus tabuliformis. Taxonomy (NCBI): domain Eukaryota; kingdom Viridiplantae; phylum Streptophyta; class Pinopsida; order Pinales; family Pinaceae; genus Pinus; species Pinus tabuliformis. The sequence goes on from CM062809.1 coordinate 1,263,443,911, forward strand.
TGAACACTGGTTATGGCACCGGAGGTTGGGGCATCTAAGCTTTTCACAAATAAGGAAAGCATGCAAATATCAGGTAGTTCACGGTCTTCCAGATATCAAAATTTCAGACAACACCATATGCAAATCATGTCAGTTAGGAAAGGAAACCAGAACTAACTTTCCGGAGAAGGAAGGATCAGCTAGCATGCCTCTTGATCTAGTACATACAGATGTATGTGGTCCATTCAGGAAAAGGACACCTCGAGGAGAAGAATACTTAATATTATTCATTGACGATTTCTCCAGGTTTGTCTGGTTAGGACTTATGAAGCACAAAGATGAAGCATTCGAAAAATTCAAATCCTTTAAAGCCTTGGTTGAAAATGAATCAGGATACAAAATTAAATGCCTTAGATCCGACAGAGGTGGGGAGTTTACCTCAAATGAATTTTTCGATTTCTGTGAAGAACATGGGATAAGAAGAGAATTCTCTACGGCTAGAACTCCTCAGCAAAATGGAGTGGTGGAAAGAATGAACAGAACAGTCCAACAAATGGCTCGTGCTATGCTTGATGAGTCTGGAACTTCCGCAACTTTCTGGGGTGAAGCAGCATATGCTGTGGTTGTTATTCTCAACAAAACAAATGTCCGGGTGAACAACACTCAAACCCATCATGAGCTCTGGTATGGTGAGACTCCTTCGGTAAAGAACTTCAAAATCTTTGGGAGCAAATGCTATATTAAGAATATTGATGAGCAACTTGGAAAACTTGAACCTAGAGCAGATGAAGGCATTCTTCTTGGTTATTCTCCACACAGCAAAGCATACAAGTGCTACAATAAAAGACTTGGAAGAATTGTTGACAGCATTGATGTAGTGGTTGATGAGAAGGGATACATTCCTAGGCAAGTAAATCATGAAGATATCGAAGAAGATGAAGACTACCCTCAAAGACAGAATGATGAAGAAGAAGAACCTCAAGAAGAATCAGAGGAGTAGATAAGGATAGAAGAGAAGACTCCATCCAGATATGTTCAGAAGAATCATCCAGAATCTCAGATTTTGGGGCAGAAAGAAGCAGGTGTACAAACAAGAAGAACAATTGCAGAAGCTTCAAGCTATTTGGCATTACTCTCTTCCACTGAACCACAAAATGTGAAAGAGGCATGCAAAGATGAATGTTGGGTCAAAGCAATGGATGAAGAACTTGAGCAGATTGAAAAGAACAACACTTGGGAGTTAGTTCCTAGACCAAAGGATAAGAATGTTATAGGGACAAAATGGGTCTTCAAAAATAAATTGAATGAAAATGGAGAAGTAATTAGAAACAAGACCAGACTTGTTTGTAAAGGGTATGCGCAGCAAGAAGGAATAGATTTTGAAGAAACTTTTGCTCCTGTTGCAAGACTTGAGGCCATCCGAATGTTCCTTGCTCTCTCAAGCTTTCAAAACTTCAAAGTATTTCAAATGGACGTGAAATCAACCTTTCTGAATGGAGACTTGGAAGAAGAAGTATACATTGAGCAGCCAGATGGTTTCATTCTTGGAAATGATCCAAATCTTGTATGCAGATTGAAAAAGGCTTTCTATGGTCTCAAACAAGCTCCAAGGGCTTGGTATTATCGTTTGTACAAATATCTTCATCAACAAGGTTTTTCAAAAGGATCAACAGATAGCAATCTTTATATAAAAGTTGAAAACGACAAATTGCTAATACTTGTTGTGTATGTAGATGACATTATTTTTGGCAGCAATGAAGAAGCTATGAGTCAAAGCTTTGCCTTGGTAATGCAGAAAGAATTCGAAATGTCCTTGCTGGGAGAACTGACATATTTTCTTGGTTTACAAATCCAACAAAAAGAAGGAAGGATCTTTTTGTCTCAAACCAAGTATCTCAAGCAGATTTTGAAGAAATATGGCATGGAAGATGCAAAACCAGTATGTACACCCATGGTCACAGGATGTAGCCTCAGTGCAAATGATGAATCAGCAGCAGTGCATCAACCAACGTACAGATCTATGATTGGAAGTGTACTTTATTTGACAGGTACCTGACCAGACATAATGCATGCAGTAGGAATAGTTGGAAGATTTCAGGCAAATCCAAAGGAAACTCATCTTTAGGCAGTAAAGAGAATCTTCAAATATCTTCAAGGAACTCAAAACTATGGCTTATGGTATCCTAGAGATACAGATCTCACACTTCATGCTTATACAGATGCAGATTGGGCCGAAAGCGTGGATGACAAGAAGAGCACAAGTGGTGGTGCATTCTTTATGGGTTCCAGATTAGTATCTTGGTTCAGCAAGAAACAGAGTTCGATTGCCTTGTCTATAGCTGAAGCGGAATATGTTGCTGCTGCATCTTGCTGCACTCAACTCCTTTGGATGATGCAGACCTTGCAGGATTTTCAAATCACTTATACACCACCTATCTCCATCTTATGTGATAACACAAGTGCAATCAGCATTTCAAAGAACCCAATCATGCATTCAAAGACCAAGCACATACCAATCAAGTATCACTTTCTCCGGGAACAAGTGCTTGAACAAAAGGTCAAGTTGGAGTATGTTCCTTCTAAGGAACAAGTTGCTGATATACTTACCAAACCATTGCCCAGGGAGACTTTTGAATACCTCAGGCAAAAGCTGGGGGTTGTTGATGCATCATCATGTTGTTGAATCTCTTCTGATTGTTGGTTGTACGCAAGGCTCATCTGGGGTATATGCGTACATGTGCTGGGTTGCGGATTGATCGAAGATCGAATGGCACAGGTTCAGGGGGAGCATATAATGCATTGTTGGCATTATGGAGAAGGAGATCATGGATGCTGGTCTGAATATTGCTGCAATATGCCTCTATCTCTTTCATGGTCATTTATGGTGTTTGGTGGATTATGGTTCTTCTTTGCAGATCTGGTTTATAGTCAGGGGGAGCATGTTCTTAGGGGGAGCATAACCCTTTGCCCTTGATTTCAAAGGGGGAGAATGACGTTGAGGATCTTGAGGTTGCCATCAAGTCTAAAGGGGGAGATTGTTGGCATTATGATTCTGGTATGGCTCTATGTTACAGATGTTGTACTTGATGGCAACACCCTCAAGTGGCAATGCTCTGATCAGGCTCTCAAAATGTTGGAAATTAAGAGGTACGCAGGTGAATGGTTCAAAAGGTGCGGACCCGTAGGTACACTGGCCAGGAAGTGCGTTCATACCCGCAGGTTACCCATTCATGAGGTGCGTACCCCCAGTTCACTCACTTCAAGGCAGAGAAGCGCGCTCACGTGGGGTTTCTTATGTTTGGCCCGTGGTATTTAGCCCGCCGTTCTTGATTCTATGGTTTTGGCCCGTGGTATAGGATCTAATTTTGCCCCGGTTTGGATCCCTTGTATTGGTTATTGATGGTTTTGTCCCATGGTGTGAATAAGGGCTTGACTATAAATAGGGAAGGAGATCACTTGGCTAAGGCATCTTTTGCAAATTGAATATCTTAAGATCTGAAATATTGGGTTATCGGTTTAAAAGCTTGATCTATATAAAAGTGAGGTTGAAAGTGAATCTATGAAGTGTGATCTCTCGGGCACATGATCAGATCTGGGCATCTGACTATCTGTGGCACACTGGTGGACTGCCAATTTGGCCCTAATCAGAGGTGCGCAGGCGATTAACGGTGCAAGTGCGGGGGTACGCATCCCAGAAGAAGGAGCAGTGCGTGAGTACGTAGCGCGACAGAAGCCCAGGTGCGGTGGTTCGCAGTGAAGAGAAAGGAGAAGCGCGGAGGTACGCTGTGCGACAGAAGCCGCAGGTGCGGAGACACAGTGAAAGTACGCGGCGCGATAGAAGCAGTAACTGCGGAGGCACAGTGAAAGTACGCGGCGCGATAGAAGCAGTGGGTGCGGGGGCACAGTATAGGTACGCGGCGCATTTAAAGGAACAGTGCGTGGATACGCAGTGCAGTTCAAGGCTCTCTGCGGGGATACGCAGAGGTGCAGAAGGTGAAGTGCGTAGCAACGCATGCCAGATAAAGAAAAACTGCGGATCTGTATTAAGGCATTTATTTGACTGACTTTTCTCTGTTGATAAGGTGTTCTGGGTTTAGTTTACTATTATTATTGATCTGGTTACTGCAGTTGACTGGGTGATTTACTTGTACTTGATGATCATTTGATGTTCATGGATCTAGTTTGAAAATTTATGAAAAGTGATCCTTGAAAGAAAAGAAGTAGGGGGTTGTAGCTCCCTTCCAGGAGAGACTGGAAAAACGAGAGAGAGTTGTAGCTCTCTGCAGGTTGCAGCCTGCGTACTGGTAAAGGACTGCACCAGTACAAAATCATTGTAAAAGGAGTTTCTAATTTGAAAGAAGATAGAGACATATTGCAGCAGGTGGTTTTCACCCACATTGGGTTTCCATCTTATATCTGGTGTTCTTTGGTGTGACTATCTGTTTTTTTCTTGTTCATGCTCATTATTTTATGGTACTGACATACAAAAATAATTCAAAGTATAAATAAGGAAGATTTATTAAAAGAACTTGATAATACTGATTCACCCCCCCTCTCAGTATTATTTCCAACACCTAAGTTTTCTATTACCTTGGAAGGTAAAACTGTCTATATTGATCTTATAGTAGTTCGAGGTCCCTTGGATTTCAATTTACTCCTTGGGCGAGACTATGTTTATGCAATGAAAGTTGTCGTATCGACACTCTTTCGCGTGATGTCTTTCCCTCACAATGGAAATATTGTGACTGTAGACCAGCTTTCGTTCCCTAGTCTTGTTTCAACTACCAATAATATGACACCCCTAAATGTTCCTGATTCTAAAGTGGTATCTACCTCGCCACAGGTTAATTATGTGGCAACTGGTCCCATGTTTTTAGTTACCGATGTAAGTGAGCCTCTCACTGCTTGCTCATCTTCCTTTGATTTAGATTCGGTAATTGACATGGAAAACTCTATGGGATTACTTGAACATGATGTTCTTATCCCTTTTGAGTCCCTTGACATGTGTTCCTTCCAGAGAACTATTCTTCCTTCTGATGAAGACCTCTTGGAATGATCAAGGTGTGTCCATTGACATGTCTTTCTTCCAGTTGGAAGCCATGATCAGTGAGAGCGAGGATAGTTTTTTCCTGTATCAAGCTCATTAAAAAATGAAACAGGCTATTGCGAGGATAGTTTTTTCCTGTATCAACCTCGTTAAAAAACGAAATAGGCTATTGCAAGGATAGTTTGTTCCCATCTCAACCTCGTTAAAAAATGAAACTGGATGTTGTGAGGATAGTTTGTTCCCGTTTCAACCTCGTTAAAAAATGAAATTGGGTGTTGTGAGGACATTTCTTTTCCTGTGTCGACGTTGTTAAAAAATGAATCAGTGAGTATGAGCATAGTTCCTTGTCTTGTGTCAAGCTCGTTAAAAAATGAAACAAGGATTCATGAGCATAGTTCCTTGTCTTGTGTCAAGCTCATTAAAAAATGAAACAAGGAGTCATAGGTTATATAGGTAGATTGTAGAGAGTAGAACCGAGGATAGTTTGTTCCTATCTCAACCTCGTTAAAAAATGAAATTGGATTTATCGAGGAAAGTTCCTGTTACTGAGTCAACCTCGTTAAAAAATGAATCAGGTAAAAAAATGAAACAAGGATAGGTTATATAGGTATATTGTAGAGAGTAGTCATGAGCATAGTTCCTTGTCTTGTATCAAGCTCATTAAAAAATGAATCAAGGTTTTTAGAGTATAGTTCCTTGTTAGGTAGATTGAAGAGAGTAGTTATGAGCATAGTTCCTTATCTTGTGTCAAGCTCATTTAAAAAATGAAACAAGGGTTGTGAGGATAAAAAATGAAACAACTCCCACGAGTCTTTCCAATATTTCGAAAGTAAACCTTCATTTCATACACCTGGTTGAATGCAATGAATCTTGGGGGGCATGTACCTCGATTTGCGTCATTATGCTGGGGGCATGCGAACTTATAACAAGCATAGTTTTTCATTTCAAGCTTGCGTAAACATGAAACCGAATCCGAGAATAGTTCTTTTCCTGTGTCAAGCTCATTAAAAAATGAAACAAATCCTCCTCTAATTGAGTCGAGAGTTTGACTAGATCTCATAAATGTTAAGTTGTATATTTAGGTTAGTTATTTCAGTTTTTTGCATTATTTTCTTACAGTTTTAGGTAGGGTCTTTCATATGATCTCGTAACTAAACCTTCATTCCATCCAGCTATTAACTTAGTTGAATGAAATGAAGCTGGGGGGCATGCGCTCTAGCAGTTATGCTTAGGGGGCATCAAGCACAGTTTTCTTTCTGTTTCAAGCTTGTGTAAAAATGAAACTACTTTGAAGCATAGTTTTTCTCTGTTTCAAGATTTTGTAAAAATGAAACCTATCTCGAGTCAATTTCAGTTATTTTCAAGACTCGTTAAACTCATGAAAATCCCAAGATTATTTTGCTATCTTTCATTCTCGTAAAACAAATGAAAATGCCGAGTTCTTTCCGTCTTTTCCTGCTCGTAAATTAAATTGAAAGTCGGCCATATGAGTACATTTTTATCATTTTTTCAAACTCATTAAAACTTACGAAAAAGTGAAAACCATGAGTACATTTTTATCATTTTTTCGAACTCGTTAAAACTTACGAAAAAGTGAAACATTAGAGTCACCTTTAAGCTCTTTTTTGACTCCTAAAACATGAAAAGATTGCCGAGTTTTTCTTTTTAAACTCGTTAAAACGGAACTAAAAAGACGGTCCACTTACAGCTCTTTTCCTGACCGTAAAAACATGAAAATATTGCCAGATTTTTGTCGTTTCAAATTCGATATTGGTTATAAAACGACGTGTCATTGATCGCTTTTTTACTTTTTCGGATCAGAGGCACTAATTACGAAAAGTACTCCTTGGTCGTAATGATCAAGAGGTTCTCTCAGGTATTATTTTATACTTTTTCGGGCTTGGGAGACACAAATTTACGAAAAAGGACAACCATGGAGTCTTCTTAAGTTTTTCAGACTCTCTAAAATTGAAAAACACCGAGTTTCTCCTATACTGGACTCGTTAAAATTTAACAGTAAAGGACCTGTTCAATTACAAATAGGAACGGACCACTCCTTCTTAGGGTTCGAATTTAAACTAAGTTGGACTCATCCGAAGGATGAGCTTATAATCAAGCAAATGTTATCCTCCTCAAGCTTGTCAAAAATAAAGAGGTACTTGCCAGAAATGGTGGGGGAAAAGAGAGAAAAATGAGCCTGTTTGTCATAGTTTGTAACCACTCTTGAACACGACACTTTTATTCACCTGGGTTGGGAAATCCTTTGCCTAACAATTGATCAAACCACATTGAAAGTCTTTAGCCGGTTTCTGGGTATTAACTTTGGGTCAATTGTCACCAAACCATCTACCGTGTTGTTATGTGTTCAAGAGGTAAGTGCAAATAAGCCATTCATCTGCAAAATATCTGTCATCCATCTTGACCATCCCTGAGTCAGTCCTTGCAACTAAATTTCTTCAAACTTGATCTATGATTTCATGTTATGGCCTTGCCTATGACGGATCGCTTTCTATCGACTTCAGCTCATTATCTAGAAAGATGATCTAGAAATCGTCAGTACCTTGGGATCTGCATGCCTCAATGGCAAGTTTCTCGCCTTCGACGATAGGTTGCATCATTGACCTTCGATCAAAGGATTCCGTGACATGTACGACATCAACACATATATTCACATCTCATGGATTGTACTGAGTACTTTGAGAGCCATTGAAATTATTGGTGGTTTCTCTCACACTTGTTAACAGTTTACATCATTGACTGGTAATCAAGTGGTTTCTACCATGTTCGACTTCAACAAATTCATTCGCATGGATAGAATCGTACTATTTCAGGAAGTAGAAATGAAGACCCTGGATCTAGTTTCTGCCATCCAGGCTGCGAGGAATTTTGTATTCATTATACAATGGACTATTCATAAACAGATGGCTGCGTCCATACTGTGTCTACATGTGTCTATACTTGTGATGTATTACAAGATCATTCCTATATCAGAGCAGTAGTTAGTTTTCTAGTCAGTTTTGATCTGAGTATGGGAATGCCTACCTCAGCAATGATATGATCTCATATATATATTTTGCATTGAATGTTTTTACAGGTTCCAACCAGGCTCTCCACAAGATGATCCTCGAAATGATAAAGTACTTCACTCTTCCTAGATGTTAAATGAAATCCTCATCTACTACAAACTTCGCACTTTAGGGGGCAATCTGTTACACAAAACTATCGTCACCATGACTATTTGCAGTCAGTATGGGTCTATCATCACTTATATTGTCCTCCTAAGCAAGTCTCAGACCACAGCTCTTCATGTCAAGCTTTGAAAATGAGAGAAAGACATTAAAAATCAACAAAGCTCTGGTTCCGCACTTTCTCTCACTATTGCCTGCGGTCCCGCACCCCCTGTTCACATTACCTGCGAACCTGCCCGCTCTGTCTTTAAAGGAGTGGGTGCGGACCCCTGTGAAAGTCAAAAAGGCGCAAGTTTATTCTAAAAAACTCACTTTGGGTTAATTCTAGATGATTCTAGAAGGAATTTTGACGTGGATTGTTCGTTCTTAGGTGGTTCATGCATCCCAAAAGAGAAGGAGCTAATCCCTTGATGAGAGGAGCTATCCCTTTGAAGGAGGGCTTTATCCCTTTGAAGGAGGACCTAGTAACTTCCCTCCATTGCACTATAAATTAAGGCATTGGCTGGTTGCTAAGGAGGTTAGAAGCTGAACATTTTTTAGGGTAAATGCTGGTGGAATTGAGACTTCCTAGTTAAGCTTGAGAGGAGAGATCACATACCTTTTGGCTTCATTGGGAAGAGAGTGAAACTTGTCAAAGTAGAGGAGACTTCTTGTTGGACCTTGGGAGGTGCTTGTATAGCATCAAGGCACAGGTTCTAAAGTTCTTCTTTGATTTGAATTAATACAATCAGATTCATTTTTCTCAACAAATTGTCTTATGTCATTTGTTTCATGAATTCCTTGATCATCATGATAAGTATGCTTTATGATATTGGCTTTTCAGGTGCTATTTAATTTGTGTGCTTGTTTGTGTTTGCAGATTCGCTACAAGGGAGCTCATTTGGATCAAAGGAGCGAGGCTTCCACAAACTTGCATTGGACCCAAGGTAGGCCTAAAACACTTGTTTGCCTTTGTCTATAAATTTCATATTTAGAGAAAGATAGAGTTTGATTGGCTTGCTTGTCACTAGACATCATTAGATACTAGGGAGGTCGGTCTTGTCCGCAAGAACAACTCATTCCGTGTGACAGTGGGTATCCCCCTTGTTGTAGACCCGATTTTCGGGGCTTCAACACAGTCACATTTTGGCACAGAAACTATAAATGAATAGTAGGCAGTTTTTGGCTTAGGCGGGGAGGTGGTTTTTTGGGCCATTAGACCGCTTTTGAAGGGCAGACAGTATTTTTGCTGAGCACGTGATCTAGCTTGGGGCTGCCACGTATTAGAAAAGTGCCCAGGCAAAACTGTGAATCTTGTGTGCTCTTGGATATAATCGGTCGGATAATGAACCTGCACGATATGGATGTGAGCCGTCGGATTTGGGGTAGGAGATCGAAGGGTGATCACGCGGTTAAGATGCACGGAGGGAATTGGGAAAGGGATTTGCGGGGCCTGGGGTTTAATTACACAGAAATGTAATTAATTAACCAATAAAGTCAGGTGTTCAATATAAACATATGGTTAATTAAGGTGGGACCATGGTTTATGTGGCAGGGGGTTTTTTAACTACACCAAGGGTTGGTGGGTTAAAAAGGTTTGTCAAGGAAATATGAAATGGGGAGTTAATTACAATAATGCGGGGGCATAAAAACTTAGGATAAGGGGGTTTTTATGGGTTTTGAAGGGAAATAGGGAAATTAATAGGGGGGAAAGTAATATTTGAAATGGGGAATGGGTTTCACACTAGGGAAAAGGGGTTTTGGGTAGGGGGATGATTTTTGAAGGGTAATTAGTAGGGGAATGTGTGAAACCAAGGGGTAAAGGTCAAAAAGAGGGGACAAAGGGTATTTATAAGTGATGGAGGGATAATGGGGAAATTATCAAATAAGCATGTGGGAGTATAGTGAAATGAGGGGAAATTAGTTAAACAAGCTTTTGAATATCTTTTCTTTGTCACATTTCCTCCTGCACATGAAACATAGAATTAAGCATGATAAATGTGCTTTTGACTCAGTAACCTTGTGCATTTGCAACCTTTCTTTTACCCACCCTTTATTTACCCTAACCTTTTCTCTTCATTTATTGGGTGCATTTGAGCTTGATGACCGTTTATTTATTTTTCTTTTGACGAGAAAACTATCTAATTCTAACCTTATAACTTCGAATGGCTCAGATTAAACTGATGAGCTCATTTTTATTTTCTACATAACTACTAATCTTCCAAGGTTAAACAGTTTGGCTAGATGCTTATTCTCTATCTATAAACATAAAATTTAAAGCATGAATGAGTCAAGATAAAGCTATTTGACCATCATGGATTGTGGAATTTCTAATAAGCTGCACACAGCCTTATTTTGCATAATAAAGTAAAAAGTAGTGGCACTTGAATTTGCACACTTTCATGATCTGTTTTATTTCTTTTTGGGGTTCATATTTTCACTTTTTTGATATTTTTCTTTCTTTTTGTCCTTTGATTATTCTTTTAGGACATGCCCTCTTTACATTTTTTAATTTTTAATATGGAAAATTTTTTGTAGAAAGAAAAATTATGTACAATATTACAAGACTAACCATAGCCAATTCAAAATTATGAATCCTATTATTATATGACCCTAACAATGGCTCCACGTGGGGATTTAATTTCCTGGTGAAATGTCAAGAACTTTAAGATCAGTAGCCTTTAGAACTGTGACTGTAGTTAACTTGTAAACTGCGCTTCCGTGATTCTACTTTATTCATACTTATGATGGTCAATCCTTCAAAGCTCAGGGCCTTCTCTCCGGGCTTCAACTTCAAAAGATTACCATCCAATCCAATCTAAACTCTGGAATGTTATATACAATGAGTAAAGTAAAGTGAACTACTGTTAATCTGTGGATAAGTAATGCTTCATAATTCTACCATTGATAGGTCCTCCTGGCAGATTTGATCCATCTAACTCTCTTTAGAAAAATGCATTGTTACCTCTGTAACAATAAATGATATAAGGTCCTTGCCATAGGAAATCAAAATTTCCATGTTTTCCCTTATCTTCTCTTCTAGAATATCATTTAATTACTTTTTCACCTATGTAAAAATCATCAGCTTTGGCCCTTTTGTCAAACATATTTTTGATTTTATCCTGGATTACTTGTGATTTGACATAAACTTCTTCTCTAGTTTGCTGCAAGTGTATTGTCTGATTTATCCTTCTTTGGATATCATTTGGTTCTACCTGTAACTCCTGGATGATCTTCATCACTGGTACTCCTAAAGAGGATGGAAAAACAACATCCATACCATATACTAACTGATAAGGAGATGTACCAATGGACTTTTTGGTAGTTAGTCTGTCTGCCCATAAGGCATTTACCAACTTTTTGTTCCATGTCTTCTTGTTGTCTTCTAGTAGTTTCTTAATGATATTAACAAGGCTTTTGTTTGAGGATTCTGCAAGTCCATTACCTTGAGGGTAATAGGCAGTGGAATGGCCAAGGGTAATGTGATATTTGTTACAAAAGTCTACCATTTTCTTGGATTTAAAAGCAGTTGCATTATTAGTAATGAGCTTTTTGGGACATCCAAATCTTGACAGGATATTGTTTTCAAGGAATGAGATAATGATAGAGTCTATGGCTTGTCTAGAAGGGATGGCTTCTATCCATTTGGTGAAGTAATTAGTGGCTGTAAAAATCCATTTATGTTGGGCTCAGGAGGCTGGGTGAATCTCTCGAATGAAGTCTAAACCCCATTGTTGAAATGGCACTTCTGTGGATATGGGTTTGAGAGGTAAAGGTAAGAGATTCCTTTTACCCTCGAATATTTGGCACTTATTATAGGAGGTCACATGTTTCTTGATGTCTGCAAAAAGTGTGGGCTAGTAAAAACCAGCCCTTAGAATCTTGTTAGCATTTGTTTTCCAATATGAGTGTCCTCCACAATCTCCTACATGAAATTCTTGCATAATTTTGTCAGCTTCATCCTTCAATAAGAAATTTAATATAATTCCACCATTATCTTTCCAAAATAAAGCATTATCTATGATACAATATTTCAATGATTTTGTTTTCAAAAATCTAGCTTTAGTTCTAGATAAACTAGGAGGAGCCTGTAAGTTTAGTAAGACAAATATGATATCTGCATACTAAAATGAATCTGTAAAAGGTTCACTGACCTGTGGAATCACCATCTCTTCCTGATCATCTAGGGCACCAATGAAATTTATATCTAGGGCCTGAGAGTTTGATTCAACCATGAGTTTAGCTAAACCTTGGCCTTTGATAAGTTTTGTAGGATTTATTTCTATGTCATATTCCAAAATTGTGGCAATCCATTTGCCCCTCTTTCCTCCAAGCCCATTTTGTGTCAAAATGTCCTTTACTACTGAATTTGGAACATAAGCAATTATGTGTGAATACAAGATGTATACTTTGAAATCTTTAAAAGCTTTCACTAAAGCTAGTGCTTGTTTTTCCATTATGTTGTATTTTAGTGTTGCATCTCTTAATGATTTACCAAAAAATGCAATAGATTGCTCATATCCTTGATCATTCTTTTGCAACAAGACTGCTGCAATAGTATGTTCTGAAGTAAAAGAAAAGATTATAAAATCCTTTTGGAAATCAGGACTTATAAGGACTAGAGTTTTGGTAAGGGCTTCGTTGATGGCCTCAAAATATTGTTTAGCCTCTACTATCCACTTTTAACATGTTATTTAGTTCTCTAATTAATTCTACTAAGTTTGAAATGAATCTCCTATGAAAATTTATTTTTCCTAGAAATGACTATAATTCTTTGATGTTTCTAAGATGGGTGATGGTCATGATTGCCTCTATTCTAGCAGGATCTATTCTAATTCCATATTTGGATATTATTTCTCCCAAGAGTTTACGTTCTTATAGACCAAGGAGTGTCTTTTTGGGATTTTAGGAAATACCAAATTTTTTGCATTTAATGAAAACTCTTCTTAGGTGATCTAGATGTTCATTATCAGATTTTGAAAAGACTATGATGTCATCTTGGTAAACAACTAGGAAGTCATGGATTTCTTTGGCAAAAGCTATATCCATAGCTCTTTGAAATGTTGCACCTGCATTCATTAATCCAAAAGGCATCTTCAAATACATGAAAGTACCCTAAGGAGTAGTAAATGCAGTCTTTGCTTGGTCCTCTGGTTGAACTAAGATTTGGTTGTATCCAGAAAATCCATCAAGCAATGAAATTCTAGATGAACCTACTACCCTCTGAAGAATATGGTCCATCTTTGGGAGAGGATAGTTATCTTTTAATGAGACTTTGTTCAAATTTCTGAAATCAACATAGAGTCTGATTTCTCCTGTTTTCTTCCTAGTAGTGACTAAGTTTGAGACCCAATCTGAATATATGATGGGAGCTATGATTTGGGAATCATACATCCTTTTTACTTCCTTTTCAATTGATGGCATAAGAATTGGATTAATTCTCCTAAGCTTATATTTAAATGGTTTATGATCTTCTTTGATGGGTATCTTGCATTGAATTATGCTAGTGTCATAGGACTTTAGGTCTTCATAACTCCAGGAAAAGATATCTTGAAACTCTTTGAACAAACTTATATATTTAACCTTTTCATCTGGAGGTAAGGCTTTTGATATTTTAATGAACTTAGGTTTTTCTTCAGTTTCTATGTGACATTCTTCTATATCTTCTCTTAAAGGCTACATTTTTGGTTTCCTAGCTACATCATTTGAATAAAACAAATCTTCTAATGGGACTAATCCCTTAGGCAAAAGGTCAATTTAAGGTTTAGAATTTTAGGACACTCATTATTTCTTCTATTTCTACATTTTCTAAGTTATCTATTTCTACTTTAGTGAAATTAGTGGGTTTACCTATATCTAAAGTATTTACATCTATCCCACTATCTATGTCATTGTCTACTGTGCAATCTGTATCTATATTAAAATTTTGAAACTCTCCTTTAGCATTCATGAAATCATAAATTTGAGAATCCTGTTAGAAAATCTGCCAATATTTCAAATTGTCAAGTATGACAGGCCTATGTCTCACTTCTGCAGTGTACTAGTGGTTGGGCTGAAAAGGCAATTTGCAAGTAGTAGCAAAAGTGGCTAGATTGTGAGCTTGCATATTCTATTTTTAGGAATGGAAACAAAGTCTATTTCTAGAAGGTCTTTAACCAAATCTAGGATAGTCTCTATATATTAGCCAATTCTAAGATTAGTTAGAAAGTATTCACCTTTGATTTGTTTAATAATCAATTCTGAGTCTCCCATGATAGAAACTCTCTTGGCTCCAAGTTTTCTAACCATTTATAGTTCTAAGATTAGAGCTTCATATTCTGCCACGTTGTTTGTGCATTTAAAGTTTAATCTAAATGCATGACCTTCAGAATGATTATTTTCCATGTTGTGAATCCACACTCCTGCACGTACTCCTAGTCTATTCACAGAGCCATCAAAATCTAAATGCCATAGAGACTCATGAAAAATGTTTTCACTATCAGGAGCTTTGTATTCTTCTTCTACCGTTGTGCTTTCCTTTTCTTCATGGTCTGAATTATACAATATGAAAGAGTCCATATCAAAATGCACGGAGTATATATCGAAATTCTATGGTTTTTCTGCACTACTCACCATGTATTTCATCAAGGTCTCTCTATAAAGTTTTCTTTGTTGACCAAAAATAGATATGGTGGCATATGACATATCTAACTGTAAAGATCCATGCAATTTTTCTCCCCATGAGCGAGATAACATTCCATACTTAGGTGGGATATCAACAACTACTATGTCCATGACAATACTCTTCGTTGGGCATTGGACTAGAGTTACACACAAATCCTTAATCAGGCCGAGGCATTTAATTTGGCTAGAGTCAAAGCAAAACAGATCCTTGTATGGTTTGGTGATATCTAATTTTAGTCTCTCCATGATTGCTTTTGGCATTAAGTTATGGGATGCCCCTAAGTCTAGCATAGCATTATGTAATATCTTATCATGAATGTTCAAGCTAATGTAGAAAGGAGGGATACCCCCTTGTTGATTTGTACCATTTACTTCAGGACCAAACAATAACTTAGGTTGATCATCATTCAAATTCACAACATCCTCTCCTTCACCTATATTCAATGTTTCAGTGATTTGTGATCTATATGGTTCATTTTTCACTAGCTCGGTCAAAGGAACTGATATTTTCAATTTTCCTATCTCAGTTTTAATGTTAAATGGAAATTGAGTTTTGGTTGATTGGGTGAGATCTTCCTTCGCAAATGTGGTCTATGTGTTTTTATCTTCTTTTTCTATACTTGTCACTTCAGTGTAGAAATTTTGAATAATAAACACTTATTCACAGATATTATCACGATTATACACTATTGCGGAATACATGCATAATACATAACCTCCTCTACGTTGATCATCAATTTGGCAGCATCAAAAACAATGAAACATCAATCACATGCACACATTAACACAGTATGTAACCCGGGGAAAGCATACAGCTCAAAACCCCACACTATCTGTATATTATAATGATTGAGAACATGTAACAATACATAGTACAATACTCCTTGCAAGTACTCAATACTATCTCCACCTGTTACACACAAACTAGCTCAGATTTGAATCAATCACAGGTTCAAATCTCCTCCACTGCTTGCCTACCTCCACTGTGAAATCCTACAAGCGAATCACGTGAGCACAAGCTACAATTGCCTAGATATTGGCCCACACTGCGCAATCCTCATTGGCATAACTCAATCCCATGCATGTGCAAAATCTCATGCACAACTGATAGTCACAACTCACCCTTTCACTTACCTCTAACACCTGTCTCTGTTGAATTGTACATGCACTGAGTTAACTGATGTATTCTTCAGTTGCATTATGAGTTAATAATTAGTGAATTAATTAACAATCAATTCACACAACTCATCACTAATGTATTCTTTAGTTAGACTAAATACAACTAGTTCAACTAAGTCAAACTGAACACAACTCCATCAACTCCACATCCAACTCCACAAAACTCACATGCATGAGTTCTAACTGAAGTCCTCCATGCAATAGCTCAACTAACACATAAGAAACCACGTGATTCCTTTTGTCAGCTGCATGTGCCACATCCATAGCTCGAACTGAAGTGCTCCAAGAGAATAAGATAATGTTTAGAGTCCAAATATTACTAAGGGCTAATAATATTTGATTGTTTCTATTTTTAGCCTGGCAGTCTAAAAATAGACTCTGATCACTCCGTTGTGAACCAAAAATAGAAGTCCATCTATTTTTCCCAACATGACCAATCATCCATAAACAGCATCTTGCAACTCATAGACCATGATCCATATGTCTAAAAATAGACTTTGCGCCAAAAATAGCCTGCGGGCCCACTTAGTGAAGGTGACTCCTTTCCACTAAGCTCCATCATCTTGTTGCATTTTCAACACTCCCTCTCAAAAAGATATGGATTATCTGCAACCCCTATCCTACAACTCTGGAATGTTCTGCATGCAACACATTTTCCTGGTCCACTTGCTCCAACAACACTTTGAACAAAAACACTCCCAACTGACAACTTTGTTGGGCTAGGAACATACTCTGATGCTGATGCTCTACCTGCTGCTGACAAGTGCTCCCTCTCTGACATCTGCGCTACTGCAACATCTCCATGCATCTCGCACCATTGCACACTTCTCTGTGCCACCTAGCACTGTGCAAAACACTTGTGCCTCTCGCATTGCTGCAGCCTGCTAGCTATGCGCTGTCCTGGGATTCCCTACACTGTCGCTCTGTCTACCACTCCATCCGCATCTGTCTCTACCCAATTAGTCAGTTCCTGCTACTCCACATCGGGGCTCTCGTAGCAAGGTCTCATCCAAGAGGTTGGGTACCTCAAGGATCCTGCCCCTCCTCCTTTTGATGATCACTCTATATCGCCCCACCTCCTACCTTGAGGTATGGCTGCATGTGATCCCTCAGCCCACCTGGCTTGAAGTTTCCCCCTACTGGAGGTCTCTACATGAGTAGATGTCTCTACTCAATCTCCTCTCAGCTTCCCTTGTTGTGGCTGCTCCACAACCTCCTGAATCTGCTGCACCAATCGTGGCTCCTCCACAATCGTCTGAGACTTCTTCTGGCTCTGCATGTTGAGAGGTAATATACACTCCCTCTCAACCACCAAGTCTCCATCAGTTGCCTTGTTGCTCAAGGCTTTGCATGCATCTACATGCAACTGATAAAGGTTCCTGACTTGAACCCCTATCTTCCGGGTTTCTCCAGTTGTCTTGCTGCACAGGAAAGCCTTTCCCTCACTGAAGACAACATCATATCCCTTGTCTTCTAACATCGCCACAGAGATAAGATTCTTCTTCAATCCTGGAACATGCATCACTTCCTTCAATCTGAAGGGTTTACCAGACTCCCTCTCAAAGGAAATGGTACCGATACCGGTCGCATTGTATCTACCATCATCGCTCATCTCGATGTGCACTCCAAGATCTTTCTCATCTAGATCAGAAAACAAATCTCGATCTCCTGTCATGTGAGAAGACGCACCACTATCCAAGAACCATACCGATCCCATCACACTTGATACCAAGCATGCGATCAGCAAAAAATCCAGCTCAAACTGTGAGGCTAAGGCCTCTCCCGCTGCAGATCCAACAGCTTGCTTATTTTTCTTCTTTTGCGGACAATCTGTGGCATCTCCATTCTCAGCTTTTATGTTTCTGAGTTTATCCTTGAGCGCCATTCCACCAGCTCAAAACTCAACTACTTCTGATCTAAAATTCATGAGAACAAATTATTTCTTGTACAGAGATCGACTATATGGGCATTCACTGAATATCTCACCTTCCAAAAGAAGGATGAATCTAGAAGCTACCTGGCCCAATTACAGACTCTACCTGAAGAAATAAAATGTAAACACTTTCTGAATAATATATCTGATGATAAATCCCACTTTGATATCCTGTAGAACTTTTTCTACAAATCAACCAGCTCCGATACCATGTAGAAATTTTGAATAATAAACACTTATTCACAGAGATTATCCCGATTATACACTATTTCGGAATACATGCATAATACATAACCTCCTCTACATTGATAATCAATTTAGCAGCATTAAAAACAATGAAACATCAATCGCATGCACACATTAACACAATATGTAACCAGAGGAAAGCATATAGCTGAAAACCCCACACTATCTGTATATTATAATGATTGAGAACATGTAACAATACATAGTACAATACTCCTCGCAAGTACTCAGTACTATCTCCACTTGTTACACACAAACTAGCTTAGATCTAAATCAATCACAGGTTCAAATCTCCTCCACTTCGCAATCCTGCAAGAGAATCATGTGAGCACAAGCTACAATTACCTAGATATTGGCCTACACTACGCAGTCCTCATTGGCATAACTCAATCCCATGCATGTGCAAAATCTCATGCACAACTGATAGTCACAACTCACCCTTTCACTTACCTCTAACACCTGTCTCTGTTGAACTATACATGAACTGAGTTAACTGATGTATTCTTCAGTTGCATTATGAGTTAATAATTAGTGAATTAATTAAAAATCAATTCACACAACTCATCACTAGTGTATTCTTTAGTTAGACTAAATACAACTAGTTCAACTAAGTCAAACTGAACACAACTCCATCAACTCCACATCCAACTCCACAAAACTCACATGCATGAGTTCTAACTGAAGTCCTCCATGCAATAGCTCAACAAACACATAAGAAACCACGTGATTCCTTTTGTCAGCTACATGTGCCACATCTGTAGCTCGAACTGAAGTGCTCCAAGAGAATAAGATAATGTTTAGAGTCCAAATATTACTAAGGGCTAATAATATTTGATTGTTTCTATTTTTAGCCTAGCAGTCTAAAAATAGACTCTGATCACTCCGCTATGAACCAAAAATAGAAGTCCATCTATTTTTCCCAAGATGACCAATCATCCATAAACAGCATCCTGCAACTCATAGACCATGATCCATATGTCTAAAAATAGACATAGTCTAAAAATAGACTTTGTGCCAAAAATAGCCTGCGAGCCCACTTAGTGAAGGCGACTCCTTTCCACTAAGCTCCATCATCTTGTTGCATTTTCAACATTCAGTTTGTGTTTCAGCAATTTTGTTTTTAATTCTCTTATTTGGAATGATTTGAGTAACAGTTTCAGTTTGAGTTTCAGATAAAGTTATATCTACAATTTTTGGGCTAGAAGTCTCTTGAGTTCCCCTAGGGAGGATTTATAGGATTTTAGTCACAAGAGCTTTTGTTATCTTTTTGGTTTTGGTTTGGATTGATCTCTTAGTGGTAATTTCATTATTCTTTTTACTTCTAAGGCTGTACTATTTGTGAACCTCATATATCGCAGATTCATAGCCCCATTTAAAGTCAAAGGACTCTCCAGATTCTAATTGTAATTGTTACAACATGTACAATTCCTGTTCTTCTTGAGTAAGAAAAACAACATCTTCATTTTTTATCCCTAATAGATTTATCTGGGTGTCATCCTCCTCTTCATGGTTTTTTGAACCCTCAGCATAGTTTTCCTGGAAGAGTGGTCTAATTTGCTGATCTGGTATAGCATTCTTTCCAGTGTTAGGATTCTTCTTAAAGTTGGGGTTTCTTATTGGGGGAGGTTATTGATTCTCCCACTAATTTTTTCTTTCCATGTTTTCTAATCTATCCATTATTATTTCTACACTCTTTGCTAAACTATTTATTTTACCATTAGAAGTTGAAGTTTACTCTTTAATAACAACTCTTTTTTCATTTCTCATCCTAGCTTTCTTAGCTAATAGATTTGCTTCTACACTAACAACATTACTTTGCATTTGTTCCAACGTTTCAGGGTTTCTTTCCCTTAACTGGTATGACATATCAGTGTCAAAACCATTAGGGAATTTGATGAGTGCTAGGTCTGGTGGAGGCTTAATATTAGCAAGGATTGCATTGTAGATGCTATTGAACCTAGTACAATAATTCTGAACTGACTCGTTAGGAGCTCTTCTAATGTTATCATATTCAGAAAGTATTTGCAGAGGGTTTTTATCTCTCCCATATATCAATGAATAATCTATGAAAAGCAGCTAAGTCTACAATATGATTAGATGGTAAACCTTTGAACCATTTCTTAACATCCCCAGTTAATATTTGGGCAAACAACCTCATTTGGACATTAGATTCATCAATCTCATGCAACTCAAAATAGTTAGTCATTTTGTTCACATGTTGTTGGGCAGTATATTGACCAGTAGCATAAAAAAAAAAAGATTTTTCTTTGATAATCTTGGGGCATGGCATGGAGCCGAGCTGGTAAAACCAAAGGTGCATATCTGTTTGCCATGGCTGAGATTTTGGCTTGACTAGGGTGCAAAGTGCTGGTGCTTGAGGAAGGAATTGAAATGGATGGAAATGAACTAGATGAGGTTGATGAGTTTGGTTGGATAGGAAGTTGATGAATATCTGGTTTAGGGGAATGAATTGTGGTGGATATTATAGGCGAGGTGGTAGTAAATGAGGGTGTTTTTATTGTATTTGAAGATTATGCAACAATTTCAGAGGCAACAACAGTGAGGGTAGCTAATTCAACTGATTATTGAAGGTAGGCATCATCTATATGGCTTATTGAATGTAGAGGTTAAAGCTTCTAGCTTATCAGAAGTATCCAACACAAGTTTATCTAAATATGGATGTATAGGCACCTTTTTTGACTCAATGAATTGAATAAAATTAGGGTCTAACACAGTTTCATGAATTGCATTTTCTGATTTAGTTCTAAACAATGAGAGGTCAAATGACAAATCAAATGGAATTTCCTCTAAAGTTGATAATTCCTCGGGGAGTGAATTTTCTTTAACTAATTGGTTACTACTTGCTTGAGTTTCTACCATTTTTGGTTTTCTTAAAATTTTGTCAGGGTCATCAACTATTGTAGTAGGGTTTGGATATGGATTTCCCTGGTATAGTGAGTCTTTTTGGGAGCTAGAATTTTAATTTTTTAATTGTTTTTTGAAACTTTTTAACATCAACTCTAAATGACCTTAAGGGGCAAAAGATGAGATTTAAGGTTTCCTTAAAGTTTTGTTACACTGTGGATCGAAGTCCCCAGTATGGTCGCCAATATGTTATCACTCCAATATTTCTCTAGAGTTGCAAGAAAGAAATGATTAGAGGTAACCACAAACCTACTTTGGAGATTAGGATCTAGCATTCCTAATGCTTAGAGAGGGCTCTCTCTTTATGTTTTAACTTTGTTTAGTTAATTGATTTTAGGCTAGTTATGATTGTACTTGGGTTTTGATTTCGATTTGATGGCAGGATCACTTACATAGATGGATAGAGGGATGTCTTTTACCATTGGGCTATGGGGTAAAATCTCAAGCAAACAAGACATGATCAAGTTCTAAAAATAGCATTTATAGGGCAAGATAGCTGAATTACTTCAGAACTTAAGGCTAGATGGTGAAGTTGGTTTCAATCTAATCCAAAGAGCAATTAAGGGTTCCTTAGACCGGATTTTGAAGAAAGTGAAAGAGGTCAACTGGGATGGGAGAGCAATTAAGGATTCTCAGATCCGAGTATCAAAAGAAAACATAGAAATGATCAATTGTTCAAAACAGAGTGGACTTAAACAAATTCAGAGATAAATTTCTAGTTAATTCATTCACTTTGATAACATTTAAGTTTATGAGATACATAAGAAAATAAAAAAATTTGACAAAGAAAATACTTAATTGTAATAGCTCAACACATGAATCCTGTAATAAAATCTCTTTATTACTTAGTCCAGTCTGCTGACTTGAAAATTGGTAAAATAACCCTTAGGTTTATGATCAAAATAACTCTACAAATGTATAGTAATCCACACTCAATACTTCGATTTATGAAGTATTTATACAAAAATAATTTACAAAATATCCCAAACTGTCTTGGGAATTAATCTAGGGAAAAGAAATATTTTCATGCAAGAAGATAGAGATAGATGTTCAACTATTGTATGTTGTCCCTATTTATTAGGTTATGCTGTCTTTATGCTCTGATATTTTGTCTTTTATTCTCTGCCTTGTTGTTGGTCTTCAAGTTGGATGTTCTTTTCACTCTGAACTTTCAACTGATACACTTTTACCTGTTACTCTTTCATCTGGTTGGGCTGTCATTATCCTTTTATTGTGCTTTTTCACCCTTACTATACATTTTGACTGTGTATTTATACAATAAGTCAGTGAATTTCTCCCATGTTTCTACATTTGCTAATTGGATATTTACCATCTTCCTGTATATTTCATCTACCTCCGTGTACTTGGCAAAAGTGAGTTTATTTACAAAAAGGTGTTTTACCTCATGCTGGAGGTAAAACAAGTTCTCAAAGGTCTGATACAGGCCTTTCCAGTAGGCATTCCCTTCATAGATGAAGTGTTTTCCTGATCCCTTGCCACTTCTCTTATCCTTCTGTTGTAGTCCTCTTGTGGCATTAATTTATCATTTATTACTAAGGGATTGGGTAGACATTTTTGCCTCAAAACAACAAACTTAACCATGAATTTGTCTATATCCAGTTGCATGGTTTGGCACTTATCTTCCATGTTTAGCATTAAATATTTTTTGGGGAGCACCCTTTTTACTTACAATATTGTACCTGTCCTGTCAGGTATCTCCAATTCCTGCAATTCATACTTATTTTTGGAGTTAAGGAAGTGAATGATTCTAGTGGCTTCCTCTGGCATGTCTCCTAGTTTTGCCTTAACTCTCTGTATGGCTTATGTATCTTCTTTCATTAAGTCACTCTGCTCAAACATTACTTGAATGGATGGCCAATTATCATTGACAGAGTCAATGATATTGACCCATAACTATTCCTTGGATTGACCAAGTGGTTCCTTCAAAGTTAATTCCTTCTCCAAGATTTTTATCCTTTCATTCATCCTGGTTGATTTCCGCACTTCTTCTTTGTGCATAATCTATGCAAGCTTATAGTCAGTCTGCAGACTGGTTATTTTTTCCTTGAGCTTGTTCATTTAAGTGGTCTGAATGGACATATCTTCCATTGCCTTGACCAATTTACTAGCCTTATCACCTGGCTGAGCTGCTACTGTTGACCCTGTTGCTGATGCAGATGCTGTAGATGTTGTGAGGGCAATAGCCAGTGGAGCTGTAGCAGCTAGTGATGTTGTCAAGGTGGATGGTACTGCAGTAGGAACTGTTGGGATAACAGTGGCAGGGGTAGTCTCAAGACTAGCTTGTTTTAACTGTATCAAGCTATCTAACTCCTTTCCCATTTCCTTTAGTTGATCATTCAAATGTAAAACTAGGTCCATCATCTCCTCCTGATGAGTTTGTCTCTCAAGGAAACCTCTTTTGTCTATGGATGCTCTGATTGAGGAAGTTTTAGTTGTTTTTTGAGAGCTGCGATGTCCTCATTCTTCTTCTTGATCAATTTCTCAGCAACTTTGATGTCAATGGGATCATGTCCCAGTTCAATTACCAAGTCCTCTAATGACTTGATCCTGTTGTCCTTGGCCTGTGAGGAGGCCTTTTCCAATTTGTATTGTGCTATAATGTTGTCCAATGAACTTTGCAGCTTATGTGCAGCCATGGATTTTCCTGTTAAGGTGGAGTAGATCATCTCACCTGCCTGCTTGTGGAATTCAATCTAGTCAATGGGATGAACATCCCTGGCCAAAACCTCAAAGTCTGTTTTCCTGTAGTCAGCTAATGTTTTTGGCTACTGGATAGTAGGCTGCATGAAGGACACCTGCATTTTTCCTGTTTTGATGTCAAAATCTAACATCAACCTACTTTGATTTGTTGGTGTGTGCTTGAAGTATTGAGCATAGGTTTCAGCCTTCAACTTCTCATTTCTCAATTTGATTTCCTTGTATCTATCCTTGATATCCTTTTCTTTATCCGTTGGCCTGGTGAATGAAGAAACCTCAACACTAAGCTATCTCTCAATCAGTTGAGTGTTAGATGTTGAGGGTTGTTGTGTTTCTCCTGAAGCTGTTGTGCCTTTGCTTATTTCCACCATTATATCAGTGTCAGTGATTTCCACTAATTCAATGGTGTTCTCCTGTTCAGTTACAGGATTAAGCTTGGACCTTTTCCTGTAACTGATCTCAAACTTCTCATCTGTGGTTTCCATAGTTTAACTAGAACCCTCCTCCTTGTTTCTCTTTGGGTTTCTCTAATTATTTGCAGGAGTCTGTAAAACAGGAGGAATATTCATTGGTTCTCCTAGGTCTGGAACCTGCAGGAAGGAACTTTCATCAATATGTCTCTCTACATTAATCAATGTATTTTCTATATCCACTACAGTGCTATCCATGTCAATTAGAGTGTTTTCCAACCATTCTGATTGGTTGGCAAACCTCTCAATGTCTGGATCTGGGATGATGGATGAAAGGTCCCAATTTGAACTTGATCCTTAGTTTATTTATGACTCCATGAGGCTCATACTGCCATGTAAAACTGTTTTTGAACTTCATTTGCTATAAAATCTTATCTGCCTTTGGTCAAGCTTCTTTGGTATTACAAATGAAGGGGCCCAACTAATTTTTCATTTTGAATTGGGTTTTCTTCCTAGCTGCTAGGAAGTTGACTTCATCAGAATTGATAATCTGCCTAAAGTATTCTAGTGCAAATATCCTCATTGGGAGGTATTTGGGCAGTTTGTAAGGGGCAAGTTGGCATCCATAAATTCTTATTTCTGTGTGGTTCTGGTATAGATACTAGTCTCCCACCTTATTGTTCTTGGCCAACTGTAACACCCTTTTGATCTCTTGGCTGATTCTGGGCTGAGGGCTACTGGTTAGCATATTCATGACTGGATGGACAAATGAATCAATGAAGTCCTTGTAAGTAAATGTAATGGAGTAATTTTGGATCAATGGTGTCCAATATATGACTAATCTTGGATTTCCTTTCGTATCCAACTTCTGGAAGCTGACAAGGAATTTATCTGACTGGTAGTATAAAAACATGTGCAATAATACAGATGAGTACTTGAAGACTCTTTCAGTAGGTAATATGGTGAATTGCTAATGCATCCTATCTGCTATGAACTAAGCATAATTGTAAATTACAACAGAGGCTTGACTGGGCTAAAGATGGAAAGGAAGGCCAAGGCAACCTCATCCACATGCTCATCTGTGGTGTAACCTAAAATGCAAGAGAGCATGGTAATAATCTGTCTGCCTCTCTCAGAAAAAATTGTGACAGGATAAGGAAGGCTATTTGTGGGATTATGACATTCCTTTATGATGAAAGTTTGGAAAATTTAGGCTATTCTAGGAAGGTCTAACTTGCTATAAAGGTCCAACAATTCTCCAATAGACAGTGGGATCTCATTAGGGCTTGGTTGGACCTACAGAATTTGGTTAATGGATTCTGCAGTGATGGTAAACAAAACTTGTTGGTCAAGGGTGACAATGGCTCTTTTGCTGGGAATGTAGCAAGCATGACAGAAGTGGATGATGTATGGGAATGGATGTACTTCTGGAAACAACTATTTGGGAAAATTAGACTCCCAAAGGTGAATTTCATTGTTCTAGTTTTAGAATCTGTCCTTACTCCAGCAGTGGAGCTTTAGATGGTAGGTAGGGGAAGCTGTGTCCTTTGTTTCGAAGTCTTTGTCTTCTAATGCAAGGTGGTCGATGTCCAGGTGAAGGGTTTGTAGAGCTCTCACATCCAGAGAAGTTTGGGAAGCCATAATTGGGTTTAGAGATTTGAATTAGGCTTTGAAGGGTTTCAGAAGTGAGGTTTGGAAGCTTCTGGTACAGTGAGAGGGTAATTATAGTCTGTAAACAATGTTTGGGGTGTGTAATAGGCTTCTTTTCAATTTAGGAAAGCTTCTTTAATTAATTCAATTAATTAAACGGTTCAATTAAACTATGCATTTTCAAATTGAAGAGTCATTCTGGTTTTTCCCAAGAATACCTGGAAATCGATGGTCTAGCCTGCAAACTAGGTTCAGTGGTGAATGCAGAGGGTATGGTGGCTTCAACTGTCCACTGGTTGCTCCAATTGGGTATCCAGAGCTTCTTCAGGCGGCAGACAGTGGTTAATTTGGTCATAGAGGTTTCAGGGTGTTGCAATGGCTAAGCAGCAGTTGCAGTGAAAAATGAGCGAAAAGAGTGAATTGGGGCTTTTCAGATCTTTTAATGGGTAATAGTCACATTTTGGCGCAGAAAATATAAATGAACATGGGCAGTTTTCGGCTTGGGCGGGGAGGTGGTTTTTTGGGCCATCGCACTGATTTTGTAGGGCAGGCAGTCTTTTTCGCGAGCACATGATCTAGCCTGGGGCTGCCAGGTAGCAGAAAAGCGCCCAGGCAAAACTGTGAATTCTGCATGCTCTCGGGTTGTTCTCGGGCGGATAATGAACCTGCACGATATGGATGTGCACCATTGGAGCTGGGGGTAGGAGATCGGAGGGTGATCACGCAGTTAAGATGCACGGAGAGAATCAGGAAAGGGATTTGCAGGGCTCAGGGTTTAATTACACAGAAATGTAACTAGTTAACCAATAAAGTCCAATGTTCAATATAAACATATGGTTAATTAAGGTGGGGCCATGTTTTATGTGGCGGGGGGTTTTTTAACTACACCAAAGGTTGGTGGGTTAAAAAGGTTTGTTGGGGAAATATGAAATGGAGAGTTAATTACAATAATGAGAGGTCAAAAACTTAGGATAAGGGGGTTTTAATGGGTCTTGAATGGAAATAGGAAAATTAATAGGGGGGAAAGTAATATTTGAAATGGGGAATGGGTTTCACACTAGGGAAAAGGGGTTTTGGGCAGGGAGATGATTTTTTAAGGGTAATTAGTAGGGAAATGTGTGAAACCAAGGGGTAAAGGTCAAAAAGAGGGGACAAAGGGTATTTATAAGTGATAGAGGGATAATGGGGAAATTAGAAAATAAGCATGTGGGGGTATAGTGAAATGAGGGGAAATTAGTTAAACAAGCTTTTGAATATCTTTTCTTTCTCACATTTCCTCCTGCACATGAAACATAGAATTAAGCATGATAAATGTGCTTTTGACTCAGTAACCTTGTGCATTTGCAACCTTTCTTCTACCTACCCTTTATTTATCCTAACATTTTCTCTTCATTTATTGGGTGCATTTAATTTTGCTGACCCTTTATTTCCTTTTCTTTTGATAAGCAAACTATCTAATTCTAACCTGATAACTTCCAATGGCTCAAATTAAACTAATAAGTTCATTTTTATTCTCTACATAACTACTATTCTGCCAAGGTTAAACAGTTTGGCTAGATGCTTATTCTCTATCTATCAACATAAAATTTAAAGCATGAATGAGTTAAGATTAAGCTATTTGACCATCATGGATTGTGTCATTTTTGACAAGATGCACACAACCTTATTTTGCATAATAAAGTAAAAAGTAGTGGCACTTGAATTTGCACACTTTCATGATCTGTTTTATTTCTTTTTGGGGTTCATATTTTCGCTTTTTTGATCTTTTTATTTCTTTTTGTCCTTTGATTATTCTTTTAGGACATACCCTCTTTACATTTTTTAATTTTTAATATGAAAAACATTTTGCAGAAAGCAAAAGTATGTAAAATATTAAAAGACTAACTATAGCCAATTCAAAATTATGAATCCTATTATTATAGGACCCTAACATGATGAACGTCAAATGTCATCACAATTGAACAAAATAATGATGTTGCGATATGATAGGAAAAACCATTAACAACAATAGTCAGCCATGTTTAACTAAGTCAACCATAATCTCCCTCGTTAAACTAAGGTCAAACACAACCAACCATGGTCATATGTGGTCAAGCATAGTAAGTTGTAGAGAGAATGGTCAAACATGGTCAACAGGTTGAGGATGGGCAACGACGATCAACCAAGGTCAAGCATAGCTAGAATGTGGTCAATAATGGTCTACATGGTCAACATTGTTGACTATAGTTAACTATGGCCAACCATGTATAGCATGGCCAAGATGGTCGACCATGGTCAACATGGGGATCGTGGCGAGCTTTATTCAACAACAATAATCTATAGGTAAATGATGACAACCTTTGTCTACCATGTTTAGCCAAAGTCAACCATAAGTCGACCATAATCAACCATGGTCAAGCAAGCTCAATCATGGTCACCAATTTTAACCATAGTCAACCTTGCTATACCATGTTCAAATAGGCTCAACCATGGTTGACAAACATTAATGTAACATTAATATTACAATGGTCAATATTGATGTAGCAAAATCAATTGTTACATTAATGGTTGACTATTGTCAATTTTGATCATCCATGGTCAACCTAGTCAACCCTCTTCATCCACAGTGAACCATCAACAGCTATGATCAATCCTCACATACGATTTTTAACATAGCCAAACATTGTCAACTATAGTCAACCTTAATTTACTAATCAACCATACTCACGTTGATTATGAGGTAACACAAACACATTAATAAAATTGTTGAAAGAAACATGTCATTATTAATTTTAAAAAGTGGAAAATCAAGTTGATAAATATATATCAATCACTTTATTAATCCACTTTAAAATACTAAAACCATCTTTTTTTATCATGATTGAATGCACAAAATAGACTCTTTATTTTTTTTGTTAATCCAATACTATTATGACTTATATACGAGTATGATTAGCATGAGGTAGATTGAAGTCCCTAGCCATATGGCACACTCACTCATATTATGTAGAATCATCCTCTAAAATGGGCTTTTAAGAACTTTTGATGGACCTTTTATTCCACTAATAGTGTGCTTGGATCTACATCTCCTTCCTCTCGTGTGGAAAAGGGCCATGAATTTGACTAACCATTGCCCAGATCTTACAGGGTAACTGTGCTAAAAACAAATTGCATTGGCTATGCAGTACTGTGTAAAGACAAACACGAAATACGAGCCTGCAATATTTTTTTACTACTTGTATCTGCATTCCGCATGAAATTTATGTCCTTTCATTTCTGCATGTTCTTGTATCATGTATGATGCCATCCATCTCATCGTTGAATGTACATTTTTTAATGGACATCTTCCTTAGTATAGTGTCCCGTCCTTGTTTGTACAAGAATCCATGTACAAGTGTGTCGCAAACTGCTTTGATGGAAATACCTTTTTCCTTCTCTTTAGGTTTTCCTTCTTGTGCTTTTCCATTATCTAGAAACTCTGCAATTTATTCCAGTACCTTGGGAGCTCTCTTTAGTGTAAATAAATTTGTTTTACCTTGGGAGCTCTCTTTAGTGTAAATAAATGTGCATATGGTAAATCATCACCAATTCTGATCAGTTCTCCATTTTCAATTCTTTATAAGTGACATGGTCTTACATGGTTCTTTCCAAATATTTCAAATTCAAAATTTTAGGAGCAGTAAGAACCAGAGACATATTCATACTTTGTTAGCACTCAAATCTGCCTCAGGCTGAGGAAGGCAAAACTCAAGGCAACATCATACCACGCTCAGCCTCGTAGCTAGCCCTACGAGGACAGGAGAGGGCTCTCTCCGGGTCTATCTCGGCAAAAGGTTTTCAAAGGGGCTGAGATGACCAATAAGGAATACTGATCTTAGGCTAGATATTAAGTGCAGAGGTTTAAAGGTGATTTTTTGGGATTTTTGTTGAATCAAAGGGAAAAGCAATTTTGGGTGCGGGGATGAGACACAGTTTCTGCAGAGGTCTGATTGGAGCAAGGTAGGCAATTGTTTTGATGCTTTTAAAGTGATGAGGTGAATATATCAGACAGGTGAGGAGATAAGGAGAGCAAGCAAGCACAAGGGTTCTCCTTAAACTGAAGAAAACATGGAAAATTAAACAAATTTAAAGGCAGAGCATAGCAAATTTATGGATTCTACCTTAACACTTCATTTGTTCAATTGCAGAAGATGAGAGAGGGAAAATGATACACATAACAAACTTACAAGTACTGAAAGAAACACACCATCAAGACATAAAGCCACAAGAATTCCAAATAATGCTGTAAATCCCTGGTCTTCCCTTTGCCAAAATGCTGAAGTAAAATGTACAATAAAGTCTCAAAGCCTCTTCCCAAAGAGTCCAACCATGAAAATGACTAAGAAAATACATAATATACGCAAGCTAACACATTCCCTTGCATCTAGGGGTCGAGCTCATCATCCTAGGAGCTGTTTCAACCAATTCTAAAAAAAGCACTATAATCTAGGCAGTCAAAACAACTTGCTCTATAAGCTAGGAAACCAATTCATTCATTAAATGTTTGCTATTTTATGAATGAATCATCTAGAATAGGTAAATAAGTGTCAAGTCAACATAAAATTACATTAATTACATCAAGGAGGGTGAAAAATCCCATCACAAGTCAAAACTGGTCAAAACTGGGCGAATTCCTGAGCTGGAAGGTGCAAAATGTGCAAAAAATCCTGATGCGTAGCGCGCCTGAGCCCTACGCGTAGCGCGCTTTTCCACCTACTTTTGGGGCACTTCACGGCATCCAAATTTAGTTCAGGTTGGCTTGTTGGAAAGATCTGGATGTCTACTTTCCAACCCAAGTGGAATTTTCCAATTTGGTGTCCATTTGCCCCTCCAAAAGTTCATTCTCCCAAGACTGCTTCCTATGTGTCCAAAAAGGGGCAGTGAGGTCATTTTTGCATGTTTTTTGACCTTTTGGGGACCCAAACCTTGATGAAATGCCTTGGCAGTGGCTGAGCAGGTGTATTTCATCATGACAATTCCAAAAATGCAAACCTTTCGTGATTTGGACCTCCCAATTTTAAGGGTAGCGCGCGGCGCGCTACGCGTTGAGCCCAAAAACCTGTTTTTTACATAAAAATTTCAAAATTGACAAAATTTTCCCCAAATTTCTTGAAATTTTGGCTGGGGGTCCCCAATCAAGTACTATGCTCAGTCAAAGAGGCTTCGGCCAAAATTTGGAGTGGATCGGGCCTTTTCCGCCATTTTAGTGCCTTGCTCAATCGCCTCTTAAGGATCTTAATTTTTGCTTTGCAAACATGCATGCGGGCCCAGTAATGATTCTTCTTGTGACGAAGCAAGTCTTTGTCTCTATTGGCTTTCGCCAACAACCCCTCCAAGTGTCGGTTGACCTTCTCAAACACAAATTACCGCGCAACAGGTGTCAAGTCACCCGGTCTTTTACAGGCCAACCTACGGTCTTCACGGATTCGTTGCAGCTCTATAAGTGTGTGCTCGTCCTCTAACTGTTTATTGTGCTGCTCTAGATACCTGATATATGAAGCTATCTCATCACGACTAGTAACAAAACCTGATGGCTCACCTGAAGGCCTCTCCTCATGCTTGGGCTTCTTGCCCTTATCCTGTACCTGCGGTGCTGATGTCGAAAGCGAGGCCCTTTCCACACGAGGTGGAGATAACACTCGCTGTGCTGATGAAGTCAACGAGACCCCTTCCACCCTGGGTGGAGATAGTACTCGTCGTGTAGATGCAAATAAGGCCTTGTGTCCTCGCTTATATGTCACACATGCTGGAGCGCTGACATGCTCTATCTCAGGAATATCAAACTGATGTGAAGGCCCTCCCTCGTCATGAACAATCTCAGGAGGTGGTTGTGGCGCTGTGAAAAGGTCACGAGAAATAAAATCCTCCCAAGTAATGCCCTGTTGTGCCAACTGATGCATCACTATGATTTTGATCAATGCATAATGATAGATGCTTTTATGCTGATGTGCTGGGCTCTTCCTTTGTACTAAAGGCACCATCCTCTCTATGTTGCGACACATGAAAAATGGAATGTTCATCATACGTACCCTTGTAAAATGCATCAACAAACGGACATGGTACGCGTAGAGACGTGAGAATCTGCCGTCGCAACTGAAATATCGAATGATGAGTTTCATCAATGGTGCATACTCATCCCTTAGGAATCTGAAAGGAAAAACTGCAGTCAAGTGTCTTACACATCCGGGCTTAATATATGGCTCATAGTGAAATCTGTCTAACTGCTGGCGTTTACTCCATTCCTCCCCTACATTTGGTATCCCAGTGGCCTGAGCAATAGTCTCGGGTGACAAGGTGAAATTCACTCCAGCAAGGTTCACATGACCATCCTGCAAATGTAGAACAAATAAACGGACTAGTTCCCGATGATGCTGGATTTGTGAGATCCGCTCACAGTATTCAAAACATGATAGATACCGAAAACAGTCCATTGCAAGTGGACAAGCTTTCAATTGAGCCAAAGAGGTAGGCTCCTCCCTGACATGCCGACCACCTTTGCCACCTTTGTGATACATCCTTGGCACACTTATCTCTGGTGTAGAATCACTATCATAATCCTGCTCATAAGCTGACTCGGTCTCTAACATGTTATATATGCTGATATACAACTATGTGCAAAATTTGACTGTAGACTTTTTCTTTCTCTCAAAATGTTGTGACCAAGGGGACACAAATATACAAGGGAAATGTTAGGAAAGGGGAAACATTAGGGAAATGGGGACAATGGAAATAAAACAAGGAATTTAGGGAAGGGAAGGGACATGAAAATCTTGAAGTTTTAGGGTTTGGGATGAGGTAGGGTATGAAAATATGTTTGTAGTAGAAGGGAGGGGTTTAGGATTTGAGGGAGAATAGTGTAGGGTTTTAGGAGGAATTATTGGGGAAAATATTGGTAAATATAGGGGATGGGGAATCAAAAGGAAATAGGAAAATGAGAACCTTGGTTAACATTTACTTTTGAAACCCTATAGCAATCTTGGCATTTAAATCCTTACAGCAAATTAATGGACAAGGAGGGGTTTTATACTTGGTTTTCCATGGCAAATATATCATAATCTCTTACATAAACCGTCCAAAAACCAAGAACAAGCCGTGAATGTAAGCCTACCTGTGATTTGATGCTTGAGAAGAGGCGTTTTAGTGATTTCTGGCCAAGTTCTGGGCATACACTTCAATGCGTAGCGCACCTCACCCAACACGTCGCGTGCCCCTGATGCATAGCACCTGTGCAAAATTACACTGAAAATTTCGGCCTGATGCGTAGCGCGCCACCAATGCGTAGTGTGCCCAACCTGATGCGTAGCGCGCCTTGGAAACAGCCTGATTTGCCCTCAAATTCACAAAATCGCCTTAACACAATGCTCTTTGCTTTTCGAATGTAGAATGGGTTGCAAATGAGGAGAAATATCTTCATATAGACTCCTTGTTGATTTTTGCTTAACCCAAAACCCATTTTCTTATGTTTGGCTGTTGACACTTTTTGAAAATTAATAGGCTTTGACCTTTTTGATTTCCCCTTTAAAATTGGTTGAAATAATGATTTTCTCTGATAATTTTTGCAGGGATAGCTCTGATATGCTCTGGCAAAGGAGACCAAGGCTGCACTTGAACGATTTGAAGCACTGAAAATTTTGACAATTTTTACAAAAATGAGATGGCGACTTATCTTCAAAACAGAGTTTTGAAGAGAAGTCCTAATTCAGCTGTACAATGATGAAAATTATTGAAGTGATGATCTATCAAAGACATCCCTCTGGCCTGCTGGTCTTCTAAGACTTTTTCAAGACAAAATTGACTCAACCCTAGACCTAAGACCTAAAAATTTAAAACATGATTGTAAATGACCTTTGAAGACTTATTTTAATAAACAGGCCTGAACCAGTAGTGCCAAGCACGAGGGGAATGAATGACACAACCCACTCCATCAGAGTTATGGCATGCCTAACGAAATGCAACTGATCAAAACTGGTGGGACACCTAATCATGAAATGCAAAAGAGCTTTGATCTCTGGTGGAGGGATAACTAGACCGACTCTAACATTGGCTCCAAT
Organism: Pinus tabuliformis; assembly: GCA_031772625.1. NCBI lineage: Eukaryota > Viridiplantae > Streptophyta > Pinopsida > Pinales > Pinaceae > Pinus > Pinus tabuliformis. The sequence goes on from CM062809.1 coordinate 1,263,477,897, forward strand.
GGGGATGGTAGCTCCTTGGAGATGCCAAGAACCGCAGATCTCTATAAGAGCTAGACAGTGCCTTCATCCATTGGGAGATGGAGTCATTATTTTCGACACAAAAACTTGAGAAAAACCAAAAACTGCTTTGACCAAACTAGACTCAAAACTAAAATATTTAAACAAATGACTTGAAAAACGTAGACTAACTAACCTTCATTTTCAGAATTATAGCCTTCACCTCGGGCCCTAGACTGAAAATGATAAGTTAGTTTACATGTACAATAGAATAAAAGTAAAATGATATGTACAATGATGATGAAATGAGCAGAAAATACTCAGAAGTAATATCTCTTTAACATCCGACCATTAATCGGCCCTCCAGGACATTCATCTCCATTCATTTCTTTGAGAAGAAAAGCGTTCTGACCACGATATGCTGCAATCTTATAAGGACCCTTCCATAAATTGTCAAATTTATCGTGCTTTCCTTTGTCTTCATGTCGAGCATCCCATCTCAAAACTACCTCATCTAGCTGAAATGTGTCCACCTTTGCTTTCCGGTCATAAATCTTTTTGATGCGCTCCTGTAACCTGCAAGTGTTTTGAAATACCTCCTCCCGTGTTTGCTGTAAATGAATCATTTGATTAATCCTTCTCTGCATAGGATCTTCCTCACTACCTGCTTCTTGAAGCAATTTGACTACCGGGACAGCAAGTGAAGTTGGAAAAACCGTGTCTATTCCGTACACCAACTCGAAAGGAGACATGCCAATAGACTTTTTCTGACTCACCCTATCAGCCCATAGTGCATTTATCAACTTCTTGTGCCAGCCCTTTTTACTGATTTCCAACAATTTCTTAATGATATTGACCAAAGATTTATTAGATGACTCCGCCAATCCATTTCCTTGAGGATGATATGCGGTTGAATGTCCCAAGCTGATGTTGTACTTATAACAAAACTCAATCATCCTTTTTGACTTAAATGTTGCTGCATTATCTGTGATTAACTTACTTGGGCATCCAAAACGTGACAAAATATTGGTTTCAAGAAAAGAGATAATTACCCCATCCGTGGCTTGTCGAGTAGGAATTGCTTCAATCCATTTTGTGAAGTAGTATGTGGCTGTCAATATCCATCGATGCTGTCCTGATGATGCCGGATGAATTTCCCCGATGAAATCCAATCCCCACTGCTGAAATGGTGCTCTGACCTCAATTGGTTTGAGAGGCAATGGTTGTAGTTTTTGCTTCCCTTCGAAAATTTGGCATTCATGACAATTCTTAACAGCCTTATATACATCTGAAAATAATGAAGGCCAATAATAACCTGCCCTTAGAATCTTGTTCGCAGTGGTTTTCCAAAACAGATGGCCTCCACAGTCACCTCTATGAAAGTCTTCCACAACTCTTTTAGCTTCCTCCTCTACCAAACAATTCAATAACATTCCACCAGGGTCTTTCCAATACAATGCAGAATTTAGTATGCAGAATTTTGCAGCTTTCAATTTCAATGTTCTACTTTTGTTTCTAGGCATTTCGGGAGGTGAAGACAAATGCTGAAGTACGTATAAAATGTCAGCATACCAAGGAGAAGAAAGAAACATTTTAGATACCTTAACGGATGAATTCTCCTCATCTTCATCAAACATGGCAGCAATCAAATTTATGTCTAGAACTTGCAAATTTGTTTCAGGCATTAACTTGGCGAGTCCTTGACCTTTGATCAGCTTGGCTGGTTTAATCTCCACATCATACTCTAGCAACGCAGCAATCCACTTACCCCGCCTGCCTTCTGGATCTGCCTGTACTAAAATATCTTTAACTGCTGCATTAGGAACATAAGCTAGAACATGGGAATGCAATAAATACACACGGAAATCTTTCAAGGCCTTTACAAGCGCAAGTGCTTGCTTTTCAATGATGTTATAATTTAATGCTCCATCTCTTATAATCCGACTGAAAAAAGCAATGGGATTTTCAACACCTTCCCTCTTCTACATTAATACAGCTGCCAAAGTGTGCTCAGAAGCAAATGAGAACAAAATAAAATCCTGAGTGTAGTCTGGGCTGATCAAAATAGGAGCTGAAGAAAGAGCTAACTTCACTAAATTAAATGATTTCATCGCCTCTTCGGTCCACTTTACCTGACTGCCCTTTTTCAGCATGCTCATGATTTCTCTAAGATGCTCTGCTAGATTTGGAATGAAGCGACGCAGAAAATTCAGTTTACCATTGAAGGACTGTATTTCTTTTTTGTTCCGGGGCTGTTCAATTTGCTGAATGGCTTCAACACGTGCAGGGTCAATACGGATGCCATCTTTAGATATGATGTGGCCAAGAAGTTTGCCCTCCTCCATGGCGAAAAGACTCTTTTTCGGATTCAGCGAAATGCCATATTTTCTGCACTTTTGGAAAACAACTTTCTAATGATACAAATGTTCCTCATCAGAATTTGAAAACACGGTTAAGTCATCCAGATAAACAACCAAAAACACATCTTTCTCATTGGCGAAAGCCACGTCCATTGCACGCTGAAAGGTGGCGCCTGCATTTTTCAAACCAAACGGCATCTTTGCATAATGAAACGTTCCCCATGGAGTGGTGAATGCTGTCTTGTCACGGTCATCTTCATGTACTAAAATCTGATTGTATCCAGAATAGCCGTCGAGTAGTGACATCCTTGATGCTCCAACTACTCGCTGCAATATATGGTCCATTTTGGGCAGTGGATAATTGTCTTTTAAGGATACCTTATTCAAATTTCTGAAGTCAATACATAAACGGATCTCACCTGTTTTCTTCCTTACGGGTACCAAGTTTGATATCCAATCTGAAAATTGGATAGGCACAATGATTCCTGACTTATACAATCTGTTTACCTCTTTTTCAATTGATGGCAGCAGCTTCGGATTGATTCTTCTTAACTTTTGATGAAAAGGCTTCTGATTTGGCTTAATAGGAATAGTATGCTGAATGATATTTGTGTCATATGTTTTCAGATCTGAGTAATCCCATGCAAAAACATTAGAAAATGAAGACAGCAATCTGATATACTCTTCTTTTACCTTTGGTGAAAATGACTTTGATAGCTTTACCATCTTGGGATTCTCAGCTGTCCCAATGTTTACCTCTTCAACAACTTTTTCAGTCGGTCTTAATGTCGATTTGCGGGCCACATCATCTTGGTCAAACAGCTCCTCTAAAGGAATCAATCCCTTAGGAATAATGTTATCTTTAAGTTGCAGCACGTCCATTTGATTTACTTGTATATTATCACTATCATCATCATGTTCAGAATCTATTGAGGTATCTTTGAATTTACCCTTATTTTGCAGAAACTGATTGATCTCTTCATCATCTTGAAAGACCTGCCAACACCGCTGATTGTCTGGGACGGTGGGACGATGTTTCACATGAATCTCAAACTTGTTGCTAGAATTCATCGGAATTTTTAGATTGCTTGCTGCCTTAGCAAGTCCATCAGCAACACCGTTTTGTGTGCGAGGCACACATGTCAAGGTATGATCAGAAAATAACTTCAAAATATCTAAGACTGCATTTCGATATGCCCTCATACGAGGATGCTTGGCCTGAAACTCACCCTTAACTTGCTTTATCACCAACTCAGAATCACCATAGACTGCAATCTTCTTTGCTTTCAGCTTTCTAAGAATCTTAAGGCCAGCAATGAGAGCCTCATATTCCGCTTCATTATTTGAACAGTCAAATGCTAGTTTATAGCAACACACTCTCACCTTGCTTAGAACTTTGTCTTGAGCGGAAAAGGGACTTCGAATCCACACACCAATACCAGCACCATCACTACCTACTGCGCCATCAAAATCCATGGTCCAAAGACCATCTTCATCTTCTTCCAAGTGTTGAAATTGTGTTAGCTCTGTTTTTTCTGTTTGCTGCCCCTTATCCTCAGCTGATTTCTCCATAGTAGCTGGCTTTTCTCCTTTTTCCTTTTGCAGAACTTATCTGAAATTTTCAGTGATCTCTGGTATATCTTCCATCTGAACTAACTGACTATCTAGATCATTAAAACTATCAGCAAATAAAACAAATGACTCCAAATCTGTATGTACATAATTTACAGGATGATTGATTGGCTTCTCTTTGCTGGTTATCGTGTATTTCATCTTTTGCTCTCGATATAGCTTTCTCATTTGACCGAAGATTGGAATTGTAGCATAAGAAAAGTCTAACTGTAGAGTGCCCTTCAACTTAGCCCCCCAAGATCTTGAAAGTAGCATACCAAAACGTGGAGGAATGTCCGCCACAACCACATCCATCAAGACATTCTTCGCTGGGATTTGGTCTAAACTAACAACCAAATCTTTGATGAGCCCGATACATCTTACATGGCTGGAATCAAATGAATACAAATCATGATATTTTCTTGTAATGTCTAACCCCAGTTTCTCCATGATCGCCTTTGGCATCAAATTGTGCGAAGCACCCGAATCGAACATGGCATTGTGCAAAACATATTCATGCAATCTCAAACTGATATAAAAGGGAGGAACATCACTGTCAAGGGACTCACCATCCAATGCTGGCCAAAATATCAATTCTGGTTGATCATCTTCAACGTTCACCGTGTCAAACATGGGATCAAAATTCAGAATTTTAGAGACTTGACCTCGGTAGCTGCTGTTTTTCATGATTTCAGTCAAAGGAATAGATACTTTTAATTTGGAAATTTCATTTTCCAAACTAAATGCTGAAAGTTTGTCGACTTCTTTGACCGAAACTTCCCTCCTATCTTTGATTACACTTGGCTGATTTGTCTTTTCTGCTGCTGATATCTTGCTAGTTGTGGGATCAATTGTCTCCTTTCCTTTTTTCTGTGGTATCGGTGAATCCGTCTTTGGTGCTGTAGCTTCTTTTCTTTTCTGAATCGGATTGATAGGCACATCTCGGTTCCTCAATGAATACTGCTTCTGTTGAGAGGACAAGGCATTCAAATATCCTCTTTGGTATTCATCTAAATCTGCATCATTAGCTAAGATAAAATCTTCATCTTGCTGGGCGCCTGAACTTTCTCCATACTCTTCTTCTTCAGTGATGTAAATGGGCAGATCATCAGGAGTAAAGAAGTGATTTTGGTCCCCTACTACATCAGCATCTTCATCTGAATCTTGACTCACAAAATTCTGCAAAAGAGGAGTCTTGATCGGTTGCTGGGTTGCCGGCTCTTGTACTCTTGGTTCACGCTGCTTAATTCCGAACTGAGGTTGTTGCTGGCCATGGTAATTTGGATTACGAATCTGCGGTTCTGATTTGTCAAGGTTCATTCTTTTGAGCATTTTTTCCATCTCATGAAGCCAAGGTGGTTCTGATGTAGATTCTTCCTTTATAGTCACTCTTTTCTCTGCCTTCAACTGTGCTCTCTTGTCATTCAGATTTGCCTCAACATTAACAGCAATCTTTTGCATATCTTCTAAAGTAGGCGGATCTCTATCCCGTAATGAATAAGCCATCTCCGGATCAAAACCATCTGGGAATTTGAGAAGAGCTGATTTTCTAGATGGCCTTAAATCATCCGGAATAGCATTATAAACTGTATTGAACCTGATAATATAGTCTTGGGCAGACTCACCATGATTGCGTTTGATATTATTGTACTCGGCATTGATCTGAAGTGGATCCTTTCTGAGTTCCCAACGATCTAGAAACTGTCTCTGAAGTTCAGCCAACATAGGTATACTTCTGGCTCCCAAGCCTCTGAACCATTTTCTTACCTCTCCTCTGAATATTTTCACAAACAACCGCATAGTTACATCCTCTTCATCAATCTCATATAAATCACAAAAATTTGCCATTTTGTCTATTTGCTACTGAGCGGACACACTTTGAGGAGTGCCATCAAATAAAGGAATCTTACTCTGATAATCCGCGGGCATATCATGCAAATCTTGAGGAAGAGCGAGAGGAGCAAACCGAGCAGCCATTGCTCTAGGCGGATTTGGTCTGGGAGTAGTTGGTGGAGTAGATGTAACTGAAGTATGAGGAGTATGAGGTGGTGTATGCGGAGGAGAAGTAATGTGGGATGAAGGAGGGGAATTAGCTGCAGATTCTGAATAACTAATTATAGGTTGCACAGGAATGGTGGGAATGAAAGGCGGTTCGGTGGGATTTTTCGAAGCGGAAGCCGTGACAGCAGATCCAATATTCGCAGATGCAGCTTCTAAGAAATCAACAATATTTGCAGCCTGAATGTCACTCTGAAGGTGCCTCAAGATAAAATTTTCAATTAATTTATTATGTTTTTCAACTTTAAGAGCTGCAGCAAAGTCAGGATTTGGAACGAGAGAATCAAGTGCACTTTCGGATTGAGTTTTAAAGAGCAACAATTCAAATTTCTCGTCAAAATCAAGTTCTTCAAGATACTCAAAAATTGCAGGACATGAATGAGATTTAACCAAGGGAGTCGCCGAGCTTTCTTGACGGAGGATTTTTCGAATCAAGTTTGGATTTTCGTAAATAGGAGGTGGATTCGGATCTGGATTAGCTCTCGTATGTCTTTTTGAAGCCAGTGTGGAATTGTTAAGAACAATCAAAGGGCCACAATAAATCTCAGCCTATGAATTTGCTAGACTCAATCATCCAAGGTCTAGAACCAACAAAGTACTGGGGTGATTTGCAAAACAAGTTTCACAAGCTAACTGGAGATTGACTGAAGCAGCGTTTATCTACTTTCGCTAATGCAAAGCAAAAGCGTTTTGAAGGCTACCTGGCATAACTTCAGGCTCCGTCTAAGACTTGTGATACAAACTCATCAGCAAGCAAACCGTTGAGATTTCGTTCCCCAGTATGGTCGCCACTATGTTAGCACTCAAATCCGCCTCAGGCTGAGGAAGGCAAAACTCAAGGCAACATCATACCACGCTCAGCCTCGTAGCTAGCCCTACGAGGACAGGAGAGGGCTCTCTCTGGGTCTATCTCGGCAAAAGATTTTCAAAGGGGTTGAGATGACCAATAAGGAATACTAATCTTAGGCTAGATATTAAGTGCAAAGGTTTAAAGGTGATTTTTTGGGATTTTTGTTGAATCAAAGGGAAAAGCAATTTTGGGTGCGGGGATGAGACACAGTTTTTGCAGAGGTCTGATTGGAGCAAGGTAGGAAATTGTTTTGATGCTTTTAAAGTGATGAGGTGAATAGATCAGACAGGTGAGGAGCTAAGGAGAGCAAGCAAGCGCAAGGGTTCTCCTTAAACTGAAGAAAACATGGAAAATTAAACAAATTTAAAGGCAGAGCATAGCAAATTTATGGATTCTACCTTAACACTTCATTTGTTCAATTGCAGAAGATGAGAGAGGGAAAATGATACACATAACAAACTTATAAGTACTGAAAGAAACACACCATCAAGACATAAAGCCACAAGAATTCCAAATAGTGCTGCAAATCTTTGGTCTTCCCTTTGCCAAAATGCTGAAGTAAAATGTACAATAAAGTCTCAAAGCCTCTTTCGAAAGAGTCCAACCATGAAAATGACTAAGAAAATACATAATATAGGCAAGCTAACACATTCCCTTGCCTCTAGGGGTCGAGCTCATCATCCTAGGAGCTGTTTCAACCAATTCTAAACAAAGCACTATAATCTAGGTAGTCAAAACAACTTGCCTCTATAAGCTAGGAAACCAATTCATTCATTAAATGTTTGCTATTTTATGAATGAATCATCTAGAATAGGTAAATAAGTGTCAAATCAACATAAAATTACATTAATTATATCAAGGAGGGTGAAAAATCCCATCACAAGTCAAAACTGGTCAAAACTGGGCGAATTCCTGAGCTGGAAGGTGCAAAATGTGCAAAAAATCCTGATGCGTAGCGCGCCTGAGCCCTACGCGTAGCGCGCCTTTCCACCTACTTTTGGGGCACTCTCCAGCATCCAAATTTAGCTCAGGTTAGCTTGTTGGAAAGATCTGGATGTCTACTTTCCAACCCAAGTAGAATTTTCCAATTTGGTGTCCATTTGCCCCTCCAAAAGTTCATTCTCCCAAGACTGCTTCCTGTGTGTCCAAAAAGGGGCAGTGAGGTCATTTTTTCCATGTTTTTTGACCTTTTGGGGACCCAAACCTTGATGAAATGCCTTGGCAGTGGTTGAGCAGGTGTATTTCATCATGACAAATCCAAAAATGCAAACCTTTCGTGATTTGGACCTCCCAATTTTAAGGGTAGTGCGCGGCGCGCTACGCGTTGAGCCCAAAAACCTGTTTTTTACATAAAAATTTCAAAATTGACAAAATTTTCCCCAAATTTCTTGAAATTTGGGCTGGGGGTCCCCAATCAAGTACTATGCTCAGTCAAAGAGGCTTCAGCCAAAGTTTGGAGTGGATCGGGCCTTTTCCGCCGTTTTAGTGCCTTGCTCAATCGCCTCTTAAGGATCTTAATTTTTGCTTTGCAAACATGCATGCGGGCCCAGTAATGATTCTTCATGTGACGAAGCAAGTCTTTGTCTCTATTGGCTTTCGCCAACAACCCCTCCAAGTGTCGGTTGACCTTCTCAAGCACAAATTTCCGCGCAACAGGTGTCTAGTCACTCGGTCTTTTATGGGCCAACCTACGGTCTTCACGGATTCGTTGCAGCTCTATAAGTGTGTGCTCGTCCTCTAACTGTTTATTGCGCTGCTCTAGATACCTGATATATGAAGTTGTCTCATCATGACTAGTAACAAAACCTGATGGCTCACTTGAAGGCCTCTCCTCATGCTTGGGCTTCTTGCCCTTATCCTGTACCTGCGGTGCTGCTGTCGAAAGCGAGGCCCCTTCCACACGAGGTGGAGATAACACTCGCTGTGCTGATGAAGTCAACGAGACCCCTTCCACCCCGGGTGGAGATAGTACTCGTCGTGTAGATGCAAATAAGGCCCTGTGTCCTCGCTGATATGTCACACATGCTGGAGCGCTGACATGCTCTATCTCAGGAATATCAAACTGATGTGAAGGCCCTCCCTCGTCATGAACAATCTCAGGAGGTGGCTGTGGCGCTATGAAAAGGTCACGAGAAATAAAATCCTCCCAAGTAATGCCCTGCTGTGCCAACTGATGCATCACTATGATTTTGATCAATGCATAATGATAGATGCTTTTATGCTGATGTGCTAGGCTCTTCCTTTGTACTAAAGGCACCATCCTCTCTATGTTGCGACACATGAAAAATGGAATGTTCATCATACGTACCCTTGTAAAATGCATCAACAAACGGACATGGTACGCGTAGAGACGTGAGAATCTGCCCTCGCAACTGAAATATCGAATGATGAGTTTCATCAATGGTGCATACTCATCCCTTAGGAATCTGAAAGGAAAAACTGCAGTCAAGTGTCTTACACATCCGGGCTTAATATATGGCTCATAGTGAAATCTGTCTAACTGCTGGCGTTTACTCCATTCCTCCCCTACATTTGGTATCCCAGTGGCCTGAGCAATAGTCTCGGGTGACAAGGTGAAATTCACTCCGGCAAGGTTTACATGACCATCCTGCAAATGTAGAACAAATAAACGGACTAGTTCCCGATGATGCTGGATTTGTGAGATCCGCTCACAGTATTCAAAACATGATAGATACCGAAAACAATCCATTGCAAGTGGACAAGCTTTCAATTGAGCCAAAGAGGTAGGCTCCTCCCTGACATGCCGACCACCTTTGCCACCTTTGTGATACCTCCTTGGCACACTTACCTCTGGTGTAGAATCACTATCATAATCCTGCTCATAAGCTGACTTGGTCTCTGACATGTTATATATGCTGATATACAACTGTGTGCAAAATCTGACTGTAGACTTTTTCTTTCTCTCAAAATGCTGTGACCAAGGGGACACAAATATACAAGGGAAATGTTAGGAAAGGGGAAACATTAGGGAAATGGGGACAATGGAAATAAAACAAGGAATTTAGGGAAGGGAAGGGACATGAAAATCTTGAAGTTTTAGGGTTTGGGATGAGGTAGGGTATGAAAATATGTTTGTAGTAGAAGGGAGGGGTTTAGGATTTGAGGGAGAATAGTGTAGGGTTTTAGGAGGAATTATTGGGGAAAATATTGGTAAATATAGGGGATGGGGAATCAAAAGGAAATAGGAAAATGAGAACCTTGGTTAACATTTACTTTCGAAACCCTACAGCAATCTTGGCATTTAAATCCTTACAGCAAATTAATGGACAAGGAGGGTTTTTATACTTGGTTTTCCATGGCAAATATATCATAATCTCTTACATAAACCGTCCAAAAACCAAGAACAAGCAGTGAATGTAAGCCTACCTGTGATTTGATGCTTGAGAAGAGGCGTTTTAGTGATTTATGGCCAAGTTCTAGGCATACACTTCAATGCGTAGCGCGCCCAACCTGATGCGTAGCGCGCCTTGGAAACAGCCCGATTTGCCCTCAAATTCACAAAATCGCCTTAAAACAATGCTCTTTGCTTTTGGAATGTAGAATGGGTTGCAAATGAGGAGAAATATCTTCATATAGACTCCTTGTTGATTTTTGCTTAACCCAAAACCCATTTTCTTATGTTTGGTTGTTGACACTTTTTGAAAATTAATAGGCTTTGACCTTTTTGATTTCCCCTTTAAAATTGGTTGAAATAATGATTCTCTCTGATAATTTTTGCAGGGATAGCTCTGATATGCTCTGGCAAAGGAGACCAAGGCTGCACTTGAACGATTTGAAGAACTGAAAATTTTTACAATTTTTACAAAAATGAGATGGCGACTTATCTTCAAAACAGAGTTTTGAAGAGAAGTCCTAATTCAGCTGTACAATGATGAAAATTATTGAAGTGATGATCTATCAAAGACATCCCTCTGGCCTGCTGGTCTTCTAAGACTTTTTCAAGACAAAATTGACTCAACCCTAGACCTAAGACCTAAAAATTTAAAACATGATTGTAAATGACCTTTGAAGACTTATTTTAATAAACAGGCCTGAACCAGCAGTGCCAAGCACGAGGGGAATGAATGAAACAACCCACTCCATCAGAGTTATGGCATGCCTAACAAAATGCAACTGATCAAAACTGTTGGGACACCTAATCATGAAATGCAAAAGAGCTTTGATCTCTGGTGGAGGGATAACTAGACCGACTCTAACATACTTGATGTAATGGTTTGTTAAGGAGTTACTTGAGTGCTCATAGATTTATAAAGAATATGAAGTGGTTAGTTTACAAATATGTTTGAAGTTTCAAAATACCATTCTCAATCCTGCTCTTTTTTTTGAATATCTCGTTATTATTTTATTGAACTTTGAGATGTAAGATAAACTGGGTCATATACATTCACTTTTCATGGATGAATTGGTATGGCATTCACACAACATTTCACATGAACAGAGAATAATGTTTTTGTCCATTTCTTTCTTTTCAATAAATCAAAACCCTCTGAGCTCTCTCAACATATATAATAGATATCTCTGTAAACATTTCATTGCATCTGGTAATGCATTCCTTGAAGTGGAATCATGAGAGTAGAAGGTAAAAGAATCCACGAGGAGAAAAAGGTGTGAGACACATTTTCCCGATTTCAATTCCTCCTGTATTAAGAGTTTGAATACTATAAAAGTTGAAACCCTGAAAACAACCAAATAAGATATATGTTTCATAGTGTTTCATAGTGATTAATAAATAAAGCTTATTTACCAATTATATAAATGTAAGTCATATACTTCTACATTCTAAAAAGCTTATCAATGATATTCTTATGTGAGAGCTAATAAATCCATACACTTGTAAGCTTTGAAATCCAACAACAATATCCTTATGTGAGAGCAAAGAAATGGCAAGGGCAGCAAATGACAGTTTGAAGATCCTAACTCTTACATAGAAACCTACAATCTAATTGAACAAGATTCTTCAATGGAAGATAATAAAGACAATGAAGGGATGTCAGGTGCAGGTGAGGAGAACACGAAGGCAGAGGGAGGATTGGCCACATCGTCTCCATTACCTTCAATCATTTGAACAACCTTACTCATACAAGGACGATCTATGTATTTGTATTGGATACACCATAGGCCAACCTTGATGAGACTCCTAGCCTTCTCCACATCCTCTGCGTCCATTTTTCCTTCTTTCAATGTCGTCCCCAACTCCCCACTGTTAAGAATCTTGAAAGCCCATTGAGGAAAGTAAAACTAACTGGAATGGCTCACATTGCTATCCAAGTTCTTTCTCCCCCCAACTATCTCTAGCAAAAGCATTCCAAAACTATAGACATCTGATTTATCAGTAAGAAGGACCACATCTCTGTTAAACAGCTATGGCGCAGCATAACCAGGTGTCCCTCTAACAACAGTGAGAGATATATGGTCATCTCCCTTCCCACAAAGTTTTGCGAGACCAAAATCTGAAACCTTTGGTCTGAACTCATCGTCCTGCAAGATGTTGTGAGGTTTGATATCGAAATGTATGATGTGCTTGTCACAATCTTCATGTAAATATGCAATTCCATGAGCTGCACCCAAAGCAATCAAATACAATTGTTTGAACCCTAAGACTTGCTCCTCCTTTTTCCCCTCAAATATGAACTTCTCCAGAGACCCATTAGAAATGTACTCATAGACCAATGCACTCGTAAGGTTTTCATAGCAATACCTCAACAGGCGAACCAAATTGACATGATGGATCCGTCCAATGGTTGCCACTTCATTCATTAATTGGCTCTCGATGTGCCTCTTCCAATCAAGAAGCTTAAAAACCACTAGAGTGTCGTTAAGAAGTTTTCCTTTATACACCACACCAAAACCCCCTTCTCCCAACTTTTCTACAAATTTGTTGGTCATCCTTTTGAGTTCTTCCAAGGAAAATCTAGTTGGCATTTCGAATTTCTCTACCTTTGAAATAGTATAGAGATGGGATTTTATCATCTTGCGGGCATGGTAGGTGAAGAGCACCGCTGCTATTGCTACTACCAGAAGTGCTCCTCCAATGAAGCAACATGCAGTGGAATAAGGAGGATCTTGAAAAGATTAAATCTATTCCCTCGGTTAAGGGTCACAGTTTTCTCGCTATATACTCTTGGTATATTGGCTTTAACCCATTACGAGACACACCACAAAATAATCTTATTTGGGTTAAATTTCCTTATCTCCCCATTGAATTATGGTCGAAGAGGGTATTCACTAATAATGGAGATGAAATTGGGAAGTTCGTATATGTAGACCCTCGATGCTTGGGGGCACCAGACAAAAGAGTTGCTTGGATTCTCATTGAAAACAATTATAGGGGAGGACTTCCGGGCCACATCGCTATCAGCTATAGCGACACAAAACTAATTCAGAGACTAGACTATTGGGGTGTCCCCTTCCATTGTCTCAATTTCCACTGCACCAGACACCTTCTCGCCTATTGTCTTCGTCTATGGGGTGCCAGACCAATGGCAACTCGTAGGCCTCGGAAGGGGATATGGAAACAAGCAAAAGATATATTTGTAGATGGCTCTTCATATGGGGGCACTGAGACTCCAACGCACGGCAATGGCTCTCCACTGTATACAGGTACTTCTCCATGCCCTCCACCTGGCATTCCCTCTCATCACTCTGCTAAAAATCCGTTACTATCTGCTCCCATTCACATTCCACCTTAATCTCACCAAAACTTGATTGTCCTTTCTTACTATATGTGTTTGCGTCTAATTAGGCCAACCCTCACTCTTCGAAGGTTCTGACCTCCCTCCCATAGATGCCATATCACTCGGGTTTACAACATCATCACATGATTACCCATCACCGCCACCTAACGGCCTGCCTCATCCGACGCATCGTGACCCTCTATCTTCCACCCATATTTGCTACATCCATGCAAAGTCTTCTACTCGTGTCATTCCCCCCACCCCAACATCTGACCCTCCACTTGAACCTACTCCTGCATCACCACATTCACCGATAGATTCCCCCACAAATTCTATGGACAATGATCTCGATTTCCTTCTCCAAAAGAAAACCTTGGACCTCCGGTCTCTCACTGTCCACAAACCATCATGTCCTCCATCCCTTTGCATTAGCCCTACATCTGTTGGTAACATCACTGTCCGGAAAAAAAAAACCACGAGATAGCAGACACTTCCGTGGACGTCCACGTTTCCCAACATCTTTCTGTTCTGAGGATGCACATGTCCTCACTGACATCCCCATTGCTGACTCTATCCCTCGGGCCCTTGGAGCACGATAGCCTGCTCAAGGACAAACATGACTTTTATACTTTCGCTAAATTTGTGGGGACTTGGGGCTGCCCCTAAATTTTTGGCCTTAGAGAATCTCTTCTCTTCTAACCACCCCTACATTATTCTACTACAAGAAACCATGCATCATGCTCCTCAGGTGATTGGTTATTTTCGGAGAATGTTACCAGACTCGCACATGGCTGCCATTGATGCAAATGGTCTCTCGGGTGTCCTGATCGCTATCTGGGACCCCAGATGGGTCAAGATTTGGGATTTTTCCTATTTTGCTGGAATACTACTTGCTAGACACATCCGTGGCCTCTTGGGTCGCATTCACATTCTAAATATTTACACACCATATCGTCATCTAGATCTATTTTGGAAGCGGTTATTGAGTCGAAGTTACTCGACTTAACTTCCCTTATTCTGGCAGGTGATCTCAACTGTACACTTGGCGCGCATGAGAGTTGGGGTCGCTCCAGTAGCACTGACATTATGGCCGACAAACTTAAATCTATTATTTTGGATCATAAATTTGTTGATATTTTCCCCTCCACTATCTCGCCTACTTGGGATAATGGTCGGTCGAGGGAGTGTTATGTAGCAAAGCGACTTGACCTCTTCCTCCTACATGATCTTCTCATCAAGCAACTTGGATTGGTCTCATCTGAAATTATCAGCTGCCATATTTCAGATCATTGCCCCATCATACTTCACTGGCGTCGGGAAGATTTCCACGACAGTTTTCCCTTTAATTTCAACCGGATCTGGTTGGAAGATCCTACTTATTTTGATCTTGTAAAGGATATTTGGTGCGGCGAGGAAAATTGATATCCCTCCCATATGCGGTCCTTTATTGAAAAATTGTGGATCCTGAGAGAGTCGACCAAGAAGTGGGAGATTAATTAAAAGTGACATTTGAACAAAGCACTTGCTAATATAAATAAGGAATTGATGGAGATTGGCCCACTCCTGACTAGTCACACACCCCTGACTGAAGTCTGGTCTCTCATATAGGCATTAGAAAAAAGAAGATTGGCACTGCTGCTCTATAAGGAGACTACATGGAAACTAAAAGGTAGAGCTATCTCGATCAGGGATGGTGACCGAAACACCAAGTTCTTCCACAGATATGAAAATTTCCGGTGACAAACTAATTCTATATGGGAGATATATGACTCTGATGGGAACAAGTGCCAAACACAACAGGATATCAGTTGGGCCGCCTCTACTTTTTTCCAACATGCTTACAGCCGGAAAACCATAGACTACCCGGAGGATCAACTGTGGGGAATACAACACTACCCTAATATGTTCGATGAGGAGGCGAATCATACCCTTTACAAATCAGTATCTACAGAGGAGATACATGAGGTACTGCATTCATTCCATGGAGATAAAAGCCTTGGCCCTGATGGATGGACCGTTGAGTTGTTCACTCACTTTTTTGATCTTTTTCAAGCTGCTCTGGTTAATTTAGTTGAGGAATCCTAGGTACAGGGTTTTGTTCATCCCCTCCTAAACTCCACCTATATTTCTCTGATCCCAAAAAATCCTATTACACAATCCTTCTCTGATTTCTGCCCCATTTCCCTCTGTAATCTTGTCTATAAAATCATCTCTAAGACTATTGCAAATCGCCTGAGACCCATCCTCTCATCCTACATCACCCCACAACAATTTGGCTTTCTTAAAAATCGTCAGATCCATGATGCAATTGCTATAGCACAAGAATGTCTACATTCCATCCACTCAAAGAAATTAGGTGCAACGATTATGAAGGTGGACCTTAAAAAAACTTTTGACTGCCTGGATTGGGGGTATTTGAGACTGGTCCTCCACAAGGTTGGTATTCAGTCCTCGGTTGCCGAGTGGATCATGGATTACATAACAAATGTACAATTCGTGATGATCATCAATGGATACCCGACGACATATTTCAAGGTCAGGAGGGGTCTCAAACAGGATTATTCACTATCACCTCTCCTATTCATTCTGGCATTAGATGGTTTGAGTCTTCACATTATGGATGTTGTTCTTGTAGGACATTTTCTACCTCTCAAAATCGGGAGAAATATTTGGATTTCACACAACTTCTTTGTGGATGATGTGCTTATCATGGGGATCCTCAACAAGTTTTCTTGGCTTCACCTATTTCACATTTTCATTAGATTTGGGAATGCTACTCGCTTAATAATGAACCAAAGTAAATCGGCTATTGTACATGCACAAGGTGATACAGAGATTACTGATTATATAGCTAATTTATTTGGTATTGCATCTGAGCTTATGTCTGCTGGTTTTAAATACCTTGGTTTCCATTTAAAGCCTTGTAATTACAGAATTTTAGACTAGCAATGGCTGGTTGACCGATTCTATCGGAAAATATCGGGCTGGGAGTATAGATGTCTCTCTATGGGAGGGCGTTTCACTCTTACTCAAGCGGTGATATCGCAAATGAGTGTGTACTGGGCACACTTATTCCAACTACCCACTTCCATCATCAAGAAGTTGAATTGGATCACCGCACAGTTCATTTGGTCTGGTATGAGGCAGAAACAAAAATATCACCTCTCAGAACTAGAACACATCACTTTGCCGAAGAGGCTGGGTGGATGGGGCATCCTACACTTGCGGTGATTTGGGCACGCCCTTCTTCTCAAATCCATATGGCACAAGATTTTTGGCATAGGCACATGGTGTCAAATTATAAAACAAAAATATTTAAAAGGAATTGATTTCAAAGTATGGATGCTTAAGGGATGCATTGGACACAACTCTGGCTCTACAATATGGTGCAGTTTTGTGATTAGCCATTTATTTCTTACTCTACTCACCTGAAGATTGGTCACGAGACACCACATAACAATTGGCCGTGACAGTGTATCGGGACTCGAGGACCTGAACTCCTTCAGATTCTCTCATACAGGGTCTAAATGACCTGGGAATTTTCTTTTGGCCACAACTCATCGCGACTTGGCAAAACAGATGCCCTGTCTGGAAACATTCATTGGAGTTGAGACTAAGTGGTCCAAATGCTGTGGAGTGGGATAAAATATGCACACAATTGCGGCATTCTGGTATCTGCAGGGACATGGAATGTGATTTGATTGCATGGCGGGTAAAATGAAGGCTGACAACATCTTGGTGGCGGATGCATATAATAGACTTTGTTGTCTGTATGAAAACCAACCGTAGGTTGTTGGTTTTCTAAATTCCAGAATTCCCACATTGCCATCAAAAACACCATTCTCCTCTGGTCGGTATGGAGGAACAAGAATCTGACTTGGGAAAATCTGCAGAAGAGAAACTGGATTGGACCTGGTTATTGTGCACTTTGCAAGCGGGCAACAGAGGAGAATGGACATATGTTCTTTAAATGTCCTAAAGTTTCTATATTATGGAAAAATATGGATGCCACATATGGTTTATATATCCCACTGTTCATTGGCATTGCGGACTGGCTGGAATGGTGGAGTAACCAACATTGTACACGATGTCTCTTTCCACCCATCTTCATTTGGGAAATCTAGAAATGGAGGAATAATATCATCTTCAACAATTACAAAGAACAGGGAGCTCAGGTGCTGGAAAGAATTAAGAACAAGATATATGTTGCATTACAAGAGGATACCACAAAAAATCCCCCAAGGAACATCACTGGCCCTGAGATCAACTACCCGGCGGGTTTCTTTGATGGTGCATCACAAAACCGCATATGTGGTTGTGGTTTCATATTACACATCGAACTAGAGCTGTCATATTATGTTCACTTGGGGGTGGGAAAGGGAACCAATACAAAGGCTGAAGAAATGGCATTATGGGGACTTCTGTGGTTTATACATTTCTTGGATATACAATCCGTTCACATCTATGGCGACTCTAAGGTCATTATTAACTATGTTGGAGACAAGGCTACAATCTACAAATCCTCCATACAAGGTTGGCTAAATCAGATCAAGTTGCTCTGGAGCCCTCTACTACAATCCTCCATACAACACATTTGCAGAGACTTCAACATGGAACTGGATCGACTCTCCAAGCTAGGCATCAGGAACAAGATGGATGGACTTCATGTGGAGATCAAAATGGGTGAAACTTGGCATGAGGTTGGGATTATGCCAATTCCAGGATGACTTTCTACCTGCACTCTCTTTTTTTATCATCGCATTGAACACTGTGCTATTTCCTTTTTGTGTCATTTTTTTTGGAATTACTGAGAACAATGAACAGGCCTAATATAGAACCGCATATTGTCAAATATGATTGTGCTCCACTATATTTAGACAGGCATGCACACCAGACTGGACTAGGACATTACTGTATGAAAGACATACTATATGCACTGATAACTATATTGATGTTATCTTGGATATTCTGATATGAAAAAAATGTAAATATAACTCATGAATGAATATATAGTTTTTTTTCTTCTGAAAAAAAAGAAGAAGTACAGAGTGTTATCCTAAAAACACTAGAAGGTGAAAACAAAATACAAATTCATTTTAAGATTAACAATCAGAGACACTGAAATAAGAAAGAATTGAAAAAAAAAACTTACCTGTTATAATGGCCCATCGATGACCTATAAAAAAGCCATAACAACTTTCTTAAGTAAAGGAGAAGTATCATAAGTAAAGGAGGAGGGATGTGTTAAAAATAATCTCTTTTTAATTAATCTAATTGGACAAAGTATTTTTACAAAGATATTTTTGGGTATTATTATTCGGAATATTTTGGGAAAAAATATATAAATCGATATCTCTAAAAATGATTAATATTTAACAATTTTATTGATTTATTATAAATTCTATTAAAAGATGAAAAGTAATACAATGCAATGATATTGATTTATTATAAAATTTGATTAATATTTAACAATTTTATTTATTTATTATAAATTCAAAAGATGAAAAGTAAATACAATGCAATGATATTGATTTATTATAAAATTTGATGAAAATAACATGTAATATTGTAAGGTCTATTTAATGATGAAAAAGATTTGTGATGCTCCTTATGTTTTTGTATTTATCTATCTATTTATCAATATACACATCTTTATGTATGTCTAATGAAAATAACATGTCCAACAGCGTCACCAAGTGAATTTGGACACAAAATAGTTTGTTAATCATGTCAGCGTACAAGTTTGAAAAAAAATTATTATAGTAGAAGATGCCGTGATTTTCTATTGAAAGTGTTCCTGGATTTGTGCTCAAAGCGATGCTCAGAAATTTTATTTTATAATGGCTATTGTCTTTTTCATTTGGAAAAAATTAAGATGCCTACAGGATGTAACAGCGATTTTCGAGGATGCGACAGCTTCTTGACTATGGAAGTGCTAATGCCAAAATCTGGTTAGCTTGCAGTAATGATAATTTTCCAGATCTATACAAGTTAGGAAGGGCCCAATTGCCCTGACATATTCCTTTCTTCTTAATATAAAAAAATACTCATGATTTAATTTATCCAAACACGGTAGGTTTGAGACTGATCTATACATTTATGCAAAATTTATTCCTTTTATGACATTTTAGTATTACTTTTATTAAGGACAAGCCAATAGGCCCCCACACTGGTTACAATTTATAGATAAGATTATTTTTTAATTGATATATTTGAAGTTAAAGATGGGTATTATTATGATAATGTGTAAATTAAATTAAAACATAAAGTATAATCAATGTTAAAATTAAAAATTACTTCCACCCAAATGGGGTGATTAGACGAGAGGAAGAGAGAATACAACCACTCACATGTGTTGCTTGTCCACCTACTCTAACGCTGATGCAAGGTAGTTATCGTCACGATGCGATAACTACGGGGCAGCAAAATCACGAGGCGGAACTTCGCTCTGGTTGTAGGTAATCAATTGAAGCTCTGAGAAGCCTCCATACGAACAGCTTGCAAGGACCAAGTTATAACATCGCATAGTTATGGTTGTATCATTTGGAGGATTATCACATGTTGCTGGGGAACGATTTTTGGAAAATGATGTTGTTAATACAAGGATATAAATGTTCTAAGTTCTTGGCTATTTATTGTTCTGGTTTATAGTTTGTTTTTTCTTTTTTTATATAGTTTTAATGTGTTTCGTCATTCTTAGTGGTGGTTAGCAGTGCTTACGCCCATCGACGACGATGATGATCTATTAGCAAGTTTATTTGCTTTCTCGTGGTCCTAGCATAGATGACTAGTGATGGTAGAGATTATGGGGACTTCACTCAATAAATCGTTGATCTATCACATGCATTCGTGGCATATTAAACAATACCTTTAATTTGACTACATATTCGAAAATACCCCTAAAATCATATTATTTAACCCCCTACCAATACAAACCCAATACACCTTCCCAATTCAAAAACCCCTACTTCCTCTAGATATTATAGGTTTCCATTTTTTCATTAACATTTTTTATACCCCTTTATATTTTTTCGTTAACTTTGAGCTTCATTTTTTATACGTGTCAATATAAAAACATTTTACCCACCATATATCCCCGAATATATTATGACATTTTTTACTCAATATATATCCCTTGGTATGAACTCGCGTGGTATGGTATTGCTCCCCCAGTGAATCCCCCGTGGTAGAGGTAGGACAATGTCAAGCTGACTTAGTGGTGTAGTATCTCAATTATCCACATAAAATGGTGCCATGTGTGAGGCAAACCCAAGTAGAGCCACATCCTCCAACCCCACCCATCCCTCTTATGAAACGAGAGAGGCTTAGGTGGCAAAATAATGTTATTACAACCATTGCTCATTCACATCACAAGGATAGATGAAGGCATTGGAGGAATAAGTTGTTGCGAAAAGGAAAGGTTTGTCAAGGGGCCCAATCATGGAGAATAAGAAAGGTTGACTCTTTGACTCATTCCACTCTCATACGAGGGATACAATTTTTTTTTTAACTATTAAGACCTACTAGGTGATAAAAACCCTGGTGACAACAACCCTTGAAAAAAATAAAAGAACCACAAGAGGACACCCTTCATGGAGCAAGGATATTTAAAGGAAAATTCAAACTAATGTGCAAAGGGGTCTATTCCATTGAGTTTATAGTGGCATGGAAAAAACAGGAAAAAAATAAATAAAAATAAAAAATCAAACAACAAAAGAGGAGCTAGGGGGCTCTCCATCCAATCTCATCATCTTAGAGGAGACAAATCCATCCCCAAGCTCAAAGCTAGACCAAAAATAATATGTCAGGAATGTTGTGTAGAAAAATGAAATAGAGTAGACTCCCATACCCCTTTACTATAAGCAATAGTTTGTTTTTTATTTCTACCCTTTTGAACTTCTATGCGGTTAGTATGAAATGAAGATGACTTAATGATAGCATTACACTGGAGTGTGACTCGTTTCTTTTGGGAAATTCACCTAATAATAAAGTCTTGTACCTTTTCCTTTGTAAGTTAATTGTATTATCTTCAAAATTCATATTACATCACTAATGAGCCATTTTTCAAAAAAATATTGGTCTCACTCTGCCACATGGGAACTAGATTTGTTGGTCGATATATAAAAGTAGTAAATGTCTATGTACAAAACCAGGAACAACAACTAAACAAAAGGAAAAGACAATGATAAAAGAGACTGATACAAAATGGCAAAAACAGATAATTTGTCTAAGGTGTTTGATGATGTCATTGGAGTCGGATACTTCCCACTCATATCGAGTGGAATTGAGGCCTTAAACTCACATTGGATGTGTTTCTCCGTGTGAGCTAAGTGAGATTCCAACCTATCAAGGCGTGCCTGCTTTTTCCATTGATTCTATTGAATATCGTTCAGAAAGAAAATTATATTATTCCTATGCCTGCGTTTCTCCTTTAAAACAAGTCCTAGCAAGGTGTTTAACTGCTAGTGGAGAGTAATAGGATGCATGTACTAATTCCTTCTTCCCCTGGTACGACTAGGGTTAGTAAGCTAATGGGAACCTCTTCAAATAGTTTTGAGTTTGAATAGGCTTACTGGTCTTGAGCAACATGATTCTCAAGTCATTGAATCTCTACCCAAGTATTATGAGAGGTTGCATGGTGATAAGTAATCGTCGCCTCTTAGGCAAGTGACTAGGCATGTGTTCAAGTTTTCTAGCCATGTCCACCAACCCCACGACGAACAAGCATATGCTAACATGGCACAATGACTACAACTAGCAATAGATCAATGTAGTATCAAAAGCAAAGAACACAACAATTCCAAAGACTCCAACTAGGATGTAACTCCTCAGAGACAAATAATGTTGCAAGGGACTTTGGAGAGTCTACATCCCTCGATACAACTTCTAACCAGATACCATCTATGCACCACCAATCATTCCCAAACTATCTAAATAGGTACAATAAATGACAATAATAATAAACTCTAATACAAACATCCCTACCAAACAGGCCGCTAGGAGATATCTTACACAAACTACTTTGTTGAGGGATAAAACACCAAGGATATAATCCAACTCCACAGATAGTAGAACCCCTAATCTCAAAGGACAGAAAGCAGTGACAAGCCCCTACAAAGGCCCTTCAAAGAAACCCATGCCATACTAGAAATAGACAAAATCCAAGGAAATGAGTATACTAGGAAAAGAGAAAGATATTACCTTCTTATAACCACCGATAAGAGCCAAGACCAAGCACATCAGTAGTTTAGAATCTAAATTATTCCCAAAAAACTCCACTAGTAGTCTAAGCATCAACACGAATGCCCACTTTTAACTTTGATCCTATATTCGTGCTGACTTCTCCATCTCTAGTGTTGTACTCACCTCCCACACCCACACAAAAATACAGAGAATTTAAGCCCTAGTGAGACACAAGCAGAATAAAACCTCCAACTTTCCAATTCAATTTCGAAAACTCCTACTTCTAATCCATTTCTTCTTTGGAAGACAGAAATAACAATACAATCCTTCCAAACTCCAAACGGGGAAGGGAAACCCCACACACAGTAGGGAATTACACACACATAGATCATACGCTCGCCTCATTACACAAAACAAATATAGGAAGGATCCAAAACATGCCTAGCCATGAAAACGATGAAATGACCTCCACATGCTCTGTGTATAGTGGGGGGAGAGGAAGGGGCCAATCCAGTTTATCTCCGTCTTTATTAGATTGGGAGTTGTTGGGGTGGAAAGCACTCAATCCCCTCCTCTCCTTGCCCCTCCCTCGTCTCCCTAATCTCATTTGCCTCACGGTTGGCCACTCCCATAAGGGTATAAATTCTTGTACTGTTATTTTGCTTATAATTAAAATAAAATTATGTTATATTAAAACTTAAAATTAAAATAAAATTATAATTATAATTATAATTATGTTGAGAATTAAATATAAAATAATATTTATAATTGTAGTATGTGTGTTATTTGAATGAATTTATAGTTAAAATATTTTTCTTTCTTAAAAAATTATGTATTCACATTCAAACAAATTTAAGGCATGTACACTTCCATATATTTTAATAATTAAGTTGGCGCAAATAAAAAAATAATTTTATAGGCCATTTTATTATAATTCAAGCTTATAATTTAAATTATTATTTTTTATTAATAATTTTAAAATATATAATAAAACTTTAAAATAAATTTCAAGCACAATTATATAAATTAAATAGCTAGTAAATGTTGATAGACATTAATTTATTATAAACATTAAAACACTTATTTCATAATACATCTCACTATACTAAAATAAAATAAAAAAAATCATAAAAGAAAATGAATTTGTGACTTTATTTTAAAGTATTATTACTATTATTATTAATTATATATTAAAAAAATTAATATATAAGTCAAACATATATATTTTTAAAAACATGGAATAAGATTATTAACTATGGATATTCACCCCCACTTTACCATGGATATTCTTAATATGTAAATAGATTTTGTTACAATACCATCACTTATCAATATCATGTTCACAAGAAATCATAACTCACTTCATATGACACTTGTTCATATGACATTTTTTAATTGATCAATTTAGTTAAAAGGAAAAAAAAAACATAATTACTTTAGAGATAAATATCTACTTTTAACTATTTTAAACTATTCTACAAAGATTAAATTTTTACCATTAACTTAATAACTATTAATAATTAAATCAAGATTTTGAAAACATTATTAAAAATAAATATACTACTTAAATTAATATTTTATTATTCAATAATTATTGATAATTAAATCAAAATACTAAAAACATTATTAAAAATAAAGATATAACTTAAATTGATATTTCATTATTCATAATAGGAAAATAAAGGAAAAAAACAACCAAAACATTTCCCAAAGAAATGTGAAATTTTCATATACATATACAATGATGATGCTGATGCTGCTTGATGTCCATTTTATGGAACAAATTCAAACATAAAGCCCAGGCATAAGTTGGTCGGTGTAAACGTTTTTATTTAGTGTAAGTGCAGAGAACTTGACCACTACACGATTAAGTATCCAGCGATAACTCAGTTCAACCTTATCCATATTTTAATGGTTAAATACCCAGCGATAACTCAGTTCAACCTTATCCATATTTTTATGGTAGATATCGAGAATATCCTGAAATTAAGGGAAATTAAACGGATTCTAAGATATTCCTGAAATAATAAGTTAAACCACTTACTAATACAATTCGTAATGATAAAAAAACATATCGTCATAATTATATTTTCTATTTAAAAATATAAATAACAAAATACAGAAAAGTGGTATGACTGACCGTATTCTTCCAAGAAAGAGTCGTTTAATTTCTGAGTGTACTCTTCCCAGGAAGAGTCGTTATATAGGTTGATCCAGATCTTAATAAGAAGTACGACATCATCTTAACCACTCAAATTAATAATATAAAGATTGATGAAGTCTATGTTAAGAAATTGTGTTTTTTAAGAAAATTATATATAAGATTATTGTATTCCAATTTACTAAAAAAAAATGATCTTTGTCAAGTGATTATTGTATTCTAATCTATTAAAAATATATATATATCTTTGTTAAGTTGTCTTAATTTTTTTGTTTTTCAAGTTTGTGATTTTTCAAGTTTGACTTGTGGCTTGAGGAGTCGCAATGCAGAGGTATCTAAGTCGTCAAAATTACTCGGTATTTAAGCTGTCAAAAAGTCACACGGGGATCAGGGGCATCTAAGTCATCAAAATCACCCGGGGATCTAAGCCATCAAAAAGTCACATGGGGATCGCACCCGACCTGGGTCACACCAACCCCACCAATCCCAACCCCAATAACCCTTAGCTAATTGGATTTTTTAGCATGTCTCCTCCCCTAGCACAAGGCACAACCACCCCCCGTGAAGTTTGATCCTAGGTTGCCTCGCTGACTAGGCCCATCCTCAAACACTGCCCCTGAGGTTTGATCCTAGGTCACCTTGCGGACTAGGCCATCCTCAACCAATTGCGCTAGTAAGACTTCCCAATCCACTCAAATTATTTAATGTGTTGAAAATATTTTTTTAAATAATATTGAAAAATAAGTATTTTATTTTCAAAATTAAATATTATAATTTGTATTGATAAATGTTAAATTAATATTGGTTAATAGGAAAACATATTGCTTAAAGTAATTAATTTCTTACTGAAGTGCACCTATTTTGGTGGATAGTGTACATTAGTTTACACATTTATATTTCTTATTCTACTTGCTAAATTGTTGGGAACATATAAATAATGGTTAGTAGTAATTCATGGTAACTATATTTAGTTACATCTTAGTCCTATCCATTTTTTATGCAAAGACTTACTTAAATTATGGTGGATAGTAATTGATGGGAAATGTGTTATTTACCTTGAGTATGCGCTACTAATCTTGGGTAGTTTTTGTGCAATGCTGAACGATAAAAGTCACTACACAAATATCTATAAATTATGGTATGAACATTGCAACAAATTTGTGTGGCAATTATACACATGGCATTGTATTGTGCAAAAGTTGCAATATGACCTTATGTTATGGTCTAATGAAATGTTTGAAAAATAATTTTTTAATAAATATTGAAAAATAAATTTTCTTTTTCAACTAAATATTATAACTTACATTTGTGAATACTAAACTAATAATATTCAATACACAAATGTATATGCAAGAGAGAAATGCTCTGAGATTATGTGAATAGATATAATATTTAAAAGAAGAAATAACTAGTAATTGCGTCTGATGTTGCAAAGGAAACGTCGTAAGGTGGTAGCATAGGTAAGAGTAGCAGAGAAGAATGGAAAACTAACAAACATTGAATTCAACTTATTCAACAAGCATATATAGAGAGTGAAGCATCTCAAAGTTAATTTTGATCATAAAGGAATTCTTTGTGGCCAAAATAATAACTCCACACTTCATATAAAATGAAAAGAATCCCACTATGTTGCTTGAAATATTAGATTAAGATATGTGAAGTTTGGACCTCATCCTCACTGATAAAATTGACTACAATTGATCAAAACCTCAATAAAAACCCCATTGACTTTGTTCATGTTTTTGTTGCACACAAGATTAACACATTCATTCAGAATTTTAAATTCAAGAACATATTGACTTTTGAAATCAAACTTTTTGTTAAAGTAACTGGAGGGGAACACAACACTTGCATCCAAAGAAAGAGCTCAGGCCTCGATATCATCTGTCACATCTTTCTTTGAATCTTTTCCACTTGCCCATGCATGACTCATGCCTCTACCAAATCGCTAATCTGAAATCAAAATAAAAGTGACACAACACTTCATATGGAGCCAAGTATGATTTTAAAAATATAAAGCAACATAGTTCTAAGATCACTTGAGTCCAAGCATCATAATGGAAACTACAATGCAAAGGAATGTCATTGATTGAATGTTCATTTCTTATGAATCAATTATAAAATGATGATAGAGTTTTCTGGAGATAACTGTGTAGTCATGTGAATTTATGGAACTTAAATAGATCCAATTGGTAGAAATATTCCATGTGAGACTACTATGTTCCTTGATTTTAAGTGGAGAATACAAAATGATTTTCTTATTATCATAGGAGATACCTCCTGAGCAAGCAGTTTCTCTTGAATGATAGTCCTTAGGTTTCTAAGGATTGCATCTTTGAAAAAAGTACATCCCAATACATCGTTGTTTAACAACACGGTACACTTCTAACTCAAGGGTTACCCCTACCTAGTGTCACATAGTTTGTTTATGATGGTTTTTAAAAAATTTCAAATAATTTTTGTTTTAATCTAAAAAAAATAGAATAAAGGTCATGTTCTAAAGTTTAAATTGTTTCCTATTTTCTTCTTTTGGGAACCTAGATTCAGTTAAAATTAGTCATTCTCCTATGAGAAATCTATGTGAAACCACATAAATTGATCCTCACAAATGTCTCAAGAATCCATTATTTTGTTTTTCATGTACCTTTTGCAGATCTTTGAAACAAATACATCCCAACCCATGGTTGTTTAACAAGCTAACCATAGGCTTCTTCCCAACAAAATTTCTGTAAGAGCCCTTTTATAAGAGGAGAGTAGGTTTTCATGCCTTGATACACACCATTAAAAAATATATGCTTCCAATCTCTTAGAGCCATGTTGAGATCTGATTACAACAATTTAAGAGTAAAAGGAGGGCCTGATAATTCAGTGTAAGGAAAACAGATCCAATTCGTAGCAATATTCCATCGGAGGCCAAAATAAAAAAAGGAGAGCTGAATTTTGGAGGTCGAGATATAGAAGGGAGTCAAAAAGGGAAGAGTAAAAAGTTCGAAGGTCGATTTTCAAAACGATGGATTTTAGAGATGACTAGGAATATCGAGACACGATATCAGAAGGGATGAGCAAGTGACATGTCGAAACGTGATATCACAAGGTTTGACCTCAGAGAAAAGTGATATCAAAACCTCAGAGTTTTGTAACTCCTTAAAAATTGTAATTCCTTTGAAAGCACCGAAATTACGAAGAAGGGGAAATACAAAGGAAATCATCGAAAAATCAAGAACCCCAAGGAACTTTTCTCTCTCCTCTAGGAAGACACATGGCAACACGTGACTGGCCCCAAGAAGTAGATGTGGAAGATGAAAGCAACATGATGTGGCCATGCAGTGGACATGTGGCAGTCAATTTTGAAATTTTGGGGTGGCCTTGTGTGGAAAATTCGGGTGACACCTGTCACCACTCTGGAGGCACTGCATGGTACTGATAACATCAGCATATCAGAGGTTGGAAATATCAGAAATCCTTTATAAAATATTTTTGAAAAAATTACAATGTTAGGGGCTTCCGATGTACACTAGAACATGGTCGTGGGAGATCCAAAGAACCCATAGCGGAGAGAAGGATGAGCACCCAAGTGCTATGGAGAATATCGGGGATGTAGCTTCAGAACTCCTTTGTAATTGCATTTCGAAAAAGTTACAATTGTGGGGAGCTCCGATGTTGGATAGCGCTTGGTCATAGGGACTCAAGGGGACAACGGCATAGAGTAGGCTTCAGCACCTAGCGTTGTGAAGATGCCATGTGGAAAGTGTTTTAGAGGTTAGTTTTCAGAGGGAGGAGACATTGTAACTCCACTCTAATTACAATTTGAAAAAGTTATGATGGGAGGTGCTTCCGATGTTAAATACATTTGGTTATAGAAAACCGAAAAGCCAAAGGCAGAGAAATAATACACCAAAAGATAGACCCTCGATAGGGGCCTAAAGGTCTTAGTACCTAAATTCCAAGCCGCCAGTCACAACACTTGGTCCCATGGAAGAGAAATAGGAAGAATAAAAATAAAATCAGGACTTCGTAATATCGTAACATTATTTTAATGAAAGGTACAATACATAGGGCTCTAAAATATTCAATGCAGTGTTGTATGAAAGCCTCTAGTCACAGCTCATGATACTATGGTAGATAAACAAAAGGGAGCTAAGAAAAAAGGAGCTAAGGGCATCAGAATTTTATGATTTTGTAACATTCTTTTAATAGAGTTGTTAGGTTCCTATAATAATAGGGATCATAATTTTGAATTGATCATGTATATCTTGTAATATTGTACATACCTTTGCTTTCTGCAAATGTTTTCCCATATTTAAAAAATGAAAAGAGGGTATGTCCTAAAAGAAAAATCAAAGGACAAAAAGAAACAAAGATAAAAAAAGTGAAAAATATGAACCCCAAACAAAAATAGATCATGAAAGTGTGCAAATTCAAGTGCCACTACTTTTAATTTTATGTGCAAAATAATGGTTGTGTGTAGCTTGTCATAAATGCCACAACCCATGATAGTCAAATAGCTTAATCTTGACTAATTCATGCTTTAAATTTCATGTTTATAGATAGAGAATAAAGGTCTAGTCAAACTGTTTAACCTTGGCAAATCAGTGGTTAGGTAGAGAAATAAAAATGTGCTCATAAGCTTAATATGAGCCATTGTAAGTTATAAGGTTAGAATTAGATAGTTTTCTTGTCAAAAGAAAAGGAAATAAAGGGTTTGGAAGCTCAAATGCACCCATTGAAGTGAAGAAAAAATGTTAGGGTAAATAAAGGGTAGGTAGAAGAAATGTTGCAAATGCACAATGTTGCTAAATCAAAAGCACATTTATCACGCTAAATCTTATTTTTCATGTGCAGGTGGAATTGTGAGAAAGAAAGGATATTCCCCAAGCTTATTTACTAATTTCCCCTCATTTCACTAGACCCCCACATACTTATTTGTTAATTTCCCCTCATTATCCCTTCATTACTCATAAAAACCCTTTCCCTTCATTTTGACCTTTTATCCCTTTGTTTCACACATTTTGCCTACACCTTACCCTTCAAAAAATCATTCCCCCTTCCCAAAACCCCTTTCCCTAGTGTGCAACACATTTCCACCACAAATAAAACTTTCCCCCCATATTAATTTCCCTATTTTACCTTAAAAAACCCATGAAAACCTCTTATTCTAAATTTTGATCCCCTCCACATTATTTAAATCAATTCCCTGATTCACATTTCCCTGACAAAAATCTTTTAACCCACCAACCCAGTTGTAGTTAAACAAACCCCACCACATTAACCCCTGGGCCACTCCATTAAACCCACTCATTATATTTAATCCCTGCCATATTCATTAATTAATTACAAATTAGTTGTAATTAATCCCCCGGGCCCCGCAAATCTTCACCCCTGTTCCCTCTATGCATCTCAACCACGCGACAACCATTAGATCTCTAACCCACAGATCCGATGGCGCCCATCCATATCGCACTCATTCCCTCTTTGACCTTTACCAGCCCGAGAGCATGCAAGATTCGCGGTTTTGCTCGGGCCCTATTTGGCTACGTGGTAGCTCCAGGCGAAATCG
Source organism: Pinus tabuliformis (assembly GCA_031772625.1). Classification (NCBI taxonomy): domain Eukaryota; kingdom Viridiplantae; phylum Streptophyta; class Pinopsida; order Pinales; family Pinaceae; genus Pinus; species Pinus tabuliformis. Next base: position 1,263,508,369 of record CM062809.1, read on the forward strand.
CATGCTCTCAAGTAAATACCGCCCGCCTGCCAAAAGCAGTGCGATGGCCCTTGAAACCGCCTCCCTGCCAAAATCCAAAACCACTCACTATTCATTTATGAATTTTGCGCCAAATTCTAATCGTTGCTGGTTAAAAGGCCAAAGAAGCCCATTTCGACTCCTTTTACTTATTTTCACTATGAATACTACCTAAGCCTTCCTGCACCACACTGAGCCTTCGCAACTGAAATTGACCACCGATTACATCCCGAACAAGCTCTGGACGTCCCATTCAACCATCCAGTGCACAGTTGAAGCCGTTGTAACTTCTACTTTGGCAGCATCCTTGGCCCCCATAGATCTAATGGCCATAACACTACCAACATCTACACCAACTATATCAACAATAGGGTCTATAGCAACAGGTTCTACAGGTGATGAAGCAAACATGTTGGTCAAAGCAATGGAATAAATGTCCATTCAGACCACTGAGATGAACAAGCTTAAAGAAAAAGCGACCAGCCTAGAAATAGACTACAAACTAGCCTAAATCATGCACAAAGAAGAACAACAGAAATCTACAAGGATGATCGAAAAGAATACAGAGGCAGATGAGATCTACAAGAAGATTCTCAATATCCAATTACCAGATGCTGAGACATGGGAAAAAATAAATGATTTACTGTAGAAATACACAGTAAAAATGTAAAGTGTACAGTAAAAGTAAAAGGGCATAGTAAAAGGATATTAACTGGTCAGCCAGGTCAAAGTGTATCGGATGAAAGGTTAGAGTAAATAAAACATCCAGCGTGAAGACCAAACATCAAAGCAGATTAAAGTGCAAAATATCAAAGATTAAGGCCATCACAACCTAATAAATAGGGACAACAAGCATCAGTTCAATAGTTGTCTCTATCTTCATGCATGAAGATTTTTCTTTTTCATAGATTAGTTCCCAAGATAGTTTGGGATATTTTGTAAAATATTTTTGTATAAATACTTCATAATTCGAAGTATTGAGGGTGGATTGCTATACATTTGTAAAGTTATTTTGATCATAAACCTGAGGGTTATTGTACCAATTTTCAAGTCAGCAAACTGGACCAAGTAATAAAGAAATTGCATTATAGGATTCATGTGTAGAGCTATTACAATGAAGTATTTTCTTTGTCAATTTGTTATTCTCTTATGTTTTTTCACAAACTTAAATGCTATCTAAAGTTGAATGAATTAATTGGAAATTTATCTCAGAATTTGTTTAAGTACACTCTGTTTTCCACAGTTAATCATTTACATGTTTTCCTCTGATATCTGGATCTGAGAATCCTTAATTGCTCTCCGATCCTAGTTGACCTCTTTCACTTTCTTCATAATCCGGCCTAAGGAAACCTTAATTGCTCTTTGGATCCGATTGAAAACAACTTCACCATCCGGCCTAGAGATCTAAAGTAACTCTCCTATCTTGCCCCATAGACATTGTTTTTGGAACTTGATCCAGTCCTTTTTGTCTGGCATTTTGACCCCATAGCCCAATGGTAAAATCAACCCTCTGTTCATCTAATTAAGTGATCCCACCACCCAAATTCAAATTAAAAACCCAAGCACAATCATAACTAGCCTAAAATCAAATAACTAAACAAAGTTAAATTAAAAGGAGAGAGCCCTCTCTGAGATTAGGAAGGCTAGATCTTGATCTCCAAAGTTGGTTCGTGGTTACCTCTATCATTTATTTTTCTGAAAACTTAGAAGAAATTTTGGAGTGATAATATAATTGGTGACCATACCGGGGACAAAACATTTTCTTCAGAAATATTATACAAAGATCAGATCTGATCTATGATGGTGGACAATGATCAGACACACAAAGGTTAAAATCATCCACTTGGCAAATCCAGCTCCAAATCAATTTCACAATAAAGACTCCACTGGAGGAATGAACCTGAAAGAACAATGTGGGAAGATCAAGCTTCTAACTTTGATTGTTATCCAAGACATCATGTTCTTTCTCATCAAGAGGGTTTTTCAATGTATATTGTATTTTAGAGAATATCTTAGATTAATTTTTTATTATTTTTCATTGAAGATTGTAAATATATATTCTCCTTATCCATTTGAGCAACTTTTTTCTGAATCTTGTGAAGATCATTTTCCAATTTAGAAGCCTCAAGCAATCAAGACTAATATTACAATCCCTTTACATATTCTTGTACCTTATAAAGTTCCTGATATATATAAGCCCCTCATGTTACCTCCTATACTCCATGATTTTCCTGATAATTATTACAATTATCTCCCCAATTTTGATGGAGCGAACGGTATCACTGCCCAAAGACATATTCAAGGCTTTGAGAATTATCTGGACCTACTTGAGATTGATGGAGATGATGTTAGAATCAGACTTTTTTTCTCTTTCTTTGCAAAGTAGAGTAAAGATTTGGTTCAAGAATCTACCTATTGCAAGCATCTCAAATTTGCAACAGTTTGTGAAATTTTTCCTTGATAGATGGATAATCAAAGTCAATCTTTTTGTGATCATAGAAGAATATAATCAATTGAAAAGACAACCAAATGAAACAATACAACATTTTTCTAACAAATTTAATCAAATCTATTATTCAATGCCATCAAATATAAGACCTCCTCTTGATTCAACTCTCTTGCATTATGCAAAAGCATTTGATCCAAAAATAGAATTTCAGATAAGAGAAAGAAACCCAACAACTCTTGAAAAGATGCAGAACATTGTAGTAGGTGTAGAAGTTCAAATGTTGATTAAAAAGCAAAAGTTGAAAGTAGAAGCAGAGAAGAACAACATTGCAGAGGTAAAACTCGACATTTTGGTAAGAAAAATAGAGGAAATGATACAAAGGATCACCTTGCAAGATAAATTTTTTGTGCAAGATCACCATGAAACATTTATTTCACAAAAAGAAGAGGTTTATAGCCATGAACAAATTCTTGCTAATTCCAACTACCATAGGTTAGAAAATGGATTTACAGATCAACATGTGGAAGAGGAATCTACTGATTTAATTTGTATGTTTGATGACATTCCTTATTTTAATGATTTGCCTAAGTATGATCAGTATGATGATAATTATGTTCTTCAAGCTCAATCTAACTCAATAGAGCAATCATAAGCTAGTTTGGGAAATAAGAAAATTTAGTTTCAACATCATGAAAACAATGACCATCTTATTCACTTCAGCTATGAAAGTGAGGAAGAAAGTGCAGAAAATTTGGAAATAAGTGAAGCTTCTTTGCCTCTTTGTTTAGCTTCATTTCTGTTCATCAGAGAAAACTTTACAACGATAAAAAATTAGCAGTCTTTAGGTATTGATATTGACAACAAAGAAGACAATGAAAATCTTAATCAGGATTCTTCGGTTTCATAATTACAGTTATCAAATTTCATTGAAACACCTGATCAAATGACACATGAAAGTTCTATACCACTATGTTTTGAATCATTTCAGTTTTTAAAGGAAATGTGGTATAAAATCTCTAAAGAAAAGGATCAACAGCTTGTAGAAATCTATGAATTTCCATTCAAACCTATATGAAATAAGTGGTAGCAATCCTTCCAAGTTTTTTATGATCTAATAGTTGATATGTTGGATAATGAATGCAATCAAATTTTTTCTTCATTAACTAACTATGAGATTTAGGATCAAGATGATAAAGGTTTCATCAGTCAAACATTTCAATTAGTGGAAATATCATCACAAAGCTTGTCTGAAAATCTGCAGGGGGATAAAGATAAAAATGACATTTCATTTTCATGGCATGGAGGGAATAGATGTACAGTTGCTTAAATCGGTTTAAAAATAGTGTATATATTTTGGAAGATCCTTTTGAAAAGTTCCTAGAGTCAACAAAGGAAATCAAGTATTTCCTTATCTTCTCATTTGTTAACAAGGTTATATTGGGTTGTAGAACTTTACTTTTAATCGCAAATGAGCATAAGAAACAAAATACACCAATGTATATGATGCTTTAATGGTTTCTTTGGTTGTTTCAGTTTACCTAACCAACAGTTGGATAGCTGATTACAGTAAGTAGATAGGATTTCAGTTTGATTAAATACAGTTTTTCAGCAGCAAGTTTATTTTAGATCAGATTTCAGTACAACATGTGTTAGATTTTAGTTTTCAGAAAAGGTTAACATTTTAGTTCAAGATTTTCAGTCACAAAGATTATACAACAAAGCATGTGTAGGCTTGGGATCGGCTGTTGGCTTGTAGGGGCCTGACCCAGGTTCAGAGATGATTTAGCCAAACAAATCCCGGTACTACTGGCCCTTTTAGCAACAGTCCGCGAAGCGCGGACTGAGGTGTCACTCAAAGTATTATGGGAGAGTGATAGAACTAGGTTTCCACACCCTAGAGATGTCTGATGGTTTTTTGGTGGTCTGCGGTTTGACCCTGCGTGCAAGTCACTACGCACACCTATCAATACCTCGTAGCCTGTAATGTTGCCTTCGCATAGCCCTACTCGAGGCACGATCCATGTTATTACCCAAGTTCCTTACTATTAACCTAATATTATTTGACTACTTAACTTATCTGTATGAGCCCAATTATACTTAATAGTGTTTAGTATTCATATAAGTGCGCGCAATGAAAAAACCAATATAAATGCATAGAAAGTAATACAAAAGCAGATACACAGTATTTGGAATCAAAATTCTCTTTATTATTCTTCTTCTTGGGTTACAGACTCGACTCTGCCCTACACACTCAGCTGCAGGGGTCCGCACACTCAGCTGCGGACTCTACTAGGCCTCTGCGCACTCAGCTGCAGAGCCACTTCCTACTACTACGACCCAAGACACTTAGAATTCTTCTCTATCTGCTATTAGATCCTTACATCAACCCATTGATTCCGATCCTTACAACTTAGAGCCTCGCTCTTATTTATACAATCCCATGATCCACGAACCATGGGTAGGCTGACATGACATTGCATTACATTACAAAACTTAGGGTGGACAACCCTATGACTCAACATACGTTTCGCACTTCGTGCCCGCAATTTGCGGAGTCTTACAACATATTTGACCAAAACTTGGGCTTTGAGCCCCAAAACATTTTGTGGGGGGATTCCATGCCCAATAGGTCCCCAACACAAACATCATGACTTTCCCTCGAGTCACTCTATTAGCGCGGCGATCTTGGCGCGGAGTCCCTCCAACTGGTCCCAAACTGCTCGGTGGTTCACAGCACGCTCATCTACGGTTTGCTGGACCTTCTTCATGCACTCTTCCAAAGCCTCTTTGTTAGGAGAAAATCCCTGCCTTAGCGCATACATCCCCTGCATATGTGCGAGCTTTCCTTTGATATCTGTCATGATGGTGAAGGCCTCGTCAATCCATGGCTGGACGTACGCTTTGAGAACTACCTCTTTCTGTCGCGCCGCATCCACCTGCTCCTTCAGTGCCTTAGCTTGTTGCATCTTCGCAAGTCGTTGAGTGAGGATTACTGTCTGCGCAGTTCCTCAGACACTATTGTACTACACCTAAAGTTCACGCCCTCTATTTCTAGGTGTTGTATGTTGGGGTCCTCCTGCAAAGATGTGAGGACCGCAAATGCTTGTTCCAACATACCGGTACAGTCTTGTACTGCACGTCCAATTTCTTCCAACCCTATTTGGATAGCGCTAGCGTGCTATTCTTTGACTTTCGGGGGAGTGGAAGGTTGTGCCTTCAACTGCAGCTCGGCGATTTGAAGATTCAACTCCAGCTAAACCTTTGTCATTTCTGCTCTGGCTTCGCAGACACCGATCGCCAACCTGTGGATCTGCTCTGCTGCTTCGGGACGCATTTGCAAGTGTCGTCTACCACTTGTTCCAACCGCTGAGTCTGTGATACCAATTCATCATGTTGCAGGTTGAGCTGTTCGATGTTTATCTTTTGCTCACTCAGAACCTGTATCGTGTGGCCCTCCCTGGCATGGAGTTCTGCTATTATTCCATCCTGCAGTTGGTACAGTGTTTCTCATGGAAGGGCAGCCAAATTGAGGCCAAGTCCTTTGATCCTACCAACCGCAGCTCTGTCGATCTCATTTGCTGCTGCTAGCGCTCCTTCCAGTAACACTATGGTATTGGCCATCCTTGTGCGTAGCATCTGTTCTACTATTGATGTACCTGCTGTGACATAGGTGGACAAGGTTCCTTCCTATGAGGGCTGCACCTGTAGTTCCTGCAGCTACACCCTTAGGGCCCTCAACATAGTTTGCTACTCCATCACAACTTCTTGGAGCACTTCCTTGGTGACATCACGAACCGTCTTGCCAATGTTGTAGAGGTCTCCTTCAATTAATGTGATTGAGTTGATGGCTAGATTTGACGCCTTGACCTTTTTCCATGGACTTGATCTCTTTGGGACGTGCGACCGTTTGAGTTAGGTTGAAGTGGTTCTTGGGTCCGCGCCCTCTTCTGCAAGGTCTGTGTCCTCTGCCTCTTGTCTTGTAGACACTTCCTGGCCCTCCTCTACCTGTGTTGTTGTAGCCTCTATTGTCTACGCTGCTGCTGCTGCTTCAGCGGCCTTATTTTGCTTCATGGCTGCCTGTGCCACTTCGCAGGATGCCCTGACCTTGGCTGTCGCTTTTTCGTTGCACCTTTTCTCATCCAGTTGGGTGACGCGCAGCTTGGCATCCTCCTTCCTTTTCTACGCTGTTGTCTTCTCCAATTCCGCCAAATCCAGGGCACGCCACTCGGGAGGCCATGTCTCTAACACTGTAAAGATTGCGTCATCAGTGGCTATGAATGGGAGCTTTGTCCACTGCTGCACCGGATCCTTTCGCGCCTTGATGTAAATATTGTGTATGTCCACCTTGAAGTTTGCAAAACTTTACAGACTATTGTGCACTGTGGGGGACAGGTGCGACCTCCTATTAATCCACATCTGGATGCTCACCTCCATGAGCACCCAAAAAATCTTTGTATCGCGAATCCACTTCACGTCCTTGGTAGCCTAGAGCGAAGCGTACTTCATGGCCTCTGGTATTTCACACTCAATGCTCGGAAATTGACTATCCTCTAGTAGTTCTCCCACTACCATCAAGATGGATAAGAGAAACCTCACGTAGTGGAAGGTCTTACCTTGCTCCTGGGCCTCCTTGCAGTTGAGCAAAAATTCTTCGCAAAGGAACTTGGCCCAGTTGAATTGGACCCCTTCTGCACACTGTTTGGCCAACGCAACTACCGGCGCTGGTACTTCATCGTCGCGACATTTTCTCATTACTTTACTGGCCAGGAGTTGGGTGGCTACGCGCACCCCTTTATCCTTGATATTTTTGATGGCATAACCCCTCTTTTTCTTCTCGAGCTTATATTTTTTCTTCATGGCTTCCGCGAGAGCCAAATCGCCACCTTTTCCTACTATCATCGTAGGGTCCTTTCCTTTACAGTGAAGCCAAGAAATTATGTGGATGGGATCCGCCATGATGGGAATAGGCTCCTCCAGCCATAAGTACCCATCATGCACCAGGCAAAGCAGCTGCCTGATGATGAAAATGGCGATGGGCATGCGGTGAAAGTGTGGTATCCATAGTAGATGAAGCAACCTAACCTTCTCCACACTGCGCAGCCATTTTCGTGGTTGTAATGTGATCATCGGCCCCTCCGTATTCTGTTTCATTAAGCTCTTCGTATCTAAGTGTGGGAACTTCTCGCTGTCCATGAGGTTCTAGTCTTCAAATTTCAGGTTTGGCACACATCCTAGGAGCAAACCCTCAAAGGTAATTCCATCGGGGAGGAGCGGGGTTTGGAGTGCACTCTTCGTTGCATCCAGATCCTTTGGTACCTTAGCTTTCCCTTTTCGCATAGGGACATACTCGGGAAATTTTGCTACAGAGCGCATCAGTTGGATGTTCACCTCCGTGTCTTCTTCTTCCTCTACCTCGGCAATTAGAGCCTGTAAGTCCTCCTCCTCTTCATCTATCTCAATGGTGAAAGTCTTGCCCTTTTCCTCCATTGATAGCTTACCGAACTTCAGATTCCTCAGGGATATGTGGACTAGTCCCATTGTCTTCTTATCTTTTTTTGGTCTCGGTGTCCGTGGTGACTTCGGGATTTATGGTGCAACCCCAGTGCCTTCGGGAATATCGTGTACCGTATGGGTCGAGGTGGCCTCGCCGGCAATTCCTTCGTCAAAGCCCAAACCTCTCCTAATATCTGTCATCTTGTATGTACTATATGCGGTCTTTCGCAAACTTAGGGGCTCGAATATCGCTTAGCGCTCAACACTCTGTGCTCTATTCAACCACTCAAGTCTCAAGTGAACAAGTGTTGTCTTGTGGCTAGCCCCTGGAGTTTTATAGTGCCTTTTGAATTCAAATTCGAAAATTCCCCCCAATTCCAGGCCATCAATGCTTTCTTAGCGACAGATTTTCCGAAATCTTACCCATAATTGTTGTCTTAAATGTCTGTCGCCCACTCCATTTGGCCTCAAACCAGACATCCCATCATGAACAGTGACACCAACGGTCACTTCCCAGCCTACCCGCATGGTAGCACAGCTCTCCGTGCATGGGTGTGAACCTTGTGACATGCTGACTCTGCGCGCACCTCCCTTCTCATGCAGCTCCCAAGTAGACTCTTTTATAGTCCCGCGCTCTCTTTCAACTGCTCGGAGCAGTGACACTGTTCTTTTGATGGTGAGTCAGGTGGTCACACGACTCGTGAGGGGCTCCATTTCAATCCTTAGGATATTCTGTGAAAAACCCTGAATTTCCCTCATGACAGTCGTCACCACGCACTCTATTGTATGTGGTGTGTTCCCCTGTTTACTGTGTTTAGTGATATGTGGTCTTAGCCATGGTAGTAGACTAATCAATTCTTGGCGATAGTCTTCTAATTCATTGGTATGATCATTCGCACCTTGCCTTGCCATGGTTCATTAACGAGACATGCTTGCCTGATCTCGTTTTCCAGCCTCTTGACCTCTGCGTCCATCAAAATGCTTTTCTTCCTTAGTCGTACTTAGTCCTTTTTGAGTTCGCGAAGTCTAAGGTTCCCTTGCCGAATGGCTTCCTGAAGTCTTATGTGTTCTACCTCACGTAGCTATGTGATTTCTTCGTCCTGGGATTTGCGCACTATCGCACCTACGATTCTTATTATGTGTGCATTCATCGTTGTATGCCCCTCAGAAATTACAGTCCCTACCCTATTCCTCAACCTTAGAATTGTTTTCGTGGTAAGGGTTTTGTACATGGTCCTATAGGCCCATCGAACTGCTAGTACGCACAAGTCCTAGTCAGTATGTTTCACCTGGTGAACCTTGTTCAGCACTTCACACACCTTGTCAAATGCTTCTTTGTGGATATTCCTTGGTGTGCTTCGCCTTTCCTTCTACTACGGTTTGTTCTGATTCTCTATTCTGGGAGTGGTGTGCGCTTGTGCAGGCTGCATGTCATATGTTTGTACCCATCGGGAAAGGTGGGCACGCAAGTTGTTCTGCCCCTGGTAACTGGCTCTCATCCTTATCTGGGGTTTTCCAAATCGTAGGCGCATCATCCTCTTGCCTCCGCACCAGTCCTCTGATGTGTACCCCACCATCTTGCGGGCGTCACGCACAGTGCCCATTTCAGAGCATTGAACCATTGTTGTTTTGGTACTGTGCTTTAAAATTTGTTCAGGAATTCATCCACTGCTATCAATCCATCATATGTAGGCAGATCCCTTAACTCTGTTGTCACGCAGCGTAGTGATCTAACCATCATGTTGCAATTAATCATTGTTACTTCGTGCAGCCGATTCTGCCAGTGCTCTACTTCTTTGTCTGAATCTGAAGTGCAAGAGCTTTTGCACTCCCACGAAATCCTACCATTTGCAGTCGGGTTTACCTAAAGATCGTCATCATTATCATCATCGTGCACTGGTTCAGTGTATCGTGCTCCTTTGGCTGGATCTAGCAGTACTACTACGTGTAGTGACTTTTTCTCAAAAATCATTTTGCGCTTCTTCAGATTGATGACTCCATTCATATCAATGGCCTAGTCTATTCCTAGTAGCGCGGGATAGGGATTGTTGTCATCGACAATCTCTATCACTTCAAAATCCGCTTGCGCACTTGCACCTTGAATATCAACCGTTACCCCTTGCAATCTTCCCATGGACAAGATCTTCTGTTGGTTCGCCATTCACAATTGAATAGGAGACCATTGTAGCATGGGTCTGCCCATGCATTCCCATGTTTGTTTTGGCAGTACATTCACGTGTGATCTGAGATCCAGGATTACCTGATCCATTTCATACTCGCCGATTTGTGCAGTCAACCTCATTTCCCTTCCTGTGCGCAATGCATGCTTTCCAAGTTTCCTGACCCTGCACACCTAGTGATAAGTTCCTATAGTCCTTTTACTACCTTGCTATCGTGTAGCAATTTCATGCATGTCTCCATAAAGGTAGTGAGCATTGAAGGATCCATCCCTGGTACTAGTTGACCCTTACTACCTGAAGTGGAGGCCTCCATGAAGCTATTATTAGCTTCCATGAATGTCTCCTTCGGGCATTCTAAATCAAATTTGGGTTCCTTTGTACGAACCTTGCAAACCCATACACTTTCTTCTGACTGCTTACCTTTATCATCGCCAGTGGTCATACCACTCCTGAGCATCATGTTTACATTCAGGTCTTCTTCATGCGGCTCAGATCTCATCATCTATAAATTCTGAGTCAGAGGAGGCTGGAGTACCCCTTTTTCGCGCAGCCTCGCTATCAATGTAGGGCAGTCTTCTACCTCATGATCAAACTGAGTAAAATACAAACATGATTTCCTTGTCGAGTTTGTACAATCGCAGGCATAATGCCCCGTAAATTAGTTGTCTGTGACCCCTTCCTGGTCCCATTCCACCTCGACCTCATCTGTGCCCCTAAAATCCAGCATGCGCCATTCCTGTATTTTGGTCAAAGGCTCACGTTTCAATCTGCACCCTGTAGGCAAGAGTCCAATCCATCATTTGTTCATAGCTTCTGTAGGTGCGTTCATCATGGCCTACTGACCTGCAGAAAATGACAAAACATTTGCTGGGTTGTCTGCATATACTTCTGCAATATATGACAATTATCCATAGCGTGTTTTCCTCCTATTTGACAGATTGTGCACCATAGTGCATGTGCCGCGCTTGGTCCTGCTTGTGCCTCAGGTATTAATATCATCGACCCTCCTCCCGCTAAGTAATTTGCGAACACTAGACAATGGTCCTTGTCATGCCCCTGGCCCTTGCATTTTATGCACCATACCTCCTCGCACGCCTCTAGGCGAGGTGTCCTGTCCTCTTTCAAACTCTGCATCTCTAGCCACAGATTTTGCAATTGCGTGTGTATTTGTTGGACCCCTAAACTAGGGTCTTGTACAGGGGTCTCATGCAATCTCATTTCCATCTCCAAAGCTTCGACCTGGGTGGAAAGCTTTTGTTGTGATAGTGCTATCCTTAAATGCGGTGTTAGTGTTGCTACGTGTTGGGTTGTGTTATATTCTTTCCACGACTAACCTACATAGTGAATGGGGGGGTTAGAGGGGGGCAGTTAGCCCCCCTCTATGGGGTCTAGGGCAGCACCTTGGGAAATTTTTTTTTGGACCCTATATTAGGTTGGGCGAACTTACCTATGGTTTTTGGTCCATGGTTTTGGACACGATGGTTTTCGGTCCATGGTATTAGATGCTTCGGCATGTATATAAATATGTATTGTAACATTAGAAGGAACATAATGAAAAATCAAGCTGGTAGTCCCGGTTTTGGGATCCAAGGGAAAATCTCTGTGTATATGTGTTTTATGTGTTATGCTCTCGCATTGTTTATTTTCTATGTTTTAGAATTCGTATGCAGGTAATTTCTGTATAGGGTTAAAACCTACATTTGGTATCAGAGCTGTTTTGGCTTCAAGGGGACGCTTTTATTGCTGAGGGGTTTCGCTCAGGCCTGTGGTAGACCCTGTTCAGTGGGAGATCTGCAAGATCGATTCTGGTGGTGAAAGAAGATGGCGAGCAGTGGAAAGATAGAGATCGAGAAATTTAATGGTCAGAGTTTTGAGTTGTGGAAACTCAAGATGGAGGATTTGTTGGTGGAAAATATCAGTGGATCGCGGTAGATCCGGGTACTAAACCAATGGGAGTGTTCGATGAAGAATGGAACAAGTTGGATCGAAAGGCAAATAGCACAATACGATTGTGTGTCTCAGATTCAGTATTGCTGAATGTATCAGGGGAAGCTACGGCGAAGGCTTTGTGGGAAAAGTTAGGGACTTTGTACCAATCTAAGCCTCTGGTGAATAAAATGTTCTTGCGGAAAATGCTGTATAACCTGAGGATGAAAGATGGAGACTCAGTGACAGAGCATCTGAACGCATTTAATACTATGGTAAGTCAATTAGCATATGTTGATATTAAAATTTTAGATGAAGATAAGTGCATCAGTTTATTGTGTTCTGTACTAGATTCGTGGGATAGTTTGGTTATTGCAATAGGTAGCAATGCAACTGCCTTGCATTTTGATGAAATAGTCTCATCCTTGCTGACGGAGGAGATGAGACGGAAAAATATGGAGAGCCAGAATGGTGATGCCTTGTCTGTACGAGGACAGTCCTAGAACAGAAACAAAAATAAGTCATCGAGTGGGAGATCTAAATCTAGAGGTAGATTTAAATCTCTAGGAAAACCTGTAAAGGTGGTGTGCTAGAAATGCAGAAAGGAAGGGCACTACAAAGGGGACTGTAAATCTAAAGCTCCTGATAAAGGAAAGGGATCTGATGATGCTACTTCTATAGAGGTGAAAACCACCTCAGATGAAGGTGGGGATGTGTACTTGGCTTTTTCAAGTATACATGTAGATCATGAGGCATGGTTGATCAACTCAGGTGCATCCTTTCACTTCACTCCCCATAGAGAGTGGTTTTGCAAGTATGATAAATACGATGGTGTTGATGTGTTCTTAGGGGATGATAGGAAGGCTAGAATCGTTGGTCGTGGAAAAGTAAAGTTTAAGTTGCGAGGTGGAAGGGTTAGAACACTTCCAGGTGTTCTGCATATTCCTGCATTAGCCAAAAATCTGATTTCTGTAAGCAAGTTGGATGATGCAAGTGTAAAAATAGTGTTCGAGAAGGATACCTGCAAGATGGTTCGGGGAACACTGGTATTGATGCGGGGAGTTCGGGCTGGAACTCTGTACAAGCTGCAAGGTAGCACTATTGTTGATGGGTGCAATAGTTCTGTGGTTCCTGAAAGTGGAGCAGAAAATCTAGTGGTCTTTGGAGAGAAGACCATGCTGTGGCATCAAAGGCTTGGACATATTGGAGAGAAAGGCCTTTGAATACTTCATGGTAAAGGTATGGTAGAAGGTATGAGTAATAGCTCTCTAGACTTTGATTTCTGTGAAAATTGTGTATATGGTAAGCAGAATCGGGTGAGTTTCCCCTCTGGTGGTAAGAGGGTGAAACAGATATTAGAGCTTGTGCACAGTGACGTGTTTGGACCTGTGAAGGTTCCATCACTTGGTAAGTCTGTGTACTATGTATCATTTATAGATGACTTCTAAAGGAATACATGGATACATTTCCTTAAGAAGAAATCTGAAGTCTTTGACAGGTTTAAAGAATTCAAGGCTCTGGTGAAAAACCAGACAGAGAAGAAGATAAAGGTGTTGAGGACAGATAACGGTGGAGAGTTTTGCAGTAAGGACTTTGAAGATTTCTATAAGAAGTGTGGTATAGCACAGCAGAAGACTACTCCATATACACCTCAGCAAAATGGAGTTGTAGAAAGAATGAACAAGACGTTGATGGAAAGAGCAAGAAGCATGCTCAGTGATGCCGGGTTAGGACAGGAATTCTGGGTAGAGGCAGTGGAGACAACATGTTACCTAGTCAACAGATCACCTTTATCCACGTTGGAGGATAATACTCCCCAAGAGGTATGGACTGGTAAGAAACCCTCTCTTTCACATCTGAGGGTATTTGGATGTGATGCATATGTACATGTTCCAAAGGAGAAACGAACCAAGTTGGATAGTAAATCTGAAAAGTGCATCTTTATTGGGTATATGGATGGTTTAAAGGGTTATAAGCTTTGGAACCCAACAATAAGGAAGGTTGTGTATAGTCGAGATGTGGTGTTCAGAGAGGTGAAAGATGTTATTAAACATGAAGTCCAATGAAAGGAACCTGAGAAGATAGAGTTTGAGCTAAAGGAGGAAGAATCAGACTCTACAACAGAGGAGGAATCAGAAGATGAAGAGCCATAAACTTCGGGTGTAAGAAGATCAGCTCGAGAAAGAAGGCAGCCAAAAAGGTATAGTCCATCTGCTTTCTGTTCAAATTTTTCTTTATCTATTACTGATGATGATCCCAAAACTGTGAAGGAAGTAGTAGATTCAGAGGATGGAAAACTATGGAAAGAGGCCATGGTTGATGAAATGGCATCTTTGCACAAAAATGAGGCTTGGGATCTAGTGGAGTTGCCGGCTGGAAGGAAACCCATTGGCAGCAAATGGATGTTCAAGAAGAAGACAAACGTAGAAGGAAAGGTGGGGAAATACAAAGCTTAGTTGGTAGCAAAAGGTTATTCCCAAGTGCAGGGAATTGATTTTGGTGATATTTTTTCTCCTGTTACCAAGGTAACTTCTATTAGGTTACTTTTATCTGTTGCTGCTGCTTTTGATTTTGAGGTAGAACATATGGATGTGAAGACAACATTTCTTCACAGGGATCTGGAAGAGGAGATCTACATGAAGCAATCTGAAGGCCTTGCAGTGAATGGTAAGAAAGAATTGGTATGCAAGTTAAAGAAGTATCTGTATGCATTAAAACAATCACCAAGGATGTGGTATCAGAAATTTGATACATTTATACAGGGACTTGGCTTCACTAGAAGCAAAGCATATCACTGTGTGTATTTTAAATTAATTGGTGACTGTGTTATTTATCTGGTCTTGTATGTGGATGATATGTTGCTGGTTGGAAATGACAAAGAAATTATCTAAGATTTGAAGAACCAATTGTCCTCCAAATTCAACATGAAAGATCTTGGTGCTGCAAACTATATTTTTGGCATGGAAATTAAAAGAGATCGAGCAAAGAGGAAGCTATGGTTAAACTAGAGGAAGTATGTCGAGACAATATTGTAGAGGTTTAATATCCAGGATAGTAAACCGGTGAAGGTTCCTATTCTTGTAGGAGTAAAGTTATTTGCGGAACAGTGTCCCAAGACACAAGAAGAGGAAGAGGACATGTCCCGTGTTCCATATGCAAGTGCAGTCGGTAGCCTGATGTATGCGATGGTCTATACTAGACCAGACATTGCACATGCATTGGGAGTATTGAGCAGGTTTATGTCAAAACCAGGGAAGGAGCATTGGACAATAGTGAAGCGGGTTTTCATGTATTTGCGTGGCACTAGTGATTATGGTTTGTGCTACCAAGGAAGACCAGGATTGGACAGATTTTTGGATATCTGTGGCTTTGTTGATGCAGACTGCGCTGGAGATCTGGATCAGAGAAGATCTACAAGTGGGTATGTGTTTAACCTATTTGGAGGTGCAGTCAGTTTGATGAGTAAGAAACAATATGTCGTGGCACTATCAACTATAGAGGTAGAATACATGGAAGCCACTCGTGCAAGCAAGGAAGTAGTTTGGTTGCAGAGATTGTGTTCAAGTATGGGGTTAATACAGGGAGCTATAAGGATAGACTGTGATAGCCAAAGTGAAATTTTCTTGGCAAAGAACCCTGCTTATCATTCAAAGACAAAGCACATTGATGTTCAGTATCACTTTGTGAGGGATATGATAGAAGACAAAAAGGTGTTGCTAGTAAAGGTGGACACTTTGAAGAATATTGCAGATGCATTGACAAAATCTGTGAGCTCTGAGAAGTTCTCCTGGTGTAGAGAAACAATGGGCATTTCAGGGCTGGAAAAATGACTAAGCTCTCCTGTGGCCCCCTGTGGAAAGAAAACAACAAGTGGGAGAATGTTGGGTTATGTTATATTCTTTCCACGACTAACCTTCATAGTGAACTGGGGGGTTAGAGGGGGGGTGGAGCCCCCCCTTTGTATGAACCATGCACGGTGTTGTCCATACGTCAAAGTCATATTAGCTTCACGAATCATACTCTTCAGTCTTTGGTCCAGATCCCGGGGGGTCTCACCCGGGAGCATCACGATCTCCTTAAACCCGATAATTGATTGTGTCTCTGACTTTGGCCTGTTAAATTCCCTGTTCAACATGGTCTAGATTTCCACGATTCCCACGTTTGGATGGTAATTAGAATGCTTAATGTACCATGTTAATGCATGATCCTGCAATGTGCTTACCAGCGTAGCCTTCTTGATATTGTCATCCATAACTCCTTGTGCTTCCCATACCGCCCTTACTATGAACCAGAATTGGTGTGGATTTTCATTCCCTACTCCTCTAAATACCGGTAGTTTGATTGCACTCGTCATACTGAACTGTGGTGGTGGCGGAGGTAGGGTGGGTGGAGATGGAGGTGAGGAGGGTGAGATGAGTGGTGGTGTAGGTGGAGGCGATTAGCACGGAATTCGCTGCTTTATCAGACTAACTGCACTTCTTGGAGAAACTTTCGCGAGCTCTTCCTCGCTTTCCCGTAAGGGTGAAATTAAGGGACTAGTTTCTAATTCTTCACTACCTCCGTTTCTGTAGATCTTCGCACTTCGTGTAGTCCCAACATTAATTTATTCACATAACCCACTTTTCACACAATAGCATCTTAATCCATGTGTTCAAAGATTTAATATACTTACCTCGTTGTCCTTTGAGGAAGCATCATTCTGCCTCACTGTAGCTGACGGTCATATCTACCGCGAAGTGAGTGATAAATCCTCTTATAATTCATTCGAGCCAATGGTTCACAGCTCACGCGACCTTATCTCCTGACACTTCTAGTCTGCAAACTAATTCTGGAGTCCACACAATTGGTTTGTCGAGCCTACACCTTCCCTAATTGTCTGCTAGATTCACTATCCACTCATATAGCTCAGAAGGAAAGGATGCAAAGAAAATTTTGTGGATTTCCGTATATAAGTAGCACTCCAACCACTGTTCCTTAGATACTCATGGATTCCTGTTTTCCTATGCTGCGAACTTGTGATTCTTATTGTCCAACCACCCTTTAATTTCTTTCTTTGTTGGATTCTAGTGACATGACATCAGACATCCCTTACGTAGATCCCTGTCCTGGCACCAGAACCATTTGTTGGCTTGTAGGGGCCTGACCCAGGTTCATAGATGATTTAGCCAAACAAATCTCAGTACTACTGGCCCTTTCGGCAACAGTCCGCGAAGCGCGGACTGAGGTCTCACCCGAAGTACTATTGGAGGGTGGTAGAACTAGGTTTCCGCACCCTAGAGATGTCTGATGGTTTTTCGGTGGTCCGTGGTTTGACCTTGCACACATGTCACTAAGTGCACCTATTAGTAACTCACAACCTGCAATGTTTCCTTCGTGCAGCCCTGCTCGAGGTGTGATCCATGTTATTGCCCAAGTTCCTTATTATTAACCCGATATTATCTTATTTCTTAACTTATCTGTATGAGCCCAATTATACTTAACAGTGTTCAGTATTCATATAAGTGTGCCTGATAAACAAAACAATAAAAATGCATAGAACGTAATACAAAGAAGATACACAGTATTTGGAATCAAAATTCTCTTTATTATTCTTCTTCTTGGGTTATAGACTCGACTCTGCCCTGCACACTTAGCTGCAGGGGTCTGCGCACTCAGCTGCGGACTATACTAGGCCTCTACGCACTCAGCTGCAGAGCCTCTTCCTACTACTGTGACCCAAGACACTTAGACTTCTTCTCTATCTGCTACTAGATCCTTACATCAACCTATTGATTTCTATCCTTACAACTTAGAGCCTCGCTCTTATTTATACAATCCCATGGTCCGCAGACCATGGGTAGGTCGACATGACATTGCATTACATTATAAAACTTAGGCAGACAACCCTATGAATCAACATACATTTCGTGTTCCGTGCGCGCAATTTGCGGAGTCTTACAATATATTTGACCAAAACTTGGGCTTTGAGCCACAAAACATGCTGTGGGGGGATTCCATGCCCAACATCATCCCAATGGATCAGGCCACTAGTCAACGTTGTTCTTGACATCTCACAAGGAGATTCCATCCCCAAGTGGAGCCACTATTAGGTTCCTATAATAATAGGGATCAAAATTTTGAATTGACCATGTATACCTTGTAATATTGTACATACCTTTGCTTTTTGCAAATGTTTTCCCATATTTAAAAGATGAAAAGAGGGTACGTCCTAAAAGAAAAATCAAAGGACAAAAAGAAACAAAGATAAAAAAAGTGAAAAATATGAACCCCAAACAAAAACAGATCATGAAAGTGTGCAAATTCAAGTGCCACTGCTTTTACTTTTATGTGAAAAATAATGGTTGTGTGAAGCTTGTCATAAATGCCACAACGCATGATAGTGAAATAGCTTAATCTTGACTAATTCATGCTTTAAATTTCATGTATATAGATAGAGAATAAAGGTCTAGCCAAACTGTTTAACCTTGGAAGATTAGTAGTTAGGTAGAGAAATAAAAATGTGCTCATAAGCTTAATATGAGCCATTGGAAGTTATAAGGTTAGAATTAGATAGTTTTCTTGTCAAAAGAAAAGGAAATAAAGGGTTTGGAAGCTCAAATGCACCCATTGAAGTGAAGAAAAAATGTTAGGGTAAATAAAGAGTAGGTAGTGTTATCACTCAGGTTGTTCCCTTTGACTCCTAAGGGAATACGGCCGAGGTAACCACAAACCAATCTTTGGACTGCAGGTCCTAGCCTACCTGCAGTCAGAGAGGGCTCTCTCTTTAGGATTTAGCTTTGTTTAAGGGATGATTTTAGGCTAGATATGATGCACATGGGTTTTGTTTGAGTTTGGTGGGATGGTTGATCTATTCAAACAGAGTTGGCATACAAAGTGTAAGAAGTTTAAACCATTGGGCATGGAGTCAATGAATGTGAACTGAAGGGTGCGTTTTCCTTGGCAGAAGAGGGGAATATGGAGCAGGATAGCTACGCATGGCACAATGATCAAATGCTGGAACAAGGATGAAATGGAGTTTAGGGGATGAGAGGCAATTAAGGATCTCTCATCTAGCCAAAGAGGGAAAGTGGATGAAGACTATATAGGAGCAATGAAGGATTCCTAAACAGCATTCAGAAATGAGAAATAGCTTAAACATGATCGATTAAGTATGCATATTTATCACTAATTCAAAGGAAAACATAGAAAAGTTACAAGAATTGAGCACAGAGGGCATGAAAGCCAGCTCTGAACTATTCCTTCTTCCTGCAACTTAGATTATGATATACAGATGATACAGATACATATAAACTGATAAACAGAGGGAGGAAAGACTTATTGAACCATGAGCAAGCACATGAATTCCACATCAAGCTCTTCAGCCATTGAAAGCACAACCAGCCAGTTCAGATGCAAATATTCCAGCAATCTTTGATTACAGAAGTTCTTAAGCTTACAGCGCAAGTATGGAATGAGAAATACAACCAACCAACCCTTTACACTATCCAGAGGGTGGTATAAATAGAGAAAATATCTACAAAATATCTACAACAGCAGATTTGATAGCAGATCTGGAGAAATGAATGCTTCTAACCTAACATTTATTGCAAATAAATGAAAGAATGCCTATCTACCAGCTGCGCAGGGACTGCAGCCATAAGAATGAATAAATTATTGGTCTTTTGAGCAATGTGCTGGCACTTCTGCAATAACTGTGCCTTGGGACTTGCTACGCTGCTCATATGTGTCTTTGTACACTGTCTCTGCAAAATCTGGGCTTTAAACACTTGAATTGCCCCTCTAGGCGGTTCTGCTGCTGTAGAGTGGCTTTAATGCTCATAACTGTGATCTGGTGGGCTTTGATGGCTCTGAGCTACTTTATTGACTTTGATGGGGGCCTCTTTAATGTTCTGCTGCTTCGGGCTGCTGATATTTTGATCTGATACTCTTTGCCGCTTCCTCTGATACACTTTGACACTGAATCAGGCCACTTTCTCTCTCTGATACTCTTTAACTGTCTAATCGCCCCTTTATCTGCCAATTTAATGCAAGAATAACTGCTGCAAATGCTTCCGTGGCCTTTGGGATGCTATCGGCGCTTGGCCGATCAAAAATGATGCTTAAATCTTCAAAAAATGCTTTGCAGTTGTGGCGGGCGGGAGCGCTGTATAAACAAAACTTTAACAAATGCCCCTTTCCTTATAACGCATGAATGCTTAAAAAACATGAATTTTCATTGAAAATTGGCACTGCCGCAACACTGTGCATTCTATTAAATCATGGCCGTTGGATCGCGAGAAGGCAGATCCAACGACTGGCGCTAAATCAGCGATCGGCGGATCGGCGGATCCCAAACCATAATGCCTCCGATGAGCGATGAACCCCGCGGACCCAAAATGCATTCAAACTGCTCTTTATAATTTTTCGGCTCCGGCCCGTCGGAGCCTTTCCATTTCACTGTACAAGGGGCCATTTACGGACCCGAAAAATATATATGTCATGCCTTATTATTATTTTGGCTCCGGCCAGTCGGAGCAATATATGGGGCAATGCGATAAAAAACGGGCCGTTGATCTGAGGGCTCAAATGGACGGCAGAGATTAATTTGGAAATTTGCGTCGGAGGAGAGCATGGGGCGTGACTTCATTTTTGTTGCGATCACCGAAATGGGGGTTGCGACTTAATACGGGCTGTTGGATCTGAGGCTTGATCAGACGGCTGCGATATGTATAATGCAGTAAAGGGGAGATATGATAAGGGGGGCCTCCGATAGCGATATTGCATCGGAGGAGAGGGAAATGGTGTTATATATATATGCGACCAACACTGTTAGCACCTCCGACAGTGATATCGCGTCGGAGGGAGGGGATTCGGATCGGAGGAGGGTTTAGGCCTATAAAAAAGGGGTTCATGCCTTGGGAAAGGTAAAACAAGGCCCAAAGATGGATTTTTATACATATGAAGGGAAACTATGCAAAGGAATGAGTCCTTATGCATTTGGGAGATGGTTAGAGGGGGTATTGAGGGCTCTTGCTAAGTCTCAGATAAACTTAGAAATTCCCGAGGATGTATATGGTTCTCTTTCAACCAGGGGGAGGGGATAAGTATATAGGGGAGTAATATACATAGTTTTAGTAGGGGAAGGGGAAATAGATAGGGAGCTACATAGTAAAGTTAGTAGTTAATATGATAATGATGAGAAAAAGCGCTAAGAATGATGTCTTAGGCTATCAATGGGGGAAAATGACTGATAGAAGAAGTGTGAACATTCCTTGAGTGAAGCAGATCTCCACCAAGGCAAATGATATGGAGAATGATGAATCTAAGAGGTATCAAGCAGATCTTGACCTCTTTAGGGGAAGTTAGTGAGTGATTTGGGGAAAGAGGAAGAAGGGGAAGTTAGACATGCCTCGCTTGAAATCCTCCAACTGAAAAAACTGCCTCAAACTAAAAATGAATTGCTTACCAAAAATTGGAACACAGCAGTGGCATTTAGACTAGCACGCTTTCATGGACAGTTCTTTGGCCATCTGTAGCAAATATGGAGCATTGCAGCATGCATAGAATGACATATTTGGCATGTAAAAATGTCGATCATGAAAGATGATTAACCTGCTGCAGCAGGAGGCTAACAGGTAGAAGAAATGTTGCAAATGCACAATGTTGCTAAATCAAAAGCACATTTATCACGCTAAATCTTATTTTTCATGTGTAGGTGGAATTGTGAGAAAGAAAGGATATTCCCCAAGCTTATTTACTAATTTCCCCTCATTTCACTAGACCCCCACATACTTTTTTGCGAATTTCCCCTCATTATCCCTTCATTACTCATAAAAACCCTTTCCCTTCATTTTGACCTTTTATCCCTTTGTTTCACACATTTTGCCTACACCTTACCCTTCAAAAAATCATTCCCCCTTCCCAAAACCCCTTTCCCTAGTGTGCAACACATTTCCACCACAAATAATATTTCCCCCCCATATTAATTTCCCTATTTTACCTAAAAACCCCATGAAAACCTCTTATCCTAAGTTTTTATCCCCCCCACATTTATGAATCTTTTAACCCACCAACCCAGGTGTAGTTAAAAAAACCCTACCACATTAACCCTTGGTCCCACTCCATTAAACCCGCTCATTATAATTAATCCCCACCTTATTCATTAATTAATTACAAATTAGTTGTAATTAATTCCCCGGGCCCCACAAATCTTCACCCTTGTTCCCTCTATGCATCTCGACCGTGCCGCAGCCGTTAGATCTCTAACCCATAGATCCGACGATGCCCATCCATATCACGCTCACTCCCTCTCCAACCTTCACTAGCTTGAGAGCACGCGAAATTCGCGGTTTTGCCTGGTCCCATATTCGGCTATGTGGCAGCTCCAAGTGAAATCGCATGCTCTCCAGGAAATACCGCCCACTTGCCAAAAGCAGTGCAATGGCCCTAAAACCGCCTCCCCGCCAAAAGCCAAAACCACTCACTGTTCATTTTTGAATTTCGCGCCAAATTCTAACTGTTGCCGGTTAAAAGGCAGAAGAAGCCCATTCCGACTCTTTTCGCTTGTTTTCACTGTGAATGTTGCCTAAGCCTTCCTGCACCACCCTAAGCCTTTGCAATTGAAATTGACCACTGATTACCTCTCGAACAAGCTCCAAACGCCCCATTCAAACATCCAATGCACAACTGAAGCCGTTGTACCTTCTACTTTGGCAGCATCCTTAGCCCCCACAACTCCAATGGCCACAACACTACCAACATATACACCAACTACATCAGCAACAGGGTCTACTGATGAGCCCCAATTTTGGTACAATTTGGGCTCATTTTGGCCTATTCTACCTGCTCAAACCATTCATTTTTTATTGCTTATGCATGCATTTCTTAGTTTATTCATGCTGTTTGTAGGAAGAAGGGTAGGCACTCTATCTACGTGACTAATGCATTATGATTCCAGGTTTTGGCATTAAAAGGGAGCAAAAGACAACGAAAAAGGAGACAAGGAGACAATGAGGTGGAACTGCTGGTTTTTAGGAGAGGATGTCCACGGTCTTGGGACATTCCTCGTGATTCCCACCAAGAACTCCGAGCTCCAATCCATCTCCCCTCCGAGCTTAGAAGCAGCCAGCTGTTCTACAGGAACAGCAGTTACAACTGTTCTACAGGAACAACAATTATGACTGTCCTACAGGATCAGCAGTTAAACTCTAGTTGGACAGCCGAGCTCCTAAAATCAAGGACACTTGTTGGATCATTGTTTTGCATAAGTATAGAGGCCATAGCCTTTGATAGGTTGTTGAAACTTTCGCATTACTATTGTAATTTTGAGCACAGCTCGATGTTAGTTCTTGTTGTAAGCCAATTTTGGCATAACATCAGATTATGAATAAAGAAGGCAGATTTTGATCTAGCTCTGAGTTTTCTTAAGGAGACTATAGCTCTCAGGTTAGGGCCCAACCTGAGAGCCATAGATCCCCTCTGCTGTAGTGTTGTTTGCATTTCGTTTCAGCACTCTGAGTTTTCATTTTCACATGCAATTTGAATTACAGGTTGTTGAATTAGTCTTTTTCATGAGCCTAGATAGGACTAGTTTATGGTTGAATTGCTTTCGGTTGTTTAGTTAGATTAGCAGGTTGATAATACATTGGAGCTCCAGCAAAAAAGGTTGAGGAAGTCTCCACTGCCATCTCCGTTTGGAGATTGGAGTGCAGCCTATACCAGCCACAAAAACACGCAGTTCTTCACTTCATACATGCTGCAACATAGTCTCGTTATGATAGATCTTTCCACATGATTCACACCTGCACACACGCCTTCATCACAGCTTCATGCACATTCTCCTTCACGTTTTGGATTGCTGTTCATTGAATTTATACGCACAGGTAGTTTAGGTTGATGCATTTTCGGTTTGGTGACAGTCATAAGCATTTGTTTCATTTACACTGCTCTCTCTCGTTCCATTACCTCATTCTCCATCTTGATCACGCATGCAAACACATCTTTGACCTCTGTTCTACTCTGTTTTCTCCCACAGTCTTTCACTCCTCACGTACTTCCATTCTCTAGCCCTTTTGTTGACCTAGCCCTCTATCTTCCAACCTACTTCCTACACTCATTTCCCATCCTATTCCTCCACTTCTGAGCCATCACCAGCCTTATTCCTACCTTACACATCTCCCCCTACCATTCCATCACTCACCCATCACTTCAAACACTCACGGTAGGTCATCCTGTAGAAATTCGTAGACATCTTGTAGAAATCTCTGCGTATCCTGTAGGATCCCCTGCAGACATCCTGTAGGAGGCCACTCACTCGGTTGCTGAGCTTCTGAATGTGAGGAACCTCTGTGGATGGATGCTAAGGATCCCTAGGGACCTCTCCTAGCCTCCCCAACCTGTCCCACGCTTTCCTTCCTTCTCCATCCCATCTGCACAACCAAACCCTAATTAGCACACAATCACAATCATTCCATGCACTTAAAAGAAAAATACAAAAACATGTCTTTTATGATGCAAGCAGCTTAGATCCATGCATTTTCACTTATTAGAGGTAACAGCAGCATTGGTAGAAGTTTCATTCATATTCTTTGCATTATAGAGGTTAGATTAGTTAAATTAGGGTTTCCTAGGTTTACATGCTTTGATTCGCTTTCAGTTCATTTTTGTCAAGTAAAGTAGCTTCCCTTTGAGAATAGCTTTCGTCCATCAATTAGCAAGCTTCTTCTGAGAGCCTATAGAAGTTGGCTTGAGCCCTAGCGGACTTGTGCCAGCTGACCAAGTGACAGCTGCGACAAGAGCTAGTACTTGTGCATATAGCACCGTCACTTCCAAGTTTGTACGAACTACCGGGTTGATAAAATGAGAGACAGGAAGCCCCAGGAGTTGTAGCATTCTTGCTACAATACTGGAGCTCACCATCTTTTTGGCGCCGTTGCCGGGGAAGCGTCAGAGTATTAGTAATTGTTGCTTTTCTTCTACTTTCGCACTCTTGCTTTCTGCTAATAGTTTACTTCATTTCCATTCTGCAAAAGTAGCATAGACATTTCCTGCTTTCATAGATTAGCATTTCCTGCTTTCATAGATTAGCATTTCCTGCTTTCATAGATTAGCATTTCTTGCTTTCCTAGATTAGCTTTCCAATTCCGCAATTTCATTTGAGCAAGATAGTTAGTTGTAGATCACTCTGTTTCAGTTTTGCAGGTACCAAAGAAAAAGCAAAAGCAATCAAAAAAGGAAAAGTCCTTTCCATTTCATGCCTCGTAGGAACCGAGATAGATCAGGCAAATTCCTACCAAACACCCCCACCACATCACTGAGTCACCCTTCTCTCTTCTTTGGTGACAGTGACCCAGAGGAACCTATAGGTGAACATCCTGAGATATACCAAGACCCTATAGAAGAAGAAGAGTTAGAGACCACTCCATCTGAAGCCATGGCTGATAATAGAAGAGAAGATGAGAGAATAGAAGGAGCTTTCCCCATCTGAGAGACCAATGGAGAGATGAAAATGAAGAACATTAGCCCCTCCGCCTTACCTCACTTCCATGGGTTGACCACTGAAGATCCAGATACCTTCCTGTTTGAATTTGCTGTCCTTTGTAGAACCTATGACTATACTGAAGATGAGCAAAAGCTGAAGCTTTTCCCTTCCACTCTTAAGGATGCAGCACTACGCTGGTTCATGGGATTACCTGGGAATAGTATCGCTACTTGGGCTCAGATGCAGCAAGCCTTCAATACCAAGTATAGGGATTACTGTAGGTCTAAGGAAACCAAGGGAGAGATCTTTCGGATGACCATGGGGAATGATGAGTCTTTAGAGGATTATGAGGAGAGGTTCCAACTTAGCTATAAGCGGGCCAGGTGCACACTTGACCCTGAATCCCTCAAGTTGGTTCTACTCCGAGGAGTCCCTGAAGATCTCTTAGACACCCTTCACATGTTAGCTGGGGGGGACATTTACCAACTGCCTTACGAGGACATCAAGACTGTGTTTAGAAATCATTCCAGGGCAGCTAGGAAACGAGGTAGAGGAAATCTCCTCTCCACTGGTGTCCCTTTCTCCAAACATGAGTTTACAAACCAATTAGAAGATCTTAAGAGTGAGGTGAGACAGACCATTGCCATGCAGCTGGACACATTCAGGATCCAGCATAAGAAAGAAGAAGCTGAGAGAGCCTTGGCTGTCTTTTGCCCTAGGTGCACCAGAAGACACCCTAAGAACGAATGTCCATTGCATTCGGTTGAAGTGTGTTTCGTTTGTGAGGAGGACCACCCAACAAATCAGTGTCCAACCTTACCTGGGTTTAAAGCCATGTACCAAGGAACCGAAGCCCCCACTGAACCTCTCTACTTCATCAACCAAAGGAGGCCACAAGGATCTAGACCTTATCATCAGGGGATGCAAGGGGCATCTCAAGCTTATTACAGCCCCAACCAGTCAACTCCTATGCCTTCCTGGGGTCCCCCTGCTCATCCTTCATGGTCCATGCCTCCTCCATGGTCTTATCCACCTCAGTACCCCACTCAACCTACTTCTCATCCATATCACTCACATACCCAGCCACAGCCTCAATGGAATGCACCTCAGTTGGGGTGGAGGCCTCAGTACAACACTCCACCCGCCATTTTGCCTCCACCACCAGTTCAACCACAACCATTACCTCCTGCTCCTCCAAGGCAACCTCAAATGCCTGCTCAACCGAACCCGAACCCCAACAATAGACAGGCTCAGCAGGTATATACTTGGGAAACCTCATGTCCTACCTATGCTGTGGAGATCCAGGAGATCAATCTTAGATCTGGAAAGACTCTTCCAGATCGCCAACCTCCTCCCCCAGAGGATGAGGAAGACCATCAGGAGAGTGAACCAAAGCCTATTCCACCCTTTCCTGAGAGACTAACAGCCACCACACAACCTAACCCAGAAGAAGATGAGCTTTTGGGTGAGCTCAAGCAGTTGTGTGTAAAAATCCCACTTCTCCAAGCCATCAAGGATGTGCCAATATATAACAAGCTGGTTAAGGAGAAGTGTTTCAAACACCCAGGCAGACGGAAGAAAGATGCCTCAACTATCAATGTCATAGGACAACTGTCTGACCTTATGCTAGGACAAGTCATCTACCCAAAGTACCTAGATCCTGGAAGTCCTGTAGTAGATGTTCACATCAATGGCACCATTATCCCCCACACCTTGATTGATCTGGGGGTGGCCATCAATGTGATGACCAGGGATACCATGCTTAAACTCAATCTTCAGGGTTCCTTGAGAAAGACCTCGACAGTACTGCAATTAGCAGATCGCTCCACCGTGACTCCCGAAGGGATTGTGGAGGATGTCATGGTCTCCATTGATTCTTGGGAATACCCTGCAGACTTCCTGGTTTTGTAACCAAAGGCCAAGCTTACTGGATATCCTCTCATTTTGGGAAGGCCTTGGTTAGCTACTGCAGATGATTACATAAGTTGTCGGGCAGGAAACATGACCATCAAAAATGGTCCCATGTCCAAGCAGCTAGTCCTATACCCTCCTGCCCAACCTTCTTTAGAGCATGATTTACCACTCTGGTTGGAAGAAGGAGAAGAAGACGAGGTGTACTCAGCACCTCTGTGCACCTTAGATACCACTAGGAAAGACCCCCTAACCGAGGATGACTTGATCGAGACCTTGATCCAGGATCCACCTACCAGTGCACTACCCTTAGAGGAATTGGTGGAGGATGCCCAAGCTAGCACCTTAGTGGATCTTTGTACAACCAACCCTGTCACTCCCAGAGTTAAGAATGTGGAGTTTGGCCTTGAGAAAGCATTGAAGATCAGCTCCTCTTTATCTCCTTCCCAGGAAAAGGAGCTGTGTAGTCTGTTGGCCAACCACCTAGATGCTTTTGCTTGGAGATATAAGGAAATGAAAGGGGTCCATCCTTCGGTCTGTACCCATCATATATACATCAAAGAGGATTGTAAACCGGTTAGGCAACCTCAGAGGAGAATGAATCCAGCCCTTAAAGACATTGTCAAGGAAGAATTGCAAAAACTGTTGGATGCTGGATTCATCTACCCCATCTCAGATAGTGAATGGGTGTCCCCTCTAGTGTTGGTTCCCAAGAAGAATGGGAGGTGGAGAATCTGTGTGGATTACCGTGAACTGAACAAAGCTACCAAGAAGGACCATTTCCCTCTACCTTTCATAGATCAAGTGTTGGATGGACTGGCAGGAAAGAAGTTCTTCTCTTTCCTGGATGGGTTTAGCGGGTACAATCAAATCCAAATCAGCCCGGAAGACCAAGATAAGACCACCTTCACTTGTCCTTGGGGTACCTTTGCCTACCGAGTCCTTCCCTTTGGGCTATGCAATGCTCCTGCTACCTTCAGAGAGCTGTCTTGAGCATCTTCTCGGAGTTGGTCCATGATGCAGTGGAAATATACATGGATGACTTTACTCCTTATGGGGCCAACTTCCAGGAAGCATTGTCCAACTTGGGAAAAGTCCTAGCCAAATGTATTGAGATGAACCTGTCCCTCAGTCCTGAAAAATGTGAATTCCTGATGACTGAAGGGACCGTGCTAGGCCATACCATTTCTTCCCAAGGATTGCAGGTGGATCCTAACAAAATTGCTCTCATCAAGAGGGTTCCACCTCCTCAAAAAGTAAGGGATGTCCGGAGTTTCTTGGGATTAGCAGGATACTACCGGAGATTCATTAAAGATTTCAGCAAGTTAGCCTCACCATTGTTTGGCCTATTGGCAAAAGATGTGAAGTTCAAGTGGACTGACGATTGTCAGAAGAGTTTGAATGAGTTAAAGGACAAGTTGGTGTCAACACCAATCTTGAGAGGTCCAAACTGGGCCCTACCTTTCCACATCCACACTGATGCCTCGAACAAAGCCATAGGTGCAGCCTTAGGAAAAGTTGAGCAAAAGCTTCCATATGCCATTTACTTCGTTAGCAAAAACTTGTCCAAAGCAGAACTGAATTACACTGTAACCGAGAAAGAGTTCTTAGCTGTAGTCCATGCACTAAACAAGTTCCGTCATTATATCACTGGATATCAAACATTTGTACATACTGACCATGCTGCTATTAGATATTTGATGAATAAACCAGATGTGAATGCTCGTATTATTAGATGGTTACTTTTATTGCAGCAGTTTGATTTAACCATTGTTGATAAACCAGGTAGAGAAAATGTTGTTGCTGACTTTTTATCTAGATTGGATTTGTCTGCAGATGAAGATGGGACGGTGGATGACCAGATGCCTGATGAGCATCTGTTTGCTATCTCAGTACTCTCTCCATGGTTTGCTGATATAGCAAACTACCTTGTTTCAGCTCAGTTCCCTCCGCACCTCTCTTCAAAAGAGAAGAGCAGAATCATCAGAAAAAGTGCCTCATTTACTTGGATCGGGGGCAACCTGTTCAAGCTTGGCCCCGATCAGATCTTAATGCGTTGTGTAAGGGAAGAGGAAGTCTTTGACATCCTCCTCACCTGTCATGATGGGCCTTGTGGAGGACATTTTGCAGCAAAGAGAACTGCCTTCAAGATCCTGCAGGCAGGCTACTATTGGCCCACACTTCATCAAGATGTCAGAAGATATGTCATCCAGTGTGACCAATGCCAAAGAATGGGGAAACCGACCCAAAGGGATGAGATGCCTCTCCAACCTCAAGTGACTCTTGAGCCATTTGAGAAGTGGGGCATGGACTTTGTGGGTCCAATCAATCCCTCTTCGAGGCAGAGATCCTACATCATTGTGTGTACTGACTACTTGACAAAGTGGGCAGAGACTAAAGCAATCAAAGCAGCAACAGAAGAGAAGGTGGTCGAGTTCTTAAGAGAGAACATCTTCTATAAGTTTAGCTATCAAGGGAGCCAGTTCACCTCCAACATGGTCGAAGATCTACTAGCTCATCACAAGATCAAGCATAGGACTTCCACCCCCTATCATCCTCAAGCAAATGGGCAGGTGGAAGTCACCAATAGAGCATTAGAAGGGATCTTGACCAAAGTGGTGAGCAGCAGCAGAAAAGATTGGGCAGATTGCCTGGTTGAGGCCACATGGGCTTACAACACCACTTGGAAAACCACCACCGGCTTCACACCTTATGAGCTGGTCTATGGGAAGAAAGCTTTGCTGTCCATTGAGTTTGAGTATAACACTTTAAGGATGGCAGCTCAGCTGGATCTAGATCTCAACCATGCACAACAAGAAAGGCTATTGCAGCTGAATGGACTGGATGAGCACCGCATGCAGGCCCTCCTTCACTCAGAAGTGGTTCAACTTCAGAGGAAGGTGTGGCATGACCAACATCTCCATGACAAGCAATTTCAGCCGGGAGATTGGGCTTTGTTGTATGATTCCAGATACAAAGATTTCAAGGGGAAGTTGAGAACCAGATGGCTGGGACCATATTCAGTGGAAAAGTGTCATGACAATGGATCTGTCCTCATTCGAACCATTGATGAGGAAGCCATTCCCATGCTTGTCAATGGGCATCGATTGAAGATCTACAGGAAGCCTCCCTCAAGACAAGAGTTCATCAAAACAATGGAGAAGGCAGTATTGGTCATAGAGAAGGGTCCTGCCCCTGCTTTGGGCACACCCTGAAGAATCTAAAAATAAAAATAAAAAAATAAATAATAAATAAATAATAAAGATCCTTGGGTGAAAACCTTTCTGAGGCGCCCAAGGCAGGTGGTAGGGGTGAAAACCTCATTGAGGCGCCCCTACTATCTTTCAAAAAAAAAAAAAAAAGAGATAAAGATCCTTGAGTGAAAACCTCTCTGAGGCGCTTAAGGCAGGTGGTAGGGGTGAAAACCTCATTGAGGCACCCCTGCTATCTTTCAAAAAAAAAAAAAAAAAAAAAGAAAAAAAAACAAAAAGAAAAAAACAAGATCCATAAGTTATTTGCATGCAGATTGTCAGCAAATACATCAGCAAATTCAAGAACAACTTGAGAAGAGTCAAGGCAAGTACAAGGAAAGACATGACAAGCATAGAGTCGATCACAAGTTTCAAGAAGGGGATGAGGTATGGTTGTACATTAGTAAGGAAAGGATGCAAGGAGAAGGTAAAAAGCTGAAGCCTATTCGTTATGGTCCATTCAAAATCCTCAAGAAGGTTGGAAATAATGCTTTTCAATTAGATTTGCCTTCCTACATGCAAATGTATTCTGTTGTCAATGTGGAGAACTTACGTTTGTATGAACCTCCTTTGATTGCTGATCATGAAAGTGCTGTTCAGCTACCATCTATAGAAGATTTCTCGCCAGAATTCTTAGATGAGCTGAAAGAAGATACAATCCTTGACAGAAGGACACGCACTTCAAGAAGGGGAAGTGTAGATTATGTTCGGGTTGGTTTCAAAGGCAGCAAACCGAACAAGGCAAAGTGGATGGAGGTGGACAGAGTGAGGGAGCTATACCCTCACCTCTTTAATAGGTAGTTGAAGGCTTTTGGGGTCCAAAAGCTTCCCAATGGGGAGGCGTGATCAGGTGCTCATGTCCTAAGTGTCGTAAAATGCTCAAAATTTAAAGTGCTCAGAACTAGTTAAAAGTTGCACGACTGGAAAGTGCTCGTCTTCCCAATTCCGACACCGCAAATAGTTCGAAAAATGGTCGCCGTATGAGGAAGTTATGGCAAAAAGAAGAATTTGTCCACAACATTAGAAATTTTAATTTTTCAAAAAAAATTAAAAAAGGAATATTTCGTAGAATATTCCTTGGAATATTCTAGGGAATATTCCCTTTTTGGCAGCCAATCACAGGCCGCCACGTGGCAGGCCCGGAGGCCGCCACGTGGCCCCCAGATGACGTCAGCAAGCTCAATGGTGCATGGTAAAACTTTTGGGGTGGCGGTGAGGTTTGATCCTGCAACCTCCAACCTATTAGCCAAGCACTTTACCGTTAGACCACATGGTCAGCCGTTGTTTAATGGGTGAAACAAGTGATACTTGAACGTTAAAGTTGGTTGGGGCGGAAACCAAAGGGGGCCAGCCCCCCTTTCATATGACCACGACCCAGAACCAAGGGCTTAAGCCCCAACCGCCAGCCAAACTGCCAGCACGAACTCCGAGGACAACATTAAATGTAACTGCAGTTTTGGCGGAAATTCTGGCAGGAGCGCCAAAATTGGCGGGCCTGCCATATTTGGCGGGCCTAATTGGACATTAACTAAAGTTAGCTGGAGTTCTTTTAGGCTAAACTGGAGGGGATCATTAAATGGCCATAACTTTGGCTAGGAAAGGCGGTTTTGGACGATTTTTTTTTTGATTTTGGGTATTTTCGACCTTCTGAAGCCATTGGTGTAGGTCTTAAAGCCATATGAGGTCATTTACAGAGGTTTTGGAGCCATGAAAGTTCTAGGAGCCACCAGGGCCCAGTTTTGTGAAGACTGTATAGGGTTGCAGGTATCCATTGGAGGTGATCCAATAGTCAATCCTGAAGGATTCCAGTGTTCTGAATCCATTTTTACCATCTATTTCACATGCTGATATCGATGGGCAGTTAAAAGAAGCGCCTTTGAAATGGATTGGTAAGAAATGGTTAGAATTCTTATCCAATTAAAGTTGCATGTCTTTTGATTGAATGCATTTCTTTGTAAGGGAATGCAAGTTGCAGGATGGAAAAGATGAGTATGAGACTCACTCTATTGCAGCAAAAGTTATATTCACTTCAGCTTTGAAAGTACATGTACATGTGATCAAGGATATTGTACTTATGATTGTACTTAAGAGAAAAATTGAAGGATAAACTGCATGCATGAGAATGATATGCATGAGCACAGGGATCATGATGATTTCCTTGTATTTTAAACATGTATGTGTGATTAACTTGAAGGGTTGATTACTTTGTTTTTAACCATGCATGTAATGTAATATTGACTTGGAAAAAGTTAATTTGATCTCCAAGATTGTAAAGAGGAGAAATGATGAAGTGTTTCATCTTTGTAAAAATCTTCTCATTTGGGAGGCAGCTCTTCTTCTGGAGCAGAGGTGCCATGGATGGGCATCATGACACCTGGCAAGCCCACATGTTCAGGGGAATACTTCAGCTCATATATCAGCAAGTTTCATTGCTGGTTCCTGCAAATTTTCAGTTTGTCTGGCGAACAAGGTTGGTCGGGATTCGACAAGTACTTGGCTTATGCAGCGAAAAGTTGCCATGACGACAGTTGGCAAGGCAGGACATTTTGGCATCAGTATGCTATTTTGGCTGAATGGAAGAGGATATTTCTGTTCCTCAAGTGCTGTACAGTTCAGTTCAGAAATTCAGTGAGCTTTTGGGGACCAAAAGCCTTCTCATTTGGGAGGTGTGATCAGGGGCTTAGGACCAAGTGTCGTAAAATGGTCAAAAATAAAAGTAATCAGAACTGATTGGAACCTAAATGACTAGATAGAGCTCATCTTCCTGATTCTGGCACTGCAAACGGTTCGAAAAATGGTCACCGTATGAGAAAGTTATGCCAAAAACAAAATCGCCCAATAACCCTTAATTTTTGAATTTAAAAAAAAAAAATAAAATTTAAAAAAGAATATTCCATGGAATATTCCAAGGAATATTCCTTTTGGACAGCGAATCAATGGCTGCGACGTGGCAAGCCCGGAGGCCGCCACGTGGCTGGCATGACGTCAGCATATGTTGGCGCATATGTTTAAAAGTTGGGTCGAGCGTGGTTTGAACCCACGACCTGCCGGAAGCCAACGCCAAGACTTACCAACACACCACAGGAGCAGACCATGTTTGAATGGCGGAGCAAAGGTTATATGAAATTTAAATATGATTTGGGTGGAAACCAAAGGGGGCCAGCCCCCCATACCATATGACCTGGGCCGAGAACCGTGGGCCAAACCTAACCACCAGCGCACAATCCAAGAATAACTGCAACGTGGTCACATGCGAAATTTGTGGGCAGTTAAGTAACAGTTAGACTGGCAGATTTTTTGGCGGTGGCACCAAATTTGGCGGACGCCCAGATTTGGCGGAGCTAACTGGACATTAACTAAAGTTAGCCGGAGTTCTTTTAGGCTAAACTGGAGGGGATCATTAAATGGCCATAACTTTGGCTAGGAAAGGCGGTTTTGGACGAATTTTTTTTTTGATTTTGGGTATTTTTGACCTTTTGAAGCAACGGGCAGAGGTTTCATAGCCATCTGAGGTCATTTGCAGGTGTTTTTTCTTCATGGAAATTCTAGGAGCCACTAGGGCCAAATCAGTTTGGGAGTTGCATTGGGAATTGTGCAGCCAGCGAATGTGGAACGAAGGTCATTCCTGAAGTTTTCCAGCCTTCTGAATCCATTTCTGCAGCTCTTTTTTCCTTTTGAGGCATTCTTCTCACTGTTTTGCTTCAGGGAAGCTTTTAGGGCCACTAGGGCCATTTTAGTGCATGAGCTGTTTGGGGGCTATGTTCATCCGTTTTTGGTGATTCAAAAGCCTATGTCTGCTATTTTCGACCTTCTGAGTCTAATGGAAGAGGTTTTAGAACAATTTGAGGTCATCCTCACCTCGAAATTCTCCATGCAAGTTTAAAGGGCCACTAGGGCCAATTGGGGAAAGTACTGTAAAAGGTACAAATTCACTGTTTAGTGTTTGGGAAAGAGCATGTTTAGCTAATTCCTATCTTCTGATTCTGTATTTACAGTCAGATCTGTCCTTTGAGACACTCATATTCTTGTATTAGCCTTTGTAGCATTTTTAATACAAGAGGACAAGCCTAGTTGGAGAGGCTTGGTCCAGCAGATGTAGCCCAGGAGGGGGTGAACTGCTTTATCATTTTGATGTCTTTATTTGCTGAAGATGAGATGCTAAACAAAACTGATATAAAGTTTTAAACAACAAATAAATATAACTTGCTTACACACATAATCACTTGTTCAGCTGCAGAAAGTTACTTGTCTTATTCCGCAAGACCTTAAACTTCAAGTATGTGTATGTCAAAGACTTCTAAGTGTTTACTTTGTTATTTCTTTAGGCAGAGCCTGTAGAGGGCCAGGTAGCCTCTGGAACTCATCCTCTTTTTAGAGGTGACATGTCCGGTGAATGCCCCTACAGTCTATCTCTATATAAGAAATAAGAAGTTTATACATTATTAGAGGTCATTTGGAGTGTCTAGCTCACAGTTGAAATTATTGGAAATGGATACCTTGCACCCTTAAACAAGTACATTCCATTTTCAGATCACTCGGTCCAACGAAAAGATTGACTTGCCTTCTTTATAGTGTCCAACATAGGTGTACAGATTTCACTAAAATTCCTTATGAATTTATGATAAAAACTTGCCAGCCCATGAAAACTACGTACCTCAAATAGAATTTTTGGGGATGTCCAGTTGACGATTGCTACAATCTTCTCTGGGTTCACGTTCAACTCGTTTTCTGCAAACACAAAACCCAGATAAACCAACTCTTTTTGCAGAAAAGTGCATTTTTTCAGATTTATCAGCGGCTTATTCTACTGCAATTTTTCCAGCACACTTCGAACATGTCGGAAGTGTTCCTCCTTTGCCTTGCTGAAAATTAATATGTCATTAAGATACACTATTACAAACTTTCCAATGAATTCTTTCAGCATTTCGTTCATCAGTCGCATAAAGGTACTAGGTGCATTACTCAGTCTGAATGGCATTACCAGCCACTCATACAACCCTTCATTAGTCTTGAAGGTTGTCTTCCACTCATCCCCTTCCCTGATCCAAATATGATGGTAACCACTCTTCAAATCAATCTTCGAGAAATATGCTGCCCCACTTAGGCAATCCATCATGTCGTCCATTAGTGGTAGTGGAAATCTGTACCTGATGGCAATCTTGTTGATGGCCCTCAAATCTATGCACATTTGCCATTCTCCTCCTTTCTTGGGAGCGAGAACTGTTGGAATTGCACAAGGGCTCAAACTCTCCCTTATTAACCCTTTATCCAACAATTCTTGCACATGTTTTATGATTTCTTCATTGTCTTTGGGGCTCATCTGATACGCTGCCTTATTCGGTATACTTGCTCCAGGTAATAAGTCAATATGATGACTTATACTTCTCTTGGGAGGAAATTTATTTGGTAAGTCATCCACTACAATATCGTTGAATTCATGCAGCATTTTTTGAATTTCTGTAGGAAAATCTAACACCTCTGTGTGTAACAACACCGTTTTTTCTCTTCTCACAACAGCATAGTTCACTTCACTTTCTTCAATCTGCTTCAAAAACTATTTTCCACCCATTAGTAACAATCTCATGCCACTTGTTTCTGATGTCTCCTCCTCCCTGATGGGCACAAGTGTGTGCTTGATCCCACCTTTAACAAACTTATAGTAGTTTGTCTTCCCATCATGCACTACCTTCCAGTCATACTACCATGTCCTTCCTAGCAGTATGTGACATACGTCCATTGGCATAATATCACAAAAAACCTTGTCTTCATACCTGCCAATATGGAACTCAACTTCGCACTGTTCGTCCACCAACAGCTAATGGTCTTTCTACAGCCATGATACCTTATAAGGAGTGGGGTGCTTCAACCCCTTCAACCCCAACTTCTCTACCATTTCTGTGGCAACCAGATTATCTGTGCTCCCACTGTTGATAATCATCTTGCAGCATTTTCCGTGTGACTTACAAACTGTCTGGAATAATGCTTTCCTTTGAGTTTGTTCATCTGTTTCTTTGGCTGGTTTCAACAATACTTTATTCAGCACTAAGGCTTCCCTTGTTTTCGGCACACTCTCTGCTTCCTGAGGTGGTGCCTCTACTTCCTCGAGTTGTGCAACAAATGCTCCCCTTTGACCAGCTTGCTTTGCTTCAGGACATTCGAAAGATCTGTGCCCCCACTTGTGGCACCTGTAGCACTGATAGTTAGCTCCTCTGCCTCGGCCATTCCCTCTTCCTCGCTGATATGGCCTGCCACCTCTAGTGCTGTCTCCTTTATCTGCTGTCCCTGTATTTTTGGAACTGTTGCCTTCTTCACTATTGCTGGCAGTTCATCCTCTGCCATAAGACTATCCTCTTCCTTTGTCGGTTCCCCATCCTCTCCTAGCATTTTGTTTTCTGGTGATCTTTTCCTCTGCCTTCATGGCACTCTGGTAAGCTTCCTCTATATTTTTTGGGGAAAGAATGCTAATATCATCTAATATTTCCAATCTCAGACCATTTACATACCTTGTTATTTTCTCCGGGGTGTCCTCTATATAACCAGCTCTTAAATTTACCTAGTAGAACTCTTCAGTAGACTCTCCTACTGTCATCCATTTTTGTTTCAAATTCCATACTTGTTGATGCAGTGCAATCTGGTAGTCTTTGGGCAGAAATCTGCCTTTCAACTTGGCCACCATCCTTGACCATTTCTTTATTGGCAACTTGTTCACCCTTCTTCTTTCCACTTGGACATTGTCCCACCACAAGGCTGCGTGTCCCTTCAACTTTGTTGCAACGAACTTAACTCTTCGATCTTCACTGACCTCTTCACACTCGAAATATTTGTCCAATTCGTTGATCTAGTCCAACAGAACTTCTGTGGACAAGCTGCCGTCATAATTTGGAATTTCTGGTTTAGGCTTTCTTTGTCCAATTTGCTGATCTAGTCCAACAGAATTTCTGTGGACAAGTTGCCATCATAATTTGGAATTTCTGGTTTAGTCTCGCTACTAGCCAATAGGACTGACCTCAACAATATCATTTCTGATCCTTCTTCATCTGATCCATATATTGTCACCACAACTTCTTCTTCGCTATCATCTCCTACCTCTGGATCCCTTCTCCTCCCTGCTTCAACTACCTCCAAACGGGCAGTAAGGATCCTGATTTCCTCCCGCAATCCTTCCCCTACTATTCTCTGGGCACCTCTTCCACGACCTCGTCTTCCTACCTCCATTTCTCAGAAAAACTCTAAATCCTGCTCTGATACTACTATGATGGGAACAACCCATGACTTATGATTTAATCACCACAACAATTATTAACAAACAAATGATTTAATCAATGATAATATAAATAGTTTGATAAACAAGGATTAGCACTGATATTTTGGTTGCATTGATGTTTGTATTGATTGCTCTGTATGCTGAGAGGACAGTTGTCCTGGCCTCAAGTTTCCTTCTTGCTCTTGGCTAAACCCTAACCCTTTAGTTATTCTCTGTCATTTTCATTTTGCTCTGTTTGGTGTGAGAGCTCCGCTGTTTTGTGGGTGACTATAACTGTTTCAAGCCGATGCTCTGTTCACACCGACTATGGGCTTCTCTATTGGTAGGTGGGTAACTATGCTCAATGTTTATGTTCACATACTCGTTAGCTCTGCTTTGTTGTTTGATTGTTGGTTTTTTTGTGACGGTTTCGCTGCTCTTTCGGAGGTCCGGTGCTCACTGTCTCTCCTTCGTTCCTCATGCGTTCTGTTGAGCTTTCTTAATGGTTTCTTCGGATACCTATATGATTATTTTGTTGTTTGATTTGTCTGCGTGTTGTGAACACAGGTTGCGGCCTCAAAAGGACCGCAACCTAAATGCTGCATCCACAATTTTTTCTCGTTTGCTAACAGTTACTGCTCCTTGTGAGTAAGGGTTCTTACAATGGCTGCGACCCAAGTGTGGGTTCCTCTGTCCAGCGTTGGCTGTTGAATTGGTAAGTCCTTTCGGTGTTTTTTTTTCCTCCCTTATTGTCTATCATTCATTTTCTCATTTAACCTTCAAGTGACGATGCTAATACTTTGTTTTGGTCTCTGTGCAGGTCGTTTTGGACTTCTATTTGGACTACTACTTGTCCCTTCCTTCGAACGAGGCCAGTAGGATCATTTCCTGCTGTAACTTGTTTAGTCGAGGGTTTCTTCAGTCGTTTCTTTCCGTGGTGGAGTCGGTCAACCTGGGTCTCTGTTGTATCATCGTTTGGTTGATGGAAATTTGGCCTTCGAGTTCAGCTGTATTTGGTTCGTTGATTCTTTAGGGTCTGTATTGACTTCAGGGTTGTAACCCTAACCCTTGTTTCTCTGCTACTCCATGAAGAGGGTTTGCTCGGCCTTAGGGTCGCTGGACTTTATAACTTGTTTATATGTGGGTTTTGATACTATAACATTTTTAAAGATGAATGAAAAGGACTTTTGATATACAGGGATACCTCTTTTTATGGATGCTCTTCTCTATGTTGTATTTGTTTAATGAACAGCTTCGGCTGTAGCGTACTCTGGTACTTCTCTAGGTTGTCGATATGACTAGAACTGTTTGCTCAGTCTTCGCGTTAATATTATGCCTTTGTCTGTATTCGATTTTGAAGTTGTGTCTCTGCTTGCCACTTGGTTACTGGAACTTCATCTCTGTTTAATCTGGAAGGATTTCTGATAGATTATATAGCTGTCTTTACATTACAGATGATAGAAATTAGATAAATAAATAGTATTTAGAGAGATGGATTCATGAATGAAAAACATCACTCTTTGTATTACTCTTCTGTGATGGAAATGTCGAACCCTTTCCACACTGTGGTACATTTGTTTTGTAAGGTTACAATACAGTTATACAAATTGTTTGCAGTTCTTTTTTCAGTTATACAGTTGATAACTATCTTGTTGTTTTAATTTTCTTGTTCTGTAGAATACAGAGATAATATATTTCTTCCTATTGTTTTGCTTTTTTTTTTAAAATAAATAACCGTAAAATAAACAAAAGAAAGACAAGACAATAGTGCGGCTGTAACCACCTCCACCTAACCGTGCTGACCCTAAATGCCTATTAACTGAAAAAGACATAAAACTAGTTCCTAACACTGTTTTTTATTAACAAACATAAATGAAATTTAAAATAATGATGAACCTCTCCTCCTTAGCTGAGACCAACACCCAGTCATGGCACCCTTAGCTGGATGCTCCTGCATCACTAAGATAGACACACTATCTTAAGACCACTTACTCATGTATTTAAATTTATTATTAAATTTTTTGAATAATGTGAAGAATTACATGAGCATGAGAGACCACATGATGGCTCTCTGCCTTTTCCATCAATTTAATTTTTGTATGTTAATTTGCTGTGCATATGGTTATATGGCTTTGTGATTCTTCTTCACT
Source organism: Pinus tabuliformis (assembly GCA_031772625.1). Classification (NCBI taxonomy): domain Eukaryota; kingdom Viridiplantae; phylum Streptophyta; class Pinopsida; order Pinales; family Pinaceae; genus Pinus; species Pinus tabuliformis. Next base: position 1,263,548,449 of record CM062809.1, read on the forward strand.
GTTTAATAAACATGTAATTACTGAGGTGAGAGGAATCAAGATCCTTGCCATCAAAGATAATCATAGTGATGGTGAATTGACATCTTTTTCCTGTAAGAAAAGGAGGAAGTTGCAACGACTTGATATGAGGAAGTTGTAAATTCTTGATATTGAAGATGGTATTCAAGCCTGCTTTTGCACTCACTTGCTTTGTGCCCAAAGTTATTACATTTGAAGCATTCTACTTCTCTTAACAGGGGAGAGAAGACATTTCGATCTCTGAGAGGAGAGTTGAGATCTAAAATTCTAATACTTATTATATCTAGGATTTTCATCTCTTTCAACTTTCATCCTTCTACAATCAACAAATTTATGTCCAAAGATATGACACTTATAACAATGACCATAAAATAAATAGGCATGCCTATTGTTGGAAGACTTATGAGTTTGTGCATGAAGGTACCTTGGTTGTCTGGCTAGTTGATTCGTTCTCCATTGATTATCTCCTATTTTCCCTACTGCTCTTTTGTCTTCATTGATTGTTTATTCATGCTTATTTGCATAGCTCTATGGTTCTTCAAATCCCATGGACCTAAAGTTTATCCTCTCCATAGAGGATTCATTTGTCTTTGAGTATCCCAAACCTATTTTGATTCCTGAGGGCCTTTGGCTATTTATAATTTGATCTAGTTTCCTTGTGCCTTCTGCAAATTTTTCATTTAAACCTTTCTCGGTCTTCATTCCCTCAAGATCCATTCTTAGAGAGACAACCTCTGCCTCAAGACTCTGACAATTCTCTTCCCATTCATGGATCAAATCTTGAAGAACCTCTTCCTTTCGTTTAGCTTCTTCTAGTTTAAATTTCAAGGACAAAATTTCATCTTTGCATGTTTTTTAGATCGTTTCCTTCCTTATCTTGAGCAGTTCTTGTTTTAATTGCTTGTTTTCTTCTTCTAGTTTCTCACATGTTCCTTGTTTTTCTTCTAGTAGAAGGACTAAAATATATTTTCTCTTAATAGCTTCTTTAAATTTTTCTTTTTGATAAACAAACTCCTCATTATCATAATTATACATACCTTCTTCAACATGTTGTAGTTGTTCCTTCAGCTGCTTATTCTTTTTCCTTGATTTCTTTAACTCATCAAGAGCACTGATGAGTTCCCCTTCAAGGTCCACTACTCCTTCTTCTTCTTCCTCTTTAGAGTCAATAATACTTTGTTTCTTGGAGTTTGTTCCAAAATCCATAAGTAAATACTTATCTGAATCATCCTCTGAAGATTTTTCACTATCTGACTTTGGTGTTGAGCTATCCTCTTTGGAGTAAAACATCTTTTTCTTATAGAGCTTTTTCTTTTGATGTTTCTGAGATTTGTTTCCAAATTTATGATCATCTTCCTTTGAAAAATTTTCTTTGTAAGTGAATTTGGCTGAAAAGTGTCCAACTCTTCCACAGTCAAAATATTTAAAGGGGGACTTCCCTTTATATTTTCCTATGCCACACTTCATTTTCCTAGTTAATTGAGCCAATTATTGATTAGATTCACAGTTGGAGCATTCTTGATGATCTTTGTGCTCCTTTTCCTTTTTGTATAATTTGAATTTTTCTTCCTTAGGTTCAAACTTCTCTCTTCCTACTCTCATCTGATAGGTTGTGAGAGTACCAAGAAGCTGGTCTATCTTGATATCCACAAAATTAGACATTTATTCAATAGCTGAGACCTTGGCTTTAAATCTCATCAGAAGAAATCATAAGATTTTTTGAATAGTCATCTCTTCCTTGACCTCTTCACCAAGTCCTCTAATAATATTGGTTACTTCCTCCACCCTGAGGAAGTATTATGCTATGATTTCATCTTCACTCATTCACAAGCTCTCAAACCTCATTCTGAAGGTTTGCAATTTCACCTGCTTGACTTTGTCATCTCGTTCATGAATCTAATTAAGATTTACCCACACATCCTTAGTAGGCTTACAGTGCATAACCTTTACAAGTTCTTATTGACTAAAACCAAAGTGAATGGCATTCTTGGCTTTAGCATTGTTTCCATACAATTTTTTACCATCTACATCAGTGGGAGGAATATCAAGGACATTGTAGTCTACTGGCTTTGAAGGCCAAACATCTACTCCCAGGGACATAAGATACGCTTCCATCCTTACTTTCTAAAAGACATATTTTATCCCATCCAAGACTAGTATTTTTCTTGAGTATGTAAGTTTTAACCCTGTACAAAAATGACTTACATACAAATTCTAAAAATAGAAAATAAACAATGGCGAGAACATAAAACATAAAAGAGATATACATAGATATTTCCCCTGGATCCCCAAACCGGGACTACCAGATTCATTTTTCATTATATTCCTTTCAATGTTACAACACACATATATACATGTCAAAGCATTCATAAAACCCCAATCCATTAACCTTGGATTAGAACATAATTGTAGTTCCATTGACCGATCTACAAGATACGATGGGCAGAAAAGGTTGGTAATTAATTTGATTCATTGCAATCAGTTATTATTGCCTTTAAGGACAAGTATGGAGACAAAAAAGAAGAGATTCATTTTCTTAGAGATATTAGCAACATAAATAAAAATGAAAATGAGACCATGGAATAATGTAATAAAAGGTTTAATGGTATTGTTAAATATTTAACTCTAGATTATAATCCTACCGACCAGTCTCTTTTGGAATATTATATCAATGCATTTACTATTGATACTTCTTATGAGTTGAGACGTTCTAATAGTAATGATTATAATGTTGCCCAAACTTTCGCTGAAGAAATGAAAAAATATAGGAAATCATTTGTGAAATATAAGATTATAGGTTTTGATAGGGGTTCAAGTAAGTCTCATGAATCTAAAGAAAACTAAATTAAAGAAGTATAATGATCCTATTAAATAATTAACACAAATGATTAAGAACATGGAGATTAATCAAGAAAAGTTAATATCAAATAATGCAAAGGAAATAAGTTCCATGCAAACTAGGTTGGTTCAAATGGAACAATCATGAGCACAAAATATCCCACCTAGGAATAATCGAAGTAATAACACTTGGAAAGGGAGGGGGCCATTGAATAAGTAGAGAATGCCAAATCCACTTGAGTATTCTCATATTGTGGAAGACACTCCTCCTTATTATAGAGATTGTGATTCCCTTCATGATTAGGCTACATGTCCCACTGTGAAGGGAATTACAGATAGTTGAATGATCAAGACAAGTAATGAGATAAATATTGTTCATGATGAGCATCATTTGTCCATGGAAGGTTGGATGGAAGTTGTAGAGAAAAGTCATGATGTGAAAAATTTTCAATGTTCTTATAGTATTAATAACTTTAATAATTAGAAGGATATGATGTTTGATCTATTTGGTGAAAATCCTTCTCAGGAACAAGTCTTGGATATTGCTCGAGATGAAGGATTGACTTACAAGCGAGGAAATAAGGAGAAAAGTTAGAATTAGGTTACCCCTAGAGTTCCTAACTTTATTATGATTTATAAATCTGGATTAAATATTGATTTGGGAGGTTGGATTAATAATTCTAAGATATTGGTTCTTGTCACTGAGATATTAAATATTCCCTCTCAAGAGGATAAGTTATTGAAGGTTATTGATGCTCATCATGTCAATGGTTCAGACTCGTCAAAAGGCTCATGAAGTTGGTTATCAGGATGCTTCGATATATTTTCAAAGTATGGATACGTATAATAAATATCATTAGCCTTTTTATATTACTTTTCTTTTTAATGGTTTTTGATTGTATAATTTCATGTTGGATTTTGGCACATTGGCTTGTGTCATGACCAAATGGGTCATGGAACAACTTAAGTTAAGGATTCTAGACCTTATCACAACATTTGTGTCATGGAATCTAATAGAATTGAAGTGCATGGTTTAATTAAGGATTTACAAGTTCATTTGTCTGTTTATCTTGATATAATAATTTCCATGGAAATTTTTGTGATTGATATGCTTGATGCTTCTTGGGGTATGTTATTGTCGAGGAAGTGGGCTTCTAATCTAGGAGGGAGTATTCAGATGAATTAGTATTATTCTACTATTCCTTCTCCTAGAGGTAGGGGATTTGTTATGCTTTATAGGGAGTTCGAAAGAATATTTCATATGGAAGACCCAAGGGTCCTCATAATGAGATTATAATGGAACAACCTAACCTTGGGAATTATTCCATTCTATCTAATTCAATAGTTCCTTTGTATAAAATTATAGTTGATTTAAACAATCAAGTATGGTATATGTATTTTGATGGTGCATCTTCTAGGCATGGTAAGGGAACTAGAGTGTTCCTTAAGTATCCCCTTGGTCGTATTTTCAAATTTTCCTATTGATCCAGATTTAAACAGGAACGCAATAAAATACAGAGATAACCATAAAGACAAATATGCAGCGGAAATAATACTTCATTTCATTACTGTAAAATACTGAAATATGCTTACAAATAGAAATGGAAATAACCCAGCTAGGGCGATGGTAGCTTATCTCTGAGAAGAGATGTGTCGGCTACATGCCTCTGAACTGTTCTCCAAAAACTGTGTTACAATGAGGCTCGAGGGCCTATTTATTGTTGAGAAACAATGGAAAACCCTTCACATTCCAAAACCTAACCCTAGAAGATGAAACGCCAAATTGTGGGCCCCGTTTTTGGGTAAGTTGGTACATCAACTTCCCGGGGTCGCGAATTGGTCGTACTATCTCCGTTTGACGCGCATGATAGCCTGTTGGAAAGATCTCTCCGAGGACTACGATGGAAAAAACGATTTTTAGACAGAAAAATAACTGGCGGTGGATTTCCCAAAAAACGTCGTTTAGGGCCTCAAAACGGCTCCAGAAGTTTAGGACCCGAAAAACTGCTAAAAATAGTAAACTGTGCTATAATTAAGGAAACAGAAAAACTGAAAGAGACAGTTGTGGGGGTCCAAATGGGATAGGTGGGTGGCCACCAACATCAACCTGGATCATTCCTCCCCCCTTAGGAAGCAATGGTCCCCATTGCGTTGAGTTCCTCCCTGAGATGAGGAAGCTTCTGCTGAGCTGGGTCTCTGGTGAGCTGTTCTGCAATCTCTGATGTGTCCAAAAATGGTGGGGAGCATGGTCGGCGACGGTCCACATTGAACACTCGGTGCAAGCGAAGGAATGGAGGAATGCTGTGCTTCAAAGTATTGTTTCCCGTAGCCTTGTTACTGGTGTAAGGACCATGTCGAAGTGGTCTGCGTTTCTGATGGGTTCTGGTAAGGCGATCCCTCTGCAAATGTAACCAAACTTTGTCGCCCACCTGAAACTTATGTGGTACCCCTCCGGGTAAGGAGAAGTTGTTCCTGTGTTCTGTCACGACTGTATCCCTCTGTTGCTGCTACTGTGTGGAGGAACCCTTCACGGGGGTCATGGATGTAGCAACGATCTTCCCCTTACTTTGGGAGCGAACCAGACAGAAAATAAATTTCCTAGTCTGTGAGATGAGCTTGCTTCCTTTCTTAGCAGTGATCAAACAAGTGGCGGTAGGTGGGGCTACCTCCGGTATCCTGTATAATGAATTATCCAAAGAAATGATGACAACGCGAGGCCTTGACTCATACACAGCATGTCACCTCCACAAGTATGGCTGGCCTAATAGTACATCACAAATATCCAGAGGTGTAACATCACACAATACCTCGTCTGTGAAGGGCTTGATGCTGTAGGGAAGGCGACACTGCTGGCGAACTTTGAGATCTTGTCCTTCGTGAAGCCAACCGATACTGTACGGCTGTGGGTGTGGTGTAGTTGGTAGGCCCAACCGCTTCATGACCTCTGCTGAAATGAGGTTCTTTTGGCTGCCACTATCGACAATGAATTGCAACGACGAACCCTTCACCCACATCTGTGAGTGGAAAAGACGTTCCCCCTCCTCTGGATCTTCGGGCTCATTTTTCTGGATCTTGGTAGTAGCAACAGTGGCACTAGGATCCGCATCAATGATCTGCTTCCCTTTGTCATTCCCCTTGTCGGGTTCTGACTCAGAGTCGGAACATGCATCTGATTTGGAGGCCTTCAACTCGGCCACCAGCGACTGCTTGGTCTGACACTCACTTGTGTTATGAATGGGACTCTTGTGGAACTCACACCACTTTCCTGTGTCCTTCTTCGGCTTCGTGGTGTTGTTCTTTTCTTGCGGCTTCGACGGGTTGTCTTGGGTCACCCCACCTTGGCTTTGTCCTTTGGGCTTTGGATTTGCAGATCCAAAGTCTCGCTTCTTCTGTTTGAACTTTTTCTCAATTTTGACAGCGTATCGGTATGCTATGCCGAGTGAGGAGATGTTCAAGAACTCCATCTCTTCCTGGATGTATCTATGTAGGCAGCCGCGGTATTTGAGTACTAGATGCAGCTCAGAATCTTTGATACCCAATTGTGTGCGAAGGGTATGAAAAATGTTTGTGAACTCCGGCACATCTTGGTCTCGTCCTTGCCGTAGTGTGGTCCATTTGATGTATTTGTCATCATAGCTTTTGACAGGGTAGTATTGCTCCTTGATGGTATCCCGGAAGTCATTCCAAGTGGGTGCGGCTGAAAACAGTGAGCCTGTACTTTCATCCTTTTGTTCGCAGTAGGTTTCCCACCAGTCCTTGACGTGGGGGGCTGCTTTGAGAAGAGCGAAAACAATCTTTTCCCGACTTGAAAATTCATGAACAGAAAAATACCCATCAAGCAGATTTAACCATTTATCTACGGCATCTGCGTCTATTTGACCCTCGAAGATGGGGATTTCAAAATTAACTTGTACCTTAAACGGTGCGGCATTTCCAGAGTAGCTGTTGGAAGCTGATGCGTCGCCTCTAGGTAGCCGCTGAAGGATTTGGGCAAAGCTATCCATCATCGCGTTCCTTTGTCGCTCGAGGGCTTCTTCGAGCAAGATTTTGATAGGATCTCCTGCCCCCTCGTTTTTCTTCTCATCCGCCATGGGAGGTCGTCGAGATTTGCGAGGCTGGTCTTGCAAAGGTTCGACTAGTTCCAGACCTAACTCCTTATATCCCGACCTCGTTGGGGACATGCAAAGAAAAACAGAGAAAAAGCAGACCGCTCTGATACCACTGATCCGGATTTAAACAGGAACGCAATAAAATACAGAGATAACCATAAAGACAAATATGCAGTGGAAATAATACTTCATTTCATTACTGTAAAATACTGAAATATGCTTACAAATAGAAATGGAAATAACCCAGCTAGGGCGATGGTAGCTTATCTCTGAGAAGAGATGTGTTGGCTACATGCCTCTGAACTGTTCTCCAAAAACTGTGTTACAATGAGGCTCGAGGGCCTATTTATTGTTGAGAAACAATGGAAAACCCTTCACATTCCAAAACCTAACCCTAGAAGATGAAACGCCAAATTGTGGGCCCCATTTTTGGGTAAGTTGGTACATCAACTTCCCGGGGTCGCGAATTGGTCGTACTATCTCCGTTTGACGCGCATGATAGCCCGTTGGAGAGATCTCTCCGAGGACTACGACGGAAAAGACGATTTCTAGATGGACAAATCGCTGGCGGTGGATTTCCCAAAAAACGTCGTTTAGGGCCTCAAAACGGCTCCGGAAGTTTAGGACCCGAAAAACTGCTAAGAATAGTGAACTGTGCTATAATTAAGGAAATAGAAAAACTAAAAGAGACAGTTGTGGGGGTCCAAATGGGATAGGTGGGTGGCCACCAACATCCACCTGGATCACCTATAGATTGGAATTTGAAGTTACCAAAAATGTAGTTGAGTATGGAGCTCTATCATTGGGTCTTGAATTGGGAAAGGATTTAAAGATTAAAGTGCTTAGTATCAAGGGAGATTCACATTTTTTCATTACTCAAATCAAAAATAAATTTTTCTATATGAATGATAGGCTTAAAAGGTATCAAAATGTGGATTAGGACATTATGTAACTTTTTGATGCTCTTGATCTTGAGACTATCTGTAGAGAAAAGAACAACCATGCATATCAACTTGCAGTTGCAAAATCCACTTTGCAATTCTTTGATGAACTAATAAATTATCAAGTCAAGATGGAGGTTATATTTAGGCCTTCAATTCCTAATAATTTTGAGCATCGGAAAGTGTTTAACCATGATAGTCAAGTAATTCGGTTCTTGAATAATTCAGAAGAATTTGAAATTTTAAACATTGCTTATAAGAAGGAAGGATGTAACTATGTTAAAAGTGTGATGTAATGAATCTTATTCCAAAGGGTGAAAAAGCATTAGAGTGACTCTTTGATAGGATTGATTCCACCAAGAAAAGAGAAGAGAAGAAGATTGATCTAGGGGAGTTCAGTGAAGTAAACATTGGTACCTTTGAGGATCCTAAAATTGTGAAAATTGGTAAAGGTATTATTGAGGAAGGAAAGAAGAATTTAATTGATTTACTTCTAGCTTATGATGAGCTGAAAGGCTATAGGGAATATGTCATGGAGCACACTATTCCTTAAAAAGATGAAAATTCTAAACCCTTCATTCAAAAAATTAAGCAAGTCAATCCTAAGTTGTGTCCATTGGTTCAAAAAAAGCTTCAAAAAATGATAGTAGCTAGAATTATTGCACAGACTTGGCATTCATTATTGTGTTCAAATTTAGTGATTGTTAGGAAAAAGAATGGAATGATTATAATTTGTGTTGACTTTAGAAACCTTAAGTTAGCTTGAAATAAAGATAATTATCCTTTGACTAACATGGAGACTATGTAGCAAAGGGTAATAGGTTCAGGTATGATGCCATTATTATACGCTTTCTCTATGTTAATTTCGGAGCTCGGTGACAAATCCCAATCATTAAACTAGATTCATCATGCTTAGAGGACTAATTTTGAATTTTGAAGCACTAGATTTGGATAAGGTAAAGTGTATTTTTGAAGTGAAGCCCACAATGAGTCATTTGATCAAGTCAGCCTAGAGGCTAATTAGCCCTCCTCCAATGCTTATAAATTAAGGATAGCTCAAGATCATTTAGACATCATCATTCACACACTTCTCTCTCTCTCTCTTGGGTTTGATACATCTAAAATTGCAGGAGCATAACTCCACACATGTGAGCAAGAGCAAGAAGAAATTGCAGGAAGACCGAATTTTGATTTTTACCAACACATTGACTTGGGTTGACTTTTGGATTTTAGCACTGTTTTGATTCATTTTTTCTTTGGATATTGGATGTTTTCAAGGGACAAATTCTTGGGCACACAAATCAGGAATTTTTGGGTATTTTCCCGTGGTTGACTTCAGATTTGTAACTAGGGTTTTTGTGGCCCTTAACTTTGAATTTGAGCAAGATTAGAGGTGAATTTTGGGACTCGTTTTGGATCACATTGACCAGTTGATCAGGCCTCACACTTTGACTATTGATCAAGTCCATTTTGAGGACTATTAACCATTGAACATTGACCATTGACCATTTATTTCTATTGTTGACTTTAACCAGTGTTGACTTTGACTAGATTTGACTATTGGCTGATTTTTTTTTTGGTTGGTTATTCTTTTGGATAAGTCAAACTTTGACTTGAATTATTATTTTTTGATTTTGGCTCCTTGTACTCTCTGCTAAACATTTGAAGACAATCTAATAGAAGAGGAATTTAAAAGGGTTCCCCCCTTGTGGGGTTTCCTTGGTCTTTGAACAAATAGGTGTCTATTGTTGATGCGTTGGTTGTCTCATATTGTCATTGCATTTACTATTCTATCTTCAGTTATTGAATTTTTTATTGGAAGAATTATTTGTTTTTTAAAATATTTCTAATTGAATAAATGAATTGGGTTAAAGTAATTGAAACAACATAGAGAAGTGAAAAATTAATAGGGGATCATAGCTTAGGTGAAGGACAAGCCCAAAGGAGACAAGAATTCAACCAATCATCTTTGAAACAGTTGAAGGAGCCTATTTAATCAAGTCAAGATGTCTACCTCCTACTTTAAGGAAAATGAGAGGCTCGACGACTCATCTAGGTTTGTTGCTTGAAAGATTAGGTTGGAAATCATATCTGAGAACAATGATGTTTTGGAGTACATACCAGGAAAATGTCTAAAGCCTCGGGAGGATGCTCTCACTACCGCCAAGACCAATTACAAGAAAGGTGATTAAATGCAAAGAAAATTATAGTTTATGGTTTACACGATCATTTACTTACATATGTTGGAAATTTGAAGAAGTATAAGGAGATTTATGATAATTTAGATGGCATGTAAGAAGTTACCAATTTAAATGAAATCATCTCCTTGAAATATCAACTAAAATATATGAATATGAACAAAGGATAACTTGTGCAATCCTACATTATGAGGATATCTCATATTAGAGATGAATTGCAGAGATTCGGGGAAACTCCGCCTGACAGGGAGTTGGTGTTGGTAATCCTTAGAGGTCTCCCTCCTATTTAGGAAAGCTTCATTATCACCATTAGAATTAACAATGGTTTACCATCATTTGATGATCTCGTTGGAAAACTCACTCAAGAAGAATCAAGGATGATCTCAAGAGGTAGGATACAAAAACACGAAGAAGGAGAGCCCATTCCTTTCGTTGCTCATAATAAGAAAAATAAAGGAAAAGGGTGTTCATCAAGTTCAAGGAAGTATCCTCCTTGAAATTCAAATAAAAGGAATGGAAGATACAAGGAATCATCATGCATTGAATGCTACAATTGTCACAAGAAAGGTTACTATGCTCGAGACTTACTTGAGAAGAACAATGCTCCAATATATAACACTATAATCAACAATAACATGTTTAATAATCGAAGAAGAGGAGATTATCAAAGGAATTATTGTAATCAAAGAGATGAAAAAATAAGAAGAGATGCTCTAAATGATCGTGATGAAGACCATTATCCTCAAAAGAAATCAAGAAATACCAAGTATGAAAGTAGTGATGCTAATCAATCTGAATATATCCTTATTTCTACACTTTCTATTTGCACTCCCCTGAATACTTGGTATAGTTAGTTGGTTGATAGTGGGGCCTCTCACCATTTCTCTAGGTATAAGGAGGTTCTCTCTAACTTAGTAGACAGGGAGTCAAATTTGAAGGTTATTCTTAAAGATAACTCCACTCATCGTGTTAAGGGCTTTGGTTATGTTAAATTTCATTTGGACTCCGAGGAATCCATTTTTCTTCATGATGTGATGTACATGCCAGGATTGAAGGAGAATTTTGTATCTATATATACTTTGGAGGAAAAAGGGATGAGTGTCACCTTCATCAAGGAAAAAATACTTAATTGGCAGGTGGGATCCCCTGTGAGAGATGCTTTCACATTGGGATCTAGATTTAAAGGAATCTATAGAGTTGCTCGAGGAGCTCTTCTAGTGATTTTCCATGACACTAATCATCTAAGTAAGATCTAGCACCATATATTGGCTCATATCCATTATGAAGCTCTTCCAATATTGAAGAAGCTAGTATATGGGATCCATGATGTTCAATCTCAACATGATGGAGTATGTCCAGGATGTGCTAGTGGAAAGAAAATAAGGGGACCATTCCCCTCTTGATCCAGGTGGATGTTGGTGGCCACCCTCCTATTCCACTTGGACCCCCACCGCTATCTCTTTTAGTGCTATAGTTTCCTTAATTGTAGCATAATTTACTATTTTTGGCATTTTTTTGAGTCCTGAACTTCCAGAGTTGTTTTGAGTCCCTAAATGACATTTTTTGGGAAGACTGGGCCAACATGGATGTTTTATTGATGTTTTCCACTCAAACGTTGTATTCCTCAGATAGATATTTCTAATGAGGTATTTTTCATGTCAAACGAAGACCGTATGCCAAAGTTATGACCCCGGGAAGTTGATGTACCAATTTATCCAAACGAGGCTCGTAATTTTGGCTCTTCATCTCCTAGGGTTAGGTTTTTGGATGTTTAGGGTTTTTCATTATTTATAAATAAGAAATAGGCCTTTGAGCCTCATTGTAACATAGTTCAGAGGCATGTAGCTGCTACATCTCTTCTCAGAGATAAGCTATCATCGTCCGAGCTAGTCTTATTTCCATTATGTTTGTAAGCATATTTCAGTATTTGAGATTAATGAAATGAAGTGTTATTTCTATTTCATCTTTGTATTTATCGTTATATCTGTAATTTGTTGCGTTATTGTTTAATTCTAGATCAATGGTATTAGAGCAGTCTTCTATTTCTTTGTTTTTCTTTGCATGTCCCCAACAAGGTCAGGATATAAGGAGTTAGGGATTGCACTAATCAAACCTTTGCAAGACCAACCTCGTAAATCCCAACAGCCTCCCATACCGAAAGTGAAGAAAGATGAGGGGGTAGGAGATCCTTTCAAAATATTTCTTGAGGAAGCCCTCGAGTGATAGAGGAATGTGATGATGGACAACCTTTTCTAAATCCTTAAACAACTACCCAAGGGTGATGCATCTCCTTCCAGTAGCTACTCTAGAAGCCCCACACCCTTTAAGGTACAAGTTAACTTTGACATCCACATATTTGAGGGTCAAATAGATTTAAATGATGTAGATAAATTGCTAAATCTACTAGAAGGATATTTTTCCATTCATGAGTTTTCCAGCTGGGAAAATATTACTTTTTTCCTTCTCAAAGCCACCCCCCACGTCAAGGACTAGTGGAAAACCTAGTGTGAGAAGAAGGACGAAAGTGCACCCTCACTATATTTGGTCACACCCACTTGGAATTTGTTTCGGGATGCCATCAAGGAGTAGTAGTACCCTGTCAAGAGCTATGAGGATAAATACATAAAGCAGACCACGTTACGACAACGAAGGGACCAAGACGTGCCAGAGTTTACCAATGTTTTTCATACCCTTTGCACGAAGTTGGGTATCAAGGATTCTTAGAAACATTTGGTACTCAAGTACCACAACTGCATACACAGGTACATCAAGGATGAGATGGAGTTCCTAGAAATCTCCTCATTTGACATGACGTACTGATATGTTGTCAAGATTGAGCAAAAGTTTAAACAGAAAAAGTGAAACTTTGGATCTATGAATCCGAAGCAAGGGAAAGGTGCCCCCAAACCATAGAGAGAAGGGAAAAGCCAAGGAGAGGCAAACCAGGATAACCCGCCGAAGCTGCAAGCAAAGAACACCACGAAGACAAAGAAGGACATGGGAAATTGGTGTGAGTTTTGTTAGAGTCCTATAGTGATAGGATTCATAATTTTTGAATTGGCTAAGGTTAACTCTTGTAATATTGTACATACCTTTGCTTTCTGCAAATGTTTTCCATATTAAAATTAAAAATTGTAAAGATGGTATGTCCTAAAAGAAATATCAAAGGACAAGAAAAATAAGAAAAGATCAAAAAATGAAAAAATATGAACCCCAATCAAAAAACAGATCATGAAAGTGTGCAAGTCCAAGTGCTAATAATCTTTACTTTACTATCTTAAATAATGGTTGTGTGCAACTTGTCATACATACCACAACCCATGATAGTCAAATTGTTTAATCTTGACTACTTCCTACTTCGAATTTCATGTTTATAGTTAGAGAATAAAAATATGACCTAACAATTTAATCTCGGCAGATTAGTAGATAGTTAGAGAAATAAAAGGAACTCATCAGTTTAATTTGAGCCCTTGGAAGATATAACGTTAGAATTAGATAGTTTGTTTCATAATAGAAAATGAAAGGAAAGGGTTTGCTAGCTTAAGTGCACCCAACAAAGTGAAGAAAAAATGTTAGGGTAAGTAAAAGGGTAAGTAGAAGAAAGGTTGTAGAAATACAAGCTATTTGAGGCATAAGCACATCTATCATGTTTAATCATGTGTTTCAGTGTGTAGGAGCAGTTGTGAATGAAAATGGATGCTCATAAGCTAATTTTCCTAATTTCCCCCATTGCATTTCACCCCCCACTATATACTTACTAATTTCCCTTTTACCCCTTCATGGCTTGTGAAGACACCATTTCCATTCATTTTGACTCCTACCCTTTGGTTTTACACATTCCCTAGCCAATTTACCTTCTAAATTCACCCCCTTTCCCAAAAATCCCTTTCCCCTAGTGTGAAACCCTTTTCCCCTTGGAAGAATCATTTTCCCTTTCTTAAATTCCCTAAAAACCCCAAAAAATCCACTAAACCTCTTATGCTAACTATTTCCCCACCCCTCCGCATTACTTTATTAATCCTAAAAATTAACTTTTCTTGTTATATTCCATAAAACCCACATTACTTTATTAACCCCGCTTTATACAATGATTAATTACACTTAAGAATAATTAACCATGGGCCCCGCTAAATCTTGCCCCCATCTCCTGCCGTGCATCTCCGCCACGTGATGACTATTGGATCATCCACCCCCAGATCCAATGGCCCTTGCCCATATTGCACCTGCTCACTGCCCGACCTTTACTAGCTCGAGAGCACGCGATATGGGCGGTATTGCTCGAGCCCCCTTGGGTTACGTGGCAGCACCACATTAAGTCGCGTGCTCTTGGGAAAATACCACCCGACCCCCATAAGCGGATCGATATCCCCCAAATACCACTTTCCCACCCAGTGCGAAAACCATCACTGTTCATAAAAATAATTTTCCCTGCCAATTTTCTAAACATTGCTCGTTAAAAGCCCAAAGACCCCCATTTTCACTCTTTTCATGCATTTTCTCTGTGAAAGAGTTCTAAGCCCTCTTGGGCCTCGGAGCTTTTGTGACCAATTTCAACTACCAATTGCAGCCCCAAGAAGCTGTGGACACCCATTTCATCCATCCACAACACACCTGAAGCCACAAAAACCTTTGTAACCACCATTCAAAGACCAGTTTGCAGCCCCGACCATAATTTCCAGGTATTTCGACATAAAACCAGAACGTCCCTCTTAGTTTAAAACGTACACTAAAATTCATGAAATAATTGATTGCATTTAATTGAATTCCATTAAATTGAGAGTATTCCCTCTCCTAAAATACCAAAACTCCTACTTGCAAACTACTAATACCCTACCCCTATACCAGAGTTATGAATACTTCATTCCCACTAACAGTATAAGCCCAATTCCAACATTTTATCACAAAGATGGCTGACTCAACCTCTTTGGATGTCAGACCAGTGACAACTACTCATTTAGACATTGACCATTTCGCCCTGGCAGATAGTGATTTTCAAATTAAAGACACAGCCACGCCAAGCCACCTTTTGAGAATCCATTGTTGGGCCAAGGATAGGTTCTTAAACCATGCTGATGATATAAAACTTTGGGAATCCAATTTTCCCAAATATACATTCCCAAAATTCCACCCATTCCCAAACATAGTACATTTTTGTCATGCTTGTTATGTTCCAAGCCGTAGGGCTATTGAGGCACCTAACCATGAGATATTATTCACCATCACTATTGAATCCATCAACAAGTTGTTGCAAATCCAACCTACTCCTAATCTGACTCATTTGTCCTTTGGAAACCTCTTGGACTTGTACATCACACTGGGCCCAGACAAGATCGAACAAATATTCCAGAATTTCATCATTGAGGAGAAACATACTCCTAAAGACATTCCACCGTATGTTGCCACTATTTTTTCAGACACTGACAAGAGAATAATCACCATGCTCTCATGAATCCTAGGATTCACATCATATGAGCATGTGGATGAGGTCATCATGGCCTTCTTATCCATTTTCACTCTAGGCAAGCCTCCTATTGTCATGTACGATTATGCCTAGTTCATTACAGAAAGAATGCATGAACAGTTCACTAGATTTCACACTGAAAGAGTCTTAAAATACTCTTTAGTGCTATTTCATATGTGCCTATATTATTAGATAGGTAAGTTCCCATTGAGGATTTAGAAGTTGGACACCAAATGAAAGGAGAGATTAGTCATCTACTGGAAACCCTTGATCCACAAGTTTTCCACTTCATTCACCTACAAAGACTTTATTGACTCTTTTGTATATCCAGTCATGAATATGCTGACTCCTAAGACTCAGCCTAGAATCAACCTAGAGATTAAAAGAGTATTGCAATTAGCTAAGAACAGTAGGGTGGGAGATTGGTACTTGTACAAAAACCACACAGAGATCAGGATTTATGGCTGTGAGCTAGCCCCCTACAAGTTTCCCAAGTACCTCCCAATGAGGATATTTTCTCTGGAGTAATTTAGGAAAATGATCAACTCTGATGACATCAACTTCCTAGATTATAGGAACAAAACTCAATTCAAAGTGAAGAACCAGATGGGCCCATTTATTTGCAACAACAGAGAAGCTGGACCAGAGGCCAACAAGTTACTTCAACTAATGAAGTTCAAAAATAGTTTCATCTGGCACTATGACCCTCATGGGGTCATAAACAAGCTCAGACTGAGGGTTAAGTTGGCAGCCTACATACACCACCCAAGGCCTGACATTGAATAGTTTTCTAACTAGGATGAGTGGGTGGAGAACACCTTGATTGACATGGACATCACTGTTGTTGACATAGAGAATACACTTATTGATTTGGGGAGACAATTTGATCATAACTCTTTCCTGCAGGTTCCACAATAGGGAGGGCCAATGAACATTCCTCCTATCATACGAACTCCACTAAATGAGGAAAATGATCCTAAGAGAAGCAGGGATGAGGCATCTAGCTCTGCCATGGAGACCACTGATGAGCTAATGGAGCCAAGCAAGAGGCCCAAATTGAATCCTGTCTTTGAGCAAGAAGATAACATTGCATCAGAAGAAATCATTGACATTGAGGCAATGAGACAGAAAGGTAAAGAAGCAGCTACATCAGAGGAGACACAACAACCCTCAACATCCAACACACAGTTGGTAGATAGACAATCCAGTATGGATATCTCATCCCATGTCAGGCCAGTTGACAAGGAAAGGGACATAAAAGATAGATTTAAAGAAATCAAAATGAGGAACGAGAGACTGAAGGCAGAGACATATGCCCAATATCTCAAGCTCACACTACCAAACCATACTAGACTGGTGTCATCCTTTGAGATCAAAGAAGGAAAAATGCAAGTCTCATTACTACAGCCTACTATACAGCAACCTAAGACCTCAGTAGACTACAAGAAGACAAATTTTGGGGTCTTGGCCAGGGATGTTCATCCCATTGATCAGATCGAATTTCACAAGAAGTCTAGAGAAATGATCTACTCCACCCTCACAGCAAAGGCCATGGCTGCTTACAAGTTACAAGATTCATTAAACAATATAACAACACAATTCAAGTTGGAGAGAGCCTCTTCAAAGGCTAAAGACACCAGGATGAAGTCCTTGGAGGACTTGGTTATTGAATTGGTCCATGACCCAAGGGATGTAAAGGCTGTAGAGAAATTGATCAAGAAGAAGAATGAGGACATAGCAGCCCTCAAGAAATAGCTCAAATTACCTCACTGGCAACATCCACAGATAAAATAAGTCCTAGAAAGTGAGACCAATCATGAGGAAATGATGGAATTGGTGTTGCAACTAAATGACCAATTAAAGGAGATGGAGAAGGAGCTGGATAGCTGTTACACTAAAAAATGTCACCATGACTACTTACAGTTAGTATGGCTCAAATCAACAGTCATGCTACCCTCTTAGGCAAGTCTTATGCCTCTGTTATCCATCTCAAACTCAAAGAAGAGAGAAAGTCTTGTAAAAAATGTGTTTATCTCTGGGGTCGCAGGTTCTCTCAAGCCTTACTTGCGGGGACGCTCACAATGTTCACAAAGTCTGCGTCTTTGGACGCTCTGTATGTCAAAGGACAGGTGCGTCCTTCTGTAAAAGGCAAAATGCGCAAGTTTCATCTTAAAAAAGTTACTTGTGGTTACTTCTAGAACTTTCTAGAGGTCGGTTTGATGAAATGGATGCGCCTCCAGTTGGTTCATGTATCTCTATTAAGGGGGAACTTATCCCATCAATAAGGGAGCTATCCCACCCAAAGAGGGGGATTATCCCATTGATGGTGGACCTGAATAACCTCTTTACAGCACTATAAATAAAGGCATTGAGCCAGAGGGAGGGGAGGTTGAAGCTATACATTTTCTTTGGGTAAATGCTGCAGGAATTAGGACTCCCATTTAGAACCTTGTGAGGAGAGATTGTCTTTGCTTGATTCTACTTGGAAGTGGGTGAGCTTTGTCAAAGTAGAGGAAAACCCTTGATGGACCCTGGGAGGAACTTGCACAACACCAAGGCCAGGTTGTAAGAGTTTCTTTGTTTCGTTATTAATACAAACTGGTTCATTTTTCTCAATAGCTTGTGTTAATGAGTTATTTCATGTGTTCCTTGGTCTGCATGTTGAATATATGTTTTATTATATGAGATGCAAGTGCTTGGTAATTGTTTGATTGTTTGTGGTTGCAGGAATTGATGTGAAGGAGGAGCTCATCCGGATCGGCAAGGACGGACTACAACAACAACGTTTTGGAATAAGGTAAGCCTAAACACTTGTAGTTTTCATATTTTAAAAGATGTATTTAGAGAAAGATTGCTCCATTTTGTCTTGTTTGTCGCTAGAGAGTTTAGACTCCTAGGGAGGTCAGTTGTGCCCACACAAACGACTTTTTCCGCCACGACAAATTGGCGATTCCACTGGGGACTCCATTAATGAGAAAGTCTTTTCCTTTGTGTGAACTTTGCTCTGAGAAAATCATTTTTATTTTCTGGTTTTTGACTGTGAGAATTAGTATTTGGGTGGCTTAGCTTTAGATTTAGTTAGATTTGGTTTTTCTTAACTTTTCCAGAGAGACGCACCCTCTGAGTGCTGCACAGTGCGTCTTTGGACGCGCTGTTGCCGTTTGCACAGAGCGGGCCCGCGCCTGTTCTAACGGGTTGCCTGCGTCTTCCTGTAGAATTTAGGAAAACTCCATTTTTGCTTTAATTGCTTTTAGATTTTGTTTTTCTCAGTGTTTTCTGCCCAGATCCTTTAGTACCCTGTCAAAAATTTTCACCTGAACTTGTTTTGTAAGCTTTGAGTGTTTTAGTGGATTTCAACGAAGTTTAGGCCTAGGGTTTGATTTTTGAATAGGTCCTGTAGTGACTTTGATGGTAGGAAGTTGTCCAACCTTAGATCTCTCTGGTTTGTCAGCCTTCTTAGAAGTCGGGCCTGTCGTAAAGTCTCCTTGTGTGAGCAGCTTGCCATTTAAGTTGTCTTTTGGGTCAAATTTCGAATTACTTGTTTATAAAGTGTTGATTTCCATTTTACAAAAGAACAAAAAGATTAGAGTTTTGTTTTGACTAGTTTTTGGTTCTGCAATAAGCTAGTCCTTGATTTGATTGTGATCAAGTAAAACACCTTAGAATAATCATTGTTGGCTTTGCCTCATTAGGATTAATTAGGGTAATTTCCTTTTGCTTTGTTTTGTTTTTTGAGTGAATTTTCATAGATTTCATAGTTTGCAATTGATTTTTTATTAAAATAGATTTATGTTTTTCGTTAAATAAGCAAAATACAAAAAACATCTTCTTTAAAAGTCTTGTTTCAAGTAGCTTTTTGTTTTTGAAAGAGAAAAAGAATTTTTTCGTGCATGTAAAGAGTGGTCATGTTTTTATGCTTGGAAAAGACAAACGAATTGTTTCTTTGATTGTCCTTAATTAAGAAGTTGCTCTTATAAAAAGTGCATTCTCTCAACTTTTTAGTTAAGCAATTCATCGAAAAAGTAAAGTAGTGGGTAAATCATCCTAGGTGCATTTTGTAGTGGTTTCGAGTCGAGTCAACACACCACTGGTTTCACTTCCATCACCTTTTGACTTAAGAAACGACCTTAAAAGTAACGCTTAAATTAAAATCAATCTAGTAATTTTTATTTTTCTAGGGCTCTGAAACACCAACATAGCTTAGGCTAGGGTCTTGGAGTAGGTGAGTACTTAACTCTCCAAGACTACAAAACCAAACAGATAGTTTATCTTGAGTAGAATAAATCCAATTGTTTCAATTGCATTCTGGGAAAGCTCCTCTTAAAGGAGAAGCACGAGCTCGTGTCCAAACCAGTGAGGGGATCATTCCCCCCTCGTTGGGAACGACGCCAGACAGTACGTATTACAAACGGTAAACCTCGGATTAACCATTGTCGAGGAGCCAGGGGTCACTTGTCGGTAAACCTTGGATTACTATCAAGGAGCCGGTAAGGGGATTGAGCTTGTTACTCTGCCCTTGCGTGCTGTCGGAGTTTAGACTGTTCCCCCAGGTGTAATTGTTGTGATTGGTAACTTTAGTGACCATAATCTTTAGGGTTCTACCGAGGTGACGGTGGAGGGAAGGTCCCACTGTACCTGTAACAGACGTCGGTTATACTCACTTGGATTTTCCGGGGGGTTCACTTCACTTCGAGACGGTTAAAGTGGAGGAACTTGTGCCGGTCTATTCATTAAGCAGGTTGCCGGGGTAACTGTTCCACCCGCCATTTCTGTACTGAATCCAGCGAGGTTGGATTTCATCACCAACTAGCGCTTTTGGTCCGGAAGACTACTGTTTGTGTTTGGTTTGACGCTCTAGATTCTTTAGGCGTGTGCTTCAAATTTGTTTGCTTCTTTAGAAGACTTTAGGTGGTTTGACTTGAAATTTTTACTTTGTTTTCGTGTGTTGTAGTTAAAAATCTTTAATTGTGGCGGAATTACCGAGACAGTCCCGTAGACTTCGGGGCCAGTCTCCTGAAGTTGTTTCTGTGGCCGAATTGTTGAGAAGATCCCGTAGACTTAGGGGATCACCTCCTCGAGACGACCCGGGTAATTTAGAAGGTTTAAAGGTCCTTGTAACTCCTCCTAGTGACAGTAGAGTAGGTTCACCTGAAGAAGGAGAATCTTCCTTGGTAGTCCATCCAGATTACCAAAGTTTAAAGACAGGGTATAATCCCGAAGCTGTTTCAGTTTCTGAGCTTGTCGGTAATTTTTCGTCTGCTAGTGATACAGGCGAAGAACCTGAAATATCTGAACTTGTTACTCCAACTTCTAGTGTTCCAGATTCACCAAGAATAGAAAGAATTATCACCGAAAATCTTCCTACTGGTTTGATTGCTATAGAAGAACTTGCTCTAGAGGAGGATATAGGTGTCTCTAACCTTGAAGGTCAACTTACTATTGATCTAAGGGAGCGTGAATCCATCTTTTACAGTCCTCCTAGAAGTACTACTTGGTACCTTTCGTTAACCAATTATTTGGACAACTCAGGGGTAGGTTTTTCTCCACCTCGTACTCCTTTTCCACCTAGAGGTATTTATACTCCTGTAAATATGACTGGTCAGTCGTCTGTGTTTACTCAAAGTCCTGAATCTTTTTTACATAGCGGTCCTTCTGTTCCCACTAGGTATCAGTCTCTTTCTGGTACCTTTGCGGGGGCATCTCCTCAACCCATTGATCATGGGTTATTAACTGGAAACAGTGGTAATGTACCATTGGGTGTAGGAGACATTTACATGATGTCAGGTTCAGTTCCCGTTTCTCAACCTTAAGGTGGCCAATTACCGCCTGGGGGACAACCGCAGTTAACGCCTGGGGGGCAACCTCAAGGTACACAAATCGTGTCTGGGGGGCAACCTCAAGGTCAGTATGCACCTATGGTGCAATACGCGCCTCAAGGTCAACCCCAGCCTCAATATGTACCCCAGGGTCAACCTCAGTATCAATATCACCCTCAAGGATGGCAACCTCAAGGATGGCAACCTCAAGGGTATCAACCCCAAAGTTATCAACCTCAAGGGTACCAACCTCAAGGTCAAGGTCAACCCCAGTATCAGTATTTACCTCAAGGTTATCAACCTCAAGGTCAATACTCGAGTCAAGGTTATCAACCGCCTCAAGGTCAGTCATATGTTCCAAGTATGGGAACTGCACCTTACAATTATCAATCCTACCCTCAATCTGGTTATGGATCTCAGTATCCTCAACCTGTTACGGGTCAATACCCTGGAATGTTAGTATGGGATCCATCACAGGGTCAACAGGTGTTGCAGCCAAGTGTACAGATGATTCCTCAAGCTGGACAACCCCTAGTTTCTGGTCCAACCCAGCAACCGCAACCTATCCAGCCAAATGTTCAAACTTCTGTAACTTCGGTAGTTACTCAGCCGCCAATTGCACCTAGCACTCCATCCCAAACGGCTGCTGCAACTACCGCTACATCTACCATACTTACTTCTGGAGTATCGACGGCTCCAGTTTCTACTGTCCCTGTTACCACAGCTCAGACATCTTTACCGTTGTCTGGATCTACGATTCAAACCATGGTCCAGATGCCTATAGGTCAGCTTGGTATAAGTACGGTTGTTACTACTCAACCTCAATTTGTTCAACCTCCGTACCAGGGACAGTACCAACATGGGCAAGCTGTCCAACAACCGGTTTACCAGTATCAACCGTATCCTGGGTATACTTATCAACAACCTCAACAACCCCAGTACGGTCCGGTTAATCTTGGTTTTCCAGGAGGATATAATATCCCAAATGCGACTCCTGTTCCTAGTTATCCTGGATATCCTCCTCCTGGGGCTGGTATTGTGACCCAGAGTTTTAGAGATCCTAACCGGCAGTTACCGTTTATCGCAACTTTGGATTTACCAGACTTGACGCGCCTAACGAACGATCCAATTCAATATCTTCCGTTCTGGCCGCCAATGCCAAACAAGTTGCCCAGTGATATACCCAAGTTTGAAGGTAAGTCTGGAGAGGATCCGTCCAATCACGTGATGACTTACCACCTCTGGTGTGCTTCGAATTCTATCTCAGATGATTCCATCCGCTTACGTCTTTTTCAACGTACACTCATTGGTCTCGCGGCCAAGTGGTACATTGAGTTACCACGGGCCTCTTTTTACAACTTTAGTCAGTTAGCTACGTCGTTCTTAACTCACTTTCAGTTGCCGGTCAGATACGATAACGGCACGGAGTTATTAACTTCACTAAAACAATCAACGTCCATGTATATTTCTGATCACATTCATGAGTGGAGACGTCGTAGGAGGTTAGTGAAAGTTTTTATCCCGGACCAAATCTTAGCTGAATGGTTTGTCAAATCATTATTACCGAAGATTACTGAAGATGTAGCTAAGGCCGGAGTAGTTACTGAGGAGCAAGTCATTGCTCAAGCACAATACCTTGACTTAGTTTACACTCAGTCGGGTACATTACACGAGAAGATTCCGGATCTTCCAAAGTCGAATCAAATCGCTGCTGCTCCTTCGGGATCTCATGCCGCTGATGGTATGATTGGTATCGTGACTACGAAGAGCAAGAAGAAGTCTTCCAAGGCTTCGAATACTCCAATTATCACTTTGCCTGATTCTCCGACAGGAGAGTCTTCTCCTCCTGAACTTACCGCCGATATTCACGCTGTAGAAACATCTACGGCCAAATCAAAAAACGGTGGAAAGAAGAAAGGAAAGAAGAAGGCTAAAGCAGACAAGGCTCCGAAGGAGAAAACAGAAAAGTCGGAAACCAATGACGAAAAGCGCAAACCTCGATATCCTTGTCTTATTTGTGAAGAGGATCATTTTACAAGAGATTGCCCTCATCGGGCCGAGGTTGTGAAAATAGTCAAAGGTGCTCCCACTCCTGCTGTGTTAAAAAATCCATTTCCGGAGCAGGAGAATAAGATGATAGGTTCTTCTTCGAATGCCAGTGAAGAACCCATTTTGATGATGTCTCATGTGAGGATTGCGACTCGATCGCAAGATTATGGTAGTAAGAATCCTGTTGATGGTAAAGAAGCAGAATCTTCTCACTCTAACCCATCAACCTCAGCTCCTGGTTCTGATCCACTACAGATCGAAAAACCTAACCCAGACTTAGTGATTAAGCCGCCCGCCAAGGGTGTACTTCGAAGGTCTGCTTTCAATCCACATGCGAGAGCAGCCCAGAATTACAACATTGTTGAGGACTTAGCTGTTTCACCCTCAGCAATGTCGGCATTAGAAGTGCTGCAATCATGCCCAGCACAACGAAAATTGCTTTTGTCGGCTATCGGAGCTGTTGATGTTCAGGATCCAAATCTAATGATCTTTGATCTAGAAAATAGTACACCGCGTCTCCCCCATCAAATGGCTTTCCAAATTCCAGTGATAGTCAAAAACAGACCTATTCATCGGACTGTGATTGATGAGGGAGCTTCTACGTGTATTATGTCGATTCAATGTTGGAGATCCCTTGGTTCTCCTTCGTTGAACCAATCCCCCACCATCCTTAAGGCCTTTGATGGCCGTGGGTTCCGTCCGTTTGGTATTCTACAAGAATTGCCTATAGGGGTAGAAGGTAAAACCGTTAGTCTGGATGTGGAAGTGGTTGATGCCCCTCTAGACTACAACCTTCTTTTGGGTCGAAGTTGGTCATATGCTATGACAGCGGTTGTTTCATCGGTCTTCAGAATAATCAAGTTTCCACATAACGGTAAGATCGTGACTATTGATCAGCTGACATACTTTTCATCCGACCCAGCCTCTTCAGAGAGTATCCAGCATGTCGGTAAGACGACAATCCCTTATAGGGACGTTGGTGTAGGTTTAGTTAAGGATTCCGGTTTACTGGGAACTTTTCCTCTCCCTCCACTCAACGTAGACCCTTCATTTGCGACAATTCATATGATTACATCAGAAAACATTATTTATGACGATCCTTGGATTGTCCCATCTGACTCTGAGATAGACTCATTCGGTGATGCTATGCCTTTGAGTCCATATGAAATTGCTTATGAAGCTGTCATGTCTTTTACCGACTCGCATTCAACCGAAATCGACCAAATGAATGTGGTCAGTGAAGAATCACTTTTCACCTCAACCTTAGAACGGATAGCGTTTCCCGAAGTCGTGTCATCTGACGAACAACTTCGCGAAATCCTAAGTGTAGATGATCTACCATGGGAGGATCTCCATCACAGATCTTCGTTTTTACCTAAGGATGATGCATTTGAAAATGATTTTTCATCTATCTTTACCGCTGAATATGTCAAAGACGCTCAGGATCCAACGAAACATTCTGATTCAGAGCTGAATTTAGGGAATATTTCTCGTACTATTCCCATTGATATTTCAGTGAAGCCCGGAATTGAGGAGAACATTCATATAGGTGCCGCATGTACTGAAGAAGAAATCCAAATTTACAAGGCCCTATTCCAAGAATTCCGCGATGTGTTTGCCTGGTCTTACGAGGAAATGCCGGGAATCGATCCTGCCATTGTTGTTCATGAAATAAAGACCTACCCGGATGCTAAACCCGTCCGGCAACGGTTGCGTCAGATTCACCCTCGAAAAGCGGCTGCGATTAAAGCAGAAGTCGAAAAGCTGTTGAAAGCAGGTTTCATTTATCCGATCCCGTTAACGGATTGGGTATCGAATATTGTTCCAGTCAACAAGAAACAAGGAACAATAAGAATCTGTATCGACTATAGGGATATAAATCGAGCTTGTCCAAAAGACAACTATCCTACGCCTTATATCGATCAAATTATTGATGATTGTGCCGGAAGTGAAATGTTTTCCTTTATGGATGGTTTTTCGGGCTATAATCAAATCAATATTCTACCTGCCGACCAACCAAAAACGGCATTCATTTGTCCATGGGGGACATTTGCTTATTGCAAATTACCTTTTGGGCTTAAGAATGCCGGGGCTACTTTTCAACGGGCGATGTCTTATGCATTTCATGACATCAAGCACATTGTGCAACCCTATCTCGATGATTTGCCTGCTCATTCTTTACATCGAGCTGATCACCTTGTCCATCTACGAGCAATCTTTATGAGGTGTAGGCATTATCGAATTCGGTTGAATCCCCACAAGTGTGTTTTCTGTATAGAAACAGGTCGATTGCTGGGATTTGTTGTTTCAAAAGCCGGCATTCGCGTCGATCCCTCGAAAGTCGAGGCTATCATCAAATTGCCTCCTCCTTCGAGTTTGCGCCAACTCCAAAGTTTGCAAGGGAAAGCGAACTTTTTACGCCGATTCATCCCAAACTACGCCGAGGTCACTAAAGGTTTTACACGGTTGTTGAAACAGAACGCACAATTCTTTTGGGACGAGATTGCCCAACAATCTTTTGATGCACTTAAACACGCGTTGACCCATGCACCGTTGTTGCATCCTCCCAACTACAACCAGGACTACTTCTTATACCTCGCAGCTTCGCATTCCACCATTGGAATGGTGTTAGTTCAAGAAGATGAATTCGGAGCGGAGCATGTGATATATTATCTTAGTAGGACCTTGAATCCCACTGAGCTAAAATATTCGCATGTGGAGAAATTGGCCCTGGCAGCCGTTCAAGCTGTCCAGCGTTTTCGTCACTACATTCTTCTCCGTAAAACTACAGTTATTTCGGATTGCAACCCTATGATTTATATCTTGACAAAACAATTGCTAGGGGGCAAGTACTCTAAATGGATCGTTATCCTGCAAGAGTTCGACTTGGAGTTCGAGAAGTCCAAGTCTAAGAAATCCTTAGTTTTCGCGGAATTGATGTGTGATTTCCCTAGTGCTGACACAGAGACTGTGGCAGAAGAGTCCATTGCGGACGAATCTTTGTTTCTTATCAGTACTGTAGATCCGTGGTACGGGGATATAATCATCTATCTCCAAACCCAAACCTTTCGGCCTGAAGCTTCCAAAGCGGAACGTCGAAAAATTCGGTTCCAATCCCAGCCATACAGAATTATTGGAGATACACTTTATCGCCGGGGGGCAGACTTAGTTTTTCGACGTTGTTTAACTCACGAAGAGGCTGAGAGAGTTTTGAATGATTGTCACTCTGGAGCATGTGGCGGTCATATGTCTGGGTATGCCACAGCTCAGAAGGTGTTGCGCGCTGGCTATTTCTGGCCGTCTATGTTTAAGGATTGTATCATTGCCATCAGGAAATGCCACAACTGTCAAGTGTTTGATCGCAAGATGCGCACTCCACCTGCTCCTCTCCACCCTATAATTGCCGCTGGTCCATTCGCCAAATGGGGTATCGACTTTATTACTTGTAACCCTCACTCGGCCGGGGGGCATGCGTATATCATCCTTGCGGTTGATTATTTTACTAAGTGGGCCGAGGCGATGCCTACATTCGACGCAAGCGGCAAAACAGCTGCAGTTTTCGTATTCAATCATATCATAACTAGGTTTGGTGTCCCACAAGCAATCATTACTGACCATGGGAGCCATTTTCGAAACATCATGATGACTGAGCTTACAAGCCAGCTTGGTTTGCGCCACGATAGCTCTACTCCTTATTATCCGCAAGCCAACGGTTTGGTTGAGTCTATCAACAAAGTTCTGGTTATCATGATCCGACGAACCATTGGTGTTTATCGGTCGAATTGGCACAACATG
Source organism: Pinus tabuliformis (assembly GCA_031772625.1). Classification (NCBI taxonomy): domain Eukaryota; kingdom Viridiplantae; phylum Streptophyta; class Pinopsida; order Pinales; family Pinaceae; genus Pinus; species Pinus tabuliformis. The sequence goes on from CM062809.1 coordinate 1,263,575,674, forward strand.
TTATTTTCCGCGCTATGGGCATACCGGACCTCAGTGAAAAATTCAACAGGGTTCACTCCTTTCCAGCTAGTTTATGGCTTGGAAGCTGTGTTACCCATTGAATGCGAAATCCCATCACTTCAAATGGCTGTCGAATTACTTCCAGCTACTTCCGAAGAGGAGAAACGTTTATTATACTTGGCTAAATTAGATGAGACTCGACGTGACGCTACATTGGCAATCGAGACTCACGCGAAACGAATGAAAGCTCAGTATGATAGAAATGTAACCCCTCGAAGTTTTTCGGAAGGAGACCTAGTGCTATTATATGATCAAGCTAACGATAAGCTAGGTGCTGGAAAATTCGTTCCTATGTGGCATGGACCCTACATTGTAAAGCGAAAGCTAGCAAAAGGGGCTTATGAGCTGGTTGATTTTGATGGGGACTCTTTGGGTAAACCCAGAAATGGACTTTACCTAAAGAGGTATTATGCTTAAATGGTGGGTGGAGAAATTTTTTAGATAGGTTAGATTTTCTTTCTAGCTAGCGTATTTGTTAGTTTAGTCAGTGTGCTTAGCTTAGAGAGTGTGTTTTTTCGTCATTATTCTGGCTTATCTTGGTTTTACTCTTGATATTGCAGATGTCGACGCCTCTCCAAACATACATTGGATTTGCTGATGGTGCTTGTCGTAGTACACGGAATATCTCTTCCGCAGCTTGGGTTATCTATTCGCCCTCTGACGAGTTAGTTTCTATGCATGGGGTAAGCCTCGGTCAAACAACGAATAACATTGCAGAATACAGTGCAGTGGTTGAATTATTATCCGAATCTATTTCATTTGGAATTCGACGTTTGATAGTGAGGTTAGATTCTGAACTTGTTGTATTACAGCTTAATAGAGTTTATGCCATTAGAAATCCTGTGTTATTAAGGTTGTTTTTGAGAGTGCGTCTCTTGGAACGTGAATTTGATTACATTGAATATCAGCATATTCCAAGGTCTTTAAATACATTAGCAGATGCAATTGCTTCTCGAATGTTGGACAGACATTTACGATAATCATGCAAGTAAATTTAAAAACATTTCATCACATATGTTAAACAAGATAAGCCGGTAATAGTGATATATATAGATAGGAGTGTGTCAAAAAATATATACATCGTCTTCGATCATAGGTTGAAAAACACCTTATGATCGGCAAAATGATAAGTACAAAAAGTCAAAATGTCACATGTGACTACAAAAGTGACTAGTCAATCACTGGTGGTGCTCTCTGTATGACACCACTGCACGGGCTACCTTACGCAAAAATCTCCTAAACGGTCCAGGGACCGCGACTACGAAGCGCTGAAGTCTGGTAGGAATGTCGTCCATAGTAGTCTCAGGTATATCTGCCGTGAGACGCTCTAGATCATGCTCCAACTCGGCTAGTACTTCTGTAGCCGCGTCCTGTGGGGCCGGTACCGGTGCAGCTGGATGTAGTCTATCAAAAGGCCGGAGGTTGGCTGGACGCTGTGGACCAACATCTGCATTTTGAAAATTTTACTGTTAGTTTTGAGACGATATATATGAAAAATAAAAAAAAAATACATAATTAGAAAGCTTGTGAAAAATAAAGTACCTCTGTCATCCCATTGTTCTCCCGGTGGAAGAACCATGTCCGGATCACCTCTAAAATCCACTCCGGCATACGGAAAGTCCTGTATCGAAAAAACCCGGTCCTCTAACCAGTGAAAGTAACTATCTGAGAATCGAACCACCGCCGTGCCCTCGTCAGGATGCCGGGCCATCACCGCAACCCATCGTATCAGCTTTGGCTCCCGAGGACCCAAGATATCAACAGTGAGTTGCTGAGGGATCAGCATTGGAACTCTCTCCAAGGCAAAGCTCACGACTAGAGGCCCATATCCAAAAGTCTTTAGTCGTCCGTTCTTTGCCTTGGTCAGTTGGCTCTTCATATGAGCCGACACAGCTTCACACCAGTTGAAAATGGTGCCTTGGTAACAGTCAATTGCCATCCGCATTTGGGATCCGGAAGCAATGTGTAAAGCGGCCGCGCCGCAAATTCTGGTAACCGTGAACGCTATGACTTTGAGTTCACGCAGAGTGATGTGTTTTATCTCTATGCCTTTCGAATGGTGAGCCCCAGGTGTGCACCACTCGTCGCGGAGACTATCAAGGGATTGGCCACCCGGCCTAGTCCCCGCAAGACTAAGTTGCTCGCCTCTGTTTGGCAAGCCAGTGAGAAAGTATACATCCGAGGGCTCTATCTCGAGCTGGTGCCCTCCCATGTAAAAGCATTGTTCTTGAACGTTCCATCGCTCAACCAGCCATTCCAAGAATCTTACCTGGCCCCTCATGCCCGGTATGGTCCAGTATTTGTATAACCCGCATGCTCTTAGGGCATCCAGGGAAGGTTGATGATTTATTGCAACTTCATCATCCTCTACATGCTCTCGTTCTCTCCAATCTAACATGATTAATACCCTGCACATCAAAAATAGCAATTAGAAATTGATTTGGGAATTTTTGGTAGTTTTTTGAGGGAGTTGGGGTTTTGAAATGCGCACTTCTCGGAAGACACACCCCGGCTTTGTAGCACAGGGCGCCCGGACGCGGCTGGCCTGAAGGTGGGCCGCGTCTTCCGACCTTTTTCCCGTATGAGAAAAAGTCGGGGGACGCAGGTCACCCGAAGGGCACCCGCGTCCGCCGAGAGGCGCATTCCAAAACCAAAACCCCCCCAAAAAATGAAACTAAGACCTAAAACTTAATTCTAAACGGATAGAAATGCAGAGTAGGATGTGTAAAATACCTGGATAAGACGGCGTTCGATTCCAACGGTCAAATTTTCCGCAGCGACCACGGGAAGTTTCTTGTCAAAAGCTCCTTTTTTCAACCTCAACAGTGAAACGGTAAAAATGACATGGTAAAAGGTCTTTTTATAAGTTTTTTGGATGAATTAGTTCATTTTTTACCATGAAAAGGTATTTCTCGATGTATTTTTGCCTATTTTAAACAGGTATGAGTAATGTGTTGCTTTTGTGCAGGACAAAGGGATCTCGAGGGAAATTGTAATTTTTCACAAACAAAAATATCAGAGTCATCTTTTAAGCCCTTTTCTGACTCCTAAAACATGAAAAGATCTCCGAGCGTTTCTTTTACACTCGTTAAAACGGAATTAAAAGACGGTCCCCTTTTAGCTCTTTTCTGACCGCAAAATCAGGAAAAGATTGCCGGGTTTTTGTCGTTTCAAACTCGATAAGGAAATAAAACGACGTGTCCTTGATCGCTTTTTACTTTTTAGGTCAATGACACTATTATGAAAGTACTCCTTGGTCGCAAGATCAAGCGGTTCCCCCAGGTATTATTTTTTACTTTTTCGGGCTTGAGGGACACAAATGTACGAAAAAGTTCAACGTGGAGTCTCCTTTAGTTTTTTCAGACTCTCTAAAATTGAAAAACGCCGAGTTTCTCCTATACTGGGCTCGTTAAACTTTTACAGTAGAGGACCTGTTCAATTACAAACAGGAACGAACCACTCCTTCCTAGGGTTCGAATTTAAACTAGGTTGGACTCGTCCGAAGGATGAGCTTATAATCAAGCATATGTTATCCTCCTCAAGCTTGTTAAAAATAAAGAGGTACTTGCCAGAAATGGTGGGGGAAAAGAGAGAAGAATGAACCTGTTTGTTACCTTTTGTCTCGAAAGAAACTTTATCACCGCTCTTGAACACGACACTGTCTCATTCACCTGGGTTGGGAAATCTTTTACCTCACAGTTGATCAAACCACTTTGAAAGTCTTTAACCGGGTTCCGGGGATTAACTCTTAGTTATTCGTCACCAAGCCATCTGTCGTGTCGTTATGTGTTCAAGAGGTCTGCAAGCAAAACTTTCATCTGCAAAATACTTGTCATCCATTTGACCATCCCTGAGTCAGTCCTTACAGCAACATTTCTTCAACTTGAACAATGATTTCGTGTTGCGGGCTTGCCTGCAACGGGTCGCTTTCTATCGTTATCGACACATTATCTAGAAAGATGACTTAGGAATCGACAGTGCCTTGAAGTCTGCATGCATCAATGCCAGGTTTCTCACCTTTGACGTCAGTTTACATCATTGACTTTCGATCAAAGGATTCCGTGAAGTGTTCGACATCAAAACATCTATTCACATTTCACGGGTTGTGCTTGGTACTTTGAGAACCATTGACATTACTGGTGGTCTCTCTCACGCTTGTTAACAGTTTACATCATCGACTGGTAATCAAGTGGTTTCTAACATGTTCGACATCAAATCATTTAATCACATGGCTAGAATCGTACCAATTCGGGAAGTAGAAGTGAAGACCCTGGATCTAGTTTCTACCATCCAGGCTGCGAGGAGTTTTGTATTCATTATCTATGTAGACTAATCATAAACAGATGGGTGCGTCCATACTGTGTCTACAAAAGTCTATAAAAATGATGTACTGCAAGATCATTCCTGTATCAGAGTAGTTAGTCCATTAGTTAAAATTTTGAATCTGAGTATGGGAATGCCTACCTCAGTAATGATATAATCTTATACATGTATTTTGTGTTGAAAATTGCAGGTTCCAACCAGGTCATCCACAAGACAATCCTTGAAATGATAAAGCGCTTCACCCTTCCTAGAATTACAAAACCCTAATCTATTCCAGGCTTCGCACTTTAGGGGGCAATCTGTTACACTAAAAAATGTCACCATGACTACTTACAGTTATTATGGCTCAAATCAACAGTCATGCTACCCTCTTAGGCAAGTCTTATGCCTCTGTTATCCATCTCAAACTCAAAGAAGAGAGAAAGTCTTGTAAAAAATGTGTTTATCTCTGGGGTCGCAGGTTCTCTCAAGCCTTACCTGCGGGGACGCTCACAATGTTCACAAAGTCTGCGTCTTTGGACGCTCTGTATGTCAAAGGACAGGTGCGTCCTTCTGTAAAAGGCAAAATGCGCAAGTTTCATCTTAAAAAAGTTACTTGTGGTTACTTCTAGAACTTTCTAGAGGTCGGTTTGATGAAATGGATGCGCCTCCAGTTGGTTCATGTATCTCTATTAAGGGGGAACTTATCCCATCAATAAGGGAGCTATCCCACCCAAAGAGGGGGATTATCCCATTGATGGTGGACCTGAATAACCTCTTTACAGCACTATAAATAAAGGCATTGAGCCAGAGGGAGGGGAGGTTGAAGCTATACATTTTCTTTGGGTAAATGCTGCAGGAATTAGGACTCCCATTTAGAACCTTGTGAGGAGAGATTGTCTTTGCTTGATTCTACTTGGAAGTGGGTGAGCTTTGTCAAAGTAGAGGAAAACCCTTGATGGACCCTGGGAGGAACTTGCACAACACCAAGGCCAGGTTGTAAGAGTTTCTTTGTTTCGTTATTAATACAAACTGGTTCATTTTTCTCAATAGCTTGTGTTAATGAGTTATTTCATGTGTTCCTTGGTCTGCATGTTGAATATATGTTTTATTATATGAGATGCAAGTGCTTGGTAATTGTTTGATTGTTTGTGGTTGCAGGAATTGATGTGAAGGAGGAGCTCATCCGGATCGGCAAGGATGGACTACAACAACAGCATTTTGGAATAAGGTAAGCCTAAACACTTGTAGTTTTCATATTTTAAAAGATGTATTTAGAGAAAGATTGCTCCATTTTGTCTTGTTTGTCGCTAGAGAGTTTAGACTCCTAGGGAGGTCAGTTGTGCCCGCACAAACGACTTTTTCCACCACGACAATAGCTTGATCCAGCTCAAGCAGGCTAGTATTGATAATGCTCCTGCAACTGTCATTCCAACAGTGACCACAGTTGTACCTTCCACTTTGGTAGCAACATTAGCTCCTACTGCTCCAATGGCCACTGCACTTCCAACATCTGCACACACTACATCAGCAACAGGGTCAACAATGACAACCTCCACAAGTGAAAAAGCAAACATGCTAGTCAAAGAAATGGAGGAAATTTCCATTCAAACCAATGAGATGAAAAAATTGAAGGAAAAAGTGAGCAGCCTTGAGACAGATTGCAAACTTTCCTAGATCATGCATAAAGAAGAGCAACAAAAGGCTGCAAGGATGAATGAGAGGATAAAGAACCTGGAAAAGGAACTAACCTTGACTGAACCAATAGGAAAGGCTAAAGAGAAACTGTGGGCCAATATCATTGACTTTGTCAATGATATTTGGCCATCCATCTAGGTCATATTTGAGCAGATAGATTTAATAAAGCAGGCTACAGAAGCCATTGAAAAGGTTAAAATAGAACTTGGAGATATGCCAGAGGAAGCAGCAAGAATCATCCACTTCCTCAACTCCAAGAATAAATATGAACTGCAAGAGCTTGAGATACCTGATAGGACAGGTACAATTTTGGAAGTCAGAAGAGTCCTCACCAAGAGGAATTTTATGTTGAATCTAGAAGATAAGTGTTAGAACATGCAACTAGCCATTGACAGGTTCATGGATAAGTTTGAGCTGTTGAAGGAAAAGGGATTACCTAATCCCTTAGTTATAAATGAAAAGTTAATGACACAGGCAGATTACAACAAGAAGATCAGGGAAGTGGCTAAAGAACAGGTGATCACTTCATCTATGAAGGGCATGCCAACAGGAAAAGTCTTGTACCAAACTTTTGAAAACTTGTTTTACCTCCAACATGAGGTAAAACACTTGTTTATTAATAAGCCCACTTTTGCCAAATATACAGAGGCAAATGAGATATACAGAAAAATGATCAATATCCAATTACCAGATGAAGAAATATGGGAAAAATTGAATGATTTATTGTAGTAAAAGGACAGTAAATTATAAATCTACAATAAAAAGTGAAACAACAAGGTAAAAGGATATTGACAGGTCAGTAGGATTAAAGTGTATCAGATGAAAGAGTATCAGGTGAAAGATTAAAGTAAAATAGAACATCCAACGTGAAGACCAAACAGCCAAGCAGCATAAAGGGCAAAAGATCAAAGAGCAAAGCCAGCAGAACCTTAATAACAGGGACATCAAGCAGCAGTTCAATAGCTGTCTCTATCTTCTTGCAAGAAGATATTCCTTTTTTCCTAGATTAGTTCTGAAAGCAGTTTTAGATATTTTGTAATTCCTTTTGTATAAATACTTCAAAATTCGAAGTATTAGGGTGGATTATTTTATATTTGTAGAGTTATTTTGATCTTGAACCTAAGGGTGATTGTACCATTTTCAAGTCAACAGACTGGAGCAAGTAATAAAATAATTTTGCTACAAGATTCATGAGATGAGCCATTTGTAGTGAAGTACTTTCTTTGTGTGATTTTGTTACCTTCTTATGTGTTTCATAATCTTAAATGTGTTCTAAATTTGAATGAATTAACTGGAAATATCACTCAGAATTTGTTTAATTACACTTTGTTTTTCACAATTAGTCATTTACATATTTTTCTTTGATACCCGGATTTGAGAACCCTTAATTGCTCTCCCATCCCAGTTGACTTATTTCATTCCTTCCAAAGTCTAGCCTAAGGAACCCTTAATTTCTCCCTGGATCCGATTTGAAATCATTCCACCATTTAGCCTTTGAGATCTGCAGTAACTCATCTATCTTACCATGTAGACATTGTTTTTAGAACTGAATCCAGTCTTGTTTGTCTGACATTAGACTCCATAGCCCAATGGTAGAAGCCAAACCTCTTTTCATCTAAGTAAAGTAATCCCACCACCCAATTTCAAAACAAACCCAAGTGCAAGAAATAACTAGCCTAAAATCATCTTAACTAAAACAAAGTTAAATCATAAAGAGAGAGCCCTCTTTGAGCATCAGGAAGGCTAGGCCTTGATCTCCAAAAGTGGTTTATGGTTACCTTTGATTTTTCTTTCTTCATTAACTTCAAAATAAATATCAGAGTGATAACATTTCTCGCGACCATACTGGGGACTTCAATCCTTAGTCTCATAAAAATTTAGGGAAACCTTAGATTTAATCTAGAGTCCCTTAAGGTATTTTTCTAAAGTCAATTTTCAAAATTTTCATAAAAAGAGTTTAAAAAGTTAAAATTTTGGCTCCTAAGAAGATTCACTATACTAGGGCAAACCCAGATCCAAACCCTGCAACTATAGTTGATGACCCAGAGAGAATTTTAAGACAACCCAAAACAACAGAAAATCAAGCTAGTAGTAATAGGTTAGTTAGATCTAATTCACTCCCTGATGAATTGTCAACTTTAGAGGACATCCCTTTTGATTTTTCATTTGACCTCTCCTTATTTAGTTGTAAATCTAAGTATGCAATCCATGAAACAATGTTAGACCCTGAGTTTGTTCAACTCATTGAATAAAAAAGGATTGTTCATTCAGATTTAGATAAATTTGTCATTGAGACTTTTGAGAAGATAGAAGCTTGGGCCTCTAAATTGATAAGTAATATAGGTGATTCTTACATTCAACAGTATGTTGAAATAGTTGCCCTTACTACTGCTGCCTCTGGAGTTTCTGTATGAACTTCATTCATTGTAAATACCCCTTCTTTTACCACAACTTCACTGATTGTATCTACTACAATCTAATTACCTAAAACAGTTATTAATCAACCATATTCATCATCATATAGTTCACCTCCATCAGTTTCAAGTCCTTCTTCAAGCACCACAACTCTACTCCCTAGTCAAGCTAGAATCACAGCAATGGAAAACCGATATGCACCTCTTGTTTTACCTGCACAACTCCATGCCATGCTTGTAGATTATCAGAGTAAAATCTTCTTGTTTGATGCTACTGGTCATTACACTACCCAACAGCATGTAAACATGATGTTTGACTTTTTTGAGTTGCATGAGATAGATGAAGCAGATGTCCAAATGAGATTGTTTGCCCAAACTTTAACTGGGGATGTCAAGAAATGGTTCAAAGCCTTTCTTGCCAACCATATTGCAGACTTAGCAAATTTTCATAGGTTATTCATTGATAGATGGGAGAGAAAGAAAAACCCATTGCAAATACTTTCTGAATATGAAAACATTAGAAGAGATCCTAATGAGTCAATTCAGGACTATTACGATAGGTTTAATGGTATCCACAATGCAATTCTAGACAATATTAAGCCTCCACATGACCTAGCATTAATTAAGTTCCCTAATGGTTTTGACGTTGACATGTCATACCAGCTAAGGGAAAGGAACCCTGAAACACTTGAACAAATGCAAAGCAATGTTGTTGTAGAAATTTTGAATAATATGACACTTATTCACAGAGATTATCCTGATTATACACTATTGCAGAATAAATGCACAATACATAATCTCCTCTACGTTGATCATCAATTTAGCAGCATCAAAAACAATGAAACATCAATCGCATGCACACATTAACAGAGTATGTAACCCGGGGAAAGCTTATAGCTGAAAACCCCACACTATGTGTATATTAATGATTGAGAACATGTAACAATACATAGTACAATACTCCTCACAAGTACTCAGTACTATCTCCACCTGTTACACACAAAACTAGCTCAGATCCGAACAAGTCACAGGTTCAAATCTCCTCCGCTGCTTTGCCTGCCTCCACTGCACTGACATGAAACTGAGTTAACTGATGTATTCTTTAGTTGCATTATGAGTTAATAATTAGTGAATTAGTTTAACAATTAATTGACACAACTCATCACTAGTCTATTTGCAGTTAGACTAATTACAATTAGTTCAACCAAGTCAAACTGAACACAACTCCATCAACTCCACATCCAACTCCACCAAACTCAACTGCTTGAGTTGTAACTGAAGTCCTGCATGCAATAGCTCAACTGACCCACAAAGAAAGCTTATTTCCTTCTGACAGCTGCATGTGCCACATTTGTAGCTCAAACTGAAGTGCTCCAAGAGGATAAGATAATGTTTATAGTCCAAATATTATTATGAGACAATAATATTCAACTGTTCTATTTTTAGCCTGACAGTCTAAAAATAGACTCTGATCACTCCGCTGTGAACTAGAAATAGAAGTCCATCTATTTTTCCCAACATGACCAATCATCCATAAACAACATCCTGCAACTCATAGACCATGATCCATATGTCTAAAAATAGACATAGTCTAAAAATAGACTTTGCGCCAAAAATAGCCTGCCGCCCACTTAGTGAAGGCGACTTCTTTCCACTAAGCTCCATCATCTTGTTGCATTCTCAACACTCCCTCTCAACAAGATATGGATTATCAGCAACCCCTATCCTGCCTCGGTGGTATTCGAATTTTCTCCTGGTGAGCGCCTTCGTCAAGATATCAGCATCCTGATCCTCCGTTGGAATGTATGAAAGTAACATGATTCTCCGCCGCACACAATCTCTGATATGATGGTACCTGATGTCAATGTGCTTAGATCTATCATGAAATACAAGATTAGCTGAGAGTTTAATGCAACTCTGGTTATCACAGTAAATCACAGTAGGCTCCAAGTAAGAACCGAACAAACCGACCAGAATCTTCCTCATCCATATAGCCTCGCATGCAGCCAAACCTGCTGCCATATACTCGGCCTCTGCTGAAATGAGTGCCACGGATCTCTGCTTCCTACTGTACCAAGAAACTGCTGTCGACCCGATACTAAAGACCCATCTTGATGTGCTCTTTTTGTCTGTTGGGATCCCTGCCCAATCTGCATCCGTGAAGCCACATAGCTTCACCTCATCCTCCTGTTTGTACCACAATCCATATCCCGATGTGCCTCTCAAATAACGCAATACATGTTTGCCTTCCTGTTGGAAATAATACTGAGAGGGGGGGGTGAATCAGTATTATCATATCATTAAAACTTTTTCAATGCTCAAAAACATATACGCTACTTCAGTTAAGTGAACCCGCGTGTACACGCTGCTGTGTCTAAAGCAACTAGCGTATATCCAGAAATCTTATGATTCAGTTAGCTTATCTTCAGTAAATGCATCAGAACATTATTAATCATATTAACAGTAAACAGGTGCAGTATAACATAACAGATCATCACACAAAAGCCACACACATGAACACAAAGATATAAGGTGGAAACCCAATGTGGGTGAAAACCACCTGCTGCAAGTCATCTCAATCTTCTTCTTAATAAGAAAATCCTTTTACAATATTTGTACTGGTGCAATCTTATACCAGTACGGGAGCTACAACCCCCTTTGCTCTTGTACTAGCCGATCCATTTACTAGTACGCAGGCTGCTACCTGCTACAATGCTCCAAAGATCTCCCTTAGCTTTTGTACTAGCTTAGATACTAGTACGTAGGTGCTTGCCTACAATCTTCTCTCCTCCAGGTACCACCTTTCATACATTTTCAGACTGGATATTCCTGAAGCACAACATTACAATCTGAAGACCACAATTCATTCAACTTTCACAACAGATCATTGAAGCACAAAACAACCAATACTAGCATCATCAATCTTTGAATCACTGAACCACTGAAACCCTGTCAATCACCAATTACCAGAACACAGAGCAGACAACAAAACTCTGCAATAACAATCAGACCCAACTGTAAACCCAAAAATCAAGCTTCACAATGTATACGCTACTTCGATGAATCAAACCCGCGTGTATACGCGCTTTTGCCAAAGACAACCCGCGTACAGATCTAAAAATAATTTCTCATAACTTGCAGCTGTACCAGACATCAGTCATACTCATAACACTTATAGAACAATACATGCGTCAGTATGTAGATCTAGAATAAGCATCATAAAGATATTTCATTTCAAACCATTTGATCCCGATCTCTCCTTAGATCTTGTTCTCAATCAGCCGGTGAGATCCCTCCTTAGCTCAAATCAAGCAATGCATCATCAACACATAACCTGCATACTGGATCTCATACTTCTTTAGATACTCAAGACATTTCAGATCCTCTTGCCTAATGATTTCCTTCTCCTTATATAGCCTTAGGCCTTGTTCAATACCAAGGGCCAAAACCATAGAAATCCAATACCACCATCTTCAAAACTAGGGATCAACACGTCCGTCGAGACACCAAGGTCCAAAACCATAGGCACAACTTCCAAGGAATAACCGCCGTGGACCAAAGATAAGTTTTCCACATACACGCGCTTTTACTGAAGCCAACCGGCGTGTACACGCGACTTGGTATATAGAGAACCTGCGTATACGTGACTTGGTATATAGGTAACTGGCGTGTATACGCGACTTGGGCTTAATGAACCTGTGTGTATGAACTTTCTCTTCTTCTTATAGTCTGATCATCAATTCCTTGCTGCTGTCCTTCTGCGAAATGTTCAGCAAAAGAAGAGAACATCTTGGTCCACCCTTTGCCCTTGATGTCAAAGGGGGAGAGTGATTTGGTGTTGTTGCCATCAAGTCCAAAGGGGGAGATTGTTGGCATTATGATGCATGTGTTGTACTTGATGGCAACCCTCTCATAGAAGAATATCTCACTTATGTATAACTGGATGAATCTTCAGAAGAGATATCAGATGTGACTGATGGAGGACAGCTCAAAGGAATCAGATGATAGTTCTAAGTGTGACAAGTTAGCTTTGCCATCAAGTCCAAAGGGGGAGATTGTTGGCATTATGAGACAAGTGTTGTCCTTGATGGCAAACCACACTGATGAGAAATCATAGTGCAGAAGGACATCAGCAAGGAATTGATGATCAGACTATAAGAAGAAGAGAGTTGTTGCCATCAAGTCCAAAGGGGGAGATTGTTGGCATTATGATGCATGTGTTGTACTTGATGGCAACCCTCTCATAGAAGAATATCTCACTTATGTATAACTGGATGAATCTTCAGAAGAGATATCAGATGTGACTGATGGAGGACAGCTCAAAGGAATCAGATGATAGTTCTAAGTGTGACAAGTTAGCTTTGCCATCAAGTCCAAAGGGGGAGATTGTTAGCATTATGATGCATGTGTTGTACTTGATGGCAACCCTCTCATAGAAGAATATCTCACTTATGTATAACTGGATGAATCTTCAGAAGAGATATCAGATGTGACTGATGGAGGACAGCTCAAAGGAATCAGATGATAGTTCTAAGTGTGACAAGTTAGCTTTGCCATCAAGTCCAAAGGGGGAGATTGTTGGAATTATGAGACAAGTGTTGTCCTTGATGGCAAACCACACTGATGAGAAATCATAGTGCAGAAGGACAGCAGCAAGGAATTGATGATCAAACTATAAGAAGAAGAGAAAGTTCATACACGCAGGTTCATTAAGCCCAAGTCGCGTATACACGCCAGTTCACTACATACCAAGTCGCGTATACGCAGGTTCTCTATATACCAAGTCGCGGGTACACGCCGGTTGGCTTCAGTAAAAGCGCGTGTATGTGGAAAACTTATCTTTGGTCCACGGCGGTTATTCCTTGGAAGTTGTGCCTATGGTTTTGGACCTTGGTGTCTCGATGGACGTGTTGATCCCTAGTTTTGAAGATGATGGTATTGGATTTCTATGGTTTTGGCCCTTGGTATTGAACAAGGCCTAAGGCTATATAAGGAGAAGGAAATCATTAGGCAAGAGGATCTGAAATGTCTTGAATATCTAAAGAAGTATGAGATCCAGTATGCAGGTTATGTGTTGATGATGCATTGCTTGATTTGAGCTAAGGAGGGATCTCACCGGCTGATTGAGAACAAGATCTAAGGAGAGATCGGGATCAAATGGTTTGAAATGAACTATCTTTATGATGCTTATTCTAGATCTACATACTGACACATGTATTGTTCTATAAGTGTTATGAGTATGACTGATGTCTGGTACAGCTGCAAGTTATGAGAAATTATTTTTAGATTTGTACGCGGGTTGTCTTTGGCAAAAGCGCGTATACACGCGGGTTTGATTCATCGAAGTAGCGTATACATTGTGAAGCTTGATTTTTGGGTTTGCAGTTGGGTCTGACTGTTGTTGCAGAGTTCTGTTGTCTGCTCTGTGTTCTGGTAATTGGTGATTGACAGGGTTTCAGTGGTTCAGTGATTCAAAGATTGATGATGCTAGTATTGGTTGTTTTGTGCTTCAATGATCTGTTGTGAAAGTTGAATGAATTGTGGTCTTCAGATTGTAATGTTGTGCTTTAGGAATATCCAGTCTGAAAATGTATGAAAGGTGGTACCCGGAGGAGAGAAGATTGTAGGCAAGCACCTACGTACTAGTATCTAAGCTAGTACAAAAGCTAAGGGAGATCTTTGGAGCATTGTAGCAGGTAGCAGCCTGCGTACTAGTAAATGGATCGGCTAGTACAAGAGCAAAGGGGGTTGTAGCTCCCGTACTGGTATAAGATTGCACCAGTACAAATATTGTAAAAGGATTTTCTTATTAAGAATAAGATTGAGATGACTTGCAGCAGGTGGTTTTCACCCACATTGGGTTTCCACCTTATATCTTTGTGTTCATGTGTGTGGCTTTTGTGTGATGATCTGTTATGTTATACTGCACCTGTTTACTGTTAATATGATTAATAATGTTCTAATGCATTTACTGAAGATAAGCTAACTGAATCATAAGATTTATGGATATACGCTAGTTGCTTTAGACATAGCAGCGTGTACACACGGGTTCACTTAACTGAAGTAGCGTATATGTTTTTGAGCATTGAAAAAGTTTTAATGATCTGATAATACTGATTCACCCCCCCCTCTCAGTATTATTTCCAACAATTGGTATCAGAGCAGGTCCTTTGGTAGAAGCTTGATCGCTTGAAGGAGATCCGTGGAACAATGGGAAAGAAGCTTAAGAAGAAAGCTCATAAGAAGAAGAAGACATCCCAGAAGATCTATGACAGTGGGAGAGTCGATTGGGGATTAGGTATAAGAAGCTCTTCAGATTCAGAATCAGATTCAGAATCATTATCAGGTATGAATGTGTTATCCTCTGATGTTCCAGCTATATTTCCTTGTGAAAGAGATGGAAGTGATAGTGAAACTACTGAACTTGCTCTTATGGGTGAACAAGAAGGAAATGAGATAGAAGCAGAATTTAGAAGACTGAGAAGCAAAATTAGAGCTCAAGAAGATATTCTGAACATAAAGGATAGAACTGCCAAGACTCAACGAGAGTTATTCAAGGAGAAATATCAAAAGTTGCAGGTTGAAGCAACATCTCTAAGAAATGAAGTCAATGACAAGAACACAACCATCAAGAAACTCAAAGATAGATCCAGCTACTATGAAAATCTTGAAGCTACATTCCTCTCACTAAAGGGAGATCTTGAAGAATCAAGGAAGCAGAATGAAGATCTACATCAAGCAATTGAAAAACAAGAAAAAGAAGTCATCAGCTTAAAATCCCAACTGGAATGTGCTTTCCGAGTTCGTCAAATGCAGCAGGATCTGAATGAAGAACAAGAAAAGGAGATTCTCAAACTAAGGGAGAAATTGGAAAAAGGAAGGAAAGATGAAGAAGACATGAAGAAGCTATGTCTAGAAAAGGAGGAACAACTTCAAATTGAGGTAAATATCTTGAAAGGTAAATTAGAAGAAAAGGATAAACTTTTGAGATTTCAAGATAGTACTAAAGCCTTGGATGATATTCTTAGTAGTCAAAGGTCTCCTGCTATCAAGACTGGTCTTGGTTTTCATGAATCTGTTGAAGGTGAATCTAGTTCACAAGGTGAGGCAAGGAACTCTAAAGAGAAAACTAAAATGATCAACAAGGAGATGAAAGGTCAACCCCATCAACAATCAAAGAAAAAGACTCCTCAAAGAAAATCTTTTATTCCTCCTATGAATAATGTTGAATGTTATGTATGTCATAATCTTGGACATGTTGCAGCTAGATGTGGAAGAAGAAGGGTTCAAGACCATCATGTAGAAAGATCATCACATTCAAGGTACTTTAATGGATATTGTTTTTCTTGCAATATGTTTGGTCACAAAGCTGCTGATTGCTACAGGAGGAATATGAAACATGTAAGATGTTATGCATGTAACAAGCTTGGACATATAGCAAAGGAATGTAGGAACAAAGGATGGACATCACACCAAAAGGAGAAAACGTCATCACACTTGAAGATATGGAGGAAGAAGGAAGTATAGTCAGCACAATGTACTGAGACACAGCACAGCACAGACATATCAGACTCAGGGGGAGCTGAAAGTGTAAAAATTCAGTGTTCTGAATCTCATACGCAAGTTCCTTAAAGGGAAGTCGCGTATATACGTGAGTTAGACACTGCAAAGTCGTGTATATGTTAGTTTGAGGAAAAGCAGTGGGGACAGGATCAGAAAAAGGATCTGATATGATTCAGTCTATTATTTGCTCTATTGGTTACAGTCTGCTGAGGATGTGTGGAAATGTTTTGTTACTTGTATGATATCTAGAAGTGTTTTGATCCTAACTTGAGGATGATGATGTTTTGATGCTTATTGCTGATATATGCATGATCAGATCTAACAGATGGCACTGGTTGAGGGGGAGCATATGCCTTTAGTAATTCATTGTTGGCATTATGGTTAATAGTCCTTGGTGATGATTCTTATATGGCTAAATGATATATCTTGCTATGATGTGGTTGTGAGTTGTCTATGATAAAATCTCATATGATTCCTGGGGTTACATAGTTGATGATCAGATCAGATTTATGGTTGATTCCTTGATGATGCATATATGGTGCTTACATGGTGATCTTCATAAGGACAAGGAGAAGTACAAAGCTTGAATACACATCTTCCTCACTTGATGATGAGTCACTCATATACTGCTGTTGTCATATGCATAAAGATCATACAGTTATGATGTAGGCACTCTTGTGGATAAGGATTGTTGCTGTTGATGATATCAAGAAGTTTTGTCAAATGAGCTTGAGCTCAAGATACATAGTGCTGATACATGGATGACTACTCAAAGTTGCTTTGTTGGAGACATGGTGATGAGTTCTTATCTATATGATGATAGGTTGATACTTACATATGTTGATTGATGCAGATGTTCCCAAGTAATGATACTTGGATCATGTAGATCTTGACGTTGATATAATGGCTATGATGGTTTCACATGTAATGTGAATGATTTCATGATGATGTTTAAAAGGAGGAGTTGACATCTATGTTCAGACATACCTTGCTGCAGGACATTTACAGGTTGCTGATATGAAAATGGTTGTACGCGAGTTTCATAAGGCCTATCCGCGTATATACGCTTGTTTATGTGGATGCAGACGCGTATATGGAGTTTTGAAGGAAATCAGCAGGGACAGATGTTGGTTGCAGAAAGTCTGATATGGGTCTGACAGAGATCATCTGGCACAGGTTCAGGGGGAGCAGATAATCTTCCAATGATGTATTGTTGGCATTATCTTAAAGCTTTTGGTTCTAGTTCACATTTGGTGTTGATTTCAGTAGGAACAAAGGCGCAAGGAGAACAGAAGGATCTCTTGGTTGCTGATCTGAATGGTGATTATCAGATGCTGCTGGTGTCTTTCATAAGTCTTGGTCTAGTTCTTTCGTCTCTATGTCATATATCTGTTTTGTGGTATCTCTTTCATGGTGTCAAGGTCATGTAACGGCCTATTTTGGTTTGCCCACTATGCCTGGGATGATTGATGCAATATGATTGGTTGTCATATGTAAACTTTTGATGTAACCCCACTTGGTTGGGTGGATGAGTCAATTTTTATATATCCTCACTTAGTTGAGAGATGGATGTATGTATGAGTCTTTGGTGATAGGAAGGTCTTTTATGATGTATAGAGTCATGTTCTTCTTGAAGAACATCTTTTGCAGATCTTGCCTACAATTAGGAAGAGCATAAACAGCACACTTCAGCAGTACAGAGACTTGGGGAGCATTGACAGATTGGTACACTTTGGCATATACAAAGGGGGAGATCATTCAGAGATTTTAACAGATACTCAGGGGGAGTATGGACAGCGAAATGTTCAGCAAAAGAAGAGAACATCTTGGTCCACCCTTTGCCCTTGATGTCAAAGGGGGAGAGTGATTTGGTGTTGTTGCCATCAAGTACAACACATGCATCATAATGCCAACAATCTCCCCCTTTGGACTTGATGGCAACAACACCAAATCACTCTCCCCCTTTGACATCAAGGGCAAAGGGTGGACCAAGATGTTCTCTTCTTTTGCTAAACATTTCACTGTCCATACTCCCCCTGAGTATCTGTTAAAATCTCTGAATGATCTCCCCCTTTGTATATGCCAAAGTGTACCAATCTGTCAATGCTCCCCAAGTCTCTGTACTGCTGAAGTGTGCTGTTCATGCTCTTCCTGATTGTAGGCAAGATCTGCAAAAGATGTTCTTCAAGAAGAACATGACTCTATACATCATAAAAGACCTTCCTATCACCAAAGACTCATACATACATCCATCTCTCAACTAAGTGAGGATATACAAAAATTGACTCATCCACCCAACCAAGTGGGGTTACATCAAAAGTTTACATATGACAACCAATCATATTGCATCAATCATCCCAGGCATAGTGGGCAAACCAAAATAGGCCGTTACATGACCTTGACACCATGAAAGAGATACCACAAAAGAGATATATGACATAGAGATGAAAGAACTAGACCAAGACTTATGAAAGTCACCAGCAGCATCTGATAATCACCATTCAGATCAGCAACCAAGAGATCCTTCTGTTCTCCTTTCGCCTTTGTTCCTACTGAAATCAACACCGAATGTGAACTAGAACCAAAAGCTTTAAGATAATGCCAACAATACATCATTGGAAGGTTATCTGCTCCCCCTGAACCTGTGCCAGATGATCTCTGTCAGACCCATATCAGACTTTCTGCAACCAACATCTGTCCCTGATGCTGTCCTTCTGCACTATGATTTCTCATCAGTGTGGTTTGCCATCAAGGACAACACTTGTCTCATAATGCCAACAATCTCCCCCTTTGGACTTGATGGCAAAGCTAACTTGTCACACTTAGAACTATCATCTGATTCCTTTGAGCTGTCCTCCATCAGTCACATCTGATATCTCTTCTGAAGATTCATCCAGTTATACATAAGTGAGATATTCTTCTATGAGAGGGTTGCCATCAAGTACAACACATGCATCATAATGCCAACAATCTCCCCCTTTGGACTTGATGGCAAAGCTAACTTGTCACACTTAGAACTATCATCTGATTCCTTTGAGATGTCCTCCATCAGTCACATCTGATATCTCTTCTGAAGATTCATCCAGTTATACATAAGTGAGATATTCTTCTATGAGAGGGTTGCCATCAAGTACAACACATGCATCATAATGCCAACACTTCCTTCCAGAAGAGCTTGGTTGGCTTAACCATAGCTTGTGAAAGCTTGTTAACAACATAGCATATATCGGGTCATGTATTGACCAGATACATAAGCGACCCCACCAACTGTCGATAAACACTGGCATCCACTTCTTCTGCTGAAGTGGCATCCTCCTTCCTCCAACCTCCAAGAAGAGGAGTATCAATAGGCTTGCAGCCATGCATGTTGAACTTCTCCAGTATCTCCCGAGCATACTTACCCTGAGAAACAAATAGTCCATCACTGCGCTGCCAGATTTCCAATCCCAGGAAATAATGAAGGAGGCCCAAGTCCTTCATCTCAAACTCCTTAGCAAGATCATCCTTGCATGAAAGTATCAACAGCTCATCACCCATTAGAATCAAATCATCTACATAAAGTACAATGATAAGCAACTTACCCTCCACCACAATCTGGTATAGGTTAGGATCCGCCTCGCTCTTGGAGAATCCAAGTCTGGTGAAATAGCTGTCTATCCGTGTGTACCAAGCACGTGGTGCTTGTTTCAACCCATACAGCGCTCTCTTGAGCCTGCACACATGCGATTCGCTACTAAAGATCTCGAAACCTTCGGGCTGCTCTATGTACAACTCCTCCTCAATGACTTCATTGAGCAACACAGTCTTCACATCCATCTGATGAATGCGCCACCCCATCTGTGCTGAGAGAGTAAGAATTGTCCGTATGGAAGAATACCTTGCGACAGGTGCAAAGGTCTCCTCATAATCGATCCCCTCTATCTGTGAAAAGCCTTGGGCAACAAATCTTGCCTTGTACTTCTCCACACTCCTATCAGCTGCCTGCTTAACTTTGTAGATCCATCTCGAACCCACCACTGATTTCCCTTTCAGTCTAGGAAAAATCTCCCATGCACTGTTTCTGACAATCGAATCATACTCTTCCACCATGGCATCTACCCATGCGGGATCCTCCATAGCTTCCTCGAAAGAGGATGGCTAAGTCACAACACATTTGCTCACAAGAGCCATGTATCCAGTGTACCGATCAGGTGACTATCTCTGCTTGCGTTGGGCTATAGGTGGTCCTACAACTTTCTCTGCATCTTGAACCAGTCGCTCAGCTTCTGTCAAGCGCTTTCGCCCTTTGATGGTTGGTGCTGCATGAGTGGTCTCTTCCACCCCATGAACTTCGTCATGTGGTTGAACCATGTCCTAAAGCTCATCTTTAGGAACTAATAGCTCCTCATTTGCATGCAAGTGTGGCTCCCTCTCAAGCGAACACTTCATGGCTTTCTCCTCCCGAAATTTTATATCCCATCGCACAACAATCTTGCCACTATCTGGAAAATACACACGATAGTTGTGGGGCGTATTTGTGTACCCCAAAAATATCCCAACCTCTGCGGTCGGCTCCAACTTCTTCCCAGCATCCTTCGTCACATGCATGTAAACGTTAACACCAAAAATCCTCAAATGAGAAAGATCAGGCTTCTTACCAGAATAAGCCTCCTTGGGTGTACTCATGCCAAGTATCCTATGAGGACAACGGTTCTGCACATAAACTGTTGTATTGCATGCTTCCGCCCACAAGTGAAGGGGTAGGCTCTAATCATGCAACATCGCCCGTGCAGCACCCACGATCGTTCTGTTCTTCTGCTCAGCAACCCCGTTCTGCTGTGGGTTATGTGGAGCTATGAGCTCTCTTCGAATCCCTTCTACACTGTAGAAATCCTTGAACTCGCCAGAGATGTATTCACCACCATTATCGCTCCTGAGAGCCTTCACCTTCTTCCCCGACTCCTTCTCGACCAGTGCTTTGAACTCACAAAACTTTGAGTATGTCTCGCTCTTCTTCTGCATGAAGAAGATCCAGCACTTACGAGAGAAATCATCAACAAAAATCACATAATACCTGTGTTTTGTTGTCAAAGCAACTGAGAAAGGTCCACAGTGTGAATTCTCTCAAGGATCGTCATGGCACGACTATCCTTCTTGTGAAAGGTGGCTTTCACAAACTTTCCCAAAGTACACCCCTTGCACTGATCTGACTGCGCAAGAGTGCCTTTAGGAAGCCCTGTAGTGATCTGCTGCAGTATATTCAAGGCCCCATGGTGAAGGTGACCCAATCTCCTGTGCCACAGCTCGCCATCATCCCGGCTCACCAATCCTTCTGCCTTGCATGCCATTGCTACGCAGCCATCTACATGCAACTGATAAAGGTTCCTCACTCGAACCCTTATCTTCCAGGTTTGTCCAGTTGTATTACTGCGCAGGAAAGCCTTTCCCTCGCTGAAAACAACATCATATCCCTTGTCTTCTAACATCTCCACAGAGATAAGATTCTTCTTCAATCATGGAACATGCATCACTTCCTTCAATACAAAGGGTTTACCAGACTCCCTCTCAAAGGAAATGGTACCGATACCGGTCGCACTGTATCTACCATCATCACCCATCTCGATGTGCACTTCAAGATCTTTGTCCTCCAGATCAGAAAACAAATCTCGATCTCCTGTCATGTGAAAAGACGCACCACTGTCCAAGAACCACACCGATCCCATCACACTTGAAACCAAGCATGCGATCAATGAAAAATCAAGCTCAAACTGCGAGGCTAGAGCCTCTCTTGCTGCAAATCCAACAGCTTGCTTGTTCTTCTTCTTCTGTGGACAATTAGTGGCATAGTGTCCGTGCTGGTGACAGTGAAAGCACTTCACCTTGGACATGTCCTGCTTCTTGCCTTTCGCACCAGACTTTGAAGCCTTCTTGTTCTTCCCCTTCTTTGCTTTGGCAGCCAAAGTGCAATTTTCTTCATCAATTCCCTTTGATGAAGGTCTGTCCCTGGTATTCCGCCTGATCTCTTCCTACACAAGATCTGACCAAAGTCTCTCCCATCCTGGCAATTTCTCCCGACCATTGATAGAGTCCTGATAGGAATGCCAACTCTTTGGAAGACCAAGGATAGCCAAGCTCACCAAGTCCTCATCATCGATAGTCACCCCCATGTTAGGTTCCCATTTTGTCTATTTTTGACTATATATTTTGCCATTGAATTACCCTCTTCAACCCTTAAGTGAAAGCCTTTGCTAGGTGTTTCGGCTTAATCACTCCAAAAGGTACATAATAACTTTCCTCATTACTACATGTTTAATTATTTAACACGTAATCATGCTATCTTTATAATTATTTCCTGAAGTTGATTAAAGTGTTGACTAATTGCTGAAACTGCCTAACTGGCAGGATCACATTCTGTCGTTGCTGAAACAGCGGAAACAGCGCAAACTGTGAAGCTGAAACAGCAAGAACAGCATGAACCTCGATGCTGAAACACCACGAACAACATGCGCATTTTGAGGAACAGTTGGGATTTGCGTAACAAATCTGCATCGGCAAAAGAGTCTGACCGATTACTATATTGGTCATAATGATCATGATCCTCATGGCTGTAACAATATTTTGTTATCAAAAACTGGCTTCCTTATTTTTGGTACAAAAGGGTTGAAACCGAATGTATGGAAATCTGTTGTAATAGATGTCTCCTCTATAAAGAGGAGACATCTAAATTAGGGGGGGGGGTAACAACTGGTAATACAGAACTTGTAGTGAAGTGATGAGACTGAATCTCTTTCTGTAATATGGTTTATTGGCAGATGAATATAATTCTGTTCTGAGAATTTTATTTTAATACCTGTGTTCTGGGGAATCTTGTGAGAGGGATAGGGCCCACCTTCATCACAAGATTCAGCCATCTTCTTTCTGTTGTGTGGCGTGTGTGTGTGATTTCTATTTACATTACAGTTACTGCTTCTAATGATATTTACTTCTGTTGAAACTCTGTTTTCCTTTTAGCTGATTGATATTGTATGTGAGTACCTCACCGGTGATTAGGATTCACAGAGTGTATGTGTGAACTGGACAATAGAGGCAGGTGTTGAAAGTCCTTACTCTGAGGATAGGGTCCTGATCCTTTGTTGCAGGGCAACCATCACTTCCTTTTGCAGACTTGTTTCTTTTAAGATACTTGTTCTTACTCCATTTTCTGCAATAGGCTATAACTACTATAACTGCTGTAACACAGAGTATGGATT
Organism: Pinus tabuliformis; assembly: GCA_031772625.1. Taxonomy (NCBI): domain Eukaryota; kingdom Viridiplantae; phylum Streptophyta; class Pinopsida; order Pinales; family Pinaceae; genus Pinus; species Pinus tabuliformis. Next base: position 1,263,598,940 of record CM062809.1, read on the forward strand.
TCATAAGATAGTAGACTGTCTATACTACAGCTTTTAATACCATTAAGATTGAGTACATACAGTACGTAGTCACCTTTGGAATAATCAGACTTTCCCGGATTGATAATTAATGTGGCACTCGACTGTTTTATCATTAAACAATTAAAGTGACCAACATTTTGGCGCCGTTGCCGAGGAAGGCGACTAAAGATTTTAAGGGTATTAACATTTTTCTTTAGGAATGCAGGATGCATGAGAGGATGCAAGAAGGTTAACCATTCAGGTGGCAAAGGCAAGGGAGGAGGAAGAAAAACTTTTATTGACGATATTATTTCAAAAGCTGAGACATCCCAGAGGTTAAGCTCTCGGAGGCCACAGATCCAACACTCTTCCCAGACAGATTTTCAGATAGAGGAAGTAGTGGGGCCAGAGAGGGTCATAGGATTATCAGAATATACTGAGGAACTGGTGGAAGAAGACGAACGATCAGTGGAAGAACCAATAGAGGAAGTTAAGGTGGAGGAACCAGTGCAGGACATTGAAATTCCAACAGAAAATTCTGAAGACCGGGCAAGCGCATCAGGAAAACAACCAATGGAGGATAACAATGAAGGACTTTTCGGTGGAGGTCGCAGAATAGAGGGAAGGGGAGAAAATTCTCTCTCCACTATGGAATTCCCCATTGGAGAACTCCCCAGAGGAGCAACTCCTATGAAGAATATCCCACTTTCGGCATTACCCAATTTCCATGGGTTATCCACAGAAGATCCTGATGAATTTCTTTTTGAATTTGATATACTGTGTAGAAGCTATGACTATGTTAATTCTGCTCAGAAATTAAAATTGTTTCCAGCCACATTAAAAGGGAACGCATTAAGATGGTTCATGAGCTTGGGAGCTCATGTGATTACAACATGGGACCAGATGAAGGAGAAATTTTTGGCTAAATACCAAGATTATTGTCGAACAAGAGAAAGGAAGGAAGAATTATTCAAGATGACTCAAAAGGAGGACGAGAGTCTAGAAGATTTCGTGGAAAGGCTACAATATAACTTACAGCGATCTGATCATCCTGATATGAGTAAGGACATTCTCAAGTCAATACTGCTAAGAGGGGTACGAGATGATTGTTTAGATATGTTAAATATGCTTGGAAAAGGAGACATATCTAAGGAATCCTATGATGAGATTATCAATCTCTGTAAAAGATGTTCGAGAGGAGCAGCAAGCAGACCAAAAAGCAAGGACAGTACATACTCAAGGGTCCAGAAATCAGCAAGTGGAGGAGCAACACGGGCCGAAATAGGTAACTTACTTGAAGAATTTAAAACTGAAATGTTAAGCTCTTTTGCTTCACAAATTGATACCTTGCAGGTTAGAAAGAAGCAGGCAGAAGCAGAAGCTGCTCTGGCTATTTTCTGTTCTAAATGCAGGGAGAAACACCCACTAAGGGAATGCCCCCTGGACAAGGTACCGATCTGCACTATTTGTGAAAAGGACCATGAGACTCAACAATGCCCTTCTTTGCCAGGAATAAAGGCAGCACTACAGCCAACTGAAGAAGAGGCTGAAGCAGTGTACCTCCTCACACAGAGAAGACAATGGCAACCACGAGGACCAGGTACGAATTCTAACATGTCGTTTAATCGTTGGAATAATCATCCTCCTTTTCAAACAAATTACCCACCCTTCAACCAAATGCAGTACCCACACCTTAATCAAATGAATTTTCCACCCATGCAGCAACCAAGCCCTCCTTTTGTCGATCCTATGATGTGGAATCCCTGGCCTTTACAACAACCCTATCAATGGAACCCGAATTGGACAGCTCCACAGATCCCATTTCCAAACCAATTACCTCAGTATCAGCAATCTCTCTCCTTACCATCAAATGCCCCACCTAATAATCAGACAATAAGACCTCAGCTGCCTGTGCAACCTAACCCCAACCTGAATAATAATAAAGCTCTGCAAGTAATTGATGTTCAAAACCAACTGGTTTCCCCTCTGCAATGCAATGACATTCATTTACGCTCAGGAAGAATACTTGAACCCATTATTGATGACATCACTTCTGATTCTGATAAAGAAGAAATCGGAAAAGAAAAGTCATCTAATGCTGAAACAGTTGGATCATCTTCTAATGACAATGCTGAAATAGTTGAAACATCCTCTAAAAAGACTGCTGAAGCAGCAGAGCCACCATTCCCTGAACGTTTGGCTCTTACCAAAACACTTGAGCCACCTGCTTTTAATTTGTTAGGAGAACTGCAGAATTTATATGTTAAAATTCCACTCTTACAGGCACTAAGAGATGTACCGATTTATGCTAGAACTGTTAGAGATATTTGTATTAAGAAACCTGGGAGAAAAGCTAAAGACCCCCTCACAGTTCATGTGATGGGTGATCTAGCTGCTCTAATGTCAGAAAAAAATCCCCCTGTGAAATATGGTGACCCTGGTCACCCTACAGTCACAGTTCAGGTTGGAAAAACTTTTGTTTCTAAAGTTCTGGTAGATCTGGGTGCTGCAATAAACATCATGACACTTGAAACAACACAGTTACTGCAGTTAAAAAATTTTATTAGGGAAACCCCAACCATTCTAGAGCTGGCTGACCGCTCCACAATCAAACCTGAAGGAGTCATCGAAGACCTGATAATTTCAGTCGAATCTTGGAACTACCCAGCTGATTTTGTGGTGTTACAAACCAAAAATAAGTTGGGGGGTCATCCATTGATTTTAGGGAGACCTTGGCTGGCTACAGCAGATGCCTTTATTAGCTGTAGGTCAGGTTCAATGACAATTTCTAATGGATGTGAAACCAAGCAGCTTACTCTGTACCCTCATGCCACACCTATGATTAATAATGATAATTCAGTATGGTTAGATTATGAGGATGATGAGACTCAACCCATTTTGACTGTCGGACAAGCCCTAACTTTTAAAGATTCAACCGAAGATGAATTAATTAGTAGTTTTATTTCTGAACCTTCTTCGGTTAACTCTGAAATACATGATCACTTGACTTCAATCTTGGAATCTGAATCACAGCAGAATCTTAAAACTGAAGACTTATCTCAGACATCAGCTGGCACCCCCTCCAAAAGTATAGCAGTTGAAATCGAGCCTGGCAAAACATTAAATATAAACCCTAACTTAACAGATGTTGAAACACAACAGTTAATGAAGTTACTCCACGAGAATAAACAAGCATTCACATGGGATTAAACATATATGAAGGGAATTTCTTCTGAATTATGTACTCACCGAATTTATATTAAAGAAGGATCCCACCCAGTCTGCCAACCCCAACGACGAATGAATCCCAATTTAAGGGAAATTGTGAAAGAAGAACTTCAAAAACTGTTGAATGCAGGATTCATATATCCTATATCTGATAGTGAATGGGTTTCACCATTAGTGATAGTACCTAAGAAAAATGGGAAATGGAGAGTGTGTGTGGACTATAGAGCTCTGAATAAGGCTAATCAGAAAGATCATTTTCCCTTACCATTTATTGATCAGGTGCTAGATAATTTGGCAGGTAAGAGATTCTTTTCCTTTTTGGACGGGTTTAGTGGTTATAATCAGATCAATATTGCACCCCAAGATCAAGACAAGACCACTTTTACTAGTCCATGGGGAACTTTTGCCTATAAAGTTCTTCCATTTGGACTATGTAATGCCCCAGCAACATTTCAAAGGGCAGTGATAGGAATTTTTTTTGATATGCTTAATGATTCCTTAGAAATATTTATGGATGACTTTACTCCTTATGGTGTGACTTTTGAAGATGCCTTACAAAATCTTGAAAAAGTACTTAAACGTTGTATAGAAGCACATCTTGCCTTAAGTACTGAAAAATGTCATATGATGATGAATCAAGGTATTGTTTTGGGACACTTCATTTCATTCCTAGGAATTCAAGTTGATCCAGCTAAGGTGCAAGTAATTCAGACTCTGCCTATCCCGAAAACACAAACTGATGTAAGAAGTTTTTTAGGACATGCTGGATATTATAGAAGATTTATCAAGGATTTTTCTAAAATAGCTTCTCCTTTGTTTGTGTTACTTATGAAAAATGCTGAATTTAAGTGGACTAATGGTTTTCAAAAAGCATTTAATGAACTTAAACATCAATTGTCTACAGCTCCTATTTTAAGAGGACCTGATTGGGCACTCCCCTTTCATATATCCTCTGATGCTTCAGATACTGCAATAGGAGTTGTCTTGGGTCAAGAAGAAAACAATCTTCCCTATGCTATCTATTTTATTAGTAAAAATATGACTCCTGCTGAACTTAATTATACAGTCACCGAGAAAGAATTTTTAGCAGTTATTTATGCTATTAACAAGTTTCGACATTATATTACTGGTTACACTACTTTTGTGCATAATGATCACTCGGCCATTAAATATTTAATGAACAAATTAGTTACAAATGCTCGAGTTACCAGATGGTTATTATTATTACTAGAATTTGATATCACAATTGTAGATCGACCAGATAAAGAAAATGTAGTTGTTGATTTTCTTTCTCGGTTAAAGACTGATGAAAATATTCCAGTAGATGATTCTTTTCCTGATGAATATTTATTTGCAGTATCTGCTCACTCACCTTGGTATGCAGACATTGCCAATTACTTAGTTGCAGGAAAACTACCATCCCACCTATCGCACAGAGAGAAAAGAAAGATCGTTCAGCAAAGTGCTAGGTACAGCTGGATAAGTGGGTGTCTCTTTCACACAGGACTCGATCAGGAAATTCAAAGATGCATCAGAGAAGATGAAGTTTATGATATATTGAAGGCTTGCCACGATGGCCCTTGTGGAGGGAATTTTGTAGATAAAATAATAGCACACAAAGTTCTCAGAATGGGTTACTATTAGCCCTCACTTTTTAAGGATGCAAAGAAATATGTTAGGGCCTGTGATAGCTGTCAGAGAATGGGCCAGCCTAATCATAGGGATGAAATGCCACTTAACCCCCAGGTAATACTGGAACCTTTTGAAAGATGGGCACTAGATTTTATAGGTCCCATCAATCCTCCATCCAATCAAAGAGTCTATATACTGGTTTGCACAGATTATATGACTAAGTGGGTAGAAGCTAAGGCACTTATCAAAGCTAATGAAGAATCAGTATTAACTTTTCTATTTGAAGAAATCTTTGTTAGGTTTGTGTTGTGGGGAAAAATGCCCATGCAGGACGATCCTATCCACCTAAGGTGTGACAGTGCCTTAGCAACAAACAAAGACAGCTATTATGGTTTCTTCCTTTATGAAATGTGAAAGAGGAGAGATCAATGGACTTACCGATTTCTTCCGTTTGTCCCTCGATCCAGATCCTCTTCTCTTTGGGTGTTCACAGCTACTTGCCCCCTCGCTCGCCCAAGAGAACAGCTACTTGATTCCTGCGAGATCACAAGAGAACAGCTACTTGCGATAAGAGAACAACTACTTGTGACAAGAGAAGAACACAACACAACGGCAGATATTCATATTCATAAATGATTCAGGATTAGAAATAAATCAAATACACTAATGCAATCATACATCAAAGATACATCAGTATATAGGAGAAAACCAAGATAGCTTTATTGATAAATAACAAGTTTCAGGAAGAGATACAACCCAGAGGGCTCCAATCCAGCATCTCCTTCCCAGCAGAATGGAATTCCTATCTTCACCTCCCTTCAAAGCATTAAGCACCCAATGATTCCAGTCTCAAACCGACAACAATTCTTTGCAATAACAAAATTCCAGTTTCCGGATCTCATGGAGGAGAGATCCATATATAGATGTTTGGAGAGAGGATGAGTCAGCTTGAGATCTGACTAGTGTCCTCTCCCTCTGTCAGTTCTTGATTCCACTTGGAGGTTCTTGCTTCCACTTGGGGATTTGGAACCTCTTACTCATCACCAGTCGAATTCCCTGAGGCAAGTGTCATTTTGGAAGCTTCCTGGGTTTTGACACCTTGAGGAATGAAATTGCCACATGTCCAATCTCGCTCAGCGCAGGTAGCCAGTGTTGGAGTTGACATTCAACGCAGGTAGCCAGTGTAGCCATTTACATTCAGCGCAGATGGTCAGTGGAGCAGTTGACATGATCCTGAATTGACTTGTTTTTTAGCAGTTTCAGGTGGAGAACTTCTGTGAATTGTTGTGGTTTGTTAGCCTTGTTCCTCTAGGGGTAAGAACAACATGTTTAGGGACTTTGGATCCCTAAGATTATGGACATTTCATGCTCAATGCTGTAAGGCACAAAAATGTCTATAACAGTTGCCCCCTAAAGTATGAGGCCGTTTATCGGGTGAAATGCTTTATCCAGGAGGGTCTGAAGTTCATCCAATTGCTGGGAGGAGACCTGTAATAAGATACAATACAATACATTATTTTTCATACTGCTTTCATGATCTAGTTGAGGTGGGCATTCCCATGCTCAGCTTTATAAAATCATTTTCTGTACATAGAACAGACAATCGTCTGATGGTAGACTGATAATTTTGATGAAATTATCATCCTTTGAGTAGGATGATCGTCTGCTGCAATGATGTACATGTCAAATGTCTTTATCTTTCCTGAATATATATCGCAGCCTGGATGGATGAAACTAGATTCGGGGTCTTCAAACTCGTTCGATCTTCACTCTAAGTACAAGTCGATCCATGTGAGAATTGTTCTGAAGTCGAACATGGAAAGACATCGCTTTATTACCGGTCAATGACGTAAACCGTTAACAAGCGCGAGAGGAATCACCGATAATGATAATGACCCTCAAGGTACTGTAGTACAATTCACGTGGTGTGAATAAAGGACTTGGCGTCGAACACCACGCAAAATCTTCTGGTCGAAGGTCATTGATGTATACCTGTCGCCGGAAGTGAGAAACTTGCCATTGAGGCATGCAAGCTTCAAAGTACTGAAGGGGTTGTTCCTAGATCAACTTCTTGGATAATGAGCTGATGTCGACAAGAAGCGATCCGTCAAAGGAGGGCCTTAATGAATCCCACATCAGTGACACGGAATGGAGCTAATGATTTTGATGGAGGTCAAAACGATCTGTGACATATGATTCAGGGTGGCGGTCATGAATGGATGAAGGATAATGTATGGCAGTGGATGGGACCCGGGTGACTCTTTCTGAACGACTTCTCTTGAACATATGGCGACACTGATGCGATGGATCGGTAGCATTACCCCAATTATGGATGGTATGGCGAGACCATGGTAATGTGACCGGTGAATGAAACAACCCAACCCGATTGTGGTACGGAGGAAAAGTGTCATGTTCAAGAGCGACTTGCTACCATCAAAGTTTTCTTTAGTTTCTCCCAATTTTTCCCTAGTCATTGCTGACCAGTACCTCTTTATTTTTGTCAAGCTTGAGGAGGATAACATATGCTTGTTCTATAACCTGCCCTTCGGGCAAGCCCATCACTATGTTTTAACGAGCCTAGCGATAGTGAAACTCGTTCTCGTCTAAAGACAAGTTTGTCGCTATTTAATGGTTTTATCGAGTCTAACGACAAAGACGACTCGGTCCCTTTTCATTTTTAGAGAGTCTCAAAAGGTACGTAAAGTTAACTCCAAAATTCCTTTTTCGTCATCTAATCCCTTAAGTCCGAAAAAGTATAAAACAATACAGAAGGGATGAGTTTTCGATAGTTTTAACGAGCCGAACAAAACAAGCGCTCGATCTTTTTGTGCAATAATCCCTCAGGTCGAAAAAGATTAAAATCTAGAGGAGGGATAGCACTTCCGGTCGCTTTAACGAGCTGGAAGGCCAAAACTCGGCAATCTTTTCATATTTTACGAGTCAGTTGAAAAGAGCTTAAAGAAGACTCGTCTTTTGAGGAACGAGTGATAAACAGGGTTAGCAGCTGATTCCAGGTACAGGTTGGAATTTTCCAATCACGGCAGTGTCACAAGGATGGCTAGGTGAAATCACTCTTCACAGCTGTTCCTCAAAATGGGTAAACAATCATATGGAGGTGAATGATCGGCCAAATGAAAAGTGGAGGTGACGGTGCAAACACGACCAAGGCTTTAATGGCTGATAGAGTTACATTCACAATGGTTATTTACCGGGTGGTGCTTATGTTTATTTTTTAACGAGCATGAATTCCGCGTTAAAACTGCTCAAACTTATGTTTATTTTTTAACGAGCATGAACTATGTGCTAAAACTGCTCGGATCTTGCGTTTATTTTTTAACGAGCATGAACTTTGTGCTAAAACTGCTCAATTTATGGTCAAACTTTGATTTTTTACCACAACTAGTTTTGCTCTTTTCAAAGATAGTACTGCATTCTCAATTGTTGCATCAAACTTAGTTAGAAATGAATAACATTTATTTGAAAATGAGATTAAAACCCTAATATTTCGCTTTGAACTATGTAAAAAGCAATTAAAAAGTGTTTTTACCTCTCATTTTACCATTTCATTTGAACTTGGTTTGTTGGAGCTCTGGAGGTGCTTCTTCCCCCTTGATTTTCACCAGCTGATTTTGGGAGATTCTGTGGACGATTCTTGGCGCCGTCTGGACCAGGTAGGAGCTAAACCCTAGCTCTTTCTTTTCATGGTTTCATTTTTCCATTCTGTGCCTGTTTCCTTGTCTCCCTGAGCACCTGGGGTTTTGTTAGGGCGCCCTGCCATCAGCGCAGGTGGTCCATTCGAAACCTGCGTTGAATGTCAAGCTGCCTTAAGGCAGTTTGACCTTCAACGCAGGTAGGACACTTGCTACCTGCGTTGGGCACAGAAAACTGGTTCTGTTGCACAGTTTTTGATGAAATTTCGCCAGTTTCTCATCAAATCCAGGATCTTACTCATTCTATTGTTTGTTTTGCAGGGACCTTTGAGCAAAATGTCCCTTACATGGCGAGAACGAGAACATGAAGAAGAGGACATGATTGCCCTCCATGATCCTGTCACGGTGAACGCACTGCGGAACTGTGGCCTGCTGAAGTTCTTCTGTATCTCTAGCATGAGAGCACAGATCTCCTTACTGCAGTATATGCTTGATACTTGGGATCCTATCAACCAAGTATTCCAGATTAGGGGCAAATCCATCCCCCTGACCATCGTAGACATTTACTTCTTGACTGGGTTGTCAAGGCGGGGTGCCCCCATTTCTTTGTCAGGTTCGGCCCGAGGGAATGACTCCATGAGAGATTATGTCCGCCAGTATTGCAAGGAAGGTTCCCAGCCGAGCAGAGACAGCAAGGTTGTTATCCGTGAGATTACTGACAGGTCTCTCAGGTCCATTCTGTATACTATTGGTAGGATGGCCGGTAGTGCATCTCTTCATGTTGCCAACAGATCTTATGTGCAACACGCCTTGGAGTGTCTCCAACTGAAAGTATTCAACTGGTGTGATGCAGTACTTCTTCAGATGAAAAGTCAATTGACCAAGGTAAAGGACGGGAAGCTGAAGAACTTTGGATTTGGTTCTATTCTGACTGCCTTTGCCTTGGAGAAAATACCATTGATGCAACCTCAGTATATCGCACTCGACTTGCCTTCTCCTACCGAGCCACACATGCAGAGATGGGTTGATCACATGTCTAGGCATGCTGGTCAATCTCAGATTTCTTTCACTGATACCTTCTTCAGGTGGTTCGAGCGTCAGGAGATGGTCTATTCCGAGTATCCATATGTGGGCATGGATTTCCGAGGTGATCCGGATTTGGTGTTACCGGATGGCGAACAGTGGGGCGCTATTGGTAAAATATTCGACCATATTACTGTTTACTTTTCTTATTTATAATGTCCTTGTGCTTTATTCTATCAAGACTTTAATCAAACTCATGTGTGCATGCAGATGTTGGTCCTGTTCGTCCAGCAATTCGCCCGAGAGTGCCAGTCACTGCCCCAGTAGGGGAGACTGCTGGGAGGGTTATTCTCCGCGATCTTGACGTGACCGAGACCCTTACAGCTGTGCAGGAGCAGGTTGAGAGCCTTACTCTTGGCATTCCTGATGTGAGGATTGATGAGTTACCTTTACAGTTGCAGCGGCATACTACTGGTGTGCCTAGACGATGGACTCGTCTCTTGCACATGATTGCACAGGCCGTGACGTGCTATCATGAGCATCACTAGGCTAGGGTGCCCCCTAGCACTTTTGAGTCTTTGGGTCATGCGGCCAATTTTTGTCTTGGTTACAGAACATTATGTATGAACGATAAACAACTTATATATATATATTTTGATTTTCGGGGTTTATTCTGGTTGAGTTATATGATCCACTTGTACAACATTGATGATGCATTTTTTTTTATAAATGTCGCAAATGTCTATCTAACACATAGTTTGCTAATGAGTCGGTTAATGTGTTTAAGTTCCTGGAAATATGTTGGTATTGAATTAAATCAAACTGTCTTTCCAAAATCTTAACCCTTAGAAACATGCGATAAATAGCTGGATTGCGGACAGAATATATACCATTGAGTTGTAGTATCACGAGTTGTGAGTTTAGCCTGTCGATTAGTCAGCGTATACCATGGGTGATGGCATCAGAGAGGAGTTCTATCAACGTGCTATACTCAGCGATATTATTCGTTGATTGCCCAATACATACGCCTCTGAAACTTACTAACTCGCCGCTTGGATCAAAAATGGCCCAGGCTGCGGAGGACAGGTTCCGCGAACTATGACTCGCTCCGTCGGCATATCCAACACATGTCTCTAGAAGGTTTGACATCTGCAATAAATGTAAAAAGGTGGATTACTTGACCAAAACAAACACTTTAGCGAAAACAAAATACAACAAAAGCACACAGGTTACTATTTAAGCATAGTAACGCTTGAGGTACAACCATTGTGGGGTTGCGCCAGTGGGATTCCGTCATAATCCATTAACTCGTAGGCTCCTTTTGCTAACACTCGTTTAACAATATAGGGGCCCATCCATAAAGAATTAAATTTCGCTGCTCCCAATTTGTCGGATTCTTGGTCGTAAAGCAAGACCAAGTCACCTTCTGAGAAGACACGTGGTTTGACATTCTTGTCGAACTGCGCCTTGACTCGTTTCTTATGGGCTTCGTTAGCCAAAGCGGCGTCACGACGGGTTTCATCCAATTGGATTAGTTCCAAGAAACGGGTCTCTTCTTCCGAAGTTCCGGGGAGGAGGTCGATTGCGAGTTTAAGGGACGAAATTTCACACTGGACTGGTAAGACTGCCTCCAAGCCATACACCAGTTGGAAAGGTGTGAACCCAGTCGCATTCTTTACCAATGTTCGGTAAGCCCACAAGGCTGAGTACAGGATTAGGTGCCACCTTCTTTTGTGAACTCCGATCATCCTTTGCAACATACGCTTCAGGACCTTGTTGATCGCTTCAACTTGTCCATTGGCTTGCGGATAATACGGGGTAGAGCTGTCGTGAGATAGCCCTAGCTTGGCAGCTAATTCAACCATCATGTGATTGCGAAAATGCGATCCATGATCTGTAACTATAGCCTGTGGTATGCCGAACCTGGTGACTACATGATTGAAAAAGAAAAGGGCAGCTGTTTCACCAGTGTTATCCAATGTAGGCATCGCCTCAGCCCATTTGGTAAAATAGTCTATGGCGACTATAATATATCCATGCCCCCCGGTCGAGGTGGGGTTACATTGCATGAAATCGATGCCCCATTTGGCGAAAGGCCCAACAGCAACTATTGGCTGTAAAGGTGCGGGTGGTCTTCTGGTTTTGCTATCAAAAATTTGACAAGCATGGCAACTTCTGACTGCGATTATGCAATCTTTGAACATGGTTGGCCAGAAGTATCCCGCTCGTAAGATTTTTTGTGCTGTTGCATATCCAGATTGATGCCCCCCACACGCGCCTGAATGACACTCATTCAGGGCTTTTTTGGCCTCCTCATGGTAAGGCACCTCCTCAGAACTGTATCGATACCACGACGGTAAAGCGTATCACCGACGATCATGTAGTCTTTAGCTTGGTATCGTATACGTTTCTGTTCAGAGTGAGAGGTGTTAGGCCTAAACTTTTGGGTTTGGAGATAAATTATGATATCTCCATACCACTCATTGCTTGCAGATATCAGAAACAAACTCTCGTCCACGATTGATTCTTCGGATGTTTCATCGTTGGACGACGATGGGAGATCGCACAATAATTCCGCGAAAACTAGAGCTTTCTTTGATTTGGATTTTACAAATTCCAGATCAAACTCTTGAAGGATCGCTATCCATTTTGAATATTTGCCCCCCAGCAACTGTCGCGATAGTATATAAGTCATGGGGTTGCAATCTGATAAAATGGTAGTTTTCCGAAAGAGGACATAATGTCGAAATCTTTGAATCGCTTGAACAGCTGCAAGCGCTAGTTTTTCAACATAAGAATATTTGCTTTCTGTATCATTCAAGTTTTTACTTAAATAATATATAGGATGTTCAATTCCATCAACTTCTTGAACTAAAACCATCGCAATGGTTGTATCTGCTGCAGCCAGATACAGGTTAAAATCTCTTTGATAGTCCGGGGCATACATTAATGATGCTTTTACTAGAGAATCTTTCAGAGCATCAAAGGAAGCTTGCGCTACTTGATCCCAGACAAAAGGTACATCCTTTTTCAAAAGACGAATATAACCTTTAGCAATTTCTGCGTAATTTGGAATGAACCTCCTCAGAAAGTTTGCTTTCCCTTGGAGTTTCTGAATCTGAAGCAAATTTGAAGGTGGAGGCAAATTAATGATTGCCTGAACCTTGCAAGGGTCGAGACGAATCCCATCCTTAGAGACTACAAAGCCAAGTAATCGACCAGAACCGACGCAAAATACACATTTGTGCGGATTGAGTCTTATCTTGTAGTGTCGGCAACGTAGAAATATCGCTCTTAAATGCTGCAGATGATCAGTCCGCTTTCGCGAATGAGCCGGAAGGTCGTCGAGATATGGTTGAACGATGTTCTTGATGTCATGGAAGGCATAATTCATTGCCCTCTGAAACGTCGCCCCTGCATTCTTTAAACCAAAGGGTAATTTTCGATAAGCGAACGTGCCCCACGGACAAATGAATGCAGTCTTTGACTGGTCCTGTGGGCGGATATTTATTTGATTATACCCGGAGAATCCATCCATAAATGAAAAGATTTCACATCCGGCGCATTCATCAATTATCTGGTCGATGAAGGGTGTAGGGTAGTTGTCTTTCGGACAAGCTTGGTTTACATTCCTATAATCGACACACACTCTAATCGTCCCTTGTTTCTTCATAACAGGGACAATATTCGATACCCAATCGGTTAGAGGAACCGGGTAGATGAAACTAGCATGGAGAAGCTTTTCAACTTCTGCTTTAATGGCAGCGGCTTTCTTGGGGTGCACCTGCCGAAGCCGTTGTCTTACTGGTTTGACATCAGGATACATTTTAATTTTGTGTTCAACGATACTCGAGTCAATGCCTGGCATTTCATCATATGACCAAGCAAAGACATCTCTGAACTCGTGGAAAAGAGCGTTATATATTTCTAGTTCTGAAGGAGAACATCCTTTGCCGACATAAATATTCTCTACAACATTTGTTTTAGTCGAGATATTTATGGCTATAGTTTCTTCAATATTGGATAAGTTTCGCTCGGAATCCACCGTATTTACAGTATTTGATAGGAATTCAAAAACTGAAGGGTGGTAAAGGTCATGCTGAGTATCTTCTTCATATTCTGGAAGAAGGGAACGATGGTGGCAATCATTCCATGGTGCCCCCTCAATCAACATTGATTGTAGAATTCCTTCGTCAGTCCCATGTACTTTCGACCAAGGATCTAATGTGGTACCATATTCTCTAGACCTATCTACCCAAACGCTTGACGAGCGCTGATTTGGGTTCGCCTCCCATGCCCGAAACATTGATTGCTACAATATTTCTATTGGGCTTGGGGGCAAAACCATTGCATGATCCATGTCGATATCGTCTTCTGCGATCTTCGTAGAAGAGATCATGTTGCAGGTTGCTACCAATGCTATATCTCCTATATAGATGGGAGATGGAAGCGCGAAAGTTCCCATCAATGTGGGGTCTTTCAGTAGGCCTACTCCGATATCTTGAAGCGAATGCTTGCTTTCATGGATCATGGGAATGCTTCCTGTAACTTGTGAACCATTAGGGAGGAAGTTCTGTTGGTCGACGACCGTAATCCCTCCTTGAAAAGGGAATGCGATCTTCCTAAAATAAGTCGACACTACAGCTGCCATGGCATATATCCACGGTCTTCCCAGTAGGATGTTGTAGTCAAGATTCCCATCGATGACTTCAACATCTATTTCCACTGTTTTTCCACCTAGTTCCACCTTCAAGTTATTTAGGATGCCGTACGGGGTGTACGTCCTTCCGTCGAATGCTTTTAGTGTCGTCGAAGACCGCGACAAGGTTGGAGACCCTAAAGTTTTCCAGCAACTCATCGACATGATACATGTAGATGCCCCCTCATCAATAATTGTTCGGTGAACAGTTTTGTTGAGGGCTTTCACTTGAATAAGGAAAGCTAGTTGAGCTGGTAACTGAGGATCGTATCCTTTGTGGTCGAAGGATACAAGATTGGAATCCTTAGGATCAACCCCACCAATAGCCGATAACAATGCCTGCCTTTGGGATGGGCAATTTTGTAATACTTCAAGAGTCGACATAGCGGATGGCGATTGTGCCAAATCTTCCACTATGTTATAATGTTGCGCTGCTCTGGCGCGAGGATTAAATGTCGACTTGTGTACTACTCCCTTCGGCGGTTTTATTGTTAATTCAGGAATGATGGGCGGTACAACTTCTGTCGAAGTTGTTGTCGAACTACTTGGTTGATCTTTACCTTTGTCGCTCGACAGCGGCGGATTCCCGTAATCTTTGTTCCTCGTCGAAATCAAAGCATCATTTTGTTGCTTGGAGATTGACAACATTAGCACTTGCGACGGGGAAGCATTTCCACCATCAACCCGATTTTGACCTGGATTGGGAAACGGATCAGTTAACACAGCTGAGGTTTGTGAACTTTTGAAGAACCTTTTAAGCTCAGCTTTTTATGGACAATCTCTTGTCCGATGATCCTCATCACATATTTGACATGGATAATTTGGTTTCCCTTTCGCAGGAGGGTTTGAAGAAGTTTTTTGAGGGGATGACTCACCTTTCTTCTTCTTCTTCCCTTTGTTTTGTTTCTTCTTGCTTCCTGGTTGATTGGTTTCTTTGCCTTTATCTGCTGATACGGCATTTACTTCCGAAGCAAGAATTTCTTCTTTTGCATTTTGATCCGAATTCTTATGGGCTTTCTTAGACGAAGCCTTTGTCGATTTCGCGTTTGCGGTGCCAATCACACCATCGCCGGCATGAGAGTCACTATTTGATTTAGGAGGAGGAGGAATTGAGAATTCCGGTCTAGGGGTGTCAGGTATTTTGTCATAGAGCATGCCAGACTGAGTGTATACTAAGTCTAGATATTGTGCACGAGCAATAACTTGCTCCTCTGTTACGACTCCCCCCTTGGCTACATCTTCCGTTATGGCAGGAAGTAACGACTTGATAAACCATTCAGCTAATAGCTGATCGGGAATGTAAGTCTTCACCATCCTACGACGACGACGCCACTCATGTATATGATCGGATATATGAGTTGCCGTCGTCTTCTTGAAGTTGGTTAATATTTCCGTTCCCGTTTCATACCTTATCGGTAATTGAAAATGGGTTAAGAAAGTCGTGGCTAGGGAGCTGAAATTGTCGAAAGAGGCTCTAGGTAATTCAATATACCATTTAGCTGCTGGACCCGTTAACGTCCTCTGAAAAAGGTGAAGCCTTATCGAATCATCGTTCAGGGTGTTTGATGAACACCACAGATGAAAAGTCATCACGTGATTCGATGGGTCTTCACCTGGATTTCCGTTGGATTTAGGAATGTCCGATGGAAGTTTGTGAGGAATCGCTGGCCACCAAGGGGCGTAAGCAATTGGATCGTTCGTTAACCGGTGTAAATCGGGTAACTCTAAAGTTGCCACGAATGGTAACTGCTGATTCAGGTTAGGTGAAGCATACCCAGGATACGATGGAATCGCCTGAACAATTGGTCTTTGCATACCAGCATAATGTAATTGATGCTGGTATGACTGATACGGTTGGTGGATTTGACCACTGTAAAGCGGTTGGTTTTGACCGTTTTGAATATACGGTTGTCCACTGTTCGCAAAGATCTGCTGCTCAGAACCTTGGTACACTTGCTGGAATTGTGGTTGTTGGTATTGCACCAGCCATGGTTGTGAAGCCATGTTCTGCGGCACTATACTAACCGGTGGACCAAGATGTGGGGTAATTGTACCCGTTTGGACCTGTGTCGCCCCACCAGTTGGCGATTGCGGTTGTGTCACAGGGTCAAGGGGCTATTGCATTACAACCTGAGAAATCTGCGGTTGACATACAACAGGCACCGATTGAACTTGTGACACTGTTACAATGGCTGGTGTTGTCGGGATGTTCGACATAGGTACACACTGTTGCATAGAATACACAACTCTTGGTTGATGGGGTAGCATAGGTACCCAGCCACTTGTCGTAACTCCAGTATAACCTGAATACTGTTGAGAACTCCCGTATGGATATCCTCCCAGAGGGGCTAATGAAAGGGCATACTGCCCCCCATACAGAGGTAATCTGGAACACAAGGGGATTGATTGCCCTTGGGGGCTGGATGGCCCAAATTGACCTCCATAGGGATCAATTTGTCGAGTCTCAACATAAGAGTTGCCGGATATTATTCCGGAGGAACAAACTGGAACAGACCACACTATCGAAATAGTCCCTGGGTGGACTCCTTCTAGCGGTTGCGAGCTAGTTGGGACAGATGGTATGCTGGCAAACATCGTCGGAGTGACGGCAGGGAGTTCTGCTGTCGCTGTGTCGTTCGACACAGTCCTAGATTAAGGAATTTAGACTTCTGTGATCCATAACATTGTTTAGATAATCTTCGGCAAAATCACATAACCAATCTTTTGTCGACGCGTTTCGAACCAACCAGTGTGGTTCATCGTCAGGACAAGTTGAAGAACCAATCTGGCCTAGCTTGCTTAAATAGAGGTGCAGAGACTCCAGGGTTAAAAATACCAACGGCTAATTTTGACCAATGACCCTAGTCAAATTAGTTAAATTAATATTTACCTATTTTTTGTAACTTTTTATAAAGGCGTTAATTAAAAATATAAATAATAAATCAGTCTAATATTAATTAATTAATAAAAGAGTTCTAAGTAGTACCCTATCTAATAATCTAACGGTTATATCGCATTTATTTATTTCTACAAAGTAATAAACCCTAATAGGTATGGTAAGAATGGTAATAACTTTTTAGAATATATTATTTCTATCTATTATTTACATATAAAGGTTTATTCCAAAATTAATTTTAATAAGTTATATATGCTTATTAAATGATATATAATTCCAAATAAATTGTTAACTCTTAATTCTACCTAGAATTTTGCTCCTTATGGTAAAAATCATAAATTAGGGTTATTAAAGACCAAACCAATATATCGTAAATATCTATAAGACCCCATGGTTAAATACTTAATATTTTAAGTTTAAATATACTCACACTAATACTATTAATAAAATACCTTACCCATAAACCTACCTTAATAATCCATATTTAATTTTGATGATAAATCTTTAATATTATGATATTAAATATTAATACTATTAATCTATCATAATGATATTAAATATTAATACTATGATGATAATACTATCATAATATACCCATAAACATACCTTAATAATCCATATTTAATTTAATATTATGATATTAAATATTAATACTATTAATATATCTTATTGATATTAAATATTAATATTATGATGATAATACTATTAATCTAACATAATATACCCATAAACCCACTTTAAAGATCCCTATTTAAGTTGATGATAAATATTTCAATAAAATTAATTACTCGACATAAGCTAAAGGCCAACTCAATTCTAGGAAAATAATAGAATACTAATGAAATAAGGAAAATCAGAATTTAATCAAAAGACCGCCCAAAAGAATGAAAAATGGGTTAAGGTTAATTCACCAGGAAGCCCGAAAGACTAAAAAACACCAAAATAATAGGATAAACATGCCAAAAGAGAAACAAGGAGGACAGAAACCTAGAGACAAAATACAAAGGAGAATGAGGAGGCTAGGAAGACAGGGCTGGGACCCAGCAACGGCTAATCTTCCAGCCATCATCCCTATTGAGATTGCTCGGCCTTTTCTCAATCTCCAGGGCCTCTCTAAATTTGCGATGGTGAAACTGCGGAATCTTGGCAATGACTTGAGCCTCCTCTATGCATACATGATGCATAGTCTTCCCTTGCATGCCTCGTCACATCATTTCCCCGCTCAGAAGTTAGGAGTTCTTAGCACTCTTGCCACCCGTGCTGTGAGAATTTCAGATAAGGAGAGCCTGGAAACTGAGAAGGCTCACCTCCTTGATGTCTTTGAGAAGAATGGTTATAAGAGGCACCTCGGTCAAAAGGCCTTCCTCAAGGCCAGGAAGGAGCCTTCAACCCGAAAGGTTCCTAAGGATCATGTTCTAGGTGTGAACCTTCCGTATATCCAAGGGACCACAGATAGGATTGCGAGGATTCTAAGGAGGTATGATGTATCCGCAACTTTTAGACCTCTCAATACTATCCGTGGCTCCCTTAGGTCTGTAAAAGACCCGGTTGACCCTAAGAGCATGAAGGGTGTCTATATCATTCCTTGTTCCTGTGGGACCCCCTATATTGGTGAAACTGGTCGTTCTATCAATCAGCGGATCAGCGAGCATTCTGCTGACTTAAGACATGGTAGGACCAAGTCCTCGGCCCTGGCTGAGCATGCAGGGAAGACTATGCATCATGTATGCATAGAGGAGGCTCAAGTCATTGCCAAGATTCCGCAGTTTCACCATCGCAAATTTAGAGAGGCCCTGGAGATTGAGAAAAGGCCGAGCAATCTCAATAGGGATGATGGCTGGAAGATTAGCCGTTGCTGGGTCCCAGCCCTGTCTTCCTAGCCTCCTCATTCTCCTTTGTATTTTGTCTCTAGGTTTCTGTCCTCCTTGTTTCTCTTTTGGCATGTTTATCCTATTATTTTGGTGTTTTTTAGTCTTTCGGGCTTCCTGGTGAATTAACCTTAACCCATTTTTCATTCTTTTGGGCGGTCTTTTGATTAAATTCTGATTTTCCTTATTTCATTAGTATTCTATTATTTTCCTAGAATTGAGTTGGCCTTTAGCTTATGTCGAGTAATTAATTTTATTGAAATATTTATCATCAACTTAAATAGGGATCTTTAAAGTGGGTTTATGGGTATATTATGTTAGATTAATAGTATTATCATCATAATATTAATATTTAATATCAATAAGATATATTAATAGTATTAATATTTAATATCATAATATTAAATTAAATATGGATTATTAAGGTATGTTTATGGGTATATTATGATAGTATTATCATCATAGTATTAATATTTAATATCATTATGATAGATTAATAGTATTAATATTTAATATCATAATATTAAAGATTTATCATCAAAATTAAATATGGATTATTAAGGTAGGTTTATGGGTAAGGTATTTTATTAATAGTATTAGTGTGAGTATATTTAAACTTAAAATATTAAGTATTTAACCATGGGGTCTTATAGATATTTACGATATATTGGTTTGGTCTTTAATAACCCTAATTTATGATTTTTACCATAAGGAGCAAAATTCTAGGTAGAATTAAGAGTTAACAATTTATTTGGAATTATATATCATTTAATAAGCATATATAACTTATTAAAATTAATTTTGGAATAAACCTTTATATGTAAATAATAGATAGAAATAATATATTCTAAAAAGTTATTACCATTCTTACCATACCTATTAGGGTTTATTACTTTGTAGAAATAAATAAATGCGATATAACCGTTAGATTATTAGATAGGGTACTACTTAGAACTCTCTTATTAATTAATTAATATTAGACTGATTTATTATTTATATTTTTAATTAACGCCTTTATAAAAAGTTACAAAAAATAGGTAAATATTAATTTAACTAATTTGACTAGGGTCATTGGTCAAAATTAGCCGTTGGTATTTTTAACCCTGGAGTCTCTGCACCTCTATTTAAGCAAGCTAGGCCAGATTGGTTCTTCAACTTGTCCTGACGATGAACCACACTGGTTGGTTCGAAACGCGTCGACAAAAGATTGGTTATGTGATTTTGCCGAAGATTATCTAAACACAGTCCTAGATGTCGACGGTTGCTCAGACATTTTGAGTCTATCCAATAGATTGCCTAGCGATTCTACAGGAACTTCCACTGGTGATGGACTAACTTCTGATGTAGAAGGAAATAGAGTGACCCCTACTCCAAAGTGGGTTGGAGTACTTGCTTGCGGGTCTTCTACAATTTCCTCTATCGCAATCAAACCAGGTGGAAGAGGAAGACTGTCAAGTCCGTAAAATATTTCTGGAGCCGAAGAAGGGGTTGAATCGACAGCGACAGTTGTTTGAGGAACAATACTCTCTGGACCGGTTACAGATGGAACTGGTTCAGTAACACAAGTATTTGTTCTCAGACTAGGATCAGTGTCACTGTCCCTCTGTGGCTGTTGAACTTCTTCAATAGAGGCAGGGTTTCCAGAAATGTTTGGAGTAACCGGAATCTCAGATGTTGTTGGAACAGTTGTTCTAACTTTGATAGGAGATTTCGAACCGGTTAAACGAGTTCGCTTTGTCCGTATTGTTTTCGATTCCGGAGACAAAGACGGTTGACTCGTAAGCCTCCGCGAACGACGGGGTTTCAATTGACTTTCTTCCACGATTGCGGATTACTCGATCAACTAAAATACAAAAGGGGAAAGTGTGTTTCCGAATTGAATGAATTTTTTAGACGCTTTAGACACAACTTGCTTTTTCACTTTTAAAGAGTCGAGAAAAAGCTAAAGATGACTCTAGTCTCCTTCGATGTTTTAACGAGCCCGAAGTGACAAATGCTCGGATGGACTTTTTCTGTTATAGAGTCTGAAAAAGGCCAAAAGAAACTGCTCTGGAGTTCTAGGCAGAGGGTGTGCCAAACTTTTCGCAAAACCGCAGAATACTTTTTAGGGTACGGGCGGTCGATCTTCCTGAATGCTGTGTTCAATGCATTGCGATCAGTAGGGCGGCCGACACGGCTTCCTAAGGATAAAGGATATATGCCTATAGGGGTCTCCCAATATATACGCGACGGTACGTGGGAGCACAATCCGTACTAGTGCTATCGTCCCTCAGGAGGAATCACCCACCTTCCACGAGATCGACAGTCACTAGGCTTAACGACGCTGGAACACGTCTCTAGCCTAGACCTCTATGTTGTGCGTTATGTTGCAAAGCGTTGTTAAGTTCATTCAGTTTATTTTAAGTTGATCTTTTTAGAAGTTTGCCTTTCAAGGTTCACCACGAGATGTATGATACAAATTCCTAAATGCAGTCTAAGGATGATAAGCAAGCTTTATATGTTTTCAACTTTGAAAATCCTAGCTACTGAGGGAAAAGAAAGACACCATCTTTTCTCAAAGAGCAATAAGCACACTCTAATGCACTTTTCCTAAATCAAGCATGCAAACTTATCAAAATGCAAATGCACAATGCAGGTGTTTGTTTTCCGCTTTCTTAGTATTGATGCCTACAAAGAAAGCTTTTTGTACAACTTTGAATTTGCTTTTAAATGACAAATACAAACAAGTTTACTTTTTCGAAATCAACAAGGGTAGAAGAGATTACAACACTTTGCGACTTTCGAAATGAACACTTGTTTCGACACTTAAAAGAGACAAACTCAAACCAATAAGCAAAAGCAAATGTATAATCAACTGTAAACAGCCAATAAAATCTCTCCTAAGATCACAATCAACAGATCTGAATCAAGGGCTACAGGATGATTATTTCACTCATGCAAAGGAAAACTGTAAATGATGCCACAAACACATAAAAACACTCACAGTCTTTTTGTACAAAAGGAGGCGGAATTTCAGCAGAGAAAAGGAGTTATCAGACTGGTACCTATGCTGGTTACAGGCTGCAAAAAACAGAGATCAAAACAGGGCAACAGAGAGCAGAGAACCCCAGCTACACAAGGCAAGACTGGTTCAGCGCAACCTCAACACTATGGTTTTGACATTCAATGCAGGTAGCCTTCACGGGAACTGCGTTGAAACGCAGAATGCCTTCATAGCAGTTGCGCTGAAGGAGAAACTCTCGTTTCTCACTGGGTTCTGGGTCACAGATTGCTCAATAATCAACGGTTTCAGGCCAAATCAGAAACACAAGCAAGGTATAATCAAAGGGATGCTTTGAGAGGGTACTAAGATCTATCACAAAGGATCATCAAATCATTTGTGAGTCCATTTTTCAGATCATAGACAAAATCCAGTGAAGGATCAAGGCAGCAACTGTCTACTTTGCAACTGAGAATAGCAGAAGTAGTTCGATTGTTGCTGTTGAGTCTATGAGGTAAACAATGATAGAAACACAAATAAAATGACTAAAACAAATCTCCCCAGCGGAGTCGCCAATTTGTTGTGGGGAAAAATGCCTATGCAGGACGATCCTATCCACCTAAGGTGTGACAGTGCCTTAGCAACAAACAGAGACAGCTATTATGGTTTCTTCCTTTATGAAATGTGAAAGAGGAGAGATCAATGGACTTACCGATTTCTTCCGTTTGTCCCTCGATCCAGATCCTCTTCTCTTTGGGTGTTCATAGCTACTTGCCCCCTCGCTCGCCCAAGAGAACAACTACTTGATTCCTGCGAGATCACAAGAGAACAACTACTTGCGACAAGAGAACAGCTACTTGTGACAAGAGAAGAACACAACACAAAGGCAGATATTCATATTCATAAATGATTCAGGATTAGAAATAAATCAAATACACTAATGCAATCATACATCAAAGATACATCAGTATATAGGAGAAAACCAAGATAGCTTTAGTGATAAATAACAAGGTTTAGGAAGAGATACAACCCAGAGGGCTCCAATCCAGCATCTCCTTCCCAGCAGAATGGAATTCCTATCTTCACCTCCCTTCAAAGCATTAAGCACCCAATGATTCCAGTCTCAAACCAACAGCAATTCTTTGCAATAACAAAATTCCAGCCTCCGGATCTCATGGAGGAGAGATCCATATATAGATGTTTGGAGAGAGGATGAGTCAGCTTGAGATCTGACTAGTGTCCTCTCCCTCTGTCAGTTCTTGATTCCACTTGGAGGTTCTTGCTTCCACTTGGAGATTTGGAACCTCTTACTCATCACCAGTCGAATTCCCTGAGGCAACTGTCATTTTGGAAGCTTCCTGGGTTTTGACACCTTGAGGAATGAACTTGCCACATGTCCAATCTCGCTCAGCGCAGGTAGCGAGTGTTGGAGTTGACATTCAGCGCAGGTAGCCAGTGTAGCCATTGACATTCAGCGCAGATGGTCAGTGGAGCAGTTGACATGATCCTGAATTGACTTGTTTTTGAGCAGTTTCAGGTGGAGAACTTCTGTGAATTGCTGTGGTTTGTTAGCCTTGTTCCTCTAGGGTAGGAACAACATGTTTAGGGACTTTGGATCCCTAAGATTATGGACATTTCATGCTCAATGCTGTAAGGCACAAAAATGTCTATAACAGTTTGGTTTGCCTAGAGAACTAGTCACAGATGGAGGACCTCCTTTTAATTCTCATGGCTTCAAAGATATGCTCCAAAAATATCACATTAAGCATAAGATGACTACACCTTATCACCCCCAAGCAAATGGGCAAGTGGAAAGTACAAATAAAGTCATAGAAGCCATTTTAACAAAGACAGTCAAGGAGAATAGAAGGGACTGGTTTCAAAGGTTGCCTGAAGCATTATGGGCTTACAGAACTACTTGGAGGAACACTACGGGTTTTTCACCTTATGAATTAGTCTATGGTAAAAATGTTGTTTTTCCTGTGGAATTTGAGATCAAAACCTTAAGGACTGCTTTAGCTGTTAACCTTGATTTGACTGATGCATAGACAGCTAGGTTGCAGCAGCTTCAGGAATTGGACGAAAAGAGGTTGGATGCCATCCATCAAACAACCATGATACAACAACAAAGAACCAGATGGCATGACAAAACTATTAAGCACAAGCAGTTCCAAAAAGGTAATTGGGCTTTGCTGTATGACTCCCGTTTTGAAAATTTTCAGGGGAAATTAAGAACAAGGTGGCTAGGACCTTATGAAGTAGATGTTGTTTTTCCAAATGGAACAGTCAGACTCCTAACGATTGATGATAGCAGAACACCATTATTAGTGAATGGGTATCGACTCCGTTTGTATCAACGGCCTATTTCTAAAGAGGATTTCAAAGCTACTTGCATGACAGATATACACTATACCTTTTTGGGGGAATCTGCTATCCCTCAATGCACTTAATTTCCTGTTTATGTATTTATTTTTAGATTAGATTTCTTAACTAATAATCCCTGTCAAGGGTTGCCATGTTACAATTAATTATTTTGCAGATCTTAGCTTTGGATGGTGGCTGAAAAAGAAAAATTCCAGTATAGGAGGAACTAATCTGCAGATTGGAAAAGCATTGTCATTCCAGATCATAATCCATTTCCCGTTGCTGATACACCATTTCCCGTTGCTGATACACCATTTCCCATTGCTGATACACCATTTCCCATTGCTGATACACCATTTCCCGTTGCTGATACACCATTTCCTGTTACTGATACACCATTTCTTGTTACTGATACACCAAATCCCACTGCTTAAACACCAATCTTTTCTATTTTTCCTAAATATCCCCATTCTTATTCCCGAGAATGAACTATTATTTCAAAAACAAATATATCATTCTTGATTCAAAGGAATCAGCCATCTATCCTGTTAATAATACCTCTTCACTACTGCTTCTCGTAAATAATAAAAACCCCGTGGATAAAAACCCTCACACCTTACAAATCCTTTTTGATCATTAACCTATTAAGGACGAGGTAACACTTTTCGGCGCAGCAACCAAAGGTAATTGTAAAGGTACGCATGATATGTGTGAATATTAAATTGTAGATAATGAGGAGATAGTTGACATGACCGCCAAAAGCGTCGTACTGCCAACCATATCATTCAGCCGCAGTTGGGGGGGATTACCGAAATATTGCAATCATTATAGGACACGCCTATCGCCGCCATCCCTATTCCTCCCGGTTGTGTCTAATCCACCCCGCTTATGCCTGACCACGTCATAATTCTATTTTGCAACGTTCTGCTCTGTTTCGACTTCAGCAACTCGGCTCTGCACTCTGTATTTTGCCTAAAACAGTAACCATGGGTGGAGATGCTGTTAGACATGAACTGGGCTCGACGGCATTACTGGAATTTTACCCAGACGCATACCAAATCTTCCTTCAGGCAGGATGGGTGGACTATTTTAGAAGACTTCCGAAATTTGATTTGCAGCAAGTTCTTGAATTTGCATGCAACTTGAGGGAGGGGTATTCTACTGTCCAAGGGGTCAGAATCCCAGTAACAGAAGAAGATATAGCACAAGTTTCGGGGCTTCCAACCAACGGCATTCACTGGTTCAGCAGGAAGCATCTTATCCTCAATGCGCAGCAAGATTTCCTACAACCCGGGGAGCAGGTGGAAGCAAAAGGCAGGGGAGTTGCGCTTCGGTCATTACCACCACCTTGGCCAAAAGTTGTAGAATTCGTCAAGCACTACTTCACTTGCGAGGGCCGCTACCAGGTAGTCTACCAACATGACTTTGTCTTATTGAATCATTTGCGGCATGGTCGTCTAGTAAATATGCCTTATTATCTCCTTGGATGTCTGAAAAATATGGCACATTACACTACGAACGCTAGGCATCAACTCCTCTGTCTCACACACCATTGCTTGGTCCAACTCCTGATAAATAGAGGCTTCGCTCTGCATAATCCGCCTCCCCCCATTAACCCTCCCCAGCAAGCTGAGGAAATTCCTCAGCAAAATGAAGGAAATTCCCAGCAGGAAGCTGAAACTCAGCAACCTGCAGCAGGAACACCCCAATTAAGCACTGAGAATCCGCTGCACTCCTCATCCCATGATGAAGCTGAACCATCCACTCCTATAGTTCACATCCCTACCGATGATTCAGACGAGGATACCCTCATCACTTTCCTAAAAAGAAAAAAACAACAGAAAACTGCATCCCCATCAAAAAGAAGAACCAGGGCTTCAGTAAAGGTAGCCACTAGTCCTGATGAATCCCCGAGTAAAAGTCCTCGCAAGAGGAAGACCACTGTCTCTCCTGGTTCCCTATCTCGGAAACGAACGAGGTTGTTTGCAGCAACCGAGGCCGTTCCTCCTATTATCTTAAAACCTCGTATTTCCCATAGCCCTGAACCTTCATCTCCTTCACCTTCAGATGCCGAAATCCAAAGTGTTCATGAATTTGTAACATCATTTCTCTCAACAGAGGCAGCTGTTCCACAAGAACCAGCTGCCAACAAATTCAAACCAGACATCCAAGCTGATATAGGACATGTGGCTGTTACACAAGAACCAACCACAGACCCAATAGGTGAAACACAAGAACCACCTGTTGGGGAGCAAAAAGAAGACGACCTGCATGTGGCTATTACACAAGAACTAGCCACGGACCCAATAGGTGAAACACAAGAACCACCTGTTGGGGAGCAAAAAGAAGACGACCTACATGTGGCTGTTACACAAGAACCAGCTACAGACCCAATAGGTGAAACACAAGAACCACCTGTTGAGGAGCAAGAAGAAGATGCCTTAGATGAAACTGATATACAAACAGACCCAATAGGTGAAACACAAGAACCACCTGTTGGGGACACATATGAGGAAGATAATGCTGAACAACAATTTTCTTTTCCTTTGGAATCTATAATTGTAGAAGCCCCAGTCAGTCTAGCCTCCCTACAAGAAGAGAATGAGTTCTTAAAATCAGAAATTGAGGTCTATCAGAAAGAATTAGCAATGGCTAGGGAAGCCTATAAAGAAGAACTCAACCTGTACATTAGCTCAAGTAGCATCTCAAGTTGAAAAGAGTGTAGAGAAAGAACAATACAGTGAATACATGTGCAGTGAATGTGGGGATATCTAGACTCAGGCAGGATATAAAATAATTGTAGTCCCATTGACTGGAGCCAGTCCTGTTATATTTAAAAAGGAACACCCTGCTATTACACAAGAACTAGCAGGGTCTTCAAGAATTTCAGAGGAGGAAGCAGAACCACTCCAGCCTACCCAAATTATTGAGGAGCAGAAACCTGAAGAAGAAGCAGAACCACTCCGGCCTACCCAAGTTATTGACGAGCATAAACCTGAAGAAGAAGCAGAACCACTCCGGCCTACCCAAATTATTGAGGAGTAGAAACCTGAAGAGGAAGCAGAACTACTCTGGCCTACCCAAGTTATTGATGAGCAGAAACCTGAAGAGGAAACAGAACCACTCCGGCCTACCCAAGTTATTGATGAGCAGGAATCAGAATCTAAATCTTTCACAACTGTGCAAAGACAAACTGAACCTCCCTGTGTTAGTGATGCTCATGCACAGACTTCTACTTTTCAAGAATTAAGCTAGACATGGAAAACAGAATATGAGCTTTCCCAAGGAAAGGCATTTCAACAGCAGAAATCATTATGGTTTAATTATGCCTATAGGAATTGGGAAGCAATGGAACAGTCTCGTGCATAGTACAAAGAAAATAAGCAATTAAAAGCCAGACTATCCCTCATCCTTGATTTGGTCCAGCGCTTACTGGCTTCAAGAAAGCCTTCTTTTAATTACTCTGTATTCTTGAGAGAACGCTTGGCGTTCCTTCAATTGAAAGCAATAAAGGATGGCAGACCACACCAGGTCTCTACACCACAACAATTCATTGAAACTTTTTCAGAAGCACCAAACAATGATCATAATTTGCTGTGCGAACTCTATCTTCATAACGAGGCTATGCCTGAAGATAGAAAGATTAATTTACTTCCTATTTGTGGTGATATTCAAATAAGAGCTTTTATTTCCTTTTTGGCCAACCAATTCACTTGGCAGAATGCTTTCATGTCTGCACAACACAATGAGGAGAACTGTCTTCTCTAGATTCGGCCGGAACCACATAATGCAGCCATCTTCCTCTTGGAGCATCAACGGAATCTAAAAGAGATAGGCATGATTGATCACATTAGGAATCTGTAAACAGCAGTCTTGGAAGACTGCCAGCACTATGTTAAAGCTAAAGGACGTTTGGCCATAAAAGCAAATGAATTTTTCTGGGAACAGTGTCCCAAAGAAAGAAGGGAATACCATCCCTACAATCCCCTCAATCTGCAAGCAGCAATCTCAAGGATACCTGCTTATGTAAAATGCGTGAGACAATGTGCTGAACGGTGGATTGGGTACCGTTTTCATTTCCCTCTCTTATGGCTGCCTGGAGAACAATACAAGGCTCAATTTTCATTGACTAAAAAGGAAGAATTGGCAGCATGGAAAAGTATTCAGAATGCCCAAGGGTTCAGAGACATGGCTGACAACACTTTCTACACTTACTGTATAAGAAATCTACACTGTTCAGCTCAGTATTCTGATTCCGATTCAGATTAGGCGTTGCATGTGGACATGCAACATCTTCAGTTGGGGGGGATGTTAGGTTCCCATTTTGTCTATTTTTGACTGTATATTTTGCCATTGAATTACCCTCTTCAACCCTTAAGTGAAAGCCTTTGCTAGGTGTTTTGGCTTAATCACTCCAAAAGGTACAGAATAACTTTCCTCATTACTACATGTTTAATTATTTAACACGTAATCATGCTATCTTTATAATTATTTCCTGAAGTTGATTAAAGTGTTGACTAATTGCTGAAACTGCCTAACTGGCAGGATCACATTCTGTCGTTGCTGAAACAGCGGAAACAGCGCAAACTGTGAAGCTGAAACAACAAGAACAACATGAACCTCGATGCTGAAACACCACGAACAGCATGTGCATTTTGAGGAATAGTTGGGATCTGCATAACAAATCTGCATCGGCAAAAGAGTCTGACCGATTACTATATTGGTCATAATGATCATGATCCTCATGGCTGTAACAATATTTTGTTATCAAAAACTGGGTTCCTTATTTTTGGTACAAAAGGGTTGAAACCGAATGTATGGAAATCTGTTGTAATAGATGTCTCCTCTATAAAGAGGAGACATCTACATTAGAGGGGGGGTAACAACTGGTAATACAGAACTTGTAGTGAAGTGATGAGACTGAATCTCTTTCTGTAATATGGTTTATTGGCAGATGAATATAATTCTGTTCTGAGCATTTTATTTTAATACCTGTGTTCTGGGGAATCTTGTGAGAGGGACAGGGCCCACCTTCATCACAAGATTCACCCATCTTCTTTCTGTTGTGTGGCGTGTGTGTGTGATTTCTATTTACATTACAGTTACTGCTTCTAATGATATTTACTTCTGCTGAAACTCTGTTTTCCTTTTAGCTGATTGATATTGTATATGAGTACCTCACCGGTGATTAGGATTCACAGAGTGTATGTGTGAACTGGACAACAGAGGCAGGTGCTGAAAGTCCTTACTCTGAGGATAGGGTCCTGATCCTTTGTTGCAGGGCAACCATCACTTCCTTTTGCAGACTTGTTTCTTTTAAGATACTTGTTCTTACTCCATTTTCTGCAATAGGCTGTAACTACTATAACTGCTGTAACACAGAGTATGGATTTCATAAGATAGTAGACTGTCTATACTACAACTTTTAATACCATTAAGATTGAGTACATACAGTACGTAGTCACCTTTGGAATAATCAGACTTTCCCGGATTGATAATTAATGTGGCACTCGACTGTTTTATCATTAACAATTAAAGTGACCAACACCCCATACTTCCCAGCTCATCCCGACACTGAGTGAACTTCGTGAGATACTTGGGCATACTGTCTCCCTTCTCACACTTGATGTTTCTGAGTTTATCCTTGAGCACCAGCTTCCTCTGATCACTCTTTCTTTGGAATAGATCTGTCAACACTTTCCACATCAAGTATGGAGAAGCCTTTCCATGCAGGCTGGACACAATGTGATCCTTCACGCCCTCCAACAGAATCCTTTGACACTTTGTTGTCTTCTTTTGCCAAGCCTCAACTTGTGCAGTATCAGTAGGCTTTGGGACCTCAGCCTCTATGAACTCCTTCAGCCCATTATCATTTAACACTGCCTCCATCTTGTCCTTCCATGCAATATAGTTTGAGCTGCCCTCAAGAGCATACTCCAATCGCAATCCGTTGAAAGACATTGCCACGTTGATACCAAGAAAACACTGCTACAAATTCGAATTCCACCATCTCCAAACTCAACCGCCTTTGATCTAGAATTCGTGAGAACAAATTATTTCTCATACAGAGATTGAATGTGTGGGCTTTTACCAGATGTCTCACATTCCAAAGGAAGGATGAATCCAGAGGCTACCTGGCCCGATTGCAGACTCTGCCTGAAGAAATAGAATGTAAACACTTTTTGAATAATAGATTTGATGATCAACAGCTCTGATACCATGTAGAAATTTTGAATAATATGACACTTATTCACAGAGATTATCCCGATTATACACTATTGCGGAATACATGCACAATACATAATCTCCTCTATGTTGATCATCAATTTAGCAGCATCAAAAACAATGAAACATCAATCGCATGCACACATTAACACAGTATGTAACCCGGGGAAAGCTTACAGCTGAAAACCACACACTATCTGTATATTAATGATTGAGAACATGCAACAATACATAGTACAATACTCCTCACAAGTACTCAGTACTATCTCCACTTGTTACACACAAAACTAGCTCAGATCCGAACAAGTTACAGGTTCAAATCTCCTCCGCTGCTTTGCCTGCCTCCACTGCACTGTACATGCACTAACATGCAACTGAGTTAACTGGTGTATTCTTTAGTTGCATTATGAGTTAATAATTATTGAATTAGTTTAACAATTAATTCACACAACTCATCACTAGTCTATTTGCAGTTAGACTAATTACAACTAGTTCAACCAAGTCAAACTAAACACAACTCCATCAACTCCACATCCAACTCCACCAAACTCAACTGCTTGAGTTCTAACTAAAGTCTTGCATGCAATAGCTCAACTGACCCACAAAGAAAGCGTATTTCCTTCTAACAGCTGCATGTGCCACATCTGTAGCTCAAACTAAAGTGCTCCAAGAGGATAAGATAATGTTTATAGTCCAAATATTATTATGAGACAATAATATTCGACTATTCTATTTTTAGCCTGGCAGTCTAAAAATAGACTCTGATCACTCCGCTGTGAACCAGAAATAGAAGTCCATCTATTTTTCCCAACATGACCAATCATCCATAAACAACATCCTGCAACTCATAGACCATGATCCATATGTCTAAAAATAGACATAGTCTAAAAATAGATTTTGCGCCAAAAATAGCCTGCCGGCCCACTTAGTGAAGGCGACTTCTTTCCACTAAGCTCCATCATCTTGTTGCATTCTCAACAATTGTTAGTGTAGAGGCCAACTTATTAGCTAAGAAACTGCGAATGAGGAATGAAAAGAAAGTTGTATTTAAAGAGGAAGCTTCCACTTCAGATGGAAACGCAGATATTTTAGCTAAGAGTTTAGAAAGAATCATGGATAGGTTAGAAAACATGGAGAGGAAAAATCAATGGGAGAATCAACAACAACAAACCCCAATAAGAAACCTAAATTTTAGGAAGAACCTTAATGTTGGAAAGAATGCTACACCAGGTCAACATATTAGGCCCCCCTTCCAAGAGAATTATGTTGAGGATTCACAGAACTAAGAAGGAGAGGATGATACCCAGATTAACTTACTAGAAACTAAAGAGGAAGACATTGTTTTTCTTACTAAAGAAGAATATGGTGAATCCATTGATTTTAAACAGGGATATGAGTCAGCTATATATGAGGCACATAAACGATATAGCTTCAGAAGTAAAAAGAATAACGAGACTCCCATTAAAATATCTATCCAAACCCAGACTAAGATAATAAAAGAAGCTCCAGTTAACAAAGTGTTATAAATCCTCCCTAGGGGAACACTGGAGACTTCAACCCTTAGAATTGTAGATATAACCTCCACTGAGACCCAAACAGAGATAATTACTAAAAACAATCAACATAAGGGAAATCAAGGCAAAACAATAGAAACACAGACTTAAATGCCTAATATTGAGAAACAGAATAGGGACACACAAATTACACATATCAAGGAACATCTAAATCAAGTAAACAAACCTCAGCTTCCTTTCAATATCAAAACTGAAATAGCAAAATTAAAGATATCAGTTCGTTTGACCGAACTAGTAAAGATTGAATCTTATAGGTCATAGATAACTGAAACTTTGAACATAGGAGAGGGAGAGGATCCTATTAATTTTAATGATGATCAACCTAAATTATTGTTTGGCTGTGAGGC
Organism: Pinus tabuliformis; assembly: GCA_031772625.1. Lineage (NCBI taxonomy): Eukaryota > Viridiplantae > Streptophyta > Pinopsida > Pinales > Pinaceae > Pinus > Pinus tabuliformis. The sequence goes on from CM062809.1 coordinate 1,263,631,426, forward strand.
AAATGGTATTCATCAGCAAGGGGGAGTTCCTCCTTTTTACATCAGCCTAAAAATTCATGATAAAATATTGTATAATGCTATGTTAGACTCAGGGGCATCCCACAATTTGATGCCAAAAGAAATAATGGAAAGATTGAACCTAGACATTACGAGGCCATATAAGGATTTGTTTTCTTTTGACTCCATCCAAGTTAAATGCCTTGGCTTAATCAACGAATTATGTGTAACTCTTGTCTAGTGCCTTGCAAAGAGCATTCTAATGGACATTGTAGTTTCATACATCCCACCGAAATATGGAATGTTGTTATCTCACTCATAGGGAGAAAAACTGTAGGGATCCTTGTAGTTGGATATGTCTTATGCCACCATATCTATTTTTGGACAACCAAGAAAATTATATAGGGAGACCTTGATGAAATACATGGTCAGTAGTGAGGAAAAACTAGAAAACTTTCCCATATACTCCATGCATTCAGATATGAACTCTTTTATTTTGTACAATGCAAAAAACAATAATAAGGAAGTCACAACTAAAGACCTGAAATACAGAACAGCTGATAGTGAGAACATATTTCATCAGTCACTATGGCATCTAGACTTTGATGGATCTGCCAATAGGTTAGGGGCTCGTGTAGGAGTGTGGATCCATAATATGGAGAGTAATCATGCTGAGGGACATGCTTTCAGATTGAACTTCAAGTGTACCAATAACATGGCCGAATATGAAGCCCTAATTCTAGGGTTACAATTGGTTAGGAAACTGGGAGCCAAAAGAGTTTCCATCATGGGAGACTCAGAGCTGATTATTAAACAGATTAGTGGTGAATACTCTGTGAACAATCCTAGACTTGGTCAATATAGGGATACTATTCTAGACTTGATCAAAGACCTCCTGGAATCAAACTTTGCTGCCATTCCTAGAAAACAAAACATGCAGGCCCACAATTTGGCCACTTTTGCTAGTACTTGTAAATTTCCATTTCAACCCAACCATCAGTACACTGCAGAAGTCAAACATAGGCTTGTTATACCAGACAACCTAAAGTACTGGCAGATTTTCTCCCAGGATTCTTAGATTTATGATTTCATGAACAATGAAGGGGAATTTCATAATTATAAGATAGATACTGATTGTACAGTAGACAATAATATAGAAAGTAACCTAGATGTAAATATTTTAGATGTATCTAAACCAACTAAATTTACGATTGTAGAAATAGATAGTTTAGAGAATGTAGAGATTAAAGAGATAATGAATGATGATCCTGAGATTCTTAATTTGAAAAATAATTTTTTGCCTAAAGGATTAGTACCTTTGGAAGATTTGTTTGACTCTAATGATGTAGCTAGGAAACCAAAGATGGAACGTCTGAGAGCTGACATAGAAGAGGTTAACATAGGAATTGAGGATAAACCAAAATTCATAAAAATATCAAAAGCTTTACCTACAGAGGAAAAGGTTAAATACATCAATCTGTTTAAAGAGTTTCAGGATGTATTCGCATGGAGTTATGAAGACTTAAAATCTTATGACACTAGCATAATCCAACACAAAATACCTCTGAAAGAATATCATAAACATTTCAAGCATAAACTTAGGAGAATAAAACCAGTTCTTATGCCCTCTATTGAGAAGGAAGTCAAAAGAATGTTTGATGCCCAAATAACAACCCCCATTAGATACTCAGACTAGATTTCAAACTTAGTCACAACTAGGAAAAATACAAGTGAAATTAGACTTTGTGTAGATTTTAGAAATTTAAACAAGGTCTCACTAAAAGATAACTATCCTCTACCAAAAATGGACCATATACTGTAGAGGGTAGTAGGCTCATCTAGGATTTCATTGTTAGATGGATTCTCTAGGTATAACTAGATCTTAATCCAACTTGAGGACCAAGCCAAAACTGCATTTACTACTTCATGGGGTAACTTCATCTATTTGAAGATGCCTTTTGGATTAATGAATGCAGGTGCCACATTTCAAAGAGATATGGATATATCTTTTTCCAAGGAGATCCATGATTTCTTAGTAGTATACCAGGATGACATCACAGTCTTCTCTAAATCTGACAATGAACACCTAGACCACCTGAGAAGAGTATTTATCAAATGTAGAAAATTTGGGATTTCTTTAAATCCCAAAAAGACACTCTTTGATTAGAATAGATCCTACTATAATAGAGGCCATTTTGACCATTACCCATCGTAGAAACATTAGAGAGTTAAAGTCATTTCTAGGCAAGATAAAATTTCTTAGGAGATTCATTTAAAATCTAGCAGAACTTATTAGAGAGTTAAATAACATGCTAAGAAAGGACTCAACACTTAAATGGACAGTGGAGGCCAAACAATCCTTTGAAGCCATCAAGGAAGCCTTAACCAAGACTCCAGTCCTAATAAGTCCTGATTTTAACAAGGATTTTATAATTTTTTCTTTTGCTTCAGAACACACCATTGCAGTAGTCTTGTTGCAAAAGAACAACCAAGGATATGAACAACCAATTGCATTTTTTAATAAATCCTAAAGATATGCCACATTCAAATACAATATCATAAGCATTAGCATTAGTAAAGGCTATCAAAGACTTCAGAGTATACATTCTGTATTCTCACATTATTGCTTATGTTCCAAATTTTGTAGTTAAGGACATTTTGACACAAAATGGGCCTGAAGGGAAAAGAGGCAAGTGGATTGCCACAATATTGGAATATGACATAGAGATAAATCCAACTAAGCTTATCAAAGGCCAAGGTTTAGGGAAACTCATGGTTGAATCGAACTATCAGGCCCTTGATATAAACTTCATCAGTTCCCTTGATGATCAGGAAGAGATGGTGACTCCACTGATCAGTGAACCTTTTACTGATTCACCCTCATATGCAGATATTATATTTGTATTAAAAAATTTACAAGATCCTCCTGGTTTGAGAAGAACTAAAGCTATATTTTTAAAGATGAAGTCATTAATATATTGTATCATAGATAATGCATTGTTTTGGAAAGACAATAGCGGTATTATTTTGAAATGTTTATTGAAAAATGAAGCTGATAAAATCATGCAAGAGTTTCATGCAGGGGATTGTGGAGGACACTTGTACTAGAAGACTACTGCTGACAAAATCGTGAGGGTTGGTTTCTATTGGCCTACTTTGTTTGCATATGTTAAGAAACATGTGACCTCCTGTCATCAATGTCAGATATTTGAGGGAAAGAGAAAAATTTTACCCTTGCCTCTTAAACCAATTTCCACTGAAATTCCATTTCAACAATGGGGGTTAGACTTCATTGGAGAAATACACCCAGCCTCCTCAGCTCAGCACAAGTGGATTCTGATAGCCACTGACTATTTTACCAAATGGATAGAGGCCATACCTTCTAGGCAAGCCACAGACATTGTCATAATCTCCTTCCTAGAGAGTAATATCCTGTCAAGATTTGGATGTCCCCAGAAGCTCATTACTGATAATGCAGTTGCCTTTAAATCCAAGAGAATGATAGATTTATGTAACAAGTACCACATCACCCTTGGCCATTCCACAGCCTATTACCCTCAAGGTAATGGACTAGCAGAGTCATCCAACAAAAGCCTGGTCAATATCATTAAAAAATTGTTGGAAGATAACAAAAATACATGGAACAAGAAGTTAGTCAATGCCTTATGGGCAGATAGACTGACTACCAAGAAGTCCATTGGAACATCACCCTATCAGCTGGTTTATGGGATGGATGTAGTTTTACCATCATCCTTGGGAGTGCCAGTGATGAAGATCATTCAGGAATTACAGGTGGAACTAAATGATATTCAGAGAAGAATAAATCAGACCATACACTTGCAGTAGACCAGAGAAGAAGTATATGTAAAATCACAGGTAATCCAGGAAAAAATCAAGAAAGTATTTGATAAAAAGACTAAAGAAGATGATTTTTACATAGGAGATAAAGTCATTAAGTGGGATTCAAGGAGAGAAGACAAAGGCAAGCATGGAAAATTTGTGGTTTTTGTGGAAAGGGCCTTATGTCATTTATGGCTACAGGGGCAACAATGTCTTTTTCTTGAGAGAGATAGATGGATCAGATCTACCAAGAGGACTTGTTAATGGTAAGATGTTGAAGCATTATTTTTCCACTGACTCATAATAGTTCACTTTACTTTGCATCATTGTACATAACATTGCAGAGTGTAGATTGGATTGGATGGTAATCCTTTGAAGTTGAAGCCCGGAGAGAAGGCCCTGAGCTTTAAAGGATTCACTGTCATAAGTATCAATAAATAAGAATCACAAAAGGACAGTTTACAAGGTAACTACAGTCACAATTCAAGGGCTACCGGTCTTTAGAGTTCTTAATATTTCACCAAGAAATGCCATCCCCATGTGGAGCCACTATTAGAGTCCTATAGTGATAGGATTCATAATTTTCGAATTGGCTGAGGTTAACTCTTGTAATATTGTACATACCTTTGATTTCTACAAATATTTTCCATAAAAATTAAAAATTGTAAAAAGGGTATGTCCTAAAAGAAATATCAAAGGACAAGAAAAATAAGAAAAGATCAAAAAATGAAAAAATATGAACCCCAAACAAAAAATAGATCATGAAAATGTGCAAGTCCAAGTGCCACTACTCTTTACTTTACTGTCTTAAATAATGGTTGTGTGTAGCTTGTCATACATGCCACAACCCATGATAGTCAAACTGTTTAATCTTGACTACTTCATGCTTTGAATTTCATGTTTATAGGTAGAGAATAAAAATCTGACCAAACAGTTTAATCTTGGTATATTAGGAGATAGGTAGAGAAATAAAATGAACTCATCAGTTTAATTTGAGCCCTTGGAAGATATAAGGTTAGAAGTAGATACTTTGTTTCATAAAAGAAAAGAAAAGGAAAGGAAAGGATTTTGTAGCTTAAGTGCACCCAAAAAAGTGAAGAAAAAATGTTAGGGTAAGTAAAAGGGTAAGTAAAAGAAAGGTTGCAGAAATACAAGATATTTGAGGGATAAGCACATCTATCATGTTTAATTATGTGTTTCAGTGTGCAGGAACAATTGTGAATGAAAATGGATGCTCATAAGCTAATTTGCCTAATTTCCCCGATTGCATTTCACCCCCCACTATATACTTACTAATTTCCCTTTTACCCCTTCATGGCTTGTGAAGACACCATTTCCATTCATTTTGACTCCTACCCCTTGTTTTCACACATTCCCTAGCCAATTTACCTTCTAAATTCACCCCCTTTCCCAAAAATCCCTTTCCCTAGTGTGAAACCCTTTTCCCCTTGGAAAAATCATTTTTCTTTTGTTAAATTCCCTAAAAACCCCAAAAAACCCACCAAACCTCTTATCCTAACTATTCCCCCCCACATTACTTTATCAATCCCAAAAATTGACTTTTACCCGTTATATTCCACAAAACCCGCATTACTTTATTAACCCCGCTTTATACAATGATTAATTACACTTAAGCATAATTAACCATGGGCCCCGCTAAATCCCACCCCCATTTCATGCCGTGCATCTTCGCCATGTTAGTGTTAGTCTTTACAGCCTTCCTCTAGTGATCAAACATGCTCTTACAAAGTGATTTTAAGGTGTCAAGGTCAAATTTTGTCATTTTAGTGAGTCTTCAAGCAAAATTTGGTCGCTAGGCATTGGGTCTAGGGTTTGATTTTACCCTTGTCAAAGTTGTCCAAATGTCGGTCCATGTCATAGTTCAGCTGAGTGTACCATCATTCAGAGAGTTGTCATTATCATGTCAAGTCCCACTGGGTCATTTTACACCTTGTTCATGCTTCAGTTGCGCCTAGGTAAGGTCATTTCCCTCTCCTAGGGTTTTGAAGGCAATTTCTCTTGGACAGCCAAATCATCGGCAAAACTTGTATCTGGATGTTCATACACCTTCCCCTATCCTTAAAGTACCTTATCAAACACTTCCCATCACTGAGATCCCCCAAATTCCTCATTTTTGCACAAACCCTAGTTTCTTGCTACAACTTGGCAATTTTCTAGGTTGGACCTGTGTTTTGCCTTTTTGGACCCCTTCCCCTCACTCAATTTCAGAGATTCCACTTTCTCCTACTTCCTAACATCCCTCCCTACGTCCCAAAATTTCCTCAATAATTTAGAAACTCGCTATCCCCTTCATTTCGCTTCATTTCGACAAATCCCTTGTCCCACACATCCGGATAGGTTTCACTCAAATGAGATTTCTGAGCAATACAATATGAATTTGGAAACCTTGAGAGAGGTTTTTGTCCACAACATGCCAAGGATGAAAAACCTCCTTCACGTTTTACATAGGTGTCATGGTTTTGGAGAAATGTCAAAAATATAGTTGCCTCACGAGAATTGATGCACCTCTAAAGTGACCTTGGAAAAGTCAAAATTTCTCCTAGCTCAGTTGGCCAAATGACTTTCTTGATGCATCAAATAATAACTAGACACAAAGAGCTTTCCAATTAGCTATCATGAGCCCCATTTGGAGTTGAGGAAGGCATTCAAAAGTTGACTGTAACAGCACTCTACCTTTAGGCATCCTCATTTGGCACATTTTGACCAGTCTTGGGAGATTTGATTTTTGATAGGGCGAATGAACACCAAATTAAACAATTCTGGTTGTGTTGGAAAGTAGACTCAAATACCTTTCCAACGAGCTACTTTTCACCCAATTTGGACACTGTGAAGGTCTCCAAAAGTCACCTGGAAAAGAGCACGGTGCATTGGGAGAGACTTTCCAGTGTAAAATTTACACTGGCGCGGCGCAAATAGAGAGCACGGCGCACAGGGAAAAAAGGGCCTGAAATTGTGCCAAATTGCGCCAAATTGCCTCAAATTGCTTGTGAAGCCCATCAAATTGCAAGGTAGGCTCCATAAACTCACTTGTGCATCAAATTTGATAGAGATATGATGGTTTATTGCCTATGATTGAATGCAAAAAGTTTCATAAAGCAAACACAAGAAGACATCAAAGAAAGACTGTTCTGCTAGGGTTTTTGCTACAATGTTGTTGCTGCCAAGGTTATTCTTCCTACCCTACCCCTGCTCCTTATTCCCCTATGCCATTTTCCCCATAATCATTACCCTAACATTACCAAGATCATACTCCCTTTCCCCTCCTCCTATTGCTCAATAAACACAAACCCTACCTTACAAACCCTAAAACCATACCTTGCTAAAAACCCAAACCCTACCCTATCAAAATACCCCAAAAACCCCTGTATATCCCTAAAAAAAATTCTCCTATAAACCCCTATTCCCATTATATTATCCCCATCCTAATGCTCCCTATTAAATTGTCCCCTTGGTGGCAGATTGTCAAAGCAACTTCTAGCTTCATTTAAATCAAAGGGCAGCCCAAATTCAACTTTTAAAACAACAGTCATGGCATCCGAGGTTTCATCAGAATATGAGGAGGAGACCCACAGTGACACAGCTTCAAGAGAATAGGCCCACAGGAGAAATCAATGAAAATAGGGAGTTTTGGCTTGACAAAGTAAATTTCCATTTAAACAATCTTCTTAAGAAGGCCAAAAGAGATAACAAATTTCAAAGACGCATGGCTACTCATTGCTACACAAGGAATCAGGTCTCCAAAGTCAAAATCAAGCAGTTGAAGAAAATACTCCAGGAAACCCTAATCAGGAAAAAAGAGAAGGTTAAGTTGGATTTGCTTGCTGATGCTCCCCTCAGAGCAATACAGGACAAGGACAAGAAACCTATGCATGATGAGGGGCCATCAGGTGAACAGGAGGCCGATTTCATCCTCATTCAGGATGATGATGCAGATGTGGAGAGGGCCAAATGGATCATCAAGTATTTGGAGCAGAGAAACAAGCAGCCTGAGGACTAGCATGAGATCATGGAGCTGCAAAACATCCATGAAGACCAGCAGGCTGCCCAAAGAAGCCTAAATGAGAAGACACCTATTCAGCAGGAGATAGAGGCTGATTGAGAGATTTGGCTCAAGAGGATCCACATCCACTTAGAGAAGCTATCGACGAAAGCACACAAGGATAGGGACATGCTTAGGAACATGAAAAACCATTATTGGGCACGGAACAAGGTTTGCAAGGCATGAATAAGGAATTTGAAGGCAAACCTAAGGAAGGCATCAAAAAGGGAAAAACGGGAAAAGGAGAAAGATAGACTTAGAATCTTGGCTGAGGCTTCCTTGGCTCAGCATGGCACCCCATAAGGAACCTCTAACCCAAATTTCAGCAAATTTGGGGAAGTTTTGGTCAAATTTTGATTTTTTGGACAAAAAACAGGAAATTTCTCCCTGTGCGCTGCGCCACTGGTGCGACGCTAAAATTATAGGGCTCCAATGGAGAAACCGCTTGCATATTTGGATTCAGCATAAAAAATTACAACTACTAGTGTCCGGGCAAGAAATTTTGACAAGATCTGGGTCTCCTAAAGGTCAAAAAACACCCAAAAATGGCCTCTCTGCCACGTTTTTGACACACAAAAAGCAGTCTTGGGAGAATGAAGATTTGGAGGGGCAAATGAGCACCAAATTCAAAAGTTCTAGTGGGGTTAGAAAGTAGACATGACAGGATTTCCAACAAGCCCACTTGGGCACATTTTGGACACCTGAAAGTGCCCCAAAATAGGCCCCAAAGTAGCACGATGCACAGAGGAAAAATTGCCAATTTGCTTCCGTTTCGCGAAATTTTGGTTCGCGACTTCTCCAAGTGGGCCTGCGCATCTACACTTTGGTTTTTTGGCACCAAAGGCGCCTTTTAAAGAATTTTCTCTCCAGGTGGGCATCTATCCAAGTGGAAAAAGAATGCAAAGGGTCACCCCAGCCAAATGTCATGCTTGAGAGCGCTGCACCTGTAGCTGATGGTTGGCTCTCCATCTCCTTTTCGAAATGATTTGAGTAACTTCCCAACCCCTGGGCGTTCCATCTCTTCTCTACACTTTCTATATATTGTATGCAAGTTATTTGCAAAGGGTTGGCTAGCTTGTAACTTCTGGGAGACTGTGGGAAAGAAACTCTGTTTCTGCACTGTGTATTTTTGACAGAGAGTTAATGAAAGACAACGGCTCTGTTTCATGAGATTCTTGTGGTTGTGAGTGTAGCAAATGTGTTCTTATGTTCCATATGTATCTTTTTATGTTTCATAATTCATTTCATGTTTCATTTCAGTGAAATTTTCTAAGTGAGATTAGGTAGAATTCAATTTATATTGCTTTGCCTGTGGGAAAATTTCATGTGCAGTGTTATTCTTCTGTTAAAAAGGATTCATGCGACCATGCCCTTTTCACTATCTTCAGAAATATTTTCATTCCACGTCACCTTAAGTCAAAATTGCTGCGCTTCCCACCTACCTTGCCTCATGGAATAATCTGTGTCTTCATTCTCAATTCTCTGTTCTTTACCGAGTGCCAGTCCCATATACATCCCAAAAGCTCGATCACTTCATAAAATCTTTTGCAAAATCCCTTTTCACTTGCTAGCCTAAGGTAAATATTGCATTGTAAGTCATCTCAGACCATTTTTCCTATCCATTCGCTGAGCGTGACTCGGAGAGAGCCCTCTCCTGCTCTGGTAGGGCTAGCTACCAGACTGAGCGTGGTTTGTGGTTACCCTAATTTTTGCCTTCTTCAGCCTAAGGCAGATTTAGGTGCTAACATAGTGGTGAACATATTGGGGAACTAAATGGTTTACTTGTAGATGGTTTTGCCCCAGTACATATCTCAAGTTCAGAGCTGATTGTTGATGGTGAACAACGATCAGACATAAGAAGACGGCTGAAATCATTCACCTGGCGACTCCATTCACTGAAGAATCCATGCAACCCATCCTTCATGGTGACTCCACTGCAGAGGGATCAATAGCTTTGAGATTTCTTAATATGGATCAGATTGTAAGAAGATACACTCCCATGAGCCGAGATCACATCCAAGGTTTTCCAAATAAAATTCCCAAGGTAGATTGGTCAAAGAATTTTCCTGTGTTCAGAAATGTGGAAGGTAATGACACTGCTCTTCATCTGGTGAAATTTCACATTCACGTGCATAAATTAAAGATCGATTTTCCTGAAGCCTATTTGATGAAAATGTTTATGGCTACTCTGGAAGATGAAGCCCTATCTTGGTATGAAAGTTTGCCACCTGCTTCCATTTATTGTCTAAAGGATTTTCATTCAATATTCTTTGTGAAGTATAAAGAATCTTATCCATCATTAAATCTAGTTCATGACTGTTGCAAACATGCTTCTACTTTTATTGAAAGCCTTGAAAAATATTATGAAGATGATAATTTCATGGATGATGAGATCACGGAAGCCCTGTATGAAAATCCCTTTCAGCAGCGTAAAGAAGATCATGAAAATTTGCAGCATGATCAAGATTGTAGTACGGTGGAAGATGAAAGAAATCGGCATCTTGATAGTCAACATGAATTATATGAAATAGATCAGCGGGTTGAAGAGTTCCATATGCTTGAAGTTGATGAAAGAAAAAGTGTCGGTTCAGATCTATCATTAGAAGAAGATAGCATGCAAGTAAGTTCAGTTCTAATTTCAGAATGTGATAATGTCAGGACAGCTATTTCAGTTCTAGATTCAGACTGTGATGACCAAGAATGCCTAGTATGGAATCCTATGAAAGAGAACTCTGCTGCTGAAATCATCTGGGATGAAGAAGACAAAGTTTTGGATCCAAATGTTCTCAGTTCATTAGAATACAGCCTTCATGAGGAGGTAATCCAGTCAGTGTATGAAAAACAAGATCAGACCTTCATTCAATACATTCACACCACAGAAGATCAAAACATTCAAGATTTCCATTCAGATTCCTCTTCATATGTTTCATGTGTTGAAATGTTTTTCCAAGAAGATATCTACTCATCTACCTGTTTAGAGTTTTTTGAAGCCCAGGAGCATAGTTTTACTGAAGCACATGATGAAGGAAGATCAGAATTTGAAGCAAAGGACACCTTGTTTCTTCAGCAGGAAGAAAATCTTCATGTTCTTTAGGATCCAATGGCAGATTTACTGCAGTCAGCCATGAAGGTGATTATTGTAGTATTCGGTGATGAAGGAGATCAGGGTCAATTAGTTTTTTGGATGCCCAGTTACAAGTATCTATTGTTGACCAGAAGATCTGATCAGGAGAATCAATCAAGGAGGCATCTACTTGATTGGTTACATTGGAAGACACATTACACATGATTGTACATATTGCATTAGTACGCAGGTGGCTGTCATCTTGATTTGAAACCCTCGAATCTTGATGGACTGCTGCCATTGAACAAGCTTTGTAAATACTTGTTTTAGTTAAGTCAGTCATGAGTCATTTCCTTTTGCATAGAGTCAAGTTTTTCAGTCATTTCAGTTCACATTGAGTCAGTTTCAGTCAATAAATTGAGTCATGTTGGTTTTTCGGAATAATGGACTCCATAGCCCAATGGACGAAGGCACTGTCTACTCACCCAAAGATTTGCAGTTCTTGGCACCTACAAGGAGCTGCCATCCCTATTGGAGCCAAGGTTAGTGTCATTATTTGTAGCCTTCCTCCAGTGATCAAACATGCTCTTACAAAGTGATTTTAAGGTGTCAAGGTCAAATTTGTCATTTCAGTGAGTCTTCAAGCAAAATTTGGTTGCTAGGCATTGGGTCTAGGGTTTGATTTTACCCTTGTCAAAGTTGTCAAAATGTCGGTCCATGTCACAGTTCAGCTGAGTGTACCATCATTCATAGAGTTTTCATTATCATGTCAAGTCCCACTGGGTCATTTTACACCTTGTTCATGCTTCAGTTGTGCCTAGGTAAGGTCATTTCCCTCTCCTAGGGTTAGAAGGCAATTTCTCTTGGATAGACAAATAATCAGCAAAACTTGTATCCAGATGTTCATACACCTTCCCCTATCCTTAAAGTACCTTATCAAACACTTCCCATCACTGAGATCCCCCAAATTCCTCATTTTCGCACAAACCCTAGTTTCTTGCTACAACCTGGCAATTTTCTAGGTTGGGCCTGTGTTTTTCCTTTTTGGACCCCTTCCCCTCACTCAATTTCAAAGATTCCACTTTCTCCTACTTCATAACATCCCTCCCTACTTCCCAAAATTTCCTCAATAATTTAGAAACTCCCTATCCCCTTCATTTCGCTTCATTTCGACAAATCCCTTGTCCCACACATCGGGATAGGTTTCACTCAAATGCGCTTTCTGAGAAATAAAAGATGAATTTGGGAAAACTGAGAGCGGTTTCTGTCCACAACATGCCAAGGAAGAAAAAACACCTTCACTTTTTACACAGGTGTCATGGTTTTGGAGAAATGTCAAAAATATAGTTGCCTCAGGAGAATTGATGCACCTCTGAAGTTACCATGGGAAAGTCAAATTTTATCCTAGCTCAGTTAGCCAAATGACTTGCTTGATAAGTCAAATGCTAACTAGACACAAAGAGCTTTCCAATGAGCTATCATGAGCCCAATTTGGAGTTGAGGAAGACATTCAAAAGTTGATTGTAATTGCACTCTGCCTTTAGGCAGCCTCATTTGGCACATTTTGACCAGTCTTGGGAGATTTGATTTTTGACAGGGAAAATGAAGTCCAAATTGAACAATTCTAGTTGGGTTGGAAGGTATACTCAAAGACCGTTCTAACAAGCTATCTTGCGCCCAATTTGGACACCAGGAAGGCCTCCAAAAGTCACCTGGAAAAGAGCACGGCGCACTGGGAGAGATTTTCCAGTGTAAAATTTACATTGGCGCGACGCACACAGAGAGCGTGGCGCACAGGGAAAAAAGGGCCTGAAATTGTGCCAGATTGCCCCAGATTTCTTTTGAAGCCCATCAAATTGCAAGGTAGGCTCTATAAACTCACTTGTGCATCAAATTTAATAGAGATATGATGGTTTATTGCCTGTGATTGAATGCAAAAAGTTTCATACAGCAAACACAAGAAGACATCAAAGAAAGACTGTTCTGCTAGGGTTTCTGCTACAGTGTTGTTGCTGCCAAGGTTATTCTTCCTACCCTACCCTTGTGCCTTATTCCCCTATTCCATTGTCCCCATAATCATTACCCAAACATTACCAAGATCATACTCCCTTTCCCCTCCTCCTATTGCTCAATAAACACAAACCTTACCTTACAAACCCTAAAACCCTACCTTGCTAAAAACCCAAACCCTATCCTATCAAAATACCCCAAAAACCCCGGTATATCCCTAAACAAAATTCTCCTATAAACCCCTATTACCATTATATTATCCCCATCCTAATGCTCCCTATTAAATTGTCCCCTTGGTGGCAGATTGTCAAAGCAACTTCTAGCTTCATTTAAATCAAAGGGCAACCCAAATTCGACTTTTAAAACAGCAGTCATGGCATCCAAGGTTTCATCAGAATATGAGGAGGAGACCCATAGTGACACAACTTCAGGAGAACAGGCCCACAGGAGAAATCAATGGAAATAGGGAGTTTTGGCTTGACAAAGTAAATTTCCATTTAAACAATCTTCTTAAGAAGGGAAAAAGAGATAACAAATTTCAAAGACGCATGGCTACTCATTGCTACACAAGGAATCAGGTCTCCAAAGTCAAAATCAAGAAGTTGAAGAAAATACTCCAGGAAACCTTAATCAGGAAAAAAATGAAGGTTAAGTTGGATTTGCTTGTTGATGCTCCCCTCAGAGCAATACAGGACAAGGACAAGAAACCTATGCATGATGAGGGGCCATCAGGTGAACAGGAGGTCAATTTCATCCTCATTCTAGATGATGATGCAGATGTGGAGAGGGCCAAATGGATCATCAATTATTTGGAGCAGAGAAACAAGCAGGCTGAGGACTAGCATGAGATCATGGAGCTGCAAAACATCAGTGAAGACCAGCAGGCCGCCCAAAGAAGCCTAAATGAGAAGACACCTATTCAGCAGGAGATAGAGGCTGATTGAGAGATTTGGCTCGAGAGGATCCACATCCACTTAGAGAAGCTATCAACGAAAGCACACAAGGACAGGGACATGCTCAGGAACATGAAAAACCACTATTGGGCATGGAACAAGGTTTGCAAGGCACGAATAAGGAATTTGAAGGCAAACCTAAGGAAGGCATCAAAAAGGGAAAAATAGGCAAAGGAGAAAGATAGACTTAGAATCTTGGCTGAGGCTTCCTTGGCTCAACATGGCACCCCATAAGGAACCTCTAGCCCAAATTTCAGCAAATTTGGGGAAGTTTTGGTCAAATTTTGATTTTTTGGACAAAAAACAGGAAATTTCTCCCTGTGCGCCGCGCCACTGGCGCGACGCTAAAATTATAGGGCTCCAATGGAGAAACCGCTTGCATATTTGGATTCAGCATCAAAAATTATGACTACTGGTGTCCGGGCAAGAAATTTTGACAAGATCTGGGTCTCCTAAAGGTCAAAAAACACCCAAAAATGGCCTCTCTGCCACTTTTTTGACACACAGAAAGCAGTCTTGGGAGAATGAATATTTGGAGGCGAAAATGAGCACCAAATTCAAAATTTCTAGTGGGGTTAGAAAGTAGACAGGATAAGCTTTCCAACAAGCCCACTTGGGCACATTTTGGACACCTACAAGTACCCCAAAACAGGCCCGAAAGTAGCACGATGCACAGAGAAAATGGCGCGGCACACAGAGGAAAAATTGCCAATTTGCTTCTGTTTCCCGAAATTTCGGTTCGCGACTTCTCCAAGTGGGCTTGCTCATCTACACTTCAGTTTTTTGGCACCAAAGGCACCTTTTAAAGAATTTTCTCTCCAGGTGGGCATCTATCCAAGTGGCAAAAGAATGCAAAGGGTCACCCCGACCGTCATGCTTGAGAGCGCTGCACCTGTAGCTGATGGTTGGCTCTCCATCTCCTTTTCGAAATGATTTGAGTAACTTCCCAACCTCTAGGCATTCCATCTCTTCTCTGCACTTTCTATATATTGTATGCAAGTTATTTACAAAGGGTTGGCTGGCTTGTAACTTCTGGGAGACTGTGGGAAAGAAACTCTGTTTCTGCATTGTGTATTTTTGACAGAGAGTTAATGAAACGAAACGACTCTGTTTCATGAGATTCTTGTGGTTGCTAGTGTAGAAAATGTGTTCTTATGTTCCATATGTATCTTGTTATGTTTCATAATTCATTTCATGTTTCATTTCAATGAAATTTTCTAAGTGAGATTAGGTAGAATGCAATTTATATTGCTCTTCCTATGGGAAAATTTCATGTGCAGTGTTATTCTTTTGTTGAAAAGGATTCATGCGACCATGCCCTTTTCACTATCTTCAGCAATCTTTTCATTCCGCGTCACCTTAAGTCGAAATTGCTGCGCTTCCCGCCTACCTTGCCTCACGGAATAATCTGTGCCTTCATTCTCAATTCTCTGTTCTTTGCTAAGCGCCAATCCCATATACATCCCAAAAGCTCGGTCACTTCATAAAATCTTTTCCAAAATCCCTTTTCACTTACTAGCCTAAGGTAAATATCGCATTGTAAGTCATCTCAGACCATTTTGCCTATCCATTCGCTGAGCGTGACTCGAAGTGATCCGGATTTAAACAGGAACGCAATAAAATACAGAGATAACCATAAAGACAGATATGCAGCGGAAATAATACCTCAATTCATTACTGTAAAATACTGAAATATGCTTACAAACAGAAATGGAAATAAACCAGCTAGGGCGATGGTAGCTTATCTCTGAGAAGAGATGTGGTGGCTACATGCCTCTGAACTATCTTACAATGAGGCTCGAAGGCCTATTTATTGTTGAGAAACAATGGAAAACCCTTCACATTCCAAAACCTAACCCTAGAAGATGAAACGCCAAATTGTGGGCCCCGTTTTTGGGTAAGTTGGTACATCAACTTCCCGGGTCGCGAATTGGTCGTACTATCTCCGTTTGACGTGCATGATAGCCCGTTGGAAATATCTCTCCCAGGACTACGACGGAAAAAATCTTTTTTATCAGAAAAATCGCTGGAGGTGGATTTCCCAAAAAACGTCGTTTAGGGCCTCAAAACGGCTCCGGAAGTTTAGGACCCGAAAAACTGCTAAAAATAGTAAACTGTGCTATAATTAAGGTAACTGAAAAAATCTGTAAGAAGCACTAGAGGGGATCCAAGTGGAATTAGCGGGTGGCCACCAATATCCACCTGGATCATTCCTCCCCCCTTAGGAAGCAATGGTCCCCATTGCGTTGAGTTCCTCCATGAGATGAGGGAACTTCTGCTGCACTTGGTCCCTGGTGAGCCACTTGCCCTGGTGAAGGAGTTGTCCTGCTTTGACAACTCGATACAGTTGGATATTCTGCTGGCGAGTGTGCTTGATCTGTGTGTCCATGATCCGATCAGTTGCAGCTTGTTCCATGCAAGCTGGATTTAACTCTGTGGGTGTGAGTTGTTCTGCAATGTCGGACGTGTCTAGTAATGGTGGAAAGTATGGCCGAAGGCGGTTGACATTGAACACCGGGTGCAGGCCAAGGAATGGGGGAATGCTGAGCTCAAATGCATTGTCTCCCACAGCCTTGGTAATGGTGTAAGGGCCATATCGGAGTGGTCTGAGTTTCCGATAGGCTTCGGTAAGGCGTTCCTTTTGCAAATGCAACCAGACTTTGTCACCCACTTGAAACTTGTGTAGCACTCGATGTTGATCATGTCGCTGCTTGTACTTGGCATTTGATTTCTCCAGAATGTCATGGACCTGCTGGCGAATATGTTGGATGTGCTCAATGAAGCTGTTTGCCTTATCTGTTTCAGACCAGACATGAGCAGAATCTGCGTGAGTAGCTGCAAATGGCATGGCCACATCGATGGGACATAGTGGCTGGAATCCCAATCCCACCTGAAAAGGGCTGTGGCCAGTCGAGCTGTGGAGAGCCCAGTTGTAGCTGTGTTGAACATAGGGGAGGCTCTCGTCCCATGTGCGTGGATGCTTTGAGTTGTACATGTGTAGAATGTGTACGATCATCCTGTTGACGACCTCAGTCTGGCCATCAGTTTGAGGATGGAAGGCTGTGGACTTAGTGAGTTTGGTGTCCAGCATCGACCAGAGGCTAGACCAAAATGTACTGAGGAACCTGCTGTCTCGATCCGAAATGACAGACTGTGGGATCCAAAAGTGTACCCATACTCGTTCAAAGAAGAGTTTAGCAGTGGCTTCTGCTGTGATATTCTTCTTGCAGGCCGCCATAATGGCCATCTTCGAGAACCTGTCGACGACCACAAAAACACAGTCATTTCCATGCCTATTGGAAGGGAGGCCTGACATGTAATCCATGGAGATGGATTCCCAAGGTCGACTAGGGGTAGGCAGCGGGGTATAGAGGCCTTGCTTCTTGATGGTCGGTTTGGCAATGGCGCAAGCAGTGCATGATCTGATGTACTTCCCGACATCCTATCGAAGATTCGGCCAATAGAAATATTTCTGCAGTACTGCCACCGTTTTTTCAACCCCAAAATGCCCAACGGCCCGACTGTAGTGTGCTTCCCAGATCATCTTGGCACGCTCGCTTGAAGGAACACAAAGGTGACCCAGGTGGCATAACAGGTCATCCTGGAGGTGAAAATCTGGAACATGTTGACCCTCCAAGAGTGTCTAGTATGTGTGGCCAAATTCTAGGTCGCTTTTGTAGAGCAGTGGCCAATCAGAAGTCTCGTGCCCACAAGAGTTGAGCACGGTGGTTGATGCCATGATCGGTGGTCGAATGAGGCAATCTGCGACATTATTGGTGCTGCCCTTCTTATACTTGATATTCAAATGGAACTGTTGCAAGTATGTGGACCACTTCTGATGGTGATCATTCTGCAATTTCCCTTAGGTCTGTATGAACTGCAAGGGTCGGTGGTCTGTGTGGATGACCGTTTCCTTCCCCAAGATGTAATGCTTCCATTGTCGACAGGCCTGCACAATGGAATACATCTCTTTGTCATAAGTGGGATACTTACGGACTATGTCTGAAAGTGTCTCACTGTGATATGCCACTGGATGCCCGTGTTGAGTAAGGACTGCCCCAATAGCATAGTCAGAGGCATCTGTCTCGACCTCAAATGGTTGTTGCAAGTCTGGTAATGCAAGAATTGGTGCTGTGCAGAGTCGATCTTTCAACTCTGTGAATGACTTCTGTTGAGATTCAGACCAATTTTTTTTTGCTTTCGCTCCTCCCTCGGTGACCTGACTCAAGGGCCAAGTGATATGAGAAAATCCCAACACAAACCTGCGGTAGAAGTTGGCGAGGCCTAGAAAGCTGCGAAGCTCTGTCAGAGTGGTTGGAGATGGCCAATCCCGAATGACTTGGATCTTGGCTGGATCCACATGCACCCCCCGTTCATCAATAATGTATCCTAGATACTGAACCTGGGTCATGCCAAAAGTGCATTTCTCCAAATTGGCACATAACTTGTGTTGTCGCAGTGTTTGGAGAACCTGTCGGATGTGGTGGAGGTGCTCTTCCCAAGTCTTGCTAAAGATCAAGATGTCATCCAAGTATACCACTACAAATGAGTTGGTGAATGGCCGCAATATGTCATCCATTAGCCTCATGAAGGTTGCAGGAGCATTCGTCAATCTGAAAGGCATAACCAACCATTCGAAAAGGCCCTCCTTGGCTTTGAAGGCAGTCTTCCACACATTGGAGGGTTCAATTGGTACCTGGTGATATCCTGACTTCAAATCAATCTTGCTGAAATATTTTGCCCCCTTTAGTTGGTCCAGGAGGTCATCAATCCGTGGGATTGGGTACCTATTACGAATAGTGATCTTGTTCAGCGCCCGATAGTCAATACAGAGTCTCCAAGTCCCATCCTTCTTTTGTACCAGCACGATCGGGCTCCCACAGGGCGATGAACTCGGACAGATGTGACCTTTTTGCAGCAGCTCCTGAATCTGCCTCTTGATTTCATCGTTCTCTAGAAAAAAGCACCGATAGATTGGTCCATTGGGCAGCGGCGAACCTGGGGTTAGATCAATGGAGTGCTTGACCTGACAGTGCAGAGGAACCCCTACGGGGGAGGTGAAGATGTCCTCATACTCCTCCACGACCTTTTCCATCTGTAGTTGTCGTGCGGAGGGGCCGTGTCTGGAGGTCGTGGCCATCGTCTTCTTCTTTTCTTGAGGGCATATCATCAGGAAAACAAACTTCCCAGTTTTGGAAATGAGCTTACTGCATTGTTTTGCAGTAACCAAAGAGATGGCGGTAGGCGGTGCTACCTCTGGTATCCTGTACAACTTATTTCCCAAAGTAACAATAACAGCACGGGGCCTTGACTCATACACAGCATGTCGCTTCCACAAGTATGGTTGTCCTAATAACACATCACAAACTTCAAGGGGTGCAATGTCACACAATACCTCATCCGTGAAGGGCTTGATGTTGTATGGAATGCGACACTGTTGGCTCACGCGAAGATCCTGTCCTTGGTGCAGCCACCCAATGGTGTATGGTTGTGGATGTGCTGTGGTCGATAAGCCAAGCCGTTTCACGACCTCTGCCGAAATGAGCTTCTTTTGGTTCCCGCTGTCGACAATGAACTGTAGCGGGGAGACATTTACCCACATCTGGGAGTGGAAGAGACGCTCCTCCTCCTCTGGATCTTCAGGTTCCTCCTTCTGGATCTTCGTGGTGGCAACAGTGGCGTTGGGCTCCGCATCGATAATCTGCTTCCCTTTGTCATTCCCCTTATCGAGTTCTGACTCAGAGTTAGAACACGCATCTGATTCTGAAACCTTTAGCTCGGCCACCAGTGACTGCTTGGCCCGACACTCACTTGTGTTGTGAGTGGAGCTCTTATGGAACTCACACCACTTTCCGGTGTCCTTTTTCGGCTTTGCAGCGCTGTTCTTTGCTTGCAGCTTTGGCGGGTTGTCTTGGGCCGCCCCGCCTTGGCTTTGTCCTTTGTTCTGCGGTTTGGGGGCACCTTTCCCTTGTTTCAGATTCGCAGACCCAAAGTCTCGCTTCTTCTGTTTAAACTTTTGCTCGACCTTGACGGCATATCGGTATGCCATGCCGAGCGAGGAGATGTTTAGGAATTCTATTTCTTCTTGGATGTACTTATGCAGGCAGCCACGGTATTTTAGTACCAAATGCTGCTCTGTATCCTTGATACCCAACTTTGTGCGAAGGGTATGGAAAATATTGGTAAACTCTGGTACGTCTTGGTCCCTTCCCTGCCGTAGCGTGGTCCACTTTATGTATTGATCCTCATAGCTTCCGACAAGGTAGTACTGCTCCTTGATGGCATCTCAGAATGAATCCCAAGTCAGTGTGACTGAAAATAGTGAGCCTGTACTTTCATCTTTCTCCTCGCAGTAGGTTTCCCACCAATCCTTGACGTGGGGGGCTGCTTTGAGAAGAGCAAAAATAATCTTTTCCCGACTGGAAAAATCATGAACAGAAAAATAACCCTTTAGCACATTTAACCATTTATCGACGGCATCTGCGTCTATCTGACCCTCGAATATGGGGATTTCAAAGTTAACTTGTACCTTAAATGGTGTGGCGTTTCCAGAGTTGCTGTTGGAAGCCGATGCATCGCCCCTGGGTAGCCGCTGAAGGATTTGGGCAAAGTTGTCCATCATCGCGTTCCTTTGTCACTCGAGGGCTTCTTCGAGCAAGATTTTGATAGGATCTCCTGCCCCCTCGTCTTTCTTTTCATCCGCCATGGGAGGCCGTCGGGATTTGCGAGGCTGGTCTTGCAAAGGTTCGACCAGTTCAAGCCCTAACTCCTTATATCCTGACCTCGTTGGGGACATGCAAAGAAAAACAGAGAAGAAAAGCAGACTGCTCTGATACCACTGATCCAGATTTAAACAGGAACGCAATAAAATACAGAGATAACCATAAAGACAGATATGCAGCGGAAATAATACCTCAATTCATTACTGTAAAATACTGAAATATGCTTACAAACAGAAATGGAAATAAACCAGCTAGGGCGATGGTAACTTATCTCTGAGAAGAGATGTGGTGGCTACATGCCTCTGAACTATCTTACAATGAGGCTCGAAGGCCTATTTATTGTTGAGAAACAATGGAAAACCCTTCACATTCCAAAACCTAACCCTAGAAGATGAAACGCCAAATTGTGGGCCCCATTTTTGGGTAAGTTGGTACATCAACTTCCTGGGGTCGCGAATTGGTCGTACTATCTCCATTTGACGTGCATGATAGCCCGTTGGAAAGATCTCTCCGAGGACTATGACGGAAAAGACGATTTTTATCAGAAAAATTGTTGGCGGTGGATTTCCCAAAAAACGTCGTTTAGGGCCTCAAAATGGCTCCGGAAGTTTAGGACCCGAAAAACTACTAAAAATAGTAAACTATGCTATAATTAAGGTAACTGAAAAAAACTGTAAGAAGCACTAGAGGGGATCCAAGTGGAATTAGCGGGTGGCCACCAATATCCACCTGGATCACGAAGAGAGCCCTCTCCTGCTCTGGTAGGGCTAGCTACCAGACTGAGCGTGGTTTGTGGTTACCCTAATTTTTTCCTTCTTCAGCCTAAGGCAGATTTAGGTGCTAACACACCACATGATTGTTATAGACAAATTTGTGCCTTACAGCAACAAGCATGAATGGTCAATAATCCAAGGGATCCAAAGTTCCCTAAACATGATGTTCCTACCCCTAGAGGAACAAGGTCAGCAAACCAACAGCTCTCAGATCAGTTCTCCACCTGAAAACACTCAAAAACAAGCAATCCTGAAATCAAAGCAGGTGCTCCACTAGGTTTCTGCGCTGAAACTCAGTTGCTCCATGGTGTACCTGCGTTGCAAAGCAAGTGGAACAAAGGCCACCTGCGCTGAGCGAGATGGGACAAGTGGCACACTGAGTCATTGCTCTGGAATCTTCCAAAAATGACACTTGGATCAGGTATTTCGCCTTGTGATGAGTCAGAGGCTCTGTTTCTCCAAGTGGAAGCAAGGTTCTCCAAGTGGACTCAAGAACTGAAGATCAACTAAAGATTAACTGAAGAGAGAGAGGACACAAGGCAGCTACACATCAGTTGCAAGCTGACTCATCCTTTCTCAATTCATCTATATATTGAGCTCTCTCCTATGAGCTCAGGAGGCTGGAATTTTGTGCAAAGTAATGATATGCTGTTGGTTTCACTATAGAACTATTGGGTGATTGTTTGAGAGAGGTGAAGAGGAGAAATTCTTTCTGCTGGGAGGTGTTGCTGGGTTGGAGCCTTCAATGGTTGTAATACTCTCAGAACCTCTACTTCTTCATTAATAAAAGCTATTGAGGTTCTTCTATGTGCTCTTGTTTCAATGATATATTGTGATGATTGCATGTTTGGTTTACACTAATCCATGAACCAGTTATGATTGCATGCCTCTTGTAGTTTCCTTCTTTGTTATTTTGCAGGATCTCATTGTAGCTGGGCAAGCAAAAGAACAAGGAGCTAGGAGCAAGCGGCCAAAGAGAAGAGTTTGGATTCGACATTAAGCGCAAGGCAACGGTTAGTGCTTTTCTCCATTCTCTTTTGCTTTCATAAAGAAGTAAACCTTAAGTAGTTTGTTTTACAGTTGTTGCTAAGAAACTATCACCCTTAGAGTGGGATAGGGTCATCCGAGTCGGATACTTTTCCCTACAACAAACTGGCGACTCCGCTGGGGATCGTATCCGTTTGATTGTGTTTGTAGTATTTTGCTATTCATTTCCTGAACAAGAGAGTACCAAATCGAAAAGCTTTTGACTATATCAAAAGCGAAGTAGAGGGCAGCTACTCTGGCTCATTTCTGAGCAAGTTCATGATTTGAAGAGCTGATCTACAAGGATCCTTGTAAGCTCTTAGTGATAGCTTTTCACCTTCCTAATCATCCCTTTGAGTGTGCTTGACTGATTGCTTCTGATTTGAGCAAAAACTGTGCATTTTTGAGAAAATTATGACCCGGAAACTGTGAAAACGCAACTTTCGTTTTCCAAAGCAGGTAGTACACAGGCTACCTGCTTTGCAACGCAGGTCCCGAAGGGGCTACCTGCGTTGAGAGCCAGACTGGCTGTGCAGCACCTGCGTTGGCCCAATTTTGCCTAGTGCTGTTGGGGTTTCCTCCTTTTCTCTTGCCTGTTTTCACTATTGATTTGGCTGCCAGTTACCAGTCTTGCACCTGTTCTGAAACCAATATTACTTGCCATCATTCTGCCTCTGTTATATAATGAAATTGTACTTGTTCTTTGTATTTATTACTCATTTACAATTTCCCATAACGAAGAGTAAACTAGTCTTGCTTTTGGCCTCTTAGATCTGAACCTGTGTTAGGCATTTTGCTGGTCTAAAGAGTTAGCTTGTTTGCTGTCCATAGCTGATTAGTCATTTACTTTCGCCATTATGGTTTGATTTCATGCATTTCCAGTGATTAAGCAAGTGAATCTTAAGGTGTCTTTTGATTTTGGACAAGCTTGTTTACTTTCGCTTTAAATCGAAATCAAAGTTATATAACAACTTTCTTTTTGTAACCCATCCACATTAAGAAAGGGAAAAGAAAATAAATGCATTGTGCATTTTGCATTTGACTGTTTGCTTGATGATTTAGGAAAAATTTGCATTTAGTGTGTGCTCTATGATCTGTGTGAAAATATTTTCCTTTCTTTTCCCTCAGTAGTTAAGGTTTTCAAAGTTGAAAGATTGAAAAGTTTGCTTCTCATCTTAGACTGCATTCAGGAATTTGTTACATACATCTCGTGGTGATCCTTAAAGGCAAACTGCTAAGCAAGATCAACATTAAAATAAATCTAATTTACATAACAACGCTTTGTAACATAACGCAAACAAATAGAGGTCTAGGTAGAGACGTGTTCCGGCGTCGTTAAACATAGTGACTGTCGATCTCTACGAAGGTGGGTGATTCCTCCTGAGAGTCGGTGGCACTAATACGGACTTGTGCTCCCACGTACCGTCGCGTATATATTGGGAGACCCCTATAGGCAATTATCCTTTATCCATAGGAAGCCGTGTCGGCCGCCTTACTGATCGCGATGCAGTGAACACAGCATTCACGAAGATCGACCACCCGTACCGTAAAACGTATTCTGTGGTTTCGCGAAAAGTTTGGCACACCCTCTGCCTAGAACTCCAGAGTAGTTTCTTTTGGCCTTTTTCAAACTCTATAACTGAAAAAGTCCATCCGAGCATTTGTCACTTCGGGCTCGTTAATACATCGAAGGAGACTAGAGTCATCTTTAGCTTTTTCTCGACTCTTAAAACATGAAAAAGCAAGTTTGTGTCTAAAAGCGTCGTTAATAAAATTTATTTTAAACGGAACATAATCACCTGTTATTCCCACGTTGATCTTTCAGTTGAAAAGTATGGAGCCCACCAACCAAGGAAGTAACCTTGGTGGAAGTCCAAATCCCTTCTCCTCTTGGGGAGATGTTGGTGCGCCTCATATGGCCACATTGTCACTTCCAGGATTGACAATTGGCCTACCTGTATGGATCTTTTCAACTAATGTAGTTCAAATCGCCACTAATCCTGAGCAGTCGAATCAACAGTCAGACCAGTCTAGAGCTGCCCACCAGCCTTCCACTTCTTACATTTCTTCCTCTGATCCTTCATCTTCACAAGGTAGAGCCGGCAAAAGTCAGCCTCCCATGGAGAAGAAGGAAAAGAAGAAGAAAGAAAAGAAGCAGAAGGGGCCTATGGCGAAGGCGACTGGGGGCAAGCAAAAGACATCTGACAAAAATCCACACACTGCACCGACCGGGCCTAAATCGCCATGGGTCATTTGCAAAGGGACCCACTTCCATCATGATTGTCCTTGTATTCCCCAGATACTAAGGGACTGGTCCCCCAGGTTGCACAATCCGGTAGCATCAACCTCTGGTAGTCATGTTGATTGCAATCCGTCAACTAGCGAGAGTGAAGGACGAAAAGGGAGACCAAGATCACCCTGTATGTTGTGTGAAGGCGATCATGCCATCCACCGATGTCCATTCTTAGATGAGGCGAAGAGAGTTTTGGAAGATCGTCCGGTATCACCGTTACGACTTCCTCCTGGATACCAAAAACTCGTGCCTAATCCCTCGATAGTTGAAAATCCAGCTGGCCCGCTCAAGTGGTCAGCTGAAGTGTCGGTCATTGAGAATGAACCAACTGAATCCAGACCAAACGAAAGTCTAAAGGTCGAAACGGAAGTTGACCCAGTTCTTCCTTCAGAGGTTTCATCCTCAAATGATACCATCGTTGAAGATTCATCTTCAAATGACATCCTCACTGAAGAGAATAAGGATGACACCATTCAGATTCTTTTCATCAACACAGATTCTGATGAGCATCAGGGCAATGCGCCCATTCCTTTATCGCAGGAAGGAACATCGTCAGGGTCGTATCCGGCCGTGTATTCGGTCCCACCACCAAGCAACCTAATTGTATCCTTTGATTGGAATCAACTAGGCAGACCCCGGTTACCAGCCAGTATACCATTCAGAATCATTGTCCAAATCTATAGAATGGTAATGGTTGGAACCATCATTGATGAAGGGGCATCTGTGAGTATCCTTTCCTCTATTGCTTGGAAAGCACTGGGTTCCCCGGCACTTTTACCTGAGATGAGAAATCTATCAGGTTTTGATAAAGGAACCAGTCGCCCTTTAGGGATCCTCCCCAATGTTCCCATTACATTGAGGAAGAAGACAGTTCATATGAATGTCATGGTCGTCCAAGGACCCTTGGATTATAACCTACTCCTTGGACGGGACTATATATATTGCATGGGAGCTATAGTCTCCTCACTCTTTAGAGTAATGTGTTTTCCACACGAAGGAAAGATGGTCAAGCTCGTAGACCAACTTTCATTTCCGGGATCTCGCATCGCAAATAGTCAAATACCAACCCTAAACGGCTTATTCACTCAAGAAATGCCTCCACCCCCGGTTCTACTTCCCGATGAATGCGAGTAATTCGGAAAGAAAGAACTGGGACCCAGGGGGCATGCACCCTGGCCTGCCTTGGGCAGAGGAAACCTTGGGTATAAAGTTGATTTCCGCAGAAGAATGTGACTATTCCGTACCCCGTCCGAAAGAAGGAAGAGAGGGTTGTTCTAGAATAAGATTCTTTTGTCAAAGTTATGTGAGTGAGATAATCTGCTTCTCGCTCCCCTTGTCTAGATAATAAGGATACCGAGGAAGGGGACCATTTGCGGTAGCAAGTAGTAACCATCTTTGAAGACAAGCCTCACCCATTAAAACATATGTTTTGAAGGATAAGTAGGGGCAGCCTCCAAAGAAAGAGATTCTATTGCTGCAACAAGTGGTCACCATCTTTAGTAACCTAATGGTAGACATCGCCGAGAAAAAGAGTTTAGTTTGCGGTAGCAAACAAAACCATTTTTCGGATAATAAGTAAGAGGCAAACCTCCCTCCGTAACACCAATGTTTTATCTGTTGCGATCTTGCAAAAACCTAAAAGTGAACTGATGGGAAGACAAGTACCGTCGGCACCGAAAAATAACGAGAAGACAAGTATCGTTAAAAATATAGCAAGACGACAAGTAGAAAAACGGAGGTGGGACAGAGGAGGGGTAGCCTTGAAATTATATGGGGGCATGCAAACCTTTTGGAGTGCAAGCAAAGAGCGGTTATTTATCTGTTTTTTGGATTAGTCGTTTCCGAACTAGCATGAAAAAAGGATGTGGGGCAAAAGTTAAAACTTGCCAAATTGGAGTAACTAGTGAGGTATAGCTCCTTAAAAATGACTACCTCACCTGAGGCGTTTCTTGTATTATGACTGGTATGTTCGAGCAGTTTTAGCACATAGTTCATGCTCGTTAAAAAATAAACGCAAGATCCGAGTAGTTTTAGCGCATAGTTCATGCTCGTTAAAAAATAAACATAAGTTGTGAGCAATCTTCCCCTAGAGTTCAAGCTCACCCAGAAAAAATGAACCGGTAAATAACCTTGGTAAATGTAACCTTTGACAGCCATATTAAAGCCCTTGGTCGTGTTCTTGCAGTCTCACCTCCATCCGTTCATTTGGCCAATCGTTCATCTCCATATGTTTGTTTACCCGTTTTGAGGAACAGCTGCGAAGAGTGATTTCAATAAGCCATCCTTGTGACACTGCCGTAATTGGAATATTCCAACCTGTACCTGGAATCTGCTGCTGCCCTGTTAATCACTCGTTCCTCGAAACACGAGTCGTCTTTAAGCTCTTTTCACTGACTCATAAAATATGAAAAGATTGCCGAGTTTTGGCCTTCCAGCTCGTTAAAGCGACCGGAAAGCTATCCCTCCTCTAGATTTTAATCTTTTTGGACCTGAGGGATTATTGCACAAAAAGATCGAGCGCTTGTTTTGTTCGGCTCGTTAAAGCAATCGAAAATTCATCCCTTCTGTATTGTTTTATACTTTTTCGGACTTAAGGGATTAGAAGATGAAAAAGGAATTTTGGAGTTAACTTTCCGTACCTTTTCAGACTCTCTAAAAATGAAAAGGACCGAGTTTTCCTTGTCGTTAGACTCGTTAAAATGATTAAATAGCGACAAACTTGTCTTTAGACGAGAACGAGTTTCCCTATCGCTAGGCTCGTTAAAACATAGCGATGGGCTTGCCCGAAGGGCAGGTTATAGAACAAGCATATGTTATCCTCCTCAAGCTTGACAAAAATAAAGAGGTACTGGTCAGCAATGACTGGGGAAAAATTGGGAGAACCTCACAGCTTTAATGGTAGCAAGTCGCTCTTGAACATGACACTTTGTCCTCCGTATCACATCGGGTTGGGTTGTTTCATTCACCGGTCTCATCACCATGGTCCTCGCCACACCATCCACATTTGGGGTAATGCTACCAATCCATCACATCAGTGTCGTTATATGTTCAAGAGATGTTGTTCTGCAAAGAGTCAACCGTGTCCCATCCACTGCCATACATTATCCTTCATCCACTTCATGACCGCCACCCTGAATCATACATCACAGTTTGTTTTCACCTCATCACAATCACTAGCTCCGTTCCGTGTCACTGATGTGGGATTCATTAAGGCCCTCCTTTGACGGATCACTCCTTGTCGACATCAGCTCATTATCCAAGGAGTTGATCTAGGAACAACCCCTTCAGTACTTTGAAGCTTGCATGCCTCAATGGCAAGTTTCTCACTTCCAGCGACAGGTATACATCAATGACCTTCGACCAGAAGATTTTGCATGGTGGTCGACGCCAAGTCCTTTATTCCCACCATGTCAATTGTATTGCCGTACCTTGAGGGTCATCATCCTTATCGGTGATTCCTCTCGCGCTTGTT
This sequence comes from Pinus tabuliformis, assembly GCA_031772625.1. Lineage (NCBI taxonomy): Eukaryota > Viridiplantae > Streptophyta > Pinopsida > Pinales > Pinaceae > Pinus > Pinus tabuliformis. The sequence goes on from CM062809.1 coordinate 1,263,659,636, forward strand.
AACGGTTTACATCATTGACCGGTAATCAAGCGATGTCTTTCCATGTTCGACTTCAAGAAATTCTCACATGGATCGACTTGTACATCGAGTGAAGATCGGAAGAGATTGAAGACCCCGGATCTAGTTTCATCCATTCGGGCTGCGATATATATTCAGGATATAAATACATTTGATATGTACATCATTGCAGCAGATGATCATCCTTCTCAAAGGATGATAATTTCAGCAGAGAATTATCAGTCTACAATCAGACGATCGTCTGTTCTATGTACCAAAATGTATTTATAAAGCTGAGCATGGGAATGCCCGCCTCAGCTAGATCATGAAAATGTATGAAAAATAATGTATCGTATTGTATCTTATTACAGGACACTTCTCAGCAGATTGAATGAACTTCGGATCCTCTCAATAAAGCATTTCACCCGATAAATGACCTCATACTTTAGGGGGCATCTGTTATAGACAAATTTGTGCCTTACAGCAACAAGCATGAATGGTCAATAATCCAAGGGATCCAAAGTTCCCTAAACATGATGTTCCTACCCCTAGAGGAACAAGGTCAGCAAACCAACAGCTCTCAGATCAGTTCTCCACCTGAAAACACTCAAAAACAAGCAATCCTGAAATCAAAGCAGGTGCTCCACTAGGTTTCTGCGCTGAAACTCAGTTGCTCCATGGTGTACCTGCGTTGCAAAGCAAGTGGAACAAAGGCCACCTGCGCTGAGCGAGATGGGACAAGTGGCACACTGAGTCATTGCTCTGGAATCTTCCAAAAATGACACTTGGATCAGGTATTTCGCCTTGTGATGAGTCAGAGGCTCTGTTTCTCCAAGTGGAAGCAAGGTTCTCCAAGTGGACTCAAGAACTGAAGATCAACTAAAGATTAACTGAAGAGAGAGAGGACACAAGGCAGCTACACATCAGTTTCAAGCTGACTCATCCTTTCTCAATTCATCTATATATTGAGCTCTCTCCTATGAGCTCAGGAGGCTGGAATTTTGTGCAAAGTAATGATATGCTGTTGGTTTCACTATAGAACTATTGGGTGATTGTTTGAGAGAGGTGAAGAGGAGAAATTCTTTCTGCTGGGAGGTGTTGCTGGGTTGGAGCCTTCAATGGTTGTAATACTCTCAGAACCTCTACTTCTTCATTAATAAAAGCTATTGAGGTTCTTCTATGTGCTCTTGTTTCAATGATATATTGTGATGATTGCATGTTTGGTTTACACTAATCCATGAACCAGTTATGATTGCATGCCTCTTGTAGTTTCCTTCTTTGTTATTTTGCAGGATCTCATTGTAGCTGGGCAAGCAAAAGAACAAGGAGCTAGGAGCAAGCGGCCAAAGAGAAGAGTTTGGATTCGACATTAAGCGCAAGGCAACGGTTAGTGCTTTTCTCCATTCTCTTTTGCTTTCATAAAGAAGTAAACCTTAAGTAGTTTGTTTTACAGTTGTTGCTAAGGAACTATCACCCTTAGAGTGGGATAGGGTCATCCGAGTCGGATACTTTTCCCTACAACAACGATGAATGTTAGATCATCCACCCTCAGATCCAATGGCCCTTACCCATATCGCGCCTGCTCACTGCCCAACCTTTACCAGCCCAAGAGCATGCGATATGGGCGGTATTGCTTGGGCCCCCTTGGGTTACGTGGCGGTGCCACGCTAAGTCGCGTGCTCTTAGGAAAATACCGCCCGACCCCCATAAGCGATGTGATATCCCCCAAATGTCTCCTACCTGCCAAGCGCGAAAACCATTAATGTTCATAAAAACATTTTCCTTGCCAATTTTCTAAACATTGCCCGTTAAAAGCCCAAAGACCCCCATTTTCACTCTTTTCACGCATTTTCTCTGCGAAAGAGTTCTAAGCCCTCTTGCACCCTCGAGCTTTTGTGACTAGTTCCAACTACCAATTGCAGCCTGAAGAAGCTCTAGACACCCATTTCAACCATCCACAACACACCTGAAGCCACAAAAACCTCTGCAACCACCATTCAAAGACCAATTTGCAGCCCTGACCATAATTTCTAGGTATTTCAACATAAAACTAGAATGTTCCTCTTAGTTTAAAAAATACACTAAAATTCATGAAATAATTGATTGAATTTAATTAAATTCTCTTAAATTGAGAGTATTCCCGCTCCCAAAATACCAAAACTCCTACCTACAAACTACTAATACCCTACCCCTGTACCAGAGTTATCAAGACTTCATTCCCATAGACAGTATAAGCCCAATTCCCACATTTTATCACAAATATGGCTGCCCCAACCTCTTTGGATGTCAGACCAGTGACAACCCCTCATTTAGACATTGACCATTTGGCCCTGGCAGACAGGGATTTTCAAATTAAAGACACAGCCACCCTAGGCCACCTTCTAAGAATCCATTGCTGGGCCAAGGATAGGTTCCTAAACCATGTTGATGATATAAACCTTTGCTAATCCAATTTTCCCAAATATATATTCCTAGAAGTCCACCCATTCCCATACATAGTACATTTTTGTCATGCCTGTTATGTTCCAAGCCATAGGGCTATTGAGGCACCTAACCATGAGATATTATTCACCATCACTATTGAATCCATCAATCATATGCTGCAAATCCAACCTACTCCTAATCTGACTCGTTTGTCCATTGGAAACCTCTTGGACCTGTACATCACACTGGGCCCAGACAAGATCAAACAAATATTCTAGAATTTCATCATTGAGGAGAAACATACTCCTAAAGACATTCCACCCTATGTTGCCACTATTTTTCAGAGACTGGTAGGAGAATAATCACCGTGCTCTCATGCATCCTAGGATTCACATCTGATGAGCATGTGAATGAGGTCATCATGGCCTTCTTATCCATTTTCACTCCAGGCAAGCCTCCTGCTTTCATGTATGATTATGCCTAGTTCATTACAGACAAAATGCATGAATAGTTCATTAAATTTCCCACTGAAAGACTCTTCAAATACTCTTCAGTGTTGTTTCATATGTTCTTGTATTATCAGACAGATAAGTTCCCTTTGAGGATCCAGAAGTTGGACACCAAGGGAAAGGAGAGACCAGTCATCTACTGGACACCCTTGATCCACAAGTTTTCCACTTCATTCACCTACAAAGACTTTATTGACTCTTTTGTATATCCAGTCATGAACATGCTTACTTCTAAGACTTACCGTAGAATCAACCCAAAGATTAAAAAAGTGTTGCAATTGGCCAAGAACACCAAGGTGCGAGATTGGTACTTGTACCAAAACCACAAAGAGATCAGTATTTATGGCTGAGAGCTAGCCCCCTACAAGTTGCCCAAGTACCTCCCAATGAGGATATTTTCTCTTAAGTACATTAGGCAGATGATCAACTCTGATGACATCAACTTCCTAGCTTATAGGAAGAAAACCCAGTTCAAAGTGAAGAACTAGATGGGCCCATTTATTTGCAACAATAGAGAAGCTGGACTAGGGGCCGACAAGTTAATTCAACTAATGAAGTTCAAAAATAGTTTCATCTGGCACTATGACCCTCATGGGGTCATAAACAAGCTTAGACTCAGGGTTAATATTGTAGCCTACATATACCACCCAAGGCCTGACATTGAACAGTTTTCTAACCAGGATGAGTGGGTTGAGAACACCTTGGTTGACATGGACAACACTGTTGTTGACATAGAGAATACACTTATTGATTTGGAGAGGCAATCTGATCATAACTCTTTCCTGTAGGGTCCACAATAGGGAGGGCCAATGAACATTCCTCCTGTCATACAAACTCCACTAAATGAGGAAAAGAACCCTAAGAGAAGCAGGGATGAGGCATATAGCTCTGCCATGGAGACCACTGATGAGCTGATGGAGCCAAGCAAGAGGCCCAAATTGAATCCCGTCTTTGAGCAGGATGATAACATTGCATCAGAAGAAATCATTGGCACTGAGGCAATGAGATAGAAAGGCAAAGAAACAACTACATCAGAGGAGACACAACATCCCTCAACATCCAACACATAGTTGGTAGATAGACAACCCAATATGGAGATCTCATCCTATGTCAGGCCAACTGACAAGGAAAGGGACATCAAAGACAGATTTAAAGAAATAAAAGTGAGGAACGAGAGACCGAAGGCAGAGACATATGCCCAATATCTCAAGCTCATATCGCCAAACTAGACTAGACTGATGCCAGCCTTTGACATCAAAGAAGGAAAAATGCAGGTCTCATTTCGGTAGCCTACTGTACAACAACTTAAGAACTCAATAGACTACAAGAAGACAAATTTTGAGGTCTTGGCCAAGGATTTTCATCCCATTGATCAGATGAAATTTCAAAAGTAGGCTGGAAAGATGATCTACTCCACCCTCACAGCAAAGGTCATGGTTGCTTACAAGTTACAGGATTCATTAGATAATATAATAGCACAATTCAAGTTGGAGAGAGCCTCTTCATAGGCTAAAGACACCAGCATAAAGTCCTTGGAGGACTTGGTTATTGAACTGGGCCATGACCCAAGTGATGTAAAGGCCACAAAGAAATTGATCAAGAAGAAGAATGAGGACATAGGAGCCGTCAAGAAACAACTCAAATTTCCTCACTTGTAGCATCCACAGATGAAAGAAGTCCTAGAAAGCCAGACCAATCATGAGGAATTGATGGACTTGGTGCTACAACTGAATGACCAGTTAAAGGAGATGGAGAAGCAGCTAGATAGCTTGATCAAGCTCAAACAGGCTGGTATTGATAATGCTCCTACAACTGTCATTCCAACAGTGACCATAGCTGTACCTTCCACTTTGGCATCAACATTAGATCCTACTGCTCCAATGGCCAATGCACTTCCAACATCTACAAAAACTACATCAACAACAGTGTTGGGCATGGAATCCCCCCATAGCAGGTTTTGGGGCTCAAAGCCTAAGTTTTTGTCAGAGATGTTGTAAAACTCCCCGAATTGTGGGCGCAGAGCGCGAAGTGTACAATTGACTCATAGGGTTGTCTACCCTAAAACTTTTATTGTAAATTAGTGTAAAGTCAGCCTACCCATGGTCTACAGACCATGGAATTGTATAAATAGAGCGAGGCTCTAAGTTGTAAAGAGAGCGAGGAAGAGAGAAAAGAAAAGGAATGGTTCGTGCTTAGAATAGAGTTCTAAGTCTCTTGGGTTGTAGTAGTAGGAAGAGGCTCTACAGCTGAGTGCACAGAGGCCTAGTAGAGTCCATAACTGAGTGCACGGACCCCTGCAGCTGAGTGTGTAGGGCGGTGTTAGGTTTGTAAGAAAGATTGAAGATTAATAAAAGAGAAGTTGATTTCTATTCCTATGTATTTGCTGTGCATTATCTTATTTATGTTTGTATTCGGTTATGTATTGCGTGCACTGATATAATTGATATATATGTTGTAATAACCATAAATCTTACACACACAAGCTAAGTAATTAGTTAATTAGTAAGGATCATGGGTATTATATGGGTCGCGCTCCGAGTAGAGCTACGTGGAGGCTGCACCATAGGTTGCAAAGGGATCACACCTGCGTGTAGCGATAGGTCAAACTGCGAACCTCCAGAATATCATAAGACATCCCCAGGGTGTGGAAACTTGGTTCTAGCACCCTCCCATACTACTTTGGGTGAGACCTCAGTCCGCGCTCTATGGACTATTGCCGAAAGGGCCAGTAGTACCAGGATTTGCTTGGCTAAATCACCTTTGAACCTAGGTCAGGCCCCACTAAGCCAACAAATGGTTCCATTGCCAGGACCGAGATCTGCATAAAGGATGTCTGATGTCGTGCCATTGGAACCCTACAAAGAAAGAAATTGAAGAGTAGTTGGACAAGAAGATTCACGAGTTCACGACGCAGGAAAATAGAAATCCACGAGTATCTAAGGAATAATGGTTGGATCACTACTTGTACACTGAAATCTAGGAGATTTTCTTGGTATCTTTTCTGTCGGAACTATATGAGTGGATCGCGAAGTTAGCAGACAGCCGAGGAAGGTGGAGGCTCAACAAACCAATAGTGTGGACTCCAGAACTAGTGCACAGACTAGAAGCCTTAGAAGATAAGATAGCGCGAGCTGTGGACCACTGACTCGACCAGATAATAGGAGGATTTATCACTGAGTTTTCGGTAGACACAACTGTCATCTACAACGAGGCAAAGCGATATTTTCTCAAGGGACCATGAGATAAGTATATTAAATCGTTGAACACTTGGATTAGGATGTTTTTGTGTGAAAAACAATCTATGCGAATAAATTAATGTTTGGGACTACGCGGAGCAGAAAGATGTACAGAAGCGGAAGTAGTGAAGAATTAGAAAACAATCCCTTAATTTCACCCTCGTGGGAGAGCAAGGACGAGATTGTGAAGGTTTCTCTGAGAAGCATGGTTAGTTTGATAAGGCAGTGAATTCCACGTTTACCACCTCCACCCACACCGCCACCCACTTCAGCCCCCTCAACTCCATCTCCACCCACTCCACCTTCGCCACCTCCATAGTTTAGTATCGCAAGCGTGATCAAACTACCAGTATTTAGAGGAGTAGGGAATGAAAATCTGGACCAATTCTCGTTCATAGTAAGAGCAGTATGGGAAGCACAGGGCGTCGTGGATGATAATATCAAAAAGGCTACACTGGTAAGTGCATTGCAGGATCGCACATTAACGTGGTATATCAAGCATTATAATGACCACCCAAATGCAAGAATTGTAGGGATCCAGAATTAGTTGAGAAGGGAATTTAGCAGGCCAAAATTAGAGATGCAGTTAATCAATGGGTTTAAAGAGATCGTGATGCTTCCAGTTGAGACCCCCTGGGATCTAGACCAAAGACTGAAGAGTACAATCCATGAAGCCAATATGACGTTAACGGATGCACAACATCGCACATGGTTTGTGGGCTCACTTACGCCACACTTAAGGACGGTGCTGTCACAACAAAAACTTTCCACCCAAGCTGAAGCATTGGAGATGGAAATGAGGTTGCATGAGACCCCTATACAAGACCCTAGATTGGGAGTCCAATAGATCCACGCGTAGCTACAGAATCTATGTCTGGAAATGCAAAGTTTGAAACAGGATAGGGCACCTCAGCCAGAGGCATGCGAAGAAGTATGGTGTATAAAATGCAAAGGCCAGGGCCACGACAAATATCACTGTCCTGTGTTCGTGAACTACTTGGTAGGAGGAGGGAAAATGCCATTAAGACTGGAGGCACAGGTGGGGTTGAGTGCGGCATCTGCGTTATGGTGTGTGATTTGCTAGATAGGAGGAAAACATACCATGGATAATTGTCATCTGTTGCAAAAGTATATGCAGACATCCCAACAATTGTTTTGTAATTTCTGCAAGTCAGTAGGCCATGACGAATGCACCTGCCGAAGCTATGAACTAATTATGGAAAGGCGTAGGATGAAATTCAAGCCTTCGACCCAAACGTAGGTATGGTGTGCGCTGGGTTTCAGGGGCACAGTCGGGGTCGAGGTGGAATGGGACTAGGGAGGGGTCGCGGACAGATAATCTGTTATAATTGCAGAGGGCCAGGGAATTATGCGCGTGATTGTACAAACCCGACTAGGATAACATGTTGAAATGTACTCAGTTTGATCATGAGGCAGAAGATTGCCCTTCGCTGATAGTGAAGATGCACAAAAAAGGGTACTCCAAACGCCACCGACACAGAATTTACAAATGATGAGGTCTGAAGCACGTGAAGAAGACCCAAATGTAAACATGATTCTTAGGAGCAGTATGATGACAGGAGATGATAAAGGGAAGTAGCCAGAAGAAAGCACATGGGTTCGCAAGGCTCCTATAAAGGAACCCGAGTTTGATTTAGAATGCGTGAAGGAGACATTCATGGAAGCTAAGAAGAGTTTCATGGAGGCCTCCACTTCAAGTCGTAAGGATCAACTAGAACCATGGATGGCTCCTTCCATGCTCACTACCTTTCTGGAGACATGCATGAAACTACTGCATGACAGTAAGGTAGTCAAAGGGCTACAGGAGCTTATCACTAGGTGCATGGGGTTAGGAGAACCGCGCGTGGTCCAGAAACTGGGAAAGCATGCATTACACACAAGAGGGGAAATGAGGTTGACAGCGCAAATAGGTGAGTACAAAATGGACCAGGTAATCCTGAATCTGGGTTCGAACGTGAATGTACTACCAAAGTAGACATGGGAACGCATGGGCAGACCCGTGTTGCAATGGTCCCCTATTTAGTTACGAATGGTGAACCAACAGAATATTTTTCCCATGGGAAGATTGCAAGGGGTGACAGTTGATATTGAAGGCACGAGCACACAGGTGGATTTTGAAGTGATAGAGATTGTCGATGACAACAACCCCTATCCCGCACTACTAGGAATAGACTGGGCTACTGATATGAACGGAGTCATAAATATGAAGAAGCGCAAAATGACCTTTAAGAAAAAGTCACTACGTGTAGTAGTACCACTGGACCTAGCCGAGGGAACGCGATACACTAAACCGGTGAATAACGACGATATCGACTGTATCTATAAGATAACTACACAAGGAGAGGATTGGGTGAATCCGATTGTAGATGGAAGGATTTCGTGGGAACGCAAAAGCTCCTACACTTCGGATTCAGATGAAGAGATAGAGTGATGGTAGAATCAGCTGCACGAAGTAATAACACTGAAATGCAACATGATGATCAAGTCATTGCGTTGCATAAACATATAGGTAAGGGAGCTTTTGACATATGATGGATTGTCAATAGTGGATGAATTTCTGAGAAAATTTGAAAATGCAGTACCAAAGTAGTAGCGGTTCGATGCACTGAACTGGGCAATGCGTGCAACAGCCGCACGATGGTGGGGTACGCATCAAGGAACTTTTGAAGACTGGCACGGATGCAGAAGGATGATGCGCCTACATTTTGGAAAACCCTAACTTCGAACGAAAGCCAATCAGCTGGGGTGGAACAACTTGTGTGCCCACCTTTCCCGATGGGTACAGGCATATGTTGTACAGTTCACACAAGTGCACAGCCTAGAGAATTAGAACAAACCACAGCAGCAGGAAGGGCGACGCACATTACCAATTTTCCATGACAAAGCATTTGATAGGGTGCACGGAGTACTGAACAAGGTTTACCAGATGAGACGAACTGATTGGGACGTGCATGTGCTAGTGGTTCGATGGGCCTATAGGACCATGTGCAAAAGCCTGAGCGCGGAGATGATTCCAAAGATGCAGAACCGAGTCGCAACCATAAGTTTGGAAGAAAGGAACCTACACATAATAGCTCCCACAGTTGGGACAGTGCGCAGAGACTAGAATGAAGGAATCACACGGCTACGCGAGGACAAACATATAAAGATTCAGGAAGCCATTCGGCGGGGGAACCTTACACTTTGCAAACTCGAAGAATATCAAATACGATTGAGGAAGAAAAGCATGTTGATGGACGCTGAGATCAAAAGATTGGAAAATGAGGTCATGCAAACATGTCTCGTTGATCAACCAAGGATGATAGGGTGAGATACGAATGGTCATACCAATACGTTAGATGATTGTCGCCAAGAATTTATGACTTTGCTACCATGGCTGAGACCGCACTTTACTAAACACAGTAACAAGGGGAGCGCACCACATGAGGTAGGACACGTTGTGCCA